>OU026153.1:75763805-76440582 GCA_907269105.1 Volucella inanis
TTTTAAAAAAAAAAAAACTTAGTGACCTGACTTTTTTTATTTTATTATAAAACATAAGACTAAAATCCTACAAACTACTTAAAATTAAATCTTAATCTAGTTAACCTACTTACATCTAATACATACATACACATATGTATCTATATATATATATATACAAAATATAGATATACTCAATATACAAATATATGTATATATATATGTTCTTTTTTTCATTTTCTATTTTTTTTTTAATTTTTTTTTTGGTTTTTATTTATTTATTTTTTTCTTAAATCTACCTTAATCCTACTTAAAACTATGTAAGCCGGCCATGGCTAAAAAAATTAGGCGACCCACTTTGCTTCACATGAAGCTACCAAGTATTGGAGGAATTCGACGACGAAGCATCCTCTCCCTCAAAAAGCCACCAAAATTGTTGGTGCTGCTGAGAAACATCCCTCAGGTCGCGACTCCCTACCGCCTTCTGAACCGGAGACGCTCCGCACTGCAGTGTGCGACGTCTCTATCGTAGTTGAGCCGCCTGTCCGCAGCTGTTCGAGCGACGTGGAAGATTAGCGGCACCGCCAATCTGTCCTGGATCAGACCTTTACTATCTAGGTAGAGAAACGCTTCTGTAGGAATAAAGCCGTTAAAGCGAACACTCTCGTGATACATATAATTAGGGTAGTAAGCCCCGGAGTTCAGGTTGTTCGATGAGGTCATTGCACTTGCAATATGCCTTCGAGTCAACTTAATGACGAAATTGTCCACTCTTATTAGGTTCGCCCTATTGTACAAGACCTCATTACGATAGAATTTTATGTACTCACATTCTGGTGTTCTGTATAAGCGAGGACTAGTCCTAAGACATGCCCTCTCAAACACTGGAATCTTTTCTAATAAACTTGCTCTCACGTTGAACTACACAGGACATCCAAATACGAGCATGGGCCGGATAAGGGCCATGTAGCAGATCACCTTCACCCTCGCATCGAGTTGGCTGTTATAAAACAGTCTCTTTGTAAGGGCAAAAGCACCTTTGACTCAGGCCATAGCAACATCTATATGTTTGTTAAAATACAGATGTTGGTCTAGCTAGATCCCAAGGTATCTAACAACATTTCGACAAGCAAGTGGCTGTCCAAGTTGTCCTACGATAGAGAACTTTCGCCAATTCATTCCGGTATCCCTAGAGGCCCCAGACAAAGGCGTCCTAAACGGAATGGTTTCCGACTTCTGAAAGTTAATTTTCAACTTCCAGTCGTCGCAATATCGCTTAATTTTGTTGAAGTCACGTTGCACAAGTGTATTAATGACCTCAATTTTTGGATCCGATCTGTACGTGATTAAGTCGTCTGCGTACGCTATGGCATGGTGAAGTGAACCTATTAGATCACTTGTGTAAATGTTAAACAGGATCGACGAATTTACCGCACCTTGTTGCAGACCGTTTTTAATGTTAAATGTTCCAGCAGAAGTCACGTCGCCACTCTTCACAATGAACTGTCTACTGGAGAGCATATCAAAAAGAATATACAACAGTGGTTTACTAATGTCCATCCTGTCAAGCTTGAAGAAGAGTCCCTCTAACCATACGGTATCGAAGGCCCTTTCCAAGTCAATCAGACAATCACCAGTGCACTGTTTCTTGCCTTTGTTCCATTGGATATCAGAAACCAGTTTAGACGCAGCATGAATGATATCATGCCGCGCCTTGAAACCGAATTGATTATCCGGAACTATATGTTTGTCCTCAACCCACTTAGTCAGGACTCTATTGATCACCTTCTCGAAAACCTTACTTATAATTGGGAGAAGACTGATCGAGCGGAGATTCGCCGGATTGGAAGTATCTTTATTCCTTTTGGGAATGGGATGTACCACCGCAGTTTTCCAATGCGCTTTATAATATGCATTATTCATTGCAATAAACAGGGTGGTATAAATGTCCACCGCTTCTAGTGGGAGATGTCGAAGCACAATGTTCAGTATTTCATCGGTTCCCACTGATTTCTTACTTCTAAGTGATTCGAAGATCGTTTGGAGCTCTTCCTTCGAAATGAACGGTGGTAATACCCTTTCGTTGGTGATGACATTATTTGCCATGTTTTCGTCACTGAACTAGGTGAAACCCGAGATCTCGAATCGCCAACTCACAATTTCATTTCGAAGGCAGAAATTGTGCACAAGGACTGGACTCTCCAGGTCGTGGTTCGGGCCAATGATGTCATTCGCCTTGTACACTTCCTGGAAAGTCGCTCCTATAGCCTCTACCTTCTCCTGCGGATCCTCGATCAAAAAGAAGTTGTCATCATCAACTGCCTCATTTGGATCGATACCTACTGCTACAGGTATTTGTTCGTTGTTCGGGCGATTTTGAGACATGGAAGGTCGTTTTGATTATTTTTCCAGAATATTTTATTTATTTGCGGGAATAGAATTAATTACAGAATTTCTGTAATTTTCCTTTATTAATATCTGAAGGATTTTAATCGACGACTTCAATGTCATGATCTCCGGGTTATGTCTGTCAGTAAACTGTCTGTATAAGATTTTTAGACTTAACAGTAATCTGCTTTTATGTCGGTGCAGTGCGTCAATAGTTGCGTTGCGGAATATGTCTTCGTTGTCTGTGTGTTGATACCGAGGTATCGTTTTATCCATAGTTCGTTTAATTGTCTCGTCCATTAGTTTTAGATATCCGTCAATCTCCTCATTTGACAGATTTCTGTTGGACGGCGAGTAGAGCTTTAGGCGCTGGGGCTTGAGAAGCAACCTTCGCTTACTGTGCCGTGTTCCCCCTACCCGGCGTAAGTAACTTGGGGAGTAACGGCTATTGTTTGAATTTAAACCGGTGGACGCTTAACTTCCACCTTTTGCTGTCGAGCCAGATTTACTCTTTTTATGTATTGGAATTTAGGACAACCCCGATAATTTGCGGTATGCCTCTTGTTCCTACATAAGGCACAAGAGAGTTGGCTTTTTTCTGACGCTCCATCCATACCCAGAGCAAGTTACTCACACTTCACGCATCGAGACTGCATTTCGCAGTTCGACGCGGCGTGCCCGAATCTTTGGCAGCGAACACATTGTAAAATGTTTTCACTCCTCTTTAATTTTTCCCAGTGTACAACCTGGTAGTCTAGGACTCTTATACTCCTTAAACCATCCAGTTTGCTGTTGGGACTTAGCTGAACCAGTAAAAACGGTAGTTTTCGCTTCTCACTTTTGGCTCTAGCCGTGACGAAAGGCTTAACCCCCACGAATTTGAGCTCTTCGCACTCCTTTTCTTTCAGCAGTGCAAGGAGCTCCTCCGGATCAGTCGACGGTTCTAACTCCTTCAGCAGCATTGTTTGCAGCTTCTCCACCTTCGGAGTATAGGAAAGGAACTCGGTCGTTGTATCCTTCAGTAAACTTTTGAATTTTTTGGTATTGCAGTGGATCGCATGCCTATCTAAACTTAGTCTTTTAATGAAGAAATTGTTGCCTATGACCGACTTACACAATTCTAATGTATCCTTTAATTCCATCTTAAATGTGTTGATTGGTGGTACCCGTAGCTTTTTTAATTTCTGATGTTGTTGTTGTTGATGTTGATTTTGTTGCTGCTGTTGTTGATGCTTTTTCTGTTGCGATTTTTGTTGCTGTTGTTGTTTTTGCTGTGATAGCGCATTTTTTTTTTAAATTCTTGTATCGGTTTCTGTACTTCTTGTTGATTTGGTGACTGTTTCTGATTTTGTTGTTTTGGTAGATCCACAATTACATTTTGTTGTTGATGAGGGTTCTGGAGTTGTCGCTGTTTCTCCATTTCCCTCCTAGCCACCTGTTTTGCTTTTATAGACAGCACCTTTTGTTGTAGCTGCTTGATATGGTTATTGAGAGTTTCGACCTCGTCTTCTTCGTCATCTGACTCAGTGGCAGTGTGAAGAAAAAAAAAAAAAACAACCTCTGTACCCTCAGGCGAACATACTACCTCCGCGCTAATCGGACTGTATATAAAATATTTTCAAATGTCTTATTTGTTATTATTTTCACTAGCTATTAACTCTAAAGCCGAAACACGTCTAAACTCAACGGAGATCTATGAACGACTGACACTCTGTTGGTAGTTTCCCAATTAGTTATGCTGTTAAGATCGGAATTTAATGTACTAAACATACGCTGTCGTTCCCGTTCTATAGCCGAGGAGACGTGAGTACGGGAGCAAATATGAGAAGAGAAGTGTACTGTAGTCAGCAAAGGAATATATTGGATTAAAAGTGGCAGACAAGAGGTCATTGATAAAAAGTAAAAAGAGTGTCGGGGACAGAACGGAGCACTGGGTTACACCTGTATTTATTTTATGGACATTAGACTTAAAACCATCCGAGACAACTTGAATTAAACGTTCCGAAAGGTAATTTGTAATCCATTGAAGAAGAGACTCATCGATCTCAAAAGCACTCATTTTAGACAAAAGAGCCTAATGCCAAACTCTGTCAAATTCCTCAGAAATATCAAGTGCAACTATCTTGCTTTCACTAGATGTACGCTTTAGCTCCACTTTTCGGTGAGACATGTCATCAAATCATCAATGCTACGAAAACCGAACTGCCGGTCATTGAGAAATTTTCATTTTTCAATATATTTCATCAGCGTTTCCATGACCTTGCAATGAAGGGACGTAAGTGTAATGGGTCTGAAGGAAGAGAGGGTTGAATATTCGACTTTTTTAGGGATGCACTGGACAAATGCTATTTTCCATCTGCTCGGAAAGAGTCCTAAAGAGTAGGATCAATGAAAAAGCTGACGCAGTGGTTTTGCCAGCGAGAAAGACCACCTCTTCGTAAGAAGAGGAGATATACCTTCTGGACCAGCGGATTTGTGCATACTAAGATCTTTAAGTAGTCTTGCTACTACACGAGTACGAAGAAAAATTTTTACTGCCTTTGGAACATTGTAGTATTTTTGCCTCATTTTTTTTTTTTTTTTTTTTGATCTTGATATGGAAATTTCAACCGCTGAAAAAAGGCGTTGCAGTCATTCCTGGCTCGCTTGAACTTTTTCGGTTTTCCTCTGTCGGGTCGGGATAAAATATTTTAAATTAAGTCAGACAGCGTATCAAATTCTTTAAAGGTCGAATTTCTGTCCGGTATGGGGTTTCTGTATATAAAGCTAAGGGAGATGGAAATTTAACGTAAGGAAAATATAGTAAATGTCGGATTGGAACGGGACTATATTGTGGTGGATTTAAGTAAGCTTCATAACTGCTCACGTAAATGGTGAGACCGCAATGAGAAAATAATAGTGTAACTTGAGAGAATTTTGAACGAATTAAATTGCTGTAGGTGTTATGCCCTTACAACAATATGAAACAGTGCACCAACAAAATTCACATTCACAACCCGATATACATCGGTTGGTCACCCAATTAAACGTTCCTTCTAGGGCAGCCCATGGAGAGCAAATCGGAGGAATCGATATCGAATACTCATACATATGCACACTCAAGCAGGGTGCGCAACAAAGGTCGCAAAGAGAAATCTGATTACATATACCATATAGACGAAATATTATTATGGTATGTAGAAAACAGGGAGAGTCAGATTGGAAGAGCATTTTGTAAAAAAAAGAGCGGGGAGATCATCTGGGCCTGGTAGAAATTTGATTTTACAATAAGATTTAGTAACTTTTCTTCAATAAAAGCATAATCTAAATTTTAATTGAAAAAGGGACCAACGGAGAAATTTGGTAGGTCATTTATTGCAAATCCCGGGACGAAAAAGATATAAATTTATTAATAATATTAAATGCCGAGCTGCCGGCAAACAAAAAACTTAACAACGAGGGAAAAGAACGAACCGCAACCACACAGGTGGTGGTTGATGAGCGAATGGAAAGGACTGCACAAAAACGAATGTGCAGACCAAGAAGAAATCGCAAAAAAAAAAAACCGGATTTGCAACAAGCAGCTGTTGGTTAGCTGCACACACCGGCTGCTCAGCAAGGGGGGGGGGGGGGGGTCGGGAAGATCACTCAGCGCAAAAGCTGATAACAAACACAACAGATAGGCGCCACCCAATTTTTAATGCAAAATTGGGAAAACAAATAAAAAAAAAAGCACAAATTATCTTTTCCCTGATGGGGAATTTAGGCTAGTATATTTGATTTTTTTGTTTCTTTTGAGGGGGGAATCACAGGGTATACCGATGTTTTTTTTTTAAACAACGTTGTTTAAAATTTTTGATTTAGTTCGGCCAACGGAAGGCCCACAGTTCCGCGTTGTTGTACCGTTACGGCTAGCGGGTCGCGCAATTATATAAATCGTTTTATGAACGGTTTCAACGTAAAACGAAAAGAAGGCTTACGGACGCGGTTTTATTGCAACGATTGCACAAATATGTTATTCGAAAAGAGGGGGGTACTTATCTGATATTATGGGTTTTCCTGCCTATGCGGGGTCGCTCTCTAGCTGGGTTTTTGCTGGTGGAGGAGGGTAAACCGTCTCCACCACAATCACCGACTTTGGTCGTTTTGGGTGCTGCCGTTTCCGTTTTTAGTTTGTCCTTCGGTGTGTTTCTCGTTCTCGGTTTGTTTAATTTAGTTGTTCTTGTTCTCGTTCTTGTTCTTGTTATTTTTATTATTTTCTTCTTCGTTTTTTTTTTTTGAGGCTCTTGCCAATAAGACGATATTGTGATTGCTTTGGTTCGAAGCCAGCCCTCTAACCCGAAATCGAAGCTATGGTTGAGAGCTTCAATTGCCACCGCTGGCTAGGGAGGAAAACTTAATTTATTAGGGGTACCATGGGGGTCAGTAAACCTTCTTGCAGACATGGGGGCAGAAGAACGACCGCGGGGAATTGTGGGCTTTCCTTTACAATATTGTTTTTAACTTTTGTGGGGGTAGGGGCTTATACAAATTTATAGCGCCGGGGCAAACAGTCTCAGATATGGTGGGCTCGTGGCCATTGTTGATGGTGTTGACATCTCGGGGCATCAAGGGGTGGACCATCCGTCTGCTAGAGTCTCCAGGCCGTCCGCCTGGCTCTATCAGGGGTACCTTTGTGGTCATCTCTAAGGCGGTAGGCCGGGGGAGGGAACTGAATTCAGAGGATCCAGTGAATCCCACCTGTGCCGTGGCATCCAGAGCCTGAAGAAAGAAAAGAAGGGACAACACAAGAAGGGGAAGGAGAAATAAAGAGGTCAGCGGACAACAGATGGAAAAGGGAGTGGAGGATTTTTAGGTTTAAGCTTAGAGGTAGTAGTGCTAGCTTATGTAGTGGTCTAAATAATTGTCCGTTGGCAGTTTTTAAGGTCACTAGACAAACATTCTTGCCTATGTGTATAGACTTTGGAAGAGCATCATCCCAGTGCCACAGTCCTTGAAGTAATATTATTAGTTGTATTATAGACGGAGCGAAGAAACTTAGGGCATCAAAGATTCGAGCAATTTCTTTAAGGATTTGACGTTTGGTTAGAGTTTTAGTTTGAGTTTTGTTTAAGAGGAAAGAAAGCAAACCTAGTATTTTTACTTTGTTCCAACTGAACATTAGAAAGGAGTTCTTTACAATTGCTTTGCCACTTACTTTATTCCAAACGGGCTTTGGAGAGAAATTCGATTAAGAACTGTTTTCTGAGAATGGAATCAGCGAGTGAAACTACAACATCGACGTAGCAGTCATTAAGAAGCTTCTCGTAACTTTCAGTATACTCGTCACGATAATCAAACGCTTTAGCTCTAAAGCGCGAATTGATAGATAGAGCGCACTAGATGGTCCATATGTAACCGTACACAACCGGAAATGTTCTGGGATATCATTGACTGATCTATATGATGCGCAGATAATAATTTCTATTTTTTTTTTATCTAAATTTGACCAAACATCTTAACAATATCAGTAGTGCATACATATTTATAGCGCAGAAAACGGAGACTGTTTGACTATGAACTGAAAATTTTTGGATACCGAAATCTGCACTGTAAAAATAATTAGAATAAAACAACAGTAAAATTGTCCTAAAAATTCCATATAAACGTTATTAAAAAAAGACCGCTCTTATTAACGTTATAAATCAGTATATACATATAGAGTGATTCATCAAGAGGTTTGATTTTCAATAGGTTTTTTTTTTACAGATCACGCGTGACTCCTATCAAACTGCTTTTAAATTTTTGTTCACTATTGTTTGGCAAGTCATAATGGAAAGACTCACACCACAATAGCGTCTTCTCGTGCGATTCGAGAAACTTACAGTGCGCATAATCGACCTACTGAAACTACTACTGCCAATACCATTCGCAAATTTGAGTCCCAGTTTACATTAGTGGATGATACTCGACCGTTAGACCACATCCAGCACGTAGTGAAAATACTATAGCATCTGTAGCTGAGAGTGTACGCGAAGACCGTGACGAATCGATTCGTCATCGTTCTCAGCAGCTTGGGTTGGCGTATTCGACAACTTCGCGTATTTTACGTGAAGATCTCGGCCTATATACAAAATTCAACTTGTGCGAGAATTGAAGCCAAGCGACTTGAATTTGCGTCATATTTTCAGTGAATGGGCTCTGGAAAAACTCAATGAAAAGCCGGTGTTTTATTGTAAAATTTTGTTCAATGATGAAGCCCATTTGTGAATCAATGGATACGTTAATAAACAAAATTGCCGTATTTCGGCTGATGAGCAACCCGAAAAGTAAAACAACGGTATGGTGTGGTTTATGGGCTGGTGGAATCATTGGTCCATATTTCTTCAAAAATGAGGCAAATCAGAATGCTACCGTCAATGGTTACCGTTATCGCGCCATGTTAACGGACTATGTGCTTCCTAAAATTCAAGCATATGGTCTCGGTGAGCTCTGGTTTTAACAAGAAGACGCTACGAGCCATACAGCGCGTGAAACAATGGACTTGTTGAGAAATCATTTTGAGGAGCATTTAATTTCAAGTTTAGCTACGGTAAATTAGCCGCCTAAATGGTGCGATATCAAACCTTTGGACTATTTTCTCTGTAAAGTCTCAGATCTTCAGGAATAAGCCAGCTACGATTGATGCTTTGGAAGCCAACAATATACCAGTCGCTATGCTCAAACGAGTCGCCCAAAATTGGCCTTCCGAATGGACCACCTCAGACGTAGTCGTGGCCAACATTTACATGATATCACTTTAAAAAATTAAATGCCATGAATTGTTCTTTTAACCGATAATAAAACTTTTAAGTTCACTTTCAAATTTATGTATTTTTTTTTACATTATAAATCAATTCGCCACAATTCGCTGCTACTGCAAAAGAGGTTATGGGGCCTTGAAGTCCGTTCATATTTAGGCAGACATGCCAAATTTCAGTGCGATACTGCCTTTAGTTTTGTTTTGACAGCTGATTGTTGACGTGTTTGGCATCATATTGAGTATGGACAAAAACGATTTTCGTTCTCTCATAAAACATTATTTTTTGAGAGGCAAAACGGCGAAGGAAACAAAAGAAAAGTTAGATAAATATTATGGGCCTAATGCTCCGTCAGATTACACCGTCAAATATTGGTGTCGAGAATTTCGTGGTGGCCCCAACTCCACTACCGATCAAGTCCGCAACGGCAGGCCCTTCGATGCGGTTACAGAGGACAATGTCAAAAAAATACATGAAATGGTGTTGGCTGACCGGAAAGTGAAGGTGCGCGAGCTAGCAGATACAAAAAAGATTAGTACTGAGCGCACACGCCATATATTGGACAAAATTCTGAATATGAAAAAGTTATCTTGCCACTGGTGCCGCTCATACTCACTCCTGACCAAAAACGCGAGAGCACTTCGAAAGAGTGTTTGGACTTGCTGATGCGAAATCGGGCGAAAGGGTGCTGGAGTTAAAATACCAAAATAGTCGGAATCGTTAGTTTGTGGATAAATTGACCTTGAATGTTGTCATCCCTCAATTTGTGCCAATAAGGCGGCCAGCTCCTCAAAAGCCAGTGTTGCATTTCCAGCTATTCTTTTGAGATGGTGTTAAGTCTGTGAAACTCCAGCTTCCGATAGCCCTCCAAAACGAAGAGCAGCTGGAAGAGAGATTTGGAATCGTGGTTCAGGTAGGTACCCATCATCTGCTGACCTGGTTTGGTCCAATACCTCAAACAGATGGTGCAGCCGTGAATGTGCGCTTTTCAGTATCCAAAACTGCTTCCGAAGAAAGGAGATCATTTGCTGCATGCCACCATAAAAGGTTTTTTCATGTGCATCTCTCATGATGAGTCGGTTGAAATAATGACTCGGTTTTGAAATTAATAGGTGATGTTGGTCTAGACTTAAATCTGCATTTTCCAATCTATTTCCTACCCTCAATATAAGATAATTATCCAAAAATGGACTTAGTGAATTGATACCTCTTACCTTTGCCTGTTTTTATAAGGCTTTGATGAGCTGCATAGCAAGCAAATCACCTTGGACTATGCGAATGAAAAATCGCAACGCAGATTGAATTTCTAACGGCGTGTGAGTGGACAATTCTCGCTGTATTGCTGATTTTCGAGCATTGGAGACAAACCTGTGGCAATATGCTAAATAATAATTGCTTAATTGCTTAATAATTTTTGCAGAATTGAATGACGATGAATCAGGAAGTCGATGTTATTATCTTGAGCGATGGTGCAGTGTATTTGTATCTTGCGGCTCTCCTCAACAGTCGCCATAGTTGACGGTTGTTGTTGTGTAGTGAAATCGCAATTTGATCTTAGGAATTCTGGATCGTTCCACCATAAAGTGTTGTCATTTAGGCTAGTAGGTAGCAGTCAATGGGATGTGAGATCTGCGAGGTTTTCCTGGATTGGAAAGTGTCGCCAGATACTGCAGTTAGTAATACGCTGAATCTCTGCAACACGATTGAATACAAACGTCTTCCACTTCGATGGGAGAGCCATGAGCCTGGATCAGTGATCTAATCGAATAAAATGTTTACAAGTGTTACAAGTTCTTCCAAGATGGCCGAGAAGTTGCCAATGTTGAACCTCGCTCTAGACGCCCCAGTACATCAACAAAAGATGATAACGTCGAAGCTGTGAAGGAAATTGTTTTAGAAAATTGTCGAATAAGAATAAAAGAAGTTGCTGAATATGTTGGAATAACGGTCGGCTCGTGTCATGCCAGTTTTTTTTTATGTTTTGGGCATGTGTCAGTGAAGTTTTTCTTCTTTGAAGGGGACAACATTAATATATATCGATATTAATATCAGCGTTCCGCAAAACTTCAACCTTGAATGCTGGCGTCCCCATCCAAGACACGCAAATAAATGACCTCCCGTAAGCTTTCTCCGACGCATTACAAAGCCATGAAGTTCTATCTTTCGCTACTTTTGGGGTGAATCCATCTTGGGGTACGGATCTTTTTGAGCAGTGGAGGCTCTCTACGGGAAATTGCTCCATTTTCGTCTCACAATCGTCTCACCTCATCATGTTTTTTAATGACTATATCAGATCGGGGCACTAAGTCATCTATGTAACTTCTGTTCCGACATTCATTAAGTTCAGACCCTAATTTGCAATAATTCGTCTTTTGTGTTTTAAAATTTCTCAACTGACCTACCCTAACTAAATCATCATCATCATTCCTGAATTATGTGGAAGTGCAAATTGCTCCCTTACAAGTCACTTAAATGCTGTTATGGTGATCTGCAGTGGTCTTTGTAACAAGTCGTTCCATTCTCTTTACATTGGCTTGAGTAAGAGATCCATCGCGTACCTAAGAGATTTTAAAAACAACTTTTTGTTTTATTGTGATGATTGCAAGGACATCACTCCGTACCACATATTACTTGCTATTAAGTGTCTCAGTGATTCGTTCAATAATAATTTAATAATTGTCATCAATAATTTACCAAATATGATGACATTCTGAAATCAGTTGAAGAATTGTCAATTTCACTTGAGCAATATATATATTTGAAACTTATCCATGCAGTTGGCTCAAAATAGTGAATTAATAAAACGAAATGACAAACATGATTCCAGTAAAGATTCAAAAAGTTGTCTATCCCATAAATTAAATCAATAATAAAATCTTACATCCCCACAATAACAGATTCTTTAAGTTCTCTTCATTTTCTTCATCATCATTTGGCGTTCCCTCTGTGCCAAATAATAATCAGTTGCTCAAAAACATCATGTGCCAAATGAGCGATTAAAGCAACGATATAACTGAATCACGCGCGCTTTTAATCGAAATTGCTGATTACATCCGGATAACTTCCAGTAAAATCGAAGATATACCGGTGCAATCGCAGCCCCCACCGACTGCATCATACAACATCTCGATTCTTACTGAGATGCTTGAATCTGCAATTATGGAACCGCCAGTAACTCCTGGATCATCTTCTCCTCCACCACAACCCTCTTCGGTAAATGATGCTACTATACCAACTCCTGAACCTACTATCTCAAGATTCTCAAAGATCTCAAAAAAGTTGAACAATTTCAACAAAGCTGATCAGTTGGATTTTTAATAAGAGGTACACTCCTCGATCGAAACAGGCTAACTAGTCTCTTCAAATAGATGTCAGCAACTGCCGTAAGATCTCCACCAACACCTTCAAGGTAAGCATCCCGTCAAAATATGAATGGATATTTATCATGCTTCCGACGTCATAAATCAACTTTATTCGCTCCCATATTTTAAACCCCTCCCAATGTTCTAAGCTAGACTCACACCCTTATACCACACCACCTTCTTTTTTAGATCTCATACTTCCTTCAAAGGCAAAGTTAACAAAGCACCTTATCGATTCTGGGGAAGATGGCAGATATGTTCTCTCTCGTTTGAGACCGCAGATTATATAATAATGTTCGCTTATATCTCGCCTACCTACATGATAAGCCTGACTCTGTCTGTATCGACGGTATAACAAAAAACAATGCAAAGGTTTTCATTCTGCAAGAAGGCCTCCTCACTAATCATAACGATCTGCGGCTATTTTTTATACGTTTTCATGAGCAATTAGATATGACTCCTGATGACGTGGCTAATGATCTCTCTCTCTCCGTTATCGCGCCATGTTAACGGACTATGTGCTTCCTAAAATTCAAGCATATGGTCTCGGTGAGCTCTGGTTTTAACAAGAAGACGCTACGAGCCATACAGCGCGTGAAACAATGGACTTGTTGAGAAATCATTTTGAGGAGTATTTAATTTCAAGTTTTGCTACGGTAAATTAGCCGCCTAAATGGTGCGATATCAAACCTTTGGACTATTTTCTCTGTAAAGTCTCAGATCTTCAGGAATAAGCCAGCTACGATTGATGCTTTGGAAGCCAACGATATACCAGTCGCTATGCTCAAACGAGTCGCCCAAAATTGGCCTTCCGAATGGACCACCTCAGACGTAGTCGTGGCCAACATTTACATGATATCACTTTAAAAAATTAAATGCCATGAATTGTTCTTTTAACCGATAATAAAACTTTTAAGTTCACTTTCAAATTTATGTATTTTGTTTTACATTATAAATCAATTCGCCACAATTCGCTGCTACTGCAAAAGAGGTTATGGGGCCTTGAAGTCCGTTCATATTTAGGCAGACATGCCAAATTTCAGTGCGATACTGCCTTTAGTTTTGTTTTGACAGCTGATTGTTGACGTGTTTGGCATCATATTGAGTATGGACAAAAACGATTTTCGTTCTCTCATAAAACATTATTTTTTGAGAGGCAAAACGGCGAAGGAAACAAAAGAAAAGTTGGATAAATATTATGGGGCTAATGCTCCGTCAGATTACACCGTCAAATATTGGTGTCGAGAATTTCGTGGTGGCCCCAACTCCACTACCGATCAAGTCCGCAACGGCAGGCCCTTCGATGCGGTTACAGAGGACAATGTCAAAAAAATACATGAAATGGTGTTGGCTGACCGGAAAGTGAAGGTGCGCGAGCTAGCAGATACAAAAAAGATTAGTACTGAGCGCACACGCCATATATTGGACAAAATTCTGAATATGAAAAAGTTATCTTGCCACTGGTGCCGCTCATACTCACTCCTGACCAAAAACGCGAGAGCACTTCGAAAGAGTGTTTGGACTTGCTGATGCGAAATCGGGCGAAAGGGTGCTGGAGTTAAAATACCGAAATAGTCGGGATCGTTAGTTTGTGGATAAATTGACCTTGAATGTTGTCATCCCTCAATTTGTGCCAATAAGGCGGCCAGCTCCTCAAAAGCCAGTGTTGCATTTCCAGCTATTCTTTTGAGATGGTGTTAAATCTGTGAAACTCCAGCTTCGGATAGCCCTCCAAAACGAAGAGCAGCTGGAAGAGAGATTTGGAATCGTGGTTCAGGTAGGTACCCATCATCTGCTGACCTGGTTTGGTCCAATACCTCAAACAGATGGTGCAGCCGTGAATGTGCGCTTTTCAGTATCCAAAACTGCTTCCGAAGAAAGGAGATCATTTGCTGCATGCCACCATAAAAGGTTTTTTCATGTGCATCTCTCATGATGAGTCGGTTGAAATAATGACTCGGTTTTGAAATTAATAGGTGATGTTGGTCTAGACTTAAATCTGCATTTTCCAATCTATTTCCTACCCTCAATATAAGATAATTATCCAAAAATGGACTTAGTGAATTGATACCTCTTACCTTTGCCTGTTTTTATAAGGCTTTGATGAGCTGCATAGCAAGCAAATCACCTTGGACTATGCGAATGAAAAATCGCAACGCAGATTGAATTTCTAACGGCGTGTGAGTGGACAATTCTCGCTGTATTGCTGATTTTCAAGCATTGGAGACAAACCTGTGGCAATATGCTAAATAATAATTGCTTAATTGCTTAATAATTTTTGCAGAATTGAATGACGATGAATCAGGAAGTCGATGTTATTATCTTGAGCGATGGTGCAGTGTATTTGTATCTTGCGGCTCTCCTCAACAGTCGCCATAGTTGACGGTTGTTGTTGTGTAGTGAAATCGCAATTTGATCTTAGGAATTCTGGATCGTTCCACCATAAAGTGTTGTCATTTAGGCTAGTAGGTAGCAGTCAATGGGATGTGAGATCTGCGAGGTTTTCCTGGATTGGAAAGTGTCGCCAGATACTGCAGTTAGTAATACGCTGAATCTCTGCAACACGATTGAATACAAACGTCTTCCACTTCGATGGGAGAGCCATGAGCCTGGATCAGTGATCTAATCGAATAAAATGTTTACAAGTGTTACAAGTTCTTCCAAGATGGCCGAGAAGTTGCCAATGTTGAACCTCGCTCTAGACGCCCCAGTACATCAACAAAAGATGATAACGTCGAAGCTGTGAAGGAAATTGTTTTAGAAAATTGTCGAATAAGAATAAAAGAAGTTGCTGAATATGTTGGAATAACGGTCGGCTCGTGTCATGCCAGTTTTTTTTTATGTTTTGGGCATGTGTCAGTGAAGTTTTTCTTCTTTGAAGGGGACAACATTAATATATATCGATATTAATATCAGCGTTCCGCAAAACTTCAACCTTGAATGCTGGCGTCCCCATCCAAGACACGCAAATAAATGACCTCCCGTAAGCTTTCTCCGACGCATTACAAAGCCATGAAGTTCTATCTTTCGCTACTTTTGGGGTGAATCCATCTTGGGGTACGGATCTTTTTGAGCAGTGGAGGCTCTCTACGGGAAATTGCTCCATTTTCGTCTCACAATCGTCTCACCTCATCATGTTTTTTAATGACTATATCAGATCGGGGCACTAAGTCATCTATGTAACTTCTGTTCCGACATTCATTAAGTTCAGACCCTAATTTGCAATAATTCGTCTTTTGTGTTTTAAAATTTCTCAACTGACCTACCCTAACTAAATCATCATCATCATTCCTGAATTATGTGGAAGTGCAAATTGCTCCCTTACAAGTCACTTAAATGCTGTTATGGTGATCTGCAGTGGTCTTTGTAACAAGTCGTTCCATTCTCTTTACATTGGCTTGAGTAAGAGATCCATCGCGTACCTAAGAGATTTTAAAAACAACTTTTTGTTTTATTGTGATGATTGCAAGGACATCACTCCGTACCACATATTACTTGCTATTAAGTGTCTCAGTGATTCGTTCAATAATAATTTAATAATTGTCATCAATAATTTACCAAATATGATGACATTCTGAAATCAGTTGAAGAATTGTCAATTTCACTTGAGCAATATATATATTTGAAACTTATCCATGCAGTTGGCTCAAAATAGTGAATTAATAAAACGAAATGACAAACATGATTCCAGTAAAGATTCAAAAAGTTGTCTATCCCATAAATTAAATCAATAATAAAATCTTACATCCCCACAATAAAAGATTCTTTAAGTTCTCTTCATTTTCTTCATCATCATTTGGCGTTCCCTCTGTGCCAAATAATAATCAGTTGCTCAAAAACATCATGTGCCAAATGAGCGATTAAAGCAACGATATAACTGAATCACGCGCGCTTTTAATCGAAATTGCTGATTACATCCGGATAACTTCCAGTAAAATCGAAGATATACCGGTGCAATCGCAGCCCCCACCGACTGCATCATACAACATCTCGATTCTTACTGAGATGCTTGAATCTGCAATTATGGAACCGCCAGTAACTCCTGGATCATCTTCTCCTCCACCACAACCCTCTTCGGTAAATGATGCTACTATACCAACTCCTGAACCTACAATCTCAAGATTCTCAAAGATCTCAAAAAAGTTGAACAATTTCAACAAAGCTGATCAGTTGGATTTTTAATAAGAGGTACACTCCTCGATCGAAACAGGCTAACTAGTCTCTTCAAATAGATGTCAGCAACTGCCGTAAGATCTCCACCAACACCTTCAAGGTAAGCATCCCGTCAAAATATGAATGGATATTTATCATGCTTCCGACGTCATAAATCAACTTTATTCGCTCCCATATTTTAAACCCCTCCCAATGTTCTAAGCTAGACTCACACCCTTATACCACACCACCTTCTTTTTTAGATCTCATACTTCCTTCAAAGGCAAAGTTAACCAAGCACCTTATCGATTCTGGGGAAGATGGCAGATATGTTCTCTCTCGTTTGAGACCGCAGATTATATAATAATGTTCGCTTATATCTCGCCTACCTACATGATAAGCCTGACTCTGTCTGTATCGACGGTATAACAAAAAACAATGCAAAGGTTTTCATTCTGCAAGAAGGCCTCCTCACTAATCATAACGATCTGCGGCTATTTTTTATACGTTTTCATGAGCAATTAGATATGACTCCTGATGACGTGGCTAATGATCTCTCTTCTTTTGCGTCTCATGTTAGTTCCAAATGCATACTACACCTCCAGAGAACACGGTCTAGTTTCCAAAACTACCATCGCTCCTAACCCACCACTCAATTCTTTGCCGAATCCTCCCAAATTTCCCCCAAAGAGGATTATGAACTTAGATTTCTGCTATATCTTAATTCGCAGATTCTGCCCTACGACATCTTTGCAATCGCAGAAACCAATCTCACCCCTGATATTAAAAATAATGAATTATTTTCCCCTGACTTCGATTTACACCTTGAAGATGGTCTAGATAAAGAGGAGAATTTATATGGCCTTGGTGTACTTCTAGCTATACACTCTCGTCTCGAGTCTAGACCCTTTAAAAAATCATCCTCTGCATTCTTTGAATTTGTTTGCACTAGAATTCCTATTTGCAAACGCAATCTATGTATTTGTTGCTGCTATATTCGCCCCTCTTAACCAATTCAAGGTTACCAGCTAGCTGTTGATGCAATCGACTGCATTTTTAATCCTGCTGATCTCAACGATGTTGTTATTTTTTGGGTGATTTTAATCTACCTTAGCTTCTATGGGCTCAGATTGACCAGTCCTACTATACTGCAACAAATCCTACCTCTGATAAAGAAAATCTTTTCATTGACTGCTTAACTGACTTTGGTCAAGCACTTTATGTGCACTGGAAGATTCTGGAAGATTGAAGTTGATGTGATTGCCACCGATTTCAGCAAAGCCTTTCATAGAATTTCTCATGATATAATCCTTCTAAAATTAAAGGCTCTTGGTTTCCAAATAAACTTTATAACTTGGGTTCAATCCTATTTAAACGAATGACTTTATATGTTTTATTTGGATCCATGGTCTCTGACCCAATTAAAGCCTCCTCTGGTGTCACTCAAGGCAGCCACCTTGGTCTCTTACTATTTATTCTGACCATTAATGATGTTGCTTATATCATTAAAAAATCATACATATCTGTTTACGCAGATGATATGAAAATAAAGGGTTTTCTAATAACGAATTGACAACTTTTTTTTAAATAAAATGCAAATCATTTGAGACATTTCAAAAACTTTATTATTGGCTTGAAGAACAATCAAAACATTTATGAATGGAACTCGACTTCATTTATATGGCCACCGCGGGCACGTTTGCAGCGGTCGACTCGTTAGACCCAATTTTCAACGACTCGACCACACATTTCGGCCGAAACGGCCGCTATTTCTCATTCAATGTTGGCTCTGAGCTCTTCTAACGTCGTCGGCGTGTTGGCATAAACCAATGACTTAACGTAGCCCAACAGTAAATAGTCAAGCGGCATTAAATCGCATGAACGAGGCGGTCAATCGACTGGCCCATGTCTTGAGATAACACTCTTACCATACTTACTTTTCAATAAATCGATTGTAGCGTGTGCTGTGTGGCTTGTGGCACCATCCTGTTGAAACCACATGTCGTCCAAGTCCATATCTTCCAATTCGGGCCAAAAATAATCGGTGATCATGGCGCGATAACCCTGACCATTCACAGTAACGTGACGATCGTTATCGTCGACAAAAAAAAATATGGCCCAATAACACCGCCGGCATGCAAACCGCGCCTAACAGTTATTTTTTGTGGATGAAGTGGTGATTCATGAAACACATGTGGGTTTTCACACCCATATTTTACTTATTGACGAACCCATTGAGTCAAAAATGGGCTTCGTCACTGAAGATGATTTTGCGACTCTGAATATCTGGTCTTACTTCAACTTATTTCTTTTAACATCAATCCACGCAATCTTAGGTTTATGCCACTTTTCCGGCTCAATCTCCACAGAACGAATTACGGACACCTGGAGCCAATGTCTAGGATGCTTCGTGAAGTTAAGAATATTCCGCCTCTCTTCGAGTTTCATCTCAGCAAACTCTCCCTCAAAAATATTCTTATTTCCACCTATGCCTCACGTCACCAAAAAAATATAATGGATATTATAGTTAGGGCCTACCATTAGGCGCTCGTTGAAAGATGTATTATCCGAAGCCTTTGTCGCTGCGCCGAATATAGCACCGAGTTTGGTTGTCGAGCTGGTCTCCTTTATTACGGCGTGATGAACTATAGAACGAAATAGTAATGTGGGGTTTGAAGAACATCATTGATGACATCGATTTCCGTTACTCTAGGTATTCTTCAATACACTGTGTAGTCTTTGTGTAGTAGTGTGTAGTGTGATGAAACCTACGCAAGGCTCCTAACTTCAATGCCCCAAACGTAGGTTGACATCCGTCCTTGAAGGGAAATGAAACAAAAGTATTTTGTGTTGCCGGTGCCTTGTGATGTGAGTCCCTAGAGAAAGGTTGACTGGAATTTGGCTTTTGCTGCTCCACGACTTCGTGGAGTTCGTAACCTAACTTTGGATCCCTCAAGCCGTTCTTTCCATAACTGCTGTGTATAAGATGGTAATTTTTGAAATATTGGGTATGTAATTTAATTTGTGCGGTTTCTTTTTTAAATTTGAACGTTTATTTAAGAAAAACATGTACAATAGTATTATTAAAAGTATTGCATATCTGAAGCTATGACTTTTTCCTATCTTTCTGGCAATTTTTGGATCCCATCCCAAAAGAACTGCGCCGGCTTGGCAGCCAAGAATGAATCAAGCCAATTTTTGATATTCTGCTCTGATATGAACCGTATTTCAGTGAGGGCGTTCTGCATCGACCGGAACAAATGTTAGTCAGAAGGGGCAAGGTCTGGGCTATAAAGCGGGTGGGGTAAGACTTCCCATCCACTGTTTTCCAAACAGTTCTTAACCGGAGTAGCAACATGGTGCCGAGCGTTGTCATGATGGAAAATTATTGCCTCGTGTCTGGTCGCATATTCCGGGCGTTTTTCGGCTACTGCTGTCAAACCAAATAATTGTGTTCAGTAGCGTTGTCCATTTATGGTTTCACCCGGCTTTAGCAGCTCATAATACAGCACACCCATTTGATCCCACCAAATACAGAGCATTACCTTCGCCCCATAGATATTCGGCTTTGCCGTTGATTTTGCTGGTTGGCCGGGTTTCACATATAATTTTTTGCGCTTGGGGTTGTCGTAATGGATCCATTTTTCATCACCAGTAACAATCCGATGCAAAAATGACTTCCTTTTGTGGCGTTCCAGCAGCATTTCGGACATGCAAAACCTTTCGACGTCTCTCGGCTTGAGTTCATGTGGAACCCAATTTCCTTGCTTTTGAATATATCCAGCTGCTATTAAACGTTCTGAAATGGCTGCTTGAGTGACACCCAAAGATTTTGCGAGCTCTTCTTGTGTTTGGTAACAATCTTCATAGAGTAATGCTTCCAGTTCTTCATTTTCAAACTTTTTTGGCTGCCCAGGACGTTCATCGTCTTCCAAGCCAAAATCACCACTTTTGAATTGTGCAAACCACTTTTGGCACGTTCGCTCAGCTACCGCATGTTCACCGTAAACTTCCACCAAAACACGATGACTTTCGGGAGCAGTTTTCAGTAATGAAGAAGAACTCCCCGCAAACACACATTTTCAGGCACAAAGTTTGACATATTTGAGTGAAAAAAAAAAATTATTGTTGTTTCACTTCAAATGAATAACATATACTGAAATGACGTACAATGATAGTAGCTTTCCAACGCAATGGAATAATAGCAATGGACTAATACAAGTTACGCCATCTCTTAGCAAACCGCACGAATTAAGTTATAGACCCAATAATATATAAAAAATTATTAACGAATAACTTCAGAAAGCGATTGCTGCTATACCTGGAACACAACATTGACCATGCCTTATGATCATTCCCCTCACCAATGTCGAGATGCTGTAATGAACGATAGGCCTGCCACGAGAATTTCTGTTATTTCTATTAGACCCTGATTATTATGAATCATTGATTCAAATTTGTTTTTGAATTGATGCCCTTGCTTCTAAATCTCCAATATAAACAAACGACCTTTGACGATGTTTTTCCGTTGAACGTAGGTTGGAACTAAAACTTTTCTGGCAATAATTGAATTACTCGACGCCGGAAACCGATTTACATTAAAATTCCCAAGAAAATGTCTTATACATTTGTGTTCAAATTGTTACTTTAATTATCAATTAAGTTGTCCACAAAATTATCAGTTTATCATATCTTATCTTATCATATCATATCTTATGGCTTTTTTTTTTTCTTGTGGGAAATACACAGTCACTGGAATTTAGGGTTTAGAGTTATTTTTTATCTGTCTCGAATAGATCAAAATGTTTCACTTTGAACCGAAAAGTTTTGGATTCCGAAATCTGAACAATTAAAATAAAGCAAGAGGAAAACTGTTCTAAGGTATTCCCAACTATTTGAACGGATCAACAGAGACAAACCGAGAAAAGATTACGCTAAATGGGAGTACCGATCATGAGCGATTTTTTTATCCATGTATATTATTTTGGCTTTAATAAGATCAGCTGAGTTCTGGACTGAGTACGTAACTCTTCAACATTTTTGATACAGCTTTCAATAACCGAGATTTTGTCCGTAGTATTTAGGGCGAGTGCGTCTTAGTAAAAGTCATTAATATCGCTTAGGCATTTTATTGCTTAATGCACTCACCAAAAAAGAAAAGGAAGTTATCGGAGAATTATTTAATAAACACCGTATATCTTTGGTTTAATCTGATACAAACGGCAGAAAAGGATTTGCCACACATGCCCTTACAAGCTAGTCAGCATTGTTGTCATCGATTACACTTAGCAATTACGTAAGACATGAATCAAATTTAAAATGGGTGATGTTGAACTAAACACACGATCGTGTAGATAAATTAGTTGTGTAGGTCAGTGAGAGTATAAATATAGATCGCTATTATTATTTGTATTTTTTTTTTTTTTTTTTAATTTATTTTTTAAGAAGGGCATCTACTATCAGTTTGATAGTACTGTTCGCCGAGTTCGGACGTGTTTTAGTTTTACTCCGCATTAAACTTTTAAATATAATTTATTTCTTCCCCTTCCATATCTCTAATTCTGCTATCAGTTTCACGACATTACCCCAAGTCTCTTTGGTTTTTTTTTTTTTTTTTGACTAACCTCAATTTTTCGTGCTCAATAACTGTCGCATTGCCACTTCTGATATCGGTTCCGCATATATTTAGTGCATTACCCCAAGTGTTGACCAATTTTCCGATTTTTTGTTTACCCTTTTCATTTACTTTGTTAAAATTGCCAAATCTTGCGGAATCACTAACTGCCCAATCTTTGATCTCAATGCTGACTTTGTTACTTGTAAGGGCATCTGCGGAAAATCATTCCATGCAATTTGTGTCGGATTAAATAAAAGGAATGCCGTATTCATCAAAGAGTTCTCTGACAACCTCCTATTCTTTTGTGATGAGTGCAAGATTATCTCGCTTTCGCACGTGTTGCTTGCTATAAAGTGCCTCAGTGAATCTAATGACTCTTTCCAAAAAAGTCCCACAAAAATGATTACGACGAATCAGTCCAATTTAGGAAGTAGTGTCAGGTACGCTGATGAATTAGGCAACTCGGTATGTCCTCAACCGATGCAATTAAGTCCAAGCTCACCAACATCGAAAAACAATCTGCAAGTCTGGTCGAGATGAATACTGCGATCATTGATCTCGAAGCAGTTTTTTCCGCCCAAAACATCTCTAACCTAAAATTGTGCGAATCGATAAACAGATCTTGAGACTCGTTTTCAATCCACCTTATAGAAACAACCATCTCTAATCCAGCCTGATCCAATGCTCGAAGTAATCTTTGATAGAATCAACGGTGTTGGTGACGATCTGGCTGCAGCACAATCAACCATTTTTGATATCGAGAATCATATCGAAACGGTAAGCAACAATATTGATAATTTACCAATCCACACACCACCACCAGAATGTCAACAACAACACATCAATTTTGGCTGAATTACTGGAAACCGAAGTCGACCCACTTTCACCACCACCTCCTCGTCCACCACGGTTAAATAATATCTACAAATTCTCCCGCTGCGAGGCGTAGACTGGACAAAATCGAAACCGATAGGAGTACATTTTTCATTAAAGGCACCCCCGTAAACGCTGATATTTCTTGGATCACGAAATTCTTCGCGGACAAATTCGGCATCACCATCAGCAATTGTGAAATGTTCCTGCCATCTCACCACAAAGGTAATCGAAGCTTTAAACTCGACCTACCTGCTAGATACGAATGGTTATTTAAGAACCCTGCTGGTGCTAATTTCAACGTTGGAAAAAATGCGCATCTGTAAATGGATCGACACACCTACCAAAAAACAGGATAAAAAAAAGGTTAATTCTAAGTTACCTAATCCCGATTCCAACTCCCGTCCCAAACCGTTCCATTCCTGACTCTACACTGAAAACCGTTTCCAGCTCCCGTTCCAAATCTGACCCTAATTGTAGATTTAAAACTAACATCTTCCCCAATTTCACCCCTCTCACTCACATCCCGAACCGACTTCATCAGTCCTCCAATTATATTTCACCTGTAGCCTCCGTTCCACCCAAGAGCCCGCGTCAATGCGTCTCTTTCAAATTAACACCAACCGCTCACACTAACTCCTCTGAAATACCTAACCCCTCTGCACATGCCCCAACTATCACTTCTTACCCTGATTTTGATCTTAAAACCGGAGCTAAATATCCCAATTTAATTAGTTCTCATATTATAACATCTCCGTCCGCTCGCCCCCTTTTTGGCCCCCTTCTGCCATCCGCTGTTAAAATAACTCAACAAACTTTTGACAAAACAGAATGTCGTTATGCACTTTCTAGGCTTAGAGAAAAAAAAGATGTACGATAACATACGTCCCTTCTAGCATATCAGCATGACAAACCAGACTCAGTTTGTTATGTCTCCCCAAAAAGTCTCAGACGAACCTGCTGCTTTCGGTAACTATGTGCACTCAAAAACGATCTTACACCTCCAACGGAGCAGAGCTGACAACGACAAATTTTTTCGTCCCTAACGTGTTTCGACCATCCACTCCTACGCCCTCTCGAAATAAACTTCCTCTTACCTTCTACTATCAAAACGTTAGAGGACTGCGATTTAAGACCCTTGCCGTCTTGCGCCAATCTTACGCTCTCCTATTTGAGGTCTACGCTCTGACCGAAACTAATCTAATTCCCGATATAAAGAATCAGGAATTATTCCCCCCTAGTTTCAATATTTTTCGAGACGACGATCTGACTCGTCCAAATGATGAATCTCCCTGTCGAGGTGTCCTATTGGCCATCCGCAATGACCTAAACTCTTCACCAATCGCTGTTTCTACTTCTTTTAAGCTTGAGTACGTTTCAATAAAGATAACTCTCCCTTGTATGTCCCTGTACGTTATGTACGTTATGTACCTACCCGCACAACCAATCGAATGCTACTAACTCGCCATCGATGCAATTGATCGAATAATTAACTTATCTGATCCCCTCGATCAATCTACAACAGCTGCACTGGACTCAATCTGATGACGAATCTTTTTTTATCGCTAACCCTACCTCAAGTAAAGAATGTCTTTTCTTGGACGAGCTCACAGACTCTAGCTTATGCCAAGTTAGTTTCGTCCCCTCTACACTATATGTGTAGGCAATTAGACCTCATTTTCACCACCGATCCCATAAACTCCTCTGTCTCGCTCTGTCCCCTTTCACTATCGACCATTGATAACTTTCACCCACCACTTCTTCTTCCCCTTTTCCACCATTCTTCTATTCGCCTCACCCCATATGTAACCGACTTCTCTTACGACTTTCATAAAGCGAATTTCCTCAAAATTAACGTATGTCTTAATGTTTTTTTGATTTCGCCAATATGCCCCTAAAAAGTGCTCTCTATTTTTTACAGAGAATTATTCAATTCTATTTCTCTCTATGTCACCTTTTCGCGCAATAAGACTCCTTCTACGAGCCCCCCGTGTTATAATCGTAAGCTTCGCTCTTTACGTAACAAGAGTAACAAATTATGGGCAGTTTTCATCCAATCCAACTCTTTTGTTGACTATTCAAACTATTTCGGGGCATACCTTAAATTCGCCCAGCTTTATAACGTTCTCTATCAGCGATACCTTGATTGTGCGCAATCAAGGCTTATAAACGATCCTAAGTCTTTCTACCAATTCGTTAATTACAAAAAAAAAATCTGACGGTTTTCCTCCATCCCTCTCATAAGAAAACACATCATCAACCGATCCTCATACTATAGCCAACTTTTTTGCTACTTTCTTTAAGCAATCTTTTGCCGATAATTCCTTCATACCGGATCCCTCTTATTTCAAATATCTACTTACATATATTTCTATACAGTAATAGAAAATAAATTACAGCAACTTAATGATGAATACTTACCCGGCCCAGATGGCCTTTGATCCATATTTCTTAAAGTGTTCCTCAACACTTTCCCACCCCCTTGCAAATCTCTTCCGATTATCGCTCTCTCAAGGTGAATTTCCACAAATATGGAAGTCTTCTTTCATAACACCGATACACAAAAAGTGATTAAAGAGCGAAGTCACTGATTACCGCCCTATAGCTAAACTTTCTCATATACCCAAACTTCTCGAGAGCATTTTGTAGGAAGCCTTAAGCTTCCAGTGCAAATCTTTTATTTCCCCTAGTCAACACAGCTTTCTGAAGGGTAGATCAACTACCACTAACCTCTGTTTTCTCAGCCTTAGAAAGTGGTAAAAAAGTTGACGTTGTAACAACTGATTTCAGTAAGGCTTTTGACAAGATATAAAAACTATAAACTATAAACTAATCCTTTTCAAATTATCCGTCCTGGGCTTTAAACCCATTTTGCTTAAATGGATATCTTCTTACCTGGATAATCGTTTTTATAGTGTTCGTTTCAGGTCTGTCCTATCGGCCCCTTTCTTGGCCACTTCAGGTGTTCCTCAGGGTACTCACCTAGGTCCTATTCTCTTCATCTTAACTATTAACGATCTTGAAAGGGTCATTCAACACTCAGCACTTTCTCTCTATGCTGACGATACCAAATTTTTTAAACCCATTTCCTCACAACATGACACTTTTGTATTAAGCAAAATAAATGGGGGAGTTAGCCCCCACCAAAATTACAATAGAGTGAATCGATTCGTTCTTCCGTACAAAAATTTGGCAGCTGACCAGTTGATAGTGACCAAAAGCAATTATGGGCACTTTGAAATTGGACGATGCTTCTGCTGTTTGCGTTTTTTTTTTTTTTTTTTGACATCCCTAAGTGCACTTAAGTGAATCGTAGTTGGTCCTTTAAAATCCAGCCCACTACCTCACGAAATGTTCTTTTGCTTCTGAGGAGGCTAAGAGTGGAATTGGAACATTAGCAGTATTTTTTCACTCTGGAGTGCAAACTGCAGGCTTATGTCATTCAAAGGAAAAGGTTATCAGTAAACACTTTTACGGACTCCATTCTATAAAGTCGATGAAAACAGAAGTGGTTTACTTAATTCATCAACAAATCAACAAGAATCGGCCGCTTTTTCCAAAAATTGTTTACTATAATTGCGTTGTTAAGTTCTAGAATTGTTATGAAGCCATAAAATCATTATCTAGAGATTAAAAAAGATTTAAAGACTATATTTAACAAAACATTAAATAACTTATGGTACGAAGTCGCCTAAACAAGTTACTTTTTGACCGTTTAAGTACGCATAATTATGAGTTCTTTAACCACACAATGTGAATTCAGAAGATAGTGGTAGTCAACGAACGCAATGAATTTGTCACAAACTGGGAGCTACCATACGATTATTTTTATCACTACTACCACACCACTACACTACTAATATGTCAAAATCATGATTACACTTTCCAAAAACAAAAATAAAGCCAACCAATTATTATTAGATACCGATAATATCATACCGATCAATTCCTTAACTTCACATAACTTAAATTAAATCCCACAAGAAATACTTCAAAATTTATTAAAGCTCAATAAAAATCTTATGTAAAGAAACAAAAAAATATATTTGAAAATGTTGTTGAGTAAACAACCCAGTTTTTTATTCACTTTTTGTTGTTTTAGGATTTTTCTTTTTTTTCGCTTTTTCGAGAATCTTATTTATGAAAAACTTTTTACGTGTAATTATATTATAATTTACTTCTATTAATTTGTTTTCAAGTTCATGTTTTGTTTTTAGAATATTTGTAAATGTATTTATTTAAGTAATACAAATTATAGAACTAAACTTAACATTATAAAAATAAATTTTGTTGACAAATGTTTAGAGCTACCGCTATTTCAGAGTAAGCTCATTATATTTAACAACTTTTAAAGATAAATGAATGATACTGATAATATTCTAATAATAATTTAGTAAAAATTAAAAAGCTAAAATTTGATTCCTAACGTTCTCTCAGAATTTCATACAATATCTTTTATTTTTTAATGAGTTCCATTGTTTTGTTAACTCAAATTTTGCAAATCGGCATATACATTATAGTTATTTTAGCTAAGTATTATTATCTAAACAATTTTCAATTTACAAATTATCTTCATACATGTATATATGTATATTCATATAAACCTAAGTTGTTATATACCTTTGAGTATAGGTATACATAAGTATTTCGCCTAGCACGCTGTTTTGTTTTATGACTATTCGCAGTTTTATACTCTTGAATACAACAATTTTTAAATCGTCTATTAACAAAACTTAGGGCAATTAAAACGACTGAATAAAAACGAAAGAAAAAATAAACAAACATGTCAAGCAAAATTATGAGAATATTTGATAGCGATCAACGACGCCATGAACGATCTTCAGACTCATCTTCTTCTTCTTCATCTTCGAGGCGAAGTTCAGGCAGCGTATCAATTGTATTCATGTCGCCAGTACTATTGTTGCTCGTGTTACTTGAATCGGTAATTTTGGCATCGATCGTGTTATTATTTTCCAATATATTTCTTTTTTGGGTATGTGATGTAGGAGATTGAACTACGGGTGCCCATACAATCTGTAAGAAGTTGAGTTCTACATAAATTTTAAAATGTATGTAAAATTATTTTTCTGTACCTGTAATCGTCTGTCTTTAAATACCTTTCCACGAAGAACTGCTTGTTCAGCATTGGAACGAGTGGCATAGGTAGCAATTAACTGCGGGACACTCTTCTCGATATCATGTTTAATCACTTCGCCAAAGGTCTAAAATATATAAATATTAATTAATTAATTAAAAAAAAAAAAAAAACTAAATGTAAAGTAGAGAAAGTACGAGTACAAGACAAACAATTTGCAGGCTAATCGGTTGAAAAAGAACTATATCACATAATTGATTTTTTTATAACCCTCCCACATAATACATTGAAATGCATGAATACAAATGATCCTCAACAGTGGACACTGAAAGCGATACAAAAACTTTGCTTATACTTCAAAAACAGGGATTTTACATAGATATATGGATGAATAATTATATTATATTTATATAATATAATATTTATATATTTTATATGACAAATCAACATATAAGATTGTAGCGTTGAAGAGCATCTGCAAATCATGATTTTTTCTTTTTCAAAATCAGTGGTCCGTGCGAGAAAAGAATTCTTTGAGGACGCCCATTTTTAGATGAATGGATGTGTGATCAAGCAAAATTGCCGGATTTGGGACGATATCAATACACACAAAGTACACCAACATAAAATGCATTCCGAGAGACTCATTGTTTGGTATGGATTTGCTTTAGCGGAATCATTGGTCCGTACTTCTTTCGAAATTGACATTGACATAGTCATCAACGGCGAGCGCTACAGATACAGATGATGGCCTAAACTGAATGAGATGGATACCGACGACGTTCCAACAGGACAACGCTACGTGCCACACACCGCATACCACGATTGATATTCTTCACGAGCAATAGTCACTGAGATCGTGTGATTTACCGCCTTTAGACTTCTTCCTTTGTGGATATCGTAATTGGCAGATCTATGCGAATAACCCTCAAACAATTAATACACTCAAAGTCAAACATAGCAAAAGCTATCCAACAAATTCATCCAGATTTATGCGACATTTGGACCTCCGGAATACTTGCCACCAGTTCTCGGAATGTATTCAGAAAATTAAAAATACGAGTTTATTCATCTAAATCTATATTGTCCCCTTCAAAGTAATCCCCATCGACTGCAACACACTTATGCCAGCGCTTGATTCAATCCTCGAAACATTTTTTATGTCCATTAGTGCTTCCTGCGATTTTTCAATTACTTCCTCTCGGCTGCTGAAATGCGTTCTCCGTAGTGGTTTTTTAACTCGATTGAACAGAAAGAAGTCACAGGAAGCCAAATCAGGTGAATTCGGTGGCTGTTGGTATTTGTTGCATTTTTCGTCAAAAAATTACAAATATGAATGGCATTGTCCGAAGGTGCGTCATTATGGTGCAAAATCCACGAGTTTTCTGCCCATGATTCGGCGAATTGCTTCACGCAAACGTCTCATAACGCCCAAATAATACTCTTTGTTTACTGTCTGGCCTTCTGCAAAAAATTTATGATGCACTACACCGTTGTAATCCATGAAAACCGTGAGCATTGCCTTCTTTTTTAACTGAA
This sequence comes from Volucella inanis, assembly GCA_907269105.1. Taxonomy (NCBI): domain Eukaryota; kingdom Metazoa; phylum Arthropoda; class Insecta; order Diptera; family Syrphidae; genus Volucella; species Volucella inanis. The sequence continues at coordinate 75,793,569 of OU026153.1, forward strand.
AACGACGTGGTTTTTTTGGTATCGGCTCATTTGGTGAACGCCATTCTCTTGCCTGAAGTCATAAACATATCGTTTTGATAAATGTGGGATCAGATTCAGCCTCGGAAATCATCTCTTTTGCGACGTCAACACATTCTCTTTTTTGCATGAAATTGAGGTCTTTTGGCACCAACTTTCCTGTTACACGACGGAAACCCAAATCATTAACCAAAATGCCTTGGACGGATCTATAGGCAATGTTCAAGTCCTCCGCTATCTCTCTGATGGTTAATCTGCGGTTATTGACCAACATTTCTTTTACTTCATCAATGTTTTTGTCGGTTTTCGATGTCGATGGTCTGCCACGCGTTCATCATCTTCGATTGACTCACGACCACTATTGAACCGCTCGTGCCACTGGTAAACGACCGTTTTCTTTAGAGAATCGTTGCCGAAACACTTTTCCAACATTTCCAATGTTCGCGCACCATTAAATCAGTTTTTTACGCAAAATTTAATATAAATTCGTTGTTGCAAATTTAAATCCATTTCTAAAATTGTAAAAAATCGCCAACACACACAGAGATGTAACAAAAAAAAAAAAAAAAAAAAAAAAAAAAAAAAAAAAAAAAAAAAAAAAAAAAACAGAACTCAAATCAATTCCCAAATACGGATCTTATCTGAATCTCCTCACGTTTACAACTGATGGGTATGAACCGATAAAATACAATAAACTGTCTACGCAGGTGCGTGTATGTCAGTGACCATTGTTGGCTTAGTATGGAAATAACAGTTTGCAACAAAACTACGGAATTAGTAGAGTTTGCACTCATACAAGGATGCGTTGGAGAAACTTCTCCAGAACATTGACTAGAGCACTCACTCTATCCACCGTCCAATAGAAGGTATCTTAAACGAGGAGGTATCTTAAACTTTATGTAGGAGACAATAAAAAAAAAATACCATGGGCAATACGACACTTCAGAAAAATGTTTCGCAATGCAATTATTGACGTACTCCACAGACACAAAAGTTGACTTTCGTTATGATTAAAAACTTTGAACTGTGTGCACAAGTTCACTGACAGACATAATATAATTAAAAAAATAAATAATTTTTTCCTTCACCTGAAATTTTTATTATAAAGATGGGGCCCTCTAGTTAATTTAATAACATTACATAGATTCTGTAAATTTTTATGAGAAGCACAAAATTAGGACTATAACCACTGCAACCCAAATACAACAAATACTATATATTTAGATATATAAACGCACAGAAGCTATTATGATTCACCTATCTAATACCCAATGAAATAAAACCATGAAACAAATGTTAGAAGGATTCTCCTTCCAGTTGATCAGGCTAGACATAAGTAAACCACTGCTGTACATTGTTTCAGACATGCTCACCATTAGACAGTTTATCATAAAGAATGCTGGAAAAATGAAAAACGGTCTCCAACAATATGCGGTTAACTCACCGATCCTATTTAACATCTGATAACTTTCTTTGGCGCACGCAGACCTTGGCGTATGCAGAAAATTTATTCGCGTACAAATCAGGTCCAATAATCCAGGTAAATAACATAATTTTGTAATGTAACTTTGATGAGGTTAACGATACTTCGATGACTTTAAGTTTCATAGAAACCAAAGATGAGGGGTAAAGGAAAGGTAACCTACTACATATACATTATTCGGCTAATGCTCGTATTTGAATGTACCATGTAGTTCAACCGGAAACGATTTGGGAGTTTAAAAGCGTATGCCCTAAGTTTTTTCACTTGTATAAAACAACTTCCACTATGGTGATATATGAAATTACTTATATTCTAATGAAAGGAAGACACATTGCTAAAAGCTATGAACGCTATGTCGTTTTCTACTATTTCATAGTACCCCCTTCTGGGCGTAAAGTCAGTATGCTTAATTGTTCACTATGGCTGATTTTCATTGTTTATACAGCTTAAGATAGTTTGATCCAATGCCTTGTGATTTCTTTCTTTTGGGTTTTCTGAAGGATCAAGTTTAAGCCTCTCCGGACTACCCAAGTTTGTCTGATTACGCAGCAATATCCAAAATGTAATCACAAATTTGATTCATCATATGTATCATATGAGTTTCCATTTTAACGGCTTCGTTCTCCAGAGCTATTCCTCGTGTTCGGTTCATTAGGGTTGTAGAGAGTGACTTCATAAAGGATGGTTGGAAAATTCGGGTCCAATTTTGGACTGTTAAATTTTTTTAAACTATGACCATCTTACATTGTTAATGTAAAATTAGATAGTTTTAAGAATATAAAAATAAAAAAAAATAAAATAAAATAAGGATAACGGTTATAAACAGAAAAAATTTAAGTGTTTCCATATTTACATATATACTTTGAATGAAGTAAACTAGTTTTATATTAAGATTTATTTTAAGGTAGCTTAAAATTGTATATACGAATGTACGTACAGTAGTGGATTAGTGGCTATAATGTAGCACACTATCTTCGCAAGTATAGTTAAAATTGCTTCTCATCAAAATGATCAAAATTGAAAGCTTACAATCAGTATCGAATGTTTACAAGGTTTACGATAAATTCTCAGCCTCCTCATGATAGCTATCACTGACATTATCGATTGCAGTGTGAAAAGACGTGTTTTTTCTGGCTATGTATATAGCGAACATTTTTCTTTGGTGTTCTTTAGTTATATTTTGTTTGTGATTGAATTATTAATAACATATTTCTTCAAAAGTAAGTACGTTTGTAATTAGTTTGTAATAACATTAAATATCAGGAGATATAACTAGTAATGGGGAGAGGACCACATTGCTCAGAAGACGTGAAACATTTGCACTATGAAAGCTAACGGTTCATTGGCTAGAGAAATATCCAAACAGTTACTACGCTCCCAAAAGGTTATTTATAATGGCTTACGTCATGTAGAGCTTTATGGCAATGCCAAAAATATTCCAAGGCCAAGGAAAACCACAAAGTAAGAGGACAATCTAATTGACAGAGCTATTGCCGCCAATCAATTTTCGAGCTCTAAGGCAATTAAAAGCCATGTGTCATTTCCATAATCAAGCGAAAAATGAACTGTAGAACTATGAATCCAAGTTCTGCAGGTTTGAATCGGGTGGTAAAAGGTATGTTTGGCGTCCACCTAACCTACAATCCGAGATAAACACTGAAAACAGTCAAACACGGTATAGGAAGTGAGATGGTGTGAGACTAATTATGAAAGTAGACACAAAAATAGATCAACACGTCTAATAGGTATAGTGAAAAGTAACCTCCTTGACCGCCGGAATACGCTGCTACTGCAAAAAAGTTATGGTGCCTAGAAGTCCGTTCATATTTAGGCAGACATGCCAAATTTCAGTACGATACTGTCTTTAGTTTTGTTTTGACAGCTGGTTGTTGTTGTTGAAACAAAAGAAAATTTGGATAAATATTATGGGGCTAATGCTCCGTCAGATTACACCGTCAAATATTGGTTTCGAGAGTTTCGTGGTGGCCGCAACTCCACTACCGATCAAGTCTGCAGCGGCAGGCTCTCCGATGCGGTTACAGAGGACAATGTAAAAAATAATACATGAAATGATGTTGGCTGACCGGAAAGCGAAGGTGCGCGAGCTAGCAGATACCACAAAGATTAGTACTGAGCGCATATGCCATATTTTGGGCAATATTTTGCACCGCTGGGTGCCGCGCATACTCACTTCTGACCAAAAACACGAACGCGAAAGCACTTCGAAAGAGTGTTTGGATTTGCTGATGCGGAATCGAAAAAAAAAATTTGTTTTTGCAAGACAATGCACCGGCGCACAAGAGCATCGCAACCATGGCTAAAATCATTGACTTACGGCTCCAATTGCTGTCGCATCCACCGTATTCGCCCGATTTGGCACCCGGAAAATTACTTTTCTTGCGGGATCAAGAAGTTGGAAAATCGCCGGAATAAGTGTATCAAACTAAAAGGGGGCTATATTGAATAAAATGAAAGAACATTTAATTTTTTTTTTTTCATTTTTATTTGCTGTAGAAAATATGCCACTGATATGGTGTTTTATGCATGACAACGATCCTAAGCAAACTTCTCACCTTATGAATAATAGCGTCTTGAAGTGGCCAGCATAGTCACCCGATATGAATCCAACCGAGAACCTGTGTAACGATGTCGAACATCACATTTAAACAGTAAAACAGCGAAATGCTGATGAGTTGTGAAACCAGACTTAAATCGCATGGAAATCTATTCCTAAAGAACGTTATCAGCCTTTAGTGCGGTCTTCCAAGACGATGTGCAGCTTGTTAAAGAATAAAGGGTTTTCGACAAAATTCTAACTTTTGCGGTGCATTAAAAAAGGTATTTCACATTTTAAATGCAATGTTATATAATGTGTTAATTATGTGGCTAGGCATAATTTAACAAATGTGTGTATAACTTTTTTTTATTTTCATTAAAATAATCCCATCTTTTTGTGAATTAAATGAACGTTTTGAACTCTAATAAATAATATAAGTTAAAAGGCTTTGTTTAATTATACCCTGAAAAACTGTCTTTTTATTGATGGAAGTGCAAGTGTGCTATTAACGTGTCCACCACTGCATGTATGTACAATATATATTTTTGAGAAAAACAATTTTACTACCTTTTTTCCCTTTTTTTTAAGCAAAATGTATTTTCTTTTATTTAATTTTATGTAAATAAACTAAATATTAAACACATACACTATATAGATGTCTACTATTTTTAATTTAGAAACCTTTTCCATGCGAACTTGAGCATTTAGCTGAGATTTTTTTACTCTCCTGAATAAAAAATAATCTCAGCCTACCATGCATGAATAACGCAAATTATTTAAGTTCTTAAATCAGAACGAAATACTTCAACTTTCCCAGGAACCTGCTTAATTCGTCTGCCGATGTAGGTCTTAGCAAATCTTTGATTGCTGAGACTTTTTCTGGTGATTTTGATATTTTTTTGAACTTCATTTCGTGGCCACGGAATTGAATTCGATCTTGAAATAATACGCATTTCTGTAGATTACGATGCAAATTATGCCTTCGTAACTGTTCGCTATGTATTATTATGTCATCGAAGTAATATTTCGTTTTTATATTATCTCGCAAAATTTTGTCTTGGTTGGTGTTTCTGAAGCCGCAAGTGGTGATATCATGTTGAAGTTTTTAGCGCCGATTGAATTAAGTAATAATTTGGCACAATACAGTTTCTGCGATTTAATATTTTTCATTTCGAAATAATTTTCGAAACGCAATTTATAATTTCGGAATGACTCTTTTTGAGGATCAAAGCATTCGGAACATTCAGTAGTGCAGTATTGGTAAAATATTCTCCAGATAAATCTGGTTGTGGACGTGAATTTGATTGAGTATGCAGCTGTAAGATAGTCAATTGTTCGAGATGTTTTTCTGCATGTCCACGAACTGCGAAAATTATTTTGTTGTCCATGTTGAATACTACTATAGTTAAATTACGAGAGTTTGATTTTCCTTTTTTTTTATCTCATCGCCAATTTGTTACATCTAACTTTATTTGCCTTGTTTATTTTCGCTTGAATTATAATAGGTAAGATATTAATATAAACTAATGCGGAGATTTTCGATTCACGCGTTTATTCCATATCTGTTATCAATTATATCTTGTTCCTTAGTTTTACTATCTATCCCATTTTTCTTCGATAGCAATGAAGTCGGATTGTTTGTTTTTTTTACAATTCCATACTTTTCCTTATCTATTTTAATCTTAAGAAATATATAAAGATGAGCAATCGAAAAAGCTGCTTTCATCACATTCACGTTAGAATCAAACCTCATATGACATAAATACATTTAAAAAAGAAAATTTTGTTTGTAACAACCTATTTTTTTCAATTTAACTCGTAGGAACATCAAAATAATCAACATTCTTTTATGGGAAAAACTGTTAACATTTTGCAAACACATGTACACTAGACGAAGCAGGAACAATTTTTTAAATTTAATTGGAAGTGCATTCCAGTGCGATGCCAATGGAAGATGGGTAAACTTTTGGTCTCTCTCTCTCTCAAAAAAAAAAAAAAAAAAAAAAAAAAAAAAAAAATAGTAAAAGCAGATGAGGATCAATGGGTGTGAACAGAGAAGAACATATTACCAACAGTAACTTTTTCCATAAAACTGAATTCAAAATTCCCTGTTGCCGACATATTCCAATTTTCCAAACTTGAGAAAATCGTGCAAAATTGTCAAGCCAACATCAGAGGCATAATTTTTCAAGTTTGTAGGACTTCTTCGCTAATGATGTTGATATCATTGCCACAACGTTATAAGCTGTCACTGATACATTTGTAAGTGTTGAAGCAGAAGCCCCAAAAATGGTTTTACTGTGAATAAAACCAAAAGTATATACTGTCAAAAACATCGAATAGGACAGAAGCTCATAATAGGGATCTAGTCTCTTTCGGTTTCGTTGTTAACTCTGATAATAGTACCACATCAAAAATCAATCGTTGCTTAAGATTGGCATCTGTGTTTTAAAGTGGTAACACGTACAGCCAATCGCCATCTTTTCTGTTCCAACTAAGTTTACAGCTAAAAGCGACATTCCAACCAAATGTAATCGCTAGTTTTGAATATACCGGAATATACACGGAATTATCACGATCAACTGCACGCTCATATATAATACATTCCTTAAAACTATTTAAATTAGAATTGAATACAGATTTATATATAAGTTAACAACAAAAATATTCAAAAGAACCTAACAACAGCTCCAATTCTCAACCTGAGCACTCCCACGATACTATATTGGCTAAAAATTGCAACTGGAGCACAGTGCAAAAACGTCATTCCATCACGTGGCAACATCAGGTAACATCAGAACAAACATGCGAGAAACATAATGGCCAACGATTTTAACGTGTTCAGCACATAATAAGTATTTAAGCTTTGAATTTTGTTAAGATTTAGTTGTCTTTTCCCGAAGGCAGAATCGCTGCCAGTTTGGTTTTTAAAAGAATAAAAGTTTAAAAAAAAAAAAAATTTAAATCAATTCATATTGTTTGATTAATTGGCGCCCGAGCGGTAAAGACCCTGTTTTTTCTTTTATCGTATTCAGTGACCTCAAGTAGCTCCAGTGCTCGCGAAAACGTAAAGTTTTAATTAGAAAGGAAAACAGTGGTTCGCAAAATAAGTCGCGGTAAAAAGTGACAGAGAAAAAAAAAACCTAAACAAGAAGCTAGTGATCTTAAGAACATAGTTTCCGTACTCGCGAAAAATAAAACGTAAAGTTCGAGCCAAAAACAATTGGTGTTTCGCAAAACCAGTCGCGGTAAAAAGTGACTAACAAAGACTAGAAAGCCAGTGACTTTAAGTAGCTCCCGCGCTCGCGTAAAGCAAATTCAGTGAGTGTAAGAAGGAACCCCTAACAGTGATCCCAACTATAGGGGACAGGCAGCAGTAGCAAGGAGTCAACAAGGGATCCCTAGTAACCCTATGGGCAAAGCGAAACAACTCCCAGTGACCGGCTTTGTGACCATATAAGCTAGTTTTAAAAAAAAAAAAATAGAATCTCAAAGTATTGAAATTCTTACCAAAATGAAGATTTTTTTTCTTTAAAAAAGTTGTTACCACTTAACTCTAAATATTCGCATATATGTAGTTAATTAAATTTGTAAAACATTTGTAAAAATATTTATCTAATATAAGCATTTAATAAAAAAAATGGTTTTAACAAACTTTAAAACTCGAGTTTTAGAACAACAAGGAAGACAGATAATAGAAAGTGTACTCAATCCTCACGTTCAACGTCCTCCTTCGTAATAAAATAATTGGTCAAGCAGATTCAGCGTTAAAAGCAAATAACAGGTGCATTTTTAGCTGTCTTACAATGCATTACGCATTACGACACTGGAATTTCAGATGTCAACCATGGTTCAGTATAACCAATCTATTCAAAAATTTTATCAGGCAGTAAACTCACAATTAACCCTAATAATTAATAATATTTCTTGCATGAAAATTTTCCCGGAGTCAATGAGGTATCGCGATACGTTTATAAGAGGGCTTAAAGGCCATCTGTCTGATCTTCTTGGCATGAAGGAGCCCGCAGACTTGCCTACAGCTCTGCATATATGTCTAAAATATAAGAATCAACACTTTAGGCCTCATTACGCTAGGAATAATCAAGGAGCAACTAAAAAGCGTTTTAATCCGCAATCTACACAAATGTGTCCAGAAAATGCTTGATTGCAAGAAAATATGGGTCTGATGTGATCCCTTTTAAGGGGGGAGGAAGGATGTATTTCCAAAACACAATCTTCTAAAAAACAAATTTCTCTAGACCCCTTAGCTATCGATGCATTTGCCAAAATTAAAAATTCCCTTATTTCGAAAGACCTAGTTCTTACGTATCCAGACTTCAGCAAATCATTTGAACTCACTACAGACGCGTCTAATTTCGCTCTAGGTGCAGTTTTGTCTCAAGAAAACAGACAAATTACATTTATTTTCTGAATGCTTGAACCAACCGAAAAAGATTACGCAGCTAACGAAAGGGAAATGTTAGCAATATTATGGGCATTAAATTCCCTTCGTAATTACCTGTATGGATCGGCACAAGTCAAAATTTACACCGATCACCAGCCTCTTATCTTTCTTTTAGAAGCAAAAACAACAATAGTAAGATGAAGCGGTGGAAAGGCATTCTGGAAGAACATGATTACGAATTGCACTATAAACCGGGTAAAAGTAATGTCGTGGCAGATGCACTGTTACGCCCTCCTCAAATGAATTCGCAAATAAACTCGCTTACACCAACGGATCATAGCGATGATAGTTCATCCCAAACCCTAATACAAAGTGTCGAGGCTCCCATAAATGCGCTCAAAAACCAAATTTTTCTGTAACTTGGCGCAACTTCTTCTTTCAAAACTTTCGAAATAATGTTCCCTACATATCACAGACACGTAGTGAGAGAACCTAATTATAATCAAGAGAAACTGAAGCTGATCCTCAAAAAAAATCTTAAACCCCTCAGTCAGAAACTGTATTAAAACATCCGAACAAATAATGGGCATGATACAAACCATATATGCCACCCATTTCAACAATTACAAAATTCGTTTCACTCAACAAGTCCAAGACATAACCAATGAGACAGATCAAGAAAACATCATTATCAACACACATCAGAGAGCGCATAGAGATGCAAATGAAAACAGAGCTCAAATCTTAAAAAAATTCTATTTTCCAGGTATGATTAGAAAGGTTAGAAGGGTAACAAAGGCGTGCAATATCTGTACGGAAAACAAGTTTGATCACCACCCTAACGGGCTCGAAATTCAGCTAACTCCGATACCCGAATTCCCCGGCCAAATTCTGCATGTCGATATTTCCTTTACTGACGGTAAAATAATCTTGACTGCCATCGATAAATTCTTCAAATATATTTAACAAGAATCTTAAAACTTAAAGCTACCGAGGACTCATATTTGCCTTCGGCGTCCCTGACACCATTGTTCTAGACAACGAAAAGTGTTGTCTCAACAGCCGTATCTTTTATGTTAGAAAACCTTTTCAAAATTAAAATAATCAAGGTTCCCCTCTATACCAGCTCAACTAATGGATAAGTGGAGAGGCTCCAATCCACACTTTCTGAGTTAGTGCGTTGTCTTAAATCCAAGAAAATCAATAGCACATTTGCAGAATTATTAGTTATGTCAATTTATGAATATAATACACTCCACAACAAAAAGAAAACCAAAAGACGTTTTTTTTTTTTGGAAAAGAAAAACTGAACAATCCAAAACAGTTGGAATTAGAAAGAAGAGAAAACGTTGAAAGGATACCACAACAAGAATAGGGCTCCATTGAAAAATTATTCTGTAGGAGAAACTATTTCTGTTAAAATTAATAAAAGATTAGGTAACACACTATTCCTTAAATACATAAAGGAAACAGTTTCAGAAAACAGAACTTCAACCATTTTAACAACATCAGGAGAAGTTCTATCACTGCGGATGTAAAAATGCTCGATTATTCCAATTCCCAACTCATATCCATAAGCTCCGGTATTACAAAAGTTCAAACTCGAACTTTTAAATTGATTCATGTTATTGACATCAATCAGTACCAACAATCCCTAAAGGAAATAGACCAGAATATACAACAATTTTTAAGTGTTCCCCATCCAATGTTTCCCTTCCTGTCCAAAGAAGTTCCAACAAATCCAAATATACCTGGACCGCCTTGTTCCCAAGTTCAAAGCAAAACGTTCCCTAGATTCCCTCGGTTCTGCATGGAAATGGATCGCCGAAACACCGGATAGACATGATTTTGAAATAATAGAAGAAAAAATAAACAATGTTTTAACTAACAACAATCAACAGAGAATTGTTAATATGTAGAAATTCGTTTATTCTAGTAAAAATAAATAACTTTGTAGTAAAAAAAAAAAAAAATAAATAAATAAATAACTTTGTAGTAATTGAAAAGGGAATTTGGCAACGCCATAAAAGAAAGTTCAAGATCATACTTGCATACAAAATCTCGTACTAACAAAAGCTCATAAGGCAACTAAAAGCTTTTACTTAGTTTATGATTCACACCCAAGTATTGCGTGGGATAAACATAAATCCGAAATGGATGACGTTGAAACCTCCACTCAGGTTTGGCATCTCGCAAACGACAGATCGGGTTTGTCCACTAGTCTTGAAAGGTACATCACTTGCGTGAGAAAACCTTACAGTGAATTGTAAAACTGCAAAATTTGAGTTTGAGTGCTCCAACAGTTGGGTCATTTCCACTGCTTTAAGCACGCACACTCACACCTTTTAATTTTAATTTCTTTTATTTTTTTTTATTTTACTATACCTTTTCTTTTACATTTTTGTAAAATCATTGAATTGAATTATTTTTCCCATTTTTTTAAATAAAAATAAATATTTTTGCATTTAACTGTCTAAGTTTTTTCTATTGACTACTCATTTGCTTAACTGCCTGTTCAGCGTATGCTGCGGTCTTCGGACAGCACAAAACGCGGCAGAGTGGGTAGCAAGCAGTGTTTTCAAAGGTCGTGTCCTTCGCTCACGACAACATCGATTGGGGAACCTACGAGCCTGGGGGTATTGGTGAACATCAACCATACTACAGTGGCGCCCAACTTGCTGGCGAGTCGATTCGATAAACGCAGCAATGGACACGATAAGACAAGCTAGTTACGGCTCGTCGCAAGACAAAAAGGTGATACGAAGATGACACAATTCTGTGAACATCAGCTTCAAAAATTCATTGGAGCAATGAGAACGTCAACAACTATTAAAGGTAGTTTTAATCACTGCAAGGTAAGATTCAAGGGTGAACGAGATGCTGCCATCGTTGAAGGCTTCATAGCTACGATTAACGTGTACAAAGACGTAGAACGCATAAGCGACGAAGATGCCATAAAAGGGTTTCCCTTACTCTTGGAAGAAGGTGCGAGCAACTGGTGGCAAGGAGTAAAAGATGAAGCCAAAACCTGGTTTGATGTTATCTCCCGACTCCGTATAAGTCGGAACTGCGTAACTGATATGTTATCAAGACCTCCAGATGATACAAACCCTGAATATATTGTCAATAGCTTCCAAATCGATATAACTAACAACGTTGCGAAAGAAATCCGTGAAGCCCAGCTCGAAGATGCATGGGTAAAAGGAATCATCGACTCTTTCGAAAACAATGACGAAAATGTTACAAGGTCGACATCTCGCGGATACCTCCTAAATGATGGAATATTATATAGATACTCACCAGATTCCGATACCTCTCGTAACACATTATAATGATAATGCCACTTCCGGTCATTATGGCGTTGAACGCACCTTAGCTCGGTTTGCTTCCCGATATTATTGGCCCGGGATGAGAACCAGTGTTACCAGACACATTGGGAACTGTTTGGCTTGTCTGCGATATAAACCAATCAATATGAAACCTTACGGATTACTACAAACCGTATCATGCAGTCAACGATTTGAAGTAGTAGCAGCTGACTTGTTTGGTCCATTACCTATAACTAACTATATAGTATATATAGATATTTGAAAGTTCAACTTGGAATCCTGGTCGGCGATAACCATTCCACCTGGGCCGATCACATACTCGCAATAAGATCTACAATGAACACAACCAAATGTCAAAGCACAGGATATACAGCATCTTACCTGATGTTTGGTCGAGAGCCAAGAACAATAGACGACGTTATTCATGATTTAAGACCTATAGAGCAAGATAAAAATTTCACACCTCAAATTATTCCGAAGTTACAGCAGCTCACTCAGCTCAGATATGAGTGAAATATCTGAAGAAATACACTACTCGTATGTGATGCTTTTTAACTACAAAAAAAGGGAAAAACACCCAGGACCCAGGAGTAGTTTTTTCGATTTCGTTCCCGAAATTTTAATGTAAAAGATGCACCTCGATGGAGCAAGACCTGTATGGAAGCTGTCTGGACAAAGCGGAGGACTTAACATCAACTGTATGATAGTTTGAAATCGTCTAAAACGAGCAGGCTACTCAAAGAAGTTTGGGTGCCACATAAATTAACGCAAAGATATTTAACTGACCGAATAACGATCAGTGAAACGCTGTTGAAATGTAATAAAATGGAACCATTTTCGAAGCTATTAATTACGGGCGATGAAAAATGAATTAAATACGAGAATATCCAACGCAAGCGATCACAGCCAAAGGCTGGTGACCGACCACAAACGACTTCAAACCCTGAATTGACGGCAAACAAGGCTATGTTAAGTGTTTGGTGGGATTGGAAGGGAATTGCTTATTATGAGCTGCTAGAACGTGACGATCCTCTTATGTGCACAACTCGACCGTTTGCATGAAGCTTTCAAGAAAGAACGACCAGAATTGGCCAACAGACAGGGAGTTGTCTTCCATCATGACAATGCTAGGCCACACACATCTTTGATGACCCGGAACAAATTGATGGAGCTTGGTTGGGAAGTTTTGATGCATCCACGGTATAGCCCGGACCTTGAACCCTTTGATTACCATTGGTTTCGGTCTTTGCAAAACTGTCATGATGAAGAGCCGCTGAAAATCACTTGGCCACGTTTTTAGCTGATAAACCACAGAAGTTCTACACCGATGGAATTATGAAACTACCCGGAAAATGGTAAAAGGTCATAGACAATTACAGAAATTGTAATGTGTTACTAAACAGATGTGTTTCACGGAGTGACAATTTTCGATTTGGTTTAAGCAGTTGAAATTTCAATACCAAGGACTAAAAAGTTAAATAATCAGTTTTTAATAGCTTGCATCAAACCTGTCCAAATTTGTCAGTTGCATGATAAAATACGTGAAAAATAAAAACATTTTTAACGTGCTGAATATCACTATCCCCAACTTACCTATACATAAATCAATGCCCCCAAAACGGGACAGAAACAGTTCACCGAATCTCCATCTCTCAATCAACCACAAAAAGTATCAACACATTCACGAAACAAACCACCAACACGTTCAAAAACACCACAGTGTGAAACTTCATCGATGGCATATATGTTAAACAAAAATGCTCAAAATGAATGAACAATAATGGAAAAACTGGAAAAAATTATGTCACAAATCTCGGACTCCGAGCAATGAATTACGCACAAAATTGATTCAAAAGTTGGAGCTTTAAAATCTTCGCTTGAAGCTCTAAATTGCCGTTTGTCATTACTCGAATCAAAACAAAACGAAATTGACACACTGAAAGACGAAAACCAACAACTCAAGATGTAGTTACAAAAACAAGGCGAGGCGATACAAGAAATAAAAGCTCACATGGAGCCTAACGAGGAGAGACAACAACTGAAGGAAACAATGAGTGATGTACTTTTGCACGGGGTTCCACTGATACCAAATGAGAATTTACCAGCTATTTTTAATCAACTCTGCATAACTTTAAAAGTAAATCCAACAACAGTTAAAATCATTTATCGTCTTAAATGTCGGCGTTTACTTTTCGTGGGCTGGTATACGTCAACAAAACCAAGGAAGAGAATGCAAAATTAATTGAGACTGCCGATGACCTGACCGTTTTTGCCACTACGTCCCGGACATCAAGAAATACAGCTGTAAAAGATGACAACAAAACATGAACACATTAAGTAAGTTATTACTTTTTTTATAATTTGCTTTATTATTTTTCCAATGCAATTATTATCAACATATTTTTTGTCTTCTTGTGTACCTTTCTTCTTCCTAGAAGTATTTTGTATTGTAGCTTATATGTAAGTATACTTCCTATATGAAATGAGGTTATTTTTATTTTTTTAGAAGTGGTTGATTCCAATGAAATAATACACACATATTCGGCAGATGTTTTAAATAAAAAAAAATTGGGTATGTAATTTAATTCGTGTGGTCTTTTTTTCGAAATTTGAACGTTTATTTAAGAAAAACATGTACAATAGTATTATTCAAAGTATTGCCCATCTGAAGCTAAGACTTTTTCCCATCTTTCTGGCAATTTGTGGATCAAATCCCAAAAGAACTGCGCCGGCTTAGTAGCCAAGAATGAATCAAGCCAATTTTTGATATTCTGCTCTGATGTGAACCGTATTTCAGTGAGGGCGTTCTGCATCGACCCGAACAAATGGTAGTAGGAAGGGGCAAGGTCTGGGCTATAAGGCGGGTTTCCAAATAGTTTTCCAACTATTTTCCAAATAGTTCTTAACCGGAATAGAAACGTGGGGCCGAGCGTTGTCATGATGGAAAATTATTGTCTCGTGTCTGGTCGCATATTCCGGGCGTTTTTCGGCTACTGCTCTTAAAACGGATTAATTGTGTTCGGTAGCGTTGTCCATTGATGGTTTCACCCGGTTTTAGCAGCTCATAATATAGCACACCCATCTGATCCCACCAAATACAGAGCATTACCTTCGCACCATGGATATTCGGCTTTGCCGTTGATTTGGCTGGTTGGCCGGGTTTCACATATGATTTTTTGCGCTTGGGGTTGTCTTAATGGATCCATTTTTCATCACCAGTAACAATCCGATGCAAAACCGCCTTTCGACGTCTCTCGGCTTGAGTTCATGTGGAACCCAATTTCCTTGCTTTTGAATATATCCAGCTGCTTTTAAACGTTAAAAAATGGCTGCTTGAGTGACACCCAAAGATTCTGCGAGCTCTTCTTGCGTTTGGCAACAATCTTCATAGAGTAATGCTTCCAGTTCTTTATCTTCAAACTTTTTTGGCTGACCAGGACGTTCATCGTCTTCCAAGCCAAAATCACCACTTTTCTTCATATTAAAGTAATGAAGAAGAACTCCCCGCAAAAACACTTTTTCAGGCACAAAGTTCGACATATTTGAGTGAAAAAAAATTATTGTTGTTTACGCTTCAAATGAATGACATATACTGAAATGACGTACAATGACAGTAGCTTTCCAACGCATGTTCCAATGGAATAATAACAATGGAATAATACAAGTAAAGCCATCTCTTAGCAAACCGCACGAATAGACCCAATATTATCATTATTATTTATTATAATTATTATTTATTATAATTATTATTTTTTATTTACTATAATTATTATTATTATTGCTCCACCTTTCACCTCCACCTCCACCACCAATATTCTGGAACCAAACTTTCTATATCTTCACATTTGGCGAAAACACAAATGTTCCTGCAATATCCTATCAATCAGTCTTACGATAGAAAGAATTGATAAACCTAAAATTCTAGCCATAATTTTCTAAAAAATTACAAATTTAACTTCAACATATTGTATGTATCCTTACACCAATCATCGAATTCATCATAGTCAGCAAAATGAATATGGCCTTTTCCTTTACGGTTATTCCGGAAAATCACATCTTAACAAAATCAAAACAATACAACGCCGCCCCAAGAAAAGCTCTTAACGCATAAAGAACGACAGCCATCAACTACCTCCTGTTCGAAGCTAAAATGAAAAGTATACAAATCCACCCTATTCTGAAGACTACCCTCTCTGTAAAATATTAAGTAACTCAAAAATAAGAAAAAAAAAAACCGTT
Source organism: Volucella inanis (assembly GCA_907269105.1). Lineage (NCBI taxonomy): Eukaryota > Metazoa > Arthropoda > Insecta > Diptera > Syrphidae > Volucella > Volucella inanis. The sequence goes on from OU026153.1 coordinate 75,809,600, forward strand.
CCACATCCCTTTGTAATAAAATTAACATCCCCCACGAACCCATTCAACCCTATCCCTCCTACTCCCATCACGGCTCTTTAAACCTTCTACCGTTATTTCCTCTCTTAGAATCCACCACCCCTCCGGAAATCTTTCGAGCGTGTTTCCTCGAGCTCAAAAACAACTTAAGAGATTACTTTCTGCATCTGTACAGACGACTCCAAGGTGAAAGATAACATGGGCTTTAGTACCACCGATACGATACGATTTTCTCTTTTATACTCCCTACGTACAACTCTATACCTCTATATAACCTTTATAATATTCGCAAACTTCCCTAACTTCAATCCCCTAATATTAAACTGATATGGGTCACAGGTCACGACAAGATTGCCGGCAATGAATTCACTGACAAAACCGCTAAAGACACCTTTAAAGCCCCATCTTTTTTCTTCCTCAAGGCTTGAACTCAAGAGCTCAACAAATTTATAAAAAAATCTGCTGCCTCAGCAACTATCCCTCTGGGGTAAAACAGCGGAATGGTACAGGAGCACTAATAAAAACAAGTTATCCATCAAAGATTACTTAAACAATATAGAAGCGTCCCGTATCGACGTAACTGAAATAATTAGGTTCGGGCTTTGTCACATCAAACTTACCCTAGAACATTATATAAACAAAAATAAACCGTCTCAGTGCACATACTGAAGTCGATTTCAAATTAGTATCCACCATATCCTCCCCTAATATTCGGCCTTCCTCAATCATAGACACAGATCCATTTCCTAAAATAACCCCAAATATCTCCATTCTAACACAAATATATCAACATAGCCAACACCAACACAGCTAACTCATATTTTTTGATTATATACTCGTATTAGACCTTAAATAATAATAATTTAATCTAAATATTAGTAAAAGTATAAGAATATGTATAACAATATTGAATATATTTATGTATTTATTATTACTATTATTTTTTTTTTTTGCGTTTAATGGAAGTATAGGAAAATGAATAATACTGATCTGATTGTGTCAAACGAACACCTGTTTGAAAGGTGACATGTTAGGCTACACTTTTTGTGAAGACAGCTGTGTAATTCGTTGCTCGTGTTAAAAGCTATAATGATTGGGATATGCCTGAAATATCTGAAGAAATACACTACTCGTATGTGATGCTTTTTAACTACAAAAAAAAAAAAGGAAAAACACTGCAAAAACATGCCGTTTACGGTAAGAATGTTGTGCGTGAACACCGGACCAAGGAGTAGTTTGTTCGATTTTGTTCCCGAAATTTTAATGTAAAAGATGCACTTCGATGGAGCAAGACCTGTATGGAAGCTGTCAGGACAAAGCGGAGGACTTAACATCAACTGTATGATAGTTTGAAATCGTCTAAAACGAGCAGGCTACTCAAAGAAGTTTGGGTGCCACATAAATTAACGCAAAGATATTTAATTGACCGAATAACGATCAGTGAAACGCTGCTGAAATGTAATAAAATGGAACCATTTTCGAAGCTATTCATTACGGGCGATGAAAAATGAATTAAATACGAGAATATCCAACGCAAGCGATCATAGTCAAAGGCTGGTGACGGCAACAAGGTTATGTTAAGTGTTTGGTGGGATTGGAAGGGAATTGTTTATTATGAGCTGCTAGAACGTGACGATCCTCTAATGTGCACAACTCGACCGTTTGAATGAAGCTTTCAAGAAAGAAAGACCAGAATTGGCCAACAGACAGGGAGTTGTCTTCCATCAGGACAATGCTAGGCCACACACATCTTTGATGACCCGGAGCTTGGTTGGGAAGTTTTGATGCATCCACCGTATAGCCCGGACCTTGAACCCTTTGATTACCATTGGTTTCGGTCTTTGCAAAACTGTCTTGATGAAGAGCCGCTGAAAATCACTTAGCCAAGTTTTTAGCTGATAAACCACAGAAGTTTTACACCGATGGAATTATGAAACTACCCGGAAAATAGTAAAAGGTCATAGACAATTACAGAAATTGTAATGTGTTACTAAGCAGACGTGTTTTACGGAGTGACAATTTTCGATTTGGTTTAAGCAGTTGAAATTTCAATACCAAGGACTAAAAAGTTAAATAATCAGTTTTTAATAGCTTGCATCAAACCTGTCCAAATTTGTCAGTTGCATGATAAAATACGTGAAAAATAAAAACATTTTTAACGTGCTGAATATCACTATCCCCAACTTACCTATACATAAATCAATGCCCCCAAAACGGGACAGAAACAGTTCACCGAATCTCCATCTCTCAATCAACCACAAAAAGTATCAACACATTCACGAAACAAACCACCAACACGTTCAAAAACACCACAGTGTGAAACTTCATCGATGGCATATATGTTAAACAAAAATGCTCAAAATGAATGCACAATAATGGAAAAACTGGAAAAAATTATGTCACAAATCTCCGACTCCGAGCAATGAATTACGCACAAAATTGATTCAGAAGTTGGAGCTTTAAAATCTTCGCTTGAAGCTCTAAATTGCCGTTTGTCATTACTCGAATCAAAACAAAACGAAATTGACACACTTAAAGACTAAAACCAACAACTCAAGATGCAGTTACAAAAACAAGGCGAGGCGATACAAGAAATAAAAGCTTACATGGAAGCCTAACGAGTAGAAACAACAACTGAAGGAAACAATAAGTGATGTACTTTTGCACGGGGTTCCACTGATACCAAATGAGAATTTACCAGCTATTTTTAATCAACTCTGCATAACTTTAAAAGTAAATCCACCAACAGTTAAAAACATTTACCGTCTTAAATGTCGGCGTTTACTTTTCGTGGGCTGGTCTACGTCAAAAAAACCAAGGAAGAGAATGCAAAATTAATTGAGACTGCCGATGACCTGACCGTTTTTGCCACTACGTCACGAACAACAAGAAATACAGCTGTAAAAGATGACAATAAAACATGAACATATTAAGTTAGTTATTTTTTTTTTTTATAATTTACGTTATTATTTTTCTAATGCAATTATTATCAACAGCGACTATTACATTGCGTTGTTGGAGCGATTGAAGGCCGAAATCGCAGATTTCCGCATTTGAAGAAAAAGAAAGTGCTGTTTCACCAAGACAATGCACGGTGTCACAAGTCGATGAAAACGATTCATGAATTGAATGAATTCGGCTACGAATTGCTTCCCCACCCACCGTATTCTCCAGAGTCGGCCCCAAGTGACTATTTCCTGTTCGCAGACCTCAAAAGAATGCTCGCCGGAAAGATATTTAAGACCGATGAAGAAGTAATCGCCCAAACAGAGGCCTATTTTGAGTCTAAACCGAAATTGTACTACAAAACTGGTATCGAAAGATTGAAAAATCATTTCAATCAGTGTATCGCTGTCGAAGGCAACTATATTTATAAATAAAGTTAAATTTTGCAAAAATTTTGTGTTTTACTATAAAACGGCACTGACTTCACTTTAAGCCCATGTGATAGGTATAGGCAAACAAAAAAAACAATATTTTTGATAACATTGACTGCAATGAATTAAATAGGAAATTTATTACTATGCCATGTCAAGAAGCTACTGATGATACAACGACTCTATTAACTGAGAACAGTATCTTCTCCTCATCAAGTTTTAGTTTTTCATCAGTGGATGAGACCGACTTTTTAGAGAGCTGCACCTGTATAAAATCCAATTCTGTTAGCCTTGATTAAATTCATCCGGTTTTCATCAAGGCTATACTTTATATCTTAAAATACATAACGCATCTTTTTAATACAACATTTATGTCGTGTTTTTCCTTCAGTTTGGAAACAACCATTTAGGTTTTCATCCAAAATATAGCTGTACTACAACTCTCGTTAATGTGGTTGAAAACATAAGACAAGATGTTGACTGTAACAATGTAAGTTTTCCAATCCTTTTGGATTTCTCTAAGGCTTTTGACACAGTTAACAATAATGTCCTATGTAGTAAGTTAATGAGCCAGTTTATTTTCTCCTATTCTTCGACAATGTTAGTCCAGTCCTCCTTAAATTATAGATATCAGACAGTTGTGTAAAACTGCTCCGTATCTGAACTTCTCAGATTAAATAGAGGGGTCCCACAGGGGTCAATACTGGGACTGGTATTATTCTCGATCCAACCAAATGGTTGGATATCTCAAAAAAATCCATTAATGCGTCAGATTTCCCCAAAATATGCTATGAAAGTAATCAAATTGAATTCGTCGATTCAGTTAAAAACCTTGGTATTACCTTAACAAAAACATTGTCTTGGAATACTCACGTCAGATTAACAATTGGGAGAGTTTATGGAGGGCTTCATATGCTGTGGAACAACCATAGAATTACACCCTTGAAAACAGGAATCGTACTAGCCAAAACATTACTCATCTTCTCTTTTGCATTACGGCATATACGGCATAAGAAGGTATGACCACATTTCTCAATTCTCCAAATAAATATATGGCGTTACTCTTGGAAATCTTTTTCAGCTAAGAACTTTAACATTGTTAAACAATATATTGCAATCGCGTCAACCACCTTACCTTTTTAATAAGATCTGCCAGTCGGGTTCTTTTAGATCTCTTAACCTTTTGCCAATACGTTACACGTCTATAATATCTAAGCACCAATTTTTTATAAATGCGATATAAATGGAACTCTGTTCCTCGACATCTAAGGATGATTAGCTGTACAGCACTTTTCGGTAGGAGGCTCAAGGAGTACTTGGAGAAATTAATACTATTGGGTCTAACTTTATTCGTGCGGTTTGCTAAGAGATGGCGTAACTTGTATTATTCCATTGAAACATGCGTTGGAAAGCTACTGTCATTGTACGTTATTTCAGTATATGTCGAACTTTGTGCCTGAAAAAGGGTTTTTGCGGGGAGTTCCTTTTTATTACTTTAATATGAAGAAAACTGCTGCCGAAAGTCATCGTATTTTGGTGGAAGTTTATGGTGGACATACGCTAGCTGAGCGAACGTGCTAAAAGTGGTTTGCACGATTTAAAAGTGGTGATTTTGGCTTGGAAGACGATGAACGTCCTGGGCAGCCGAAAAGTTTGAAGATGAAGAGCTGGAAGCATTACTCTATGAAGATTGTTGCCAAATACAAAAGCAAGGAAATTAGGTTCCACATGAAAGGCGGTTTTGCATGTCCGAAATGCTGTTGGAACGTCACAAAAGGAAGTCATTTTTGCATCGGATATGAAAAATGGATCCATTACGACAACCCCAAGCGCAAAAAATCATATGTGAAACCCGGCCAACCAGCCAAATCAACGGCAAAGCCGAATATCCATGGCGCGAAGGTAATGCTCTGTATTTGGTTCGAGCAGATGGGTGTGCTGTATTATGAGCTGCTAAAAGCGGGTGAAACCATTAATGGACAACGCTACCGAACACAATTAATCAGTTTGAAGTGAGCAGTAGCCGAAAAACGCTCGGAATATGCGACCAAACACGAGGCAATAATTTTCCATCATGGCAACGCTCGGCCCCACGTTGCTATTCCGGTTAAGAACTATTTGGAAAACAGTAAATGGGAAGTCTTACCCCACCCGCTTATAGCATAGATCCTGCTACATAGATCCTGTACACTAGAAGTAATCGTGTACAAGGCAGTGATAACTCTCCTAGAGATGTTGATGCCCATAATTCAGCTGAAAAAAACAGAGCGTTAAAAAATCAGCTGTGATGCTATCGTCTATAGTGTGGCAGAATCTTCTGTGGAAAATCTGGAGACTTTCTACAAAAAAGTTTGCGCTGCAGTAAATATTCCGCTCCCTCGCCTTCACAACGTCTCTCGTGCCAAAGCCAACTCTCGCAACGATCGTTCCCCAACAGATGCTTGCATCATTTTGAAGTTTTCTGAGAAGCGGGAGAAGCAAAACTTATTGCGAGCGGTTTCGAGCTTAAGCTCTGCTCCGTCGACATTGATTCATCGAAAAGCGTTTTGAGACTAAAACATAAATCGCGCTTGTTATCAGTGCATGTGGCCAATGGGCAAATTTACATCCGCACCGGAACCAGTCAAACTTAATTTGTTATTCACAATATTGTAGAAGTGAGAAATACTGTCGGGACTGATGTCAACAATATTGTTTTTCAACAACAATTATTTTTGTGTGCACAAATTTACTTTTATTTTTGTTTCGTACATTCTTAACTTTTTTTTCTTTTCACACTAGAGGATTCACTTAATTTGTTTCTTTTAACTTCATTTATTGTATTAATGAAGTTATCTCAGTTCACATCGTTTTTTTCTGTTATTTGTTTCATTTTTCCCCAGCATGTAAAATAAATGCTAAAAAATTGTCTGCGTTCGATTACGATTTCGTTGTGTTGTAAGTTTGACCATGACCAGCAGGAATGACAGTAGTTCTATTTTTTTTTAAACACTTTGCAAAAGTCAAAATGACCTTTATAATGAAAAAAGTCTTGTTAATAAATTTGATGAGTTCAAAATGATATTTATAAGCAGTTTAATTGACATTGTTTGCGTATCTTAGACTTGGTTTCACACCAATTTAACAAGTAGCCTATTTTCCCTAAGAGGATTTAAAAAGCCTTACCGAGCTGATCAAATTCATGGTGGAAAATTCATACATAAAAATCGTACATAATGAAGAGAAGACAAAAGTTTTGATAAAAAAAGTTAACCTAAAAGTTGAATATTTCGAGATAAATAATGCATTTTTGATGAAAGTGGTCCAACGATTTTTTAAAATGTTAGCTTTAAAAAGCCATAATTTTGGCTGGCGTTCATCGAACTCGACAAAATTCTAATATTTTATGCTCACTGAAATTCTCTTAAAAAAAAAAATGCTGAATCTTAAGCTGAATCCGTTAGAGAGCTACGGTCTTTTAAGAAGTTTTACCTCGAAATCAGAGGTTTCTCACTCTAATGTCCTATAACTGGAAGGGGGTTGAAAATAGACGTCACCCTGCGATACAATTTTTTGTTCGCCATAACTTCAGGAATCCTCAGCTATCACTACGAAAACCTAAACTGGGACATCCTGTATGTGAGAAAATACATTAGCTCTAGTCTTATTATTATTTCATCGATATCCTCAATGGCGAAAATAAATGCATTATCGGAACATTTTATATGCCACCGCACATTGCAAACTCGCGTGTTATATCCCTAATTGTTAAAGAAATATGTCACCTAGCACCTAAATTCATTCATTGTGGTGATTTAAATATAAATTTTCTCCACTCTTTATCTAGTAGTTTGAGAACTTCTATAAACTCTCTTGACCTTTTTTTTTTGAAAACGTTACTGAACCAATGCATTTTAAACCAAATTGTATGCCGTATCTGTTCGATGTATTTCTTGTAAGTAATGTGAGACTTGTTTAATGTTCTAGCCAATTATCTGCCCCCGTTTTTTTCGTATCATGATCTCGTCTTTGCAACCTTTGACTTACATACACTTTCCTAAATACGTGTCTTCGTCCATCCAGTATCGTGATTTCAGCAATGTCAACGTTGGAAGTTTTTTTAACGATTGTTCGTCCATTGTTTGGTACTCAAACTACTTGACACCTGACGTCAATAAACAATCTGAATTCCTGACCATTGCTATTGACTACCCCTTTAACAAATATGTTCAAATTAAGACCCGTGTTATTAAGCCGCACAGCTGCCCTTGACTTTCGTATGACATTCTTTTCGCAATAAAAAAAGCGAGATGTATCATATCGCCATTGGAAACGTTTCGGCTGTGACGAAATGCTTAGATGTTTTAAATTTAATTGTAATATTGTCACTAACTTTATTAAATCCGCTAAGCTGAGCTAATATAATAATAGATTTAATTTCAATCGCTCCTCAAAATTTCTGTGGAGTGAAATTTGGAATATAGTTGTGAATAAACAATACTCCATAGTCTCGGACGACAATATTGATTTAGAAGAGTGGAATCAAATGTTCTCTACCCCAAACGCACCGCTTGACACTTACTTAACGTCATCACAAGATGATAGAGAAAATGAATTTTCCTTGACTGCAGTAGCCTTTAAACAACAAAACATTGCAATTATAAATAATTCAAAATCTTCTGCTTAGTTCTGGAAAGCTGTCAAATACCTAAACAGACACACGTCTTACATCTCTGTAACTCTTAAAGCCCCGTAACTCAGGACTTATTTCGATAAACTTCTTAATTAACCTCGCCGCTACTTCAATATGCAGCCCCTCTGCTGTTAGACGAAAAATTAGACTCTGCATTTACCCTAGAAGAAGTCAATGAAGTAATATGCAAATCGAAATCAAATAAAGCACCTGGTATTGATCGCATCCCGTTTGAGTTCTATAAAAATTGCACATATGAGTTTATGAATTCTCTCACAATTGAATTTAATCGAATATTCGACTCTACTAATATCTCCGACGTATTCAGGGAAAGCAATAATTTTTCCCCTACACAAAAAAGGCGATTACACGGACCCGAAAAACTACAGAGGAATCACATTTTTAAACACTTCAGCCAAATTCTTTGCTTCATAAATTTACAAAAGATTGTATGAATGGGTACAAGAACTTAACATCCTTAAAGAATTCCAAGCTGGATTTAGGATAGGTTATTCTACAATCAACCAGATATTCTGCTTAACAAACATTACTGAAACATACAAGAGCAAGAAAAAAAAGTTGTACGCCTTTTTTATAGACTTTCGAGCAGCGTTCGATTCAATACCACGTGAAGCACTCTTTTACAAGCTTTCCAAAATCGGTGTATCAAGTAAAATTATTAGAATCCTGAGAGCCTTGTATGAGAATAATATTGCATATTTAAAAGTTGGAATCTCACTGTAAATCTCGATAAATCAAAAATGATGATATTCAGAATTGCAGGAGGACCCTTCTCACACTTGGAAAAGTGGAAGTTAGACGGGGAAGAGATTGAGGTAGTATCCAGATACAGATACCTAGGTCCTATCGTCCTCCTTAAATTTCAAACCATACTTTAACGAAAAATTAGCTGTTGCTAAAAGAGCTATCTGTTCGATTTGGGAACGTTGCTTCAAAAATAAATATATATCACAAAGTGCAAAACAAACTTTGTTCCACTCAACCGCAGCGTCGATAATGCTTTACGAAGCTCAGGTATGGGGTTACAAAGGCTACGATGTTGTGGAAAAATTTCTTCGCTACTTTTTGAAGATTTTACGATTACCAAAAAATACCCCGAACTGTATGCTACATCTTGAAACGGGAACTCCTCCTTTGCTCTTGTACATGCTCAAAATGCATCTCAACTATATCCTAAAAATACTAGAAATGAATGAATGCAAAATACCAAACGTAGTTTTAAGAAGCATAATTAGAACAAACGGAGGCATTTGTGAGGAATGGAAGAAAACAGCTTCTGAATGCGGAGTAAATCTGTCTATTCAAGTGAACGAGCATCCTCATCTTTTAAGAAAAAAATTTAACTTGGTTTTGGAGAATTTTGGCAGACATACATATGACCAATATGTCGAAGAAGCTGGATCGTCACTATTTAGGAACTATTACAGCAAACTAAACCATTTTCTAAATAAAAAAAAAAAAAAAAAAAAAAAAAACACTTCCTAGATAGTCATGCAGTTGACAAAATAAGTACTATTTTCAAACTGAGAGGGGAACTCGTTCAACTAAACTTTATACCCCATAGACCAGATTTACCAATACTTTGTGACCTCTGCAACATGAAGAAGAGAGAAGATATCTTACATTTTCTAGGTGTTTGTCCGATTTTAAATGTTCGGAAAACATGATTTAGACGAAGATGAAGTTATGAGCATTTTAAATGGAGAAAAAGGATGGAAAGTCTTATATGATTACTCAGTAGCAAGACTTTTTTTTATAGAAAGCGTATCATCGTTTTTAATGTAAAACTTAAGTATGTATTTTGTCAACCTGGTAGACGGCCACAAACCAAACCATTAAAGACTTAGGTTAATCGTTACATTGTAAAACATTTATTGAAAATAGAAGTCAACTAACAAACTAACTAACTTGACTGCAGTTAACATAACACATGGGCTGAAAGCTCGGTGCCGTTTTATAGTAAAACACAAAATTTTTTGCAAAATTCAAATTTATTTATCAATATAGTTGCCTTCGAGGGCGATACACTGATTGAAACGATTTTTTAATCTTTCGATACCAGTTTTTTAGTACGATTTCAGTTTAGCCTCAAAATAGGCCTCTGTTTCGGCGATTACTTCTTCATCGGTCTTAAATCTCTTTCCGGCGAGCATTCTTTTGAGCTTGGGGCCGAATCTAGAGAATACGGTGGGTGGAGAAGCAATTCGTAGCCGAATTCATTCGATTCATGAATCGTTTTCATCGACTTGTGACACGGTGCATTGTCTTGGTGAAACAGCACTTTTTTTTTTCTTCAAATGCGGCGTTTTTCTGCGATTTCGTCCTTCAAACGCTCCAACAACGCAATGTAATAGTCGCTGTTGATAGTCTGCCCCTTTTGGAGATATTTGATGAAAATTATTCCATGTGTATCCCAAAAATACGGATGCCATAAACTTGCCAGCCGACTGTTGACTTTTTGGTAGTTTTGGACGAGGTTTGTCGCCTGCCCGCCACTCAGCTGACTGCCGACTTGACTCTGGTGTGAAGTGATGGAGCTAAGTTTCATCCATTGTCACAAACCGATACAAAAATTCAGCTTTATTGCGGTTGAACAGCTTTAAACACACCTCTGAATCATCAACACGTTGTTGTTTTTGGTCGACTATGAGCAAACGCGGCACCCACTTTGAACAAGAGCTTTCGCATGTCCAATTATTCGTGTATGATATATCCAACACGCTCTTTTGATATCTTTAGAGCCTCAGCTATCTCGATCAACTTCACTTTACGGTCATTCGTTATCATTTTGTGGACTTTTTTGATATTTTCATCTGAAACAGCCTCCTTTTGATGTCCAATGCGTGCATCATCTTCGATGCTTGTATTTTTTTTTTTTTTTTTTCACAATAACAAAAGTTGTTTCACTCACAATGCTATATCTCGAGAACTAATCGTCCGACAGCTGTCAAATTTATACACGTATCTTTTGAAGATTGGTACTAACTGAAAATAGTATGGATTTAATTCAAGTATGTATGTATTATACAATTTGGGAAAAGCAACCTTCTCTATCAAAAGCAAGTCAGTGGGACTAGATAATATTCATACTGACCTCAGAAAAACTTTCCTTCCTCTTATATTTATTTACATCATCCATATTTTTAACACCATTATTATGACATCTACCTACCCGTTAGCCTGGAAAAAGTCTAAAATCATACCGATTCTTAAAAAAGGTACAAACTCTGAATATAGACCTATAGCTATCCTCCCTTTTTACCAAAGCTTTTGAATCTATTGTAAGCTACCAAATAAGAGTTTAATAAAGACAAACAGCTTCATAATCCTCTGCAGTCAAGGTTCCGGTGCGAAAATAGCTCTGCGTCAGCTTTACTTAAAGTTTCTGACGATGTAAGACAAGCAATCGACGCTGACTACACAACTGTGATAACGTTACAACGTTACCGATGTCCAGGAGTCAGACATGCACGATATCTCAAAGGAAGCACCGGCAATCTTTTCCTGAATAACATTTCGCATGTTTTGCCTTAACGATTGAAGTCGCTACTTTACTTTCAAAGGAGTATAATTTGGCTCGACAACTCCCATGAATTAGAGAAAGCCCTTATGGTACAAAAAGAGAAAGGCATTTGGTTCAACGCTATAAGTTTTGCCGGTGCCTGATGAAACTCTTCCATTCTGTCTGGCAGACACTGTCTGCCATTGAGAGTTCCTTAAGCTTTTCTCTTATGGGTTCTTCGGATGAAAAAGGTCTAGGTAAGAGGCCGTCATCATCGGTGAATATTTCCTGAAAAACATTTAGCAGGTTTTGCCTTAACGATTGAAGCCGCTTTTTAATCGCCTCTTCTTTCAAAGAGTATAATTTGGCTCGACAACTTACTGGCACAAAAAGAGATAGGTAATTGGTTCAACGCTATAAGTTTTGCCAGTGCCTGATGAATTTTTTCCATCCTGTCTGGCAGGCTGTCTGCCATTTGGAGTTCCTTGGGCTTTTCTCTTATGGGTTTTTCGGATGAAGAAGGTCTAGGTTAGCGGCCGTCTTCATCGGTGATTTCATGTACTTGCATCATGCTGAAATTAAAGATTACGAAATTCTACTTAATACTTACGTATATGGTTTAATAACTTGTTTTCAGACTAATAATACTTGTTTGTAGATTTAACTGTACTAATCTTTTTTTTAATACATTTTGTAACTTCAAATATTCTTTACTGCTCAAAAAAATTTAAATTTTTACAATAAATTTTTTATGCTCCGCTTTTCTGAAACTCGTAATACCCTACAACTTATAAGAACTGAAAACTCGAAAAAAGGCCACATGTTTTTTAGTTGTCATATCGTATCAATACATATCGTATTGTGTATATGAACCATTTTGACCCGAAAGTAAAAGTTAAGCATATTGTATAAATATGACCTCATATAATTAAGCAATTGGGAAGTTTAGCGATAATTAACTGGCCCACATACACTTTTGTGAAAACTTTTGTATGGGAGGTAGCCATAGTTTTTATCCGATCATGCTCATCTTAGAAATCGGTAATATAGATGGAAATCAGCATATCAAATCTCAGGTCGATAGTTCTTTAAATGTGGCCTTAATCATGCAGACAGACGGACATACATACAAACGGTCAGACGGACAAATAGACTAGCATGGCTAAAGCGATTCGGATCTATTCCTTTAATATACCCTTCAAACGATTTTCTAGTGGTGTAGGGTATAAGAAGTCATGTCTGAGACTTGTTATATGAATATGTTTTGCATTTACATAGTATTTACTTAATATCAGAATTCCATGAATGCCTTGTAAATGCCGTCCCAATGATCCAGTTGTACCACCGGTACAGGAAAAAGTGTTATTCACTCACAAAAGGCAATTTTGCCCTCTCGATGTGCATATTGCTATACCCAACTCTTCATTTAAGTCCACAAAAAAAAAAAAAAAAAAAAAAAAAAAAAAAAAAAAAAAAAAACAATTAAGGCTTGTAATTATTAATTATTTTCGACTTGTAAGCACTGCCGATTACAAACGCTAGAAATCAACAATCAACAGACTAACGGTCGTCAAGAAGAAATAAATTATGAAAAACAATCAAATTACGCACTATATATTACTAAGGTAATATATGCATAGGCAACAAAAAATCAAAACAAGCTTTTAATATTTTTGTTGATGATTGAAGTGCATGGTAGCCCGGTTAATTATAAGAAAGAAGCTCTCGTGTAATTAGAAACACGCTTGAAATCAAGAGATCGAGAATTGCCTGATGAATGCTCATGAATTGGGTGACTGAAGATGTATTGGTTTTCTATTTTGAGAGAGTAGTGAGGGAGTTGAATATTGGTTTGTTACAGTATAAAATCATTTGAAAATTAGAGATGTATGCTCTTTTGGTGTGTTATGTTCCAATCGGTTGATTGGATATGAATAAAAGAACTGGCAGGGGTAGTTGTCGGGGTACTATTTTTGTCGTAGATTAAGATTTTCTTAGTGCTTGTTATATTTTTTTCGGTTTGGTAGGGAGGTTTACATTTAGTTTTAAATTTTTTTCTTCGCTTTTGCCATACTACTAGGTGGGGTAAAAAGTAACCTCCTTGGAAATGAAAAAAAAAAATTTTTTTAAATTTTTTTTATATTCAATATAATCCCCTTTTAGTGTTTGGACTTGCTGATGCGGAATCAGGCGGACTTTTGGTGTCGATTGGTAACTGTTGAACACCAAAGAACAGAATGAGTGCCCGGCAATGGACGGAAGCCGGCACGAGTGCTCCGAAGCGGCCGAGGGAGGCTCGATTGGTCGGAAGGGTTATGGCGTCGGTTTTCTGGGATTGTCATGGCATACTCTTCGTGGACTACCTCGAAAAAGAAAAAACCGTCAATAGCGAGTATTACTGTGTATTATTGGAGCGATTAAAGGCCGAAATCGCTGCAAAACGGCCTCACATGAAGCGAAAAAAATTTTCGATTTTGCAAGACAATGCACCGGCGCACAAGAGCATCGCAACCATGGCTAAAATCAATGACTTACGGCTCCAATTGTTGTCGCATCCACCATATTCGCCCAATGTGGCTATCTCGGACTATTATCTCTTCTCAAACCTTAAAAGCTCATCAATAAAAAATTCAGCTCACGCGAGGAAATCATCGACGCCACGGAGGAGTATTTTGCAGACCTTTCGGAAAATTACTTTTCGGACGGGATCAAGAAGTTGGAAAATCGCTAGAATAAGTGTATCAAACTAAAATGGGACTATATTGAATAAAATAAAAAAAAAAAAAAACATTTAAATTTTTTTTTTTAATTCCCAAGGAGGTTACTTTTCACTCCAATCTAGTATTGTTGATCCTAATTCATACCATGCAGCATCGATTTTAGTTTGACGACGGAAGAGGTCAAATGAAAATATCAATAGACCTGTCTCCCGTTGATTACCTGCTTTGGGTTATTGGAATTTGTACACGTCCGTGTCTTTGAAACGTAAATTTTCAATTATTTCTTTTTCAGATAGTTTAAGAAGGATAGTTGCATATATAATGACCTTAAAAGATTTTTGTTATTCGTTTAAAGTTAGTGAAATCGGACAAATATTTTTTTTCTTTTTTTTTTTTTTTTTTTTGACGAGAAACAAGTAAGTTAATTTTTTCGATTATACCAAAATCAAAACAACTGCGAAATCTGTTTTCAGGGGGTTCTTATATCACCAACTGATTTTTTAAGCAAGAAAACGCTGTACAAAGACAATAGTTTACCGTCCTTTGCTGGCAAAATCACTATAAATCCGGGGCTGTTGTTATCAGGTGTACCTTTGATAGCATTTATTGTACAATTTTGTAATTGGCGTAGAAAGTTAAAAACGAATTAATTCGTCAATTCCCTTTTTTTTATTAGTACGAGGAGTTCACGCTGCCGATAAGTTATAAACATAGTGGGGAAATATAAATTCTTCGAATTATTTCGTCATCCAAAAAACTTACACACAAATCTTAAGCTGCAGCGATGTCTTTTTTTAAACACTCAAGTGGGTATTAATACACTTAAAGTGCCTGAGCACGTGTTAAGTTTTTAGGAAAATGAGACAGAGAAAAAGAAAGATTTTTGCGCTCAGTACTTATTTCGCTCCATGGGGAGACTAAATTATTAGTGTAAATTGACTTGTTGTTGTATTTAGGCAACCATTCACCTCACAAGATTTTAGTTGCCTTAAAATAGGTATTTCGGTCATGGTTAGTACTGAACCCCGAACCGTTCGATTGGGAAGTCCATACACTACCAATTGAGCCACGGCCACCCTAATATAAAAAGATTATTGTTGAATAGATTGTCAATATCGCCTCGACCACTACGTTGTTGCAGCCAGGATACGAAGGCGGTAAGTAAGACCACCTGTCAGTGGCGTGGCTTGGAAAATTTTATATGGTAAGTCGGAAAAAATATGCACCTGCAAACGCTTTCTGAAGTTATATTGTATATTGCAAATCGCATATAATTCAAGCCAATTTTTTATACTTCAAGTCATTAAAGGTTAAATTTACAATGAACCTAAAGTATAATAAAAGTGGCTTCGAAAGAAACCTTTTTTGGCAGATGCAAATGCGCTACCTTAAAGAAAATTGATAGTAAGTAATAAAAAAATTAGGAACTTCACAAACTACGTTTTGTTAAATAAATAAATAAATAAATAAATAAATACATAAATAAAAAATTAAATTAAAAAACTCCACGTATAATATTTACAAGTAAGGTATATAAAAAAAGATTTTAAAACTAATTATTTTACAAAGTTAAAAATATAAAATATTAATAAGTAGGAATTTAAATTAAAAACAGTAAAATTTGGAAAAAATTGTGAAAAGTTATGTTAAACTGATTTTTTTATTTGTACTCTAAGTCTAGTCTATTCTTCGATTTTTTTAAACGTATTCTGCAAGAACTTTTTCATAAAAGTTAGGTCTACTTTTTATTTTTAAAAGAAGTCGCTTTTCTATCGATAAAAGTGCAAATTCAGAGAGCTTGTTTTCTACTTGAGAATTTCTTAAATATGTAAGTATTCTTTTCAGAGTGGAAAAAGATCTCTCCACGGAGGCAACAGTTATCGGTAGTTTAAAAAAAAAAAATGCACTTAATTTTAAAATTTGGGAAATGTTTCACGCAATATTTCATTTCTCAAATGTTTATACAGTGATAGAATGTCAAGTTGTTGAAATGAAGGTGTACTATAGAGAACTTTAAGTTCATTTTTTAAAGCTGTAAAATCGAAAATTCCAGGAAAAAAATAATTTAGAGAAGATATATTCATAATGGAATCAAATTTTTTAAGAAACTCAGTACAAAGCCAAGACTCAAAACACTCGACTTCTCGCTTAGCAACTTCAACATCCGTTTGTTTATTTTGTATTAAATTAAACAATACAACGGTTTTAGCAAAAATTTCGAAAACCGTATTCAGTAGAAAACAAAAAACTCTCCCTTCTAATTCAAACAATAAACTTTCGGCCATTGAAAGTGCGTCATTATCCCATTCTTTTGAATTGTCTAATATTTGGTTAAAGTTTCAATAATATCTAATTTACAGTTAAAAATAACGTTAATTATTAGTGAATAATAATACCAGCGAGTTTCTGATACTCCCGGCATGCGTCGGTTCGCTATTTGTTTGTAAATACTTGAACGTTGCTTGAATACTTATATTGCCAAAAGAAAATTTTTAACTCAGGTATATTTTCTAGTGATCGGGATAACACCAAATTTAAAACATATGCGCAGCAAGGAATAAAATTTGCCATTGGACATGCATCGAGGACTTTTTTTTTAACACAACCCACTTTCCCCGTACATAACCGTGGCACCATCGTAAGATTGCCCAATCAACTTTTCCTTGCAACCATATACATCAAGTATATTAAAAATGTGTTTTGAGAGCTCATCTGTATTACGACTTTCACTCACTTCAAAAAAAACCAAGAAACCTTTCCTCTATTCCTTCCTCCAATATGTAACGCAATATGGCACTTAGTTGTTCCCTATGACTCAGGAGCACAAAACGCGTTTCCCTTATTTCTACTTTAATTTATGTATCAAATCGTTTTGAATGTCATTTGAAAACCTGAAAAAACTGAATTATGTGCTCTTAAACACTGATTTGAATGGGAGTCTATTAATGTGTCATACTTAGATGAGTATAAAATTGTTTCAACATAATTGTCACGATTATTAGAATCTGGCTTTTCAATGTGACCCCGAAATGGTTGTTCCAGTTTGCCTTAAAGAACTATTGTATCTATAAAACGTTCTATTGACTTACGATTTCTATCAACTTTTTTGTTGTGAGCTACAAAGAAATTATTTAAGGAGGTTTCAATGCGATTGGTGCCGAATACGTGCAAAGATAAACAGCTACGAATATGTTTTTCCGTTTTGACATGTTTTTTTGCCGAATTAACTAAATTGTTTATGTCAGCGTAGCCCATACGGCTCCAAACACTAGGGGAATTTGAAAAAAAGAAGATAAGGAAAACAAAAGATTTAGTTAAGTTAACAACTAGCAGTCAACCAAGTATATTTTTGGTATATGGATGCATTGAAATGCGAAACAATAGCATCCTTGCGCTTATAATCTATTTTCATAGAAGAAGTAGAACGTCCTATCTCAATAACTTTTTTTTTTTTTTTTTTTTTAACTTACAAAAATCATTTTCTTCCTAGAAAAGCAAATCTACTAAACAATAATTTACAGTTAATAATGCCATTTTCTCCTAATAATTATTTTAGGTTATCTGAATCTAACTGAAAATATGACGGTTTAAACTTTTCACACTTTTTACTGTTTTTAATTTAAGAGAGGAGTCAAACACAGTGAACGATAGAGGGAAAACAACGAAAAAAAACCAATTTGTTCTAACCAGCCAGATATTTTATAACCCGACATTTCGGGTTACTATGCTTTGTTTTGCTATTGCTTTGCGGTTGCTTATGTGCTATGAAATATGTGATGTTAGAGAATAGACATGCAATGTGTCTATGTGTGTGCGTAGAGCAGTAGAACGATATGAAAGCGGATGACTAGCAGGTTTTGGGCTTGTTGGTTGGTAGAATTCGTTGCTTGCGTTAGCGGGTGTAGGAAACACACAAATATTGTGTTTATATGTACATATTAAGATCCATTTTGCTTGTTATATTGATACATTGTTAAAAAATAGAATTTTAAAAGGTAACTCGGTGGGAATTAAGTTATATGGACGCCTCGCCACTGCCACCTATGTTCGATGATGAAAAGCTGCTATCGTCAGAGACCTCTAAAATCTCCGCGATCGCGTTTCCTTCAAGCTCTCTCAAAATCCTAGCCTTTATACCCAAGGACGAAAAGGGAAAAGCAGAGAGACCTTCAATGTCAAGAAAATTTTTTTAACATCACTGACTAACAAAAGACGCACGATCTTTTCAAATTCGCACGATAATTGTATGCGAGGATGACATTGATGTGATTGGATGAAGACAGCAAGCCGTTACTGAAGCTTCCGAGTGTGTTGAGGTGAAAGTGGCTAAAATTTAGCTGATTAACCATCAAAGTGCAAAATAAAGTGCGAGGGCTTGTAAGAAAGGAGGAGAGTGTATGAAACGGGACTAGTTTAAAAAAATATATATATATCTTAATTTATTTAATTAAGCTTACATATATACGATATTTTTTTTCATACTTTCCTGTCCTAAAAATAAATTTTTCCTATCGGATTTAGAGCTTTTTTAGTCCATTATCGTAAAAACTTTCGAAAGTTCTTGTAGCTGTTATGTATATAAAACTTTATTATATTTATTTATAAAATTAGTTTAAAATATGCTACTTGTAATATTGCTGTAATGGCTTATCATTAATTAAAAAACGCATTTTATAATACGACTTGTGATCTAACCGGTGCTTTTCAGCAGCTTTGTTATTATTAAGTGACAGATGTAAAAAGTATTTTATCATCGATACTTCGAGAGGTCTTTTCAGATTTACAGGGTTGGTGTTTAGGAATACCATTTTAAGTGCTATTTTTTAAAGTGTTATTGATAAGATAAGGAAAAGATTTTGCTGAATGCTGCAAGGACACAAAAGTAGTAGTATAAATCTTAAAATGTAAAACTGAGCAAGAGCTCGGATATTTAGTTACTGCTGTTTTTTTTTTTTTTTTCATGCATATTAGCGAAAAAAAAAACACTAACTCCGCTTAAGAACTCATCATAAAAATTTGGTAGCGCAGATATACATATCTATGACAATTATAGGCAGGTGAGTTGATGAACAAAGCTAATTTATTTTGATAAACTGTCAGTTGTTGTCTTGAAAAAAGCTAAAGTTTGGTTTCAAGCGGGAAGGATCCCAGTGTCCGATAAGCCAGCTCACACACCCGATCTAAATTGGATCAAGAATTTGTGTCTAAAATCAACAGAGTTGTGTCTAAAAAAAATTATAACTTGTTAATAAAGCATGGGAACATCCCAAATACGTTTGAGACATCATCCAATTTATGTAATTCTTAATCCTCGAAAAATATAGGGTTTTCCAATAGGGACTTGAAAACTTTGAATTTAATTTGTGAACGCACTCTTTCACTAATCATCAAACTGTCACTGTAAATTTATTCAGTAAACTCAACATTTTCATCATGGTAAAGTACACTAACGAGCAACGTCTGCAAATTATAAAAATTTTCTACAGATATTCAGAGTCGCAAAATCATTTTCAGTGACGAAGCTCATTTTTGGCTCAATGGGTTCGTCAATAAGTAAAATATGCGTTATTGGTCGGGTGAAAACTCACATGTGCTTCATAATTCACCACTTCATCCACAAAATACTAGCTTTTTGGTGGGTTTGCACCAACGCCGGCGGCGTTATTGGGCCATATTTTTTCGTCGACGATAACGATCGTCACGTTACTGTGAATGATCAGCTTTATCGCGCCATGTTCACCAATTATTTTTGGCTCGAATTGGAAGATATGGACTTGGACAACATGTGGTTTTAACAGGATGGTGCCACAAGCCACATAGCACACGCTACAATCGATTTATTGAAGAGTAAGTATGGTGAGGGTGTTATCTCAAGACATGGCACAGTCGATTGACCGCTTCGTTCGTGCGATTTAATGCCGCTTGATTATTTTCTGTGGGGCTACGTTAAGTCATTGGTTTATGCCGAAACCGCCGACGACGTTGGAAAAGCTCAGAGCCAATATTGAACGCGAAATAGCGGCCGTTTCGGCCGAAGTGTGTGGCCGAGTCGTTGAAAATTGGGTCCAACGAATCGACCGCTTCAAACGTGCCCGCGGTGGCCATATGTACAAAGTCGAGTTTCATTCATAAATGTTTTGATTGTACTTCGAGCCAATAATAAAGTTTTTGAAATATCTCAAATGGTTTACCTTTTATTTAAAAAAAAAGTTGTCAAGTCGTTATTAGAAAACCCTATATAAGAATCAGAAATTTTGAAACGGGGAGATTCCTTGACATATTTTGTGATTCTATAGACGAATGGATCCCAACTCATCATGAATTGAATCACTTATTTCGACAATTTACATACATACTTGGACAGAAAGCAATCTGAACTGCAAAAAATATAGAGCTGTGGATAGAGGTGTGGATACACATATTGGGTAACAAGTTGACCCTATGGGCTTCCTCCAAGGAAGCCCTACCTGGAATCTCTACCTGGAATTTTTGCAAAACGAATTACCAAAACTATTAAGTGATATACACTGCAACAAAGAACAGCTATTGTGTACAAGCAGTTAAATAGTGGTTATATCGCGTGTATATAAGTCAAAACAGGGCAGTGTAAGGTATCCTCCTCTGTATCTTAGAAGATACATTTCACAAAAAAAAAATATATATATATATAAATAAACTTTTTTTTATTTTGCCAATCAAAATTATGGTCGGATACTTTTTGAACAGACCTCGTGACTATTTTTAAATAAAGTAGTGCTGATAAAAAAAAGGAAATCAAGATGAAAGTTATTATAGATTGGTAATCTGATATACATATTGTATATTAACATACACTTTGTAAAATTTACAAGAAGTTTTTTTTAACAACATGAAGCTATGCAACATTTTCGATTTAACGAAAAGCTACGCCGCATAGATTTGCTCTATCAGACACCATAATTTTGTTTGCATAAAAAATGTTTTTATCTATATCTTGTCATTCATAGAAAAAGGAGGAAAAGTTAAAGTAAATCGTAAAGTATTCTCAAAGGGATTAAAAATGCAGTTAACTTAGTAAATATTTTAGTATTTACTTTTTACTTTTACTTTCTGACTTCTTGTGGTAATCCCCTTAAAATTAATGCATTACTACTTTTTGACGAAAATATTTTAAAAATATATTGTTTACTTACTTTAAAATGATTCACTACTAAATCGCATTCTTCTCTTGCAAATCCGGTAACGACAACCGATTTTGGCCTTCTGTCTACACTGGTCGACCCGGCAACTGGCAGCGTTGGACGAACATGTTTAAGCCTTCCTCCACTTGGGGAATACTGTGTTTTTAAGACAGAACCAGCGTTTAAACTACGTTGTAAATCTTCTAAACGCTTTTGTATGGCAGTGGTGTCATTACCTTCTTGCTGTTGGGCAAAAAGCTCCAGTTCGATGTCAAGTAACTCTTTCTTTTGTTGTTCCTTTGTCTTTTTAACGGGCGGTTGTTGATTTTGAATCTGGGCAGCTATTTGTACTTGTTCTGATGCGATCTCTTTGCGTAATTTGTCTATTGTCGCCTGCAGAACTTTGATTGTTTCAACTGTTTTAACACGCTGTGGATCGTTAGGCTCACATCGTTCTACCAACTCCACAGCAGATTTCATCTGTTTTAAATAACCTTGAAGTAACTCTTGTTTTCTTTTTCGAAGACCATTTGCAAGTTGAACAACAGCTTTCGCCTGCTCTTCTTGTTTTTTACGAATGCATGCAGAGGAAGCCGGCGGTACACGCTGTGTGTTATTTTTTAAACGAAGAGATGGTAGCGGGATATGAGTAGAGTTAATTATCGCTTGCGTAATTGGCGTTGTAACCGTCGCAAATGTAGGTGTTGCTACAGAAGTTGACATTGATACTGGTGTTTTAGCTGCATCTACAGCTGGTGTGGGCACAGCAGGAATATTACTAAGATGATATTGAGAGCTTTTGCGGCTGCCGCTATTTACTAGAGCAGCTGCTCCACCGTCTTCTTTCGTCATCTGAAGATTAACACCACCTGAAATACCGTCCTGTTGGCTATGCCAAAAAACCTTTATAAATCGATTGTTCAAAACGGCCTCTGTACTGCGATATGCAACATTAGCTTCAGCATGAGTAGAAAATGTAACAATCGCAGCCTCTGGGTCACCATCATAAGAAATCAGGATATTGACTATTTTCCCGAATTTTGAGAAGTGATTATTAAGATGTGCAATAGTGTTCATCCCACGGGGTACTTTTCGCAACTCCAAAGAACAGTTATTTTGAATATTCGCAATTCTAGGTCCTAAGCGACTGGATAGCGGTAATTTGCGTTTTGCTGGACCTTCTGCTATAGCAACTGTATCTTCAAGTTCAAAACGGCGTTTTGACTGTACAGTTGAAATATCACCACCCAATCCATTTGCATCTACCACCGGTACAGGAATCAATTCTCTTTGTAAAGGGGTAGCAGCTGAATTCAATGGAAAAGGAAATATCGGTGTTGCAGAACGAAAGCTTGCTCCACCCGCAACTCTAGGATATGCGCCAGGATGAGCTTCACTGCCATTTTTATGTGGAAAACTACCCCGCGGTCTAGTACTAAAGGGATTTCCACCACTTGAAACGCTACTGGCATTTGCAACTGTTGGTGCAACCGCAGAAGATGAACCGCGTGACCATAAATCTGGAGCATCTGGATTATATTCTCTTAGCGACATGCTTATTAATGTGGAGTTATTTATTCCTTCAAAAACTACTGGATTTATGCCATGATCCCAGGGACATGTTTCGCCACGAACGCAGTACCCTTTTTCGTCGAAATCACGGCAGCGTTGTCTCTTAGAATTTTCGTTGTTATATACTGACGATCTATCGTTACCGCCTCCCGTTGGTGAAACTTTTTGTCTTTCTTCTGATGAAGTACGGCTTCGTGATCGGCTGGTTCGGTTCTTTGCAATGAAACCAACTCTGGGTGATCTCTCATCAGTAGTTTGTGGTCCACGACGGCGATCAGATCCTCGTCTGTCTCTTCTATCACCATGTAAAGGCGGTGATTTATTCCTAAAATGACGCGTATTCTTCTCCCGCTCACTTTGACGTCGATCCCTGGACCTAGATCTTCGTAATATCCGGTCATTCGACCTTGATCTTGAACGCGATCGTGATCTCAATGATGCTCTTCGTCGGCGGGAGTCACGGGGCTGATTTTCTTTATCCGATGTAGCCTTGAATGGACTTACGCTTTTGGCAAAGCTCACGGCTGGCGGTGGAGGTGGTAGTGGTTCCGATGGTGACTGTTCTATAGTTGGTTCAATCAAGCTCTGATTATTATCGATACTCATTTTCGGTATACTACTCTCCTCAATTTTATTATATAATTCTTTGGTCTTGCTCTGCAATGAGAGTGTGCTGGGTATAAGTATCGTGTCATCAGGGAGGCTATCATTGCTTACATCATCTAAAGGCGGTGTAAGTTCTCTGTTGGGACCAACTATAGCAATAACAGGAACACATTCAGTTTTATAATCAATGTCTGATGTGGGTGCAATCGGAGCTAGATATTCTTCAGAGGCGATTGCGTTAAATAGACGTTCAACGAATGGTTTTGTTTCTTCGGCCAAAAAGACATCTAATTGTTCAATCATCACTTTTTTCAAGTCTTTAGGAGGTTTTTCTTTTTTTAGTAGAGCTAAGACATATCGCGCTAGTGCGGATGAATCAGCATCACAACTACAGAGAAAGGAAGATAAACAAAATTTATTCATTTATTATTTTGATTTACAAATTTTTTTTTTTTAAAAAAAAAAAAAAAAGAAGGAAAACACTGATTAAATAATATGTTGAATACATGAAAGTGATATCAAATTCTAGGTATGTATTGATTTATGACATCAGTTATATGATCATAATTAATTATAAAGTTATAAGTAGAAAACATTTTACACTTATTTCTTCACATATACATACAGTGACTCAACATTTTGATCACATGATTAGCAGAATAAAAGGCTTTTGTTCGTAACTTTTTTATTTGTGCTTTATAATTCAACGAAATTTGGAACAAAAAAATAAAATAAAATTATAATTCAGTATAAAAAATAATGAAGACCAAATTCATATTTTAACAAAATTTTATACAACAAAAGTAAAAATAGGGCATTTGATCAATTTGTTGACTTTGCGAAACTGTTCCTACTTAATACCTCGTATGGCCTCGGTGCCATAATTCATGCAAATCCGGACAATCTCCAGGCAAATCCGAAATAGCACGTTTTACCTCAACCCAAAGATGCTTGATCGGATTGAGGCCTGGATATTGTGGTAGTCAATCAAGTATTTAAAATTGCTGATTTTGCAGCGACGCTTTTGAAATTGGCTGCGTTTTTCGGATCATTATCTTGCTGGGAGGTAATGTGCGACAATCTTTATGCCACTTTTGCAAATTGGTAAGGAGTCCGTTTTCGCGGATATTGACGTAATGAGTGGCATTCATGCGACCCACCACTCTAATGCATTCACCAACCCCTTCCATGCACATGCATCCCCAAATCATAAGATGTCCTTCTCCAAATTTTAATGTCGTTTTGATATGGCGATCGCTGATTTGCTCACCTTTCCTTTTCCAGATCCATTGGCGACTATCGGACTCAATATGTTTTATTTTTGTTTCATCCGACCAAATTACGCTTGCCCAACAATAACCCTTATATTTTTGTCGAAATTGTACCCTTAATTTCTTATGGCTTTTTAATTTTAGCGCATCCATGAAAACCGTTTCTGCGCAAAATTGTTCGTACAGCCTCAGTTGTTACATTAATCCCATTGTATTGGTTTAATGCCTTTTTAATCTGGATCACATTTTCATATACTCCATATTTAATGTGCCACACAATACGGGTTTGTATATTTGAATTTAAAATTGGTTTTCATCCAGTCTTATTTTTTTCAGCGCCAGGCTTCAAATTGTTGCGTATTTTGGATACAATTCCCACTGAAACTCCAAGTTTTCGAGGAATTACTCGATGAGTTGTTTTGGAAACAATTAGCCTTTTCACTTCCTTAATTTTGTAGATATCAATTTCTTTCATTTACTTTCAAATTTAAAACAATTATTTTAATTGTTTAAACTAAAATTTAAATGTACCTTATGTAATATTATTATTTTAATACTTCAAATATTTTTATTTTTAACAAAAAACACAGAGAAAACTTAACACAAAAAAAAAAAAATAAATAAATAAAAAAAATAATAATAGTCAGTCAGTCATATAAATAAAGTCGTAAGCCAGTCTTTTAAATAAATAAATATTGTATGATCTTAAATATCTATTTTTTTTTGTATGCCAACATCGCCTATTTAAGATTTTTGAATGCCTGGTCTCATTTAAAAATTTAAAAAATTGAAGTTAAAAAAACTAATTTAAAGTTATTTTTCCTGTTTTATTTGCTTTTGTTGACTTCATGTGTGCATGTCACACAAATTTTCTTATATTAAAAAAATGTCCTTTTGGAATACCACTTATTTTTAGCTTCAGAGTAAACATATGGAGGCGGGGGAGACAATTCTGTTATATCCATCAATCTTATACCTACCACTATATTGTCCCCTTCAAAGTAATCCCCATCGACTGCAACACACTTATGCCAGCGCTTGATCCAATATTCGAGACATTTTTTATATTCGGTTTTCCGTATGTCCATCAGTGCTTCCTGCGATTTTTCCATTACTTCCTCTCGGCTGCTGAAACGCGTTTTCGTAGTGGTTTTTTAACTCGATTAAATAGAAAGAAGTTACAGGGAGCCAAATCAGATGAATTCGTTAGTTGTTGGATGGTATTTGTTGTATTTTTCATCAAAAAATTACAAATAATGATGGCACTGTGCGACAGTGCGTTATCATGGTGCAAAATCCACACCCAAATAATACTCGTTGTTTACTGTCTGGCCTTCCGGCAAAAACCGTGAGCACTGCCTTATTTTTTGACTGAAAACGACGTGTTTTTTTTTTTGGTCTTGGCTCATTTAGTGAACGCCATTCACTTGCCTGATGTCTGGATTGCGTGTCGTACTCATAAACCCATCCTTTTGATGAATGTGGGATCGGATTCAGCCTCGCAAATCGATGTCGATGGTCCGCCACTACGTTCATCATCTTCGATTGACTCACGACAACTATTAAACCGCTCGTGCCACTGGTAAATGACCGTTTTCTTTAGAGAATCGTTGCCGAACCACTTTTCCAAGATTTCCAACGTTCTCGCACCATTAAATCCGTTTTTTACGCAAAATTTAATACAAGTTCATTGTTGCAAATTTAAATCCATTTCTTAAATTGTAAAAAAATCGCCACTACACACAGAGATAGATGTACTCTTGGCTACGTAACTTTTGAAAATGTCAAGCTATGACGCTAAGATTTAGAGGGAATGTCAACAACAGATAGAACTCAAGACAGAACAATGTGAGCGTAACACGGTGGTAATTATTTTTTTGATCAAGGTGTTATCTTGCTGTAAGTTTCCTGTCAGCTTTTTTTTCGAATTCCGATTAAATTCTTTTTCTTATTTTTATGATGGAACATAATGAAACTCCAGCTTTAATCGAAATGTTCCTTAGATGCATCGCTGAGCCTTTCGACTTCTACTTTTGATTGACTTAGTTCCTTCATCTAACATCAAAACTCTGTTATGTGTTAACAAACAGTGTTACAAGTGGACAAGCTGCTAAGTACACTTTGACGTATTTTACAGTACGAAAAAACCACCTAAAATCTAAATTAGGGTCTACTTAAAAAATTCCAAAATCCCGTTTCTGTTTGTTTTCCTCCCTTAGCACTATATAGAAGAAAAACTATTACTTTTTGTTTTTGCTTCATTTAATCAAGATTTTTTGGATTTAGCATATTTTCTTACCTGACATTTTGTTAAATTTCATTGCATGGGAGACTAAGCAGGTTTTTATTAAATAAATGTTCTATTGCTTTTAACTGTATCTTTTAGTTTTATTTAAAAAAGTTACATTATTGATAGGGCAAGCTATCGTAATAAATGTGATAATCATTAGCCAAAATATTTTTTAAAGCTTGTAAATCGTCAAATTTTCTTTTTTTAACCGCTGGTTATGTTGTTGCTCCAAGGATTCCACTGCATAAGAAGTCACCCCAAGACTTCTACCATCTGGGGTAGCAGCTCCCAATCTCTTGTGAAGCGAAGTTTGTATTAAACAAGGCCGTCTCTATCATACTTAATAGCACGACTGTCCAAAACCTAGGATCGACCACAAACGACTTCAAAGCCTGAATTGACAGCAAACAAGGTTATGTTAAGTGTTTGGTGGAATTGGAAGGGAATTGTTTATTATGAGCTGCTAGAACGTGGCGATCCTCTACTGTGCACAATTCGACCGTTTGAAGGAAGCATTTAAAAAAGAGCGACCAGAATTGGACAACAGAAAGGGAGTTGTCTTCCATAATGTTGACAATGCTCCGGAACAAACTGACGGAGGTTGGTTGGGAAGTTTTGATGATTACCATTTGTTTCGGTCTTTGCAAGACTCTCTTGATGGTAAAAAATTGGCCGACCGAAGAGCCGCTAAAAATCACTTGGACAAGTTTTTCGCTGATAAACCACAGAAGTTCTACACCGATGGAATTATGAAGCTAACCGGAAAATGGCAAAAGGTCATATATAAAAATGAAAAATATGTACTTGATTAAAATCGATTTTGAAATATTTTTTTTTTTTTTGGAAAATTGTACCTAAAAACCGGAGACTTTTTATTGACCCAATAAAATAATTTTTGCCAGGTTTGCTTCTTTTTGTCGATCAATGGTAGGAACCATTTTTTTTTAGGAAAAAACGAAAAATTATCGTGGCAAATTCCTCTGCATTGACCCCACCCTCAGTTTCATATTCCTTATATTATAAAAACATAAGTTGTGAACACATAACTTAGTTTTATAATGTAAACTAGACACTTTTGACCTAGGGGCCACTAGAACTGCTTGTAAATCCATACTAAAAACAAGATTTTCATTTTTCTTTTCCTCGCGCGCTTCTTCCTTTTTATTTATATGTAAAAAAGCATTCGCTCTCAGATTTACACGCTGAACATTTTCACATTGATCTTCTTTCGGATGAAATAAAGCAATGTTGGTTGCATCTAAAGGGTGATTCATCGTGAGGTTTGATTTATAATGTAAAATAAAACACATAAATTTGAAAGTGAACTTAAAATTTTTATTATCTTTTAAAAGAAAAATGTATGGCATTTACTTTTTGAAAATGATATCATGTAAATGTTGGCCACGACTACGTCTGAGGTGGTCCATTCGGAAGGTCTAATTTTGGGCAACTCGTTTGAGCATAGTGACTGGTATCTCGAGAATAATACGAGTAATGTTGGCTTCCAAAGCATCAATCGTAGATGGCTTATTCCTGAAGACCTGAAACTTTACATATCCTCAGAGAAAATAGTCCAAAGGTGTGATATCGCACGATCTAAGTGGCCAATTTACCGTAGCAAAACGTGCTCACCAAAATGATTTCTCAACAAGTCCATTGTTTCACTCGCTGTATGGCTCGTAGCGCCGTCTTGTTGAAACCAGAGCTCACCGAGACCATGTCTTGATTGAATTTCAGAAAGCACATATTCCATTAACAAGGCGCGATAATGGTTACCATTGATATGGACCAGTTATTCCACCAGCCCATAAACCACACCATACCGTTGTTTTTAATGGATGTAATGGTAGCTCTTGGAACTCTTCGGGTTGCCTATCAACCCAAATTGGGCAATTTTGTTTATTAACATATCCATTGATCCAGAAATGGACTTCATCACTGAACAAAATTTCACGATAAGACACCAGATTTTCATTGAGTTTTTCCAGAGCTTATTCACTGAAAATATGACGCAAATTCAAGTCGCCTGGCTTCAATTCTTGCACAAGTTGAATTTTGTACACTTTTAGGCTGAGATCCTCACGTAAAACACGATAAGCCAAGCTGCTGAGAACGACGACGAATCGATTCGTCACTGCTGCTTTAGTCTCTTCACTACGTGCTGGATGTGGTCTAATAGGTCGAGTATCATCCACTAATGTAAACTGAGACTCAAATTTGCGAATGGTATTGGTAATAGTGGTTTCAGTAGTTTCTCAAATCGCATGAAAACATTTCTCCCAGAACGCTGATTTTCGTAATACAGCTGAACAATTCGGAGACGCTGTTGTGGTGTAAGTCTCTCTATAATGACTTGCCAAACGATACTGAAAAAAATGACAAAGCAGTTTGATAGGAGTCACGCGTGATCTGTCAAAAAAAAAAAAAGCCTATTGAAAATCACTCCTTATTAACTTATTAAAAGTTGTCGAAGAAAGTGCTGTAACATTTCTAAGTTTGCACCAATCATCTACATAAAATCTGTAAAGACTTTGTTTAGATTGCCATTTAGATATTTTTTCTGTCTGCTTCAGAAATAATACTATATTTCAAATTACCTTTGCTTGTATTTTTACATAAACATCTTTCTTTCATCATACGTGGTTGTTTTTTAATGTTGTATTGCTATATTGTGTTGTCTTTCTGCGTCTTCCTAAATACTTTAACGCTTTTTCTCTGAGCTTCAAGTTTTTCTGTGAAAACCAACTTTCTTTGTTAACTAGATATCTTTTCTTTCGAATCGAAGCTTTTAGGTAAATATGTGGACATTGTCGAGATCGAATCAGAATATTGTGAATTTGGATTTAGCTCCATACCAACGTTATCACCACTGATAATATCAGTTATCTCGTTTTGGTCAAGATTATTGAATTCATTGGACAGGTCAGTTACGAGTATATCATCATCTATGTTTTCATTATTAATAATATTAATCTCAGCATTATTTCATCATCATCTTTATCAATTTGAAGAGTTTCTCGGTAACTTGTACCTGGTCTGAAAAATTTGGAATGTCAGTCAATTCCAATATCATCACATCATCTATAGTTGTGAATACTTCACATTCCATTATGTTGCCAATCGCCAATGAATTAGAGTCATTTTCTTGTTCTATGTGACCACAATTTTGATTTGCAGAATTTCTATTATTTTCAGCGAAAGCGTTTTGTAGAATAGGATTAAGTGAACCCGCTGTTGCAAGGTTTGCACGAGCTAATTCAAGTATTTTTTTTTTTTTTTGCCCGCGACATCTGAATGGTATGAAAAAATTGTACAAGCCTTTTTACAAATAAACAAACGGAACAAAAGTGGGAGAAATCACTTTTGTGTTCTGAACTTCTAAAAAACTTTCTAAACTGACTTTTTTACTCACAAACTAACGGAGAAACCGGGACTTAGCAATTTTTCGCTTATCATTTTTTGAAGATTTAGATATAGCAAAAATGCGTGCATTGAGATTTTTTAATAATCAAGTTAAATTGGACTTACGTATGGTATTTAAGTGACTTTTTAAGCATTTTTGTTTTTCTTTAAAAAATTAAGGGATTGTGTATGCTCCGTGCCTGATTTATTTCCCTGAATCAGAAAACGTCACTGAAATAAAATCTCAGCAGGTGACGAAGGTTTATAATTTCACAAAACCTAATGATGGAAAACAAAAACCAACGGGTTTAATACTATCAACGTTTGACTTGCTCCAAACACTTAAAACTGTTGAGATCGGCTGGTATAAAGCCAAAGTGACTGAATACATCCCCAATCCAATGCGATGCCGTTATTGCCAATTATTGGAGCACACAACTAAGCGTTGCAATAGTGATTTATGCAGTGTGAAATTTATGTAGAACAAAACGTGATTCATTCAGTCTGCTGCCTCATTCACCATCCAATTGCAGTTGTGTGCTAACTGCGCTCTCCCACACCCCTTTTCTAAGCAAAATAGATCATCACTATAAAAACAAAGAATAGGTGTTCCATGGCAGAGGCCAAACGTATCTACAACCAAACTAACCCCCCTTAAGCAAACACCCTCTTTGAAACCTTCGCTGAAAAAAACAAAGCAAAATAACTAACCCAAAACTATTTCAACTGAAAAGTCAAACCCCAACCAACCCTCAAGCAAACCATCATCGATTATTGGTCCTGATCCACAGAGTAATGACAATAAAACTTATTCACCCAAAGCTGGCTCTTCCACTCACAAATAATAGAGTCTCTAACATTGCACCATCTCCTCCCCCAACAAAAATTACTAGCCTGGCACAAACAACCCACAACAACCTTAGAGATACATTTTGCCAGACCAATCCTTTTCCAGACACGACTTGGAAAATATCACAAGGCAAATCCATACTCCATCCTTGGGGACGTTAACTCCTTGAATGTTTTGTGTTGATCTCCTCATACAAATCGCCTTAAAATATTGAACGACGTATCTCCTACACATTTTTCCACAATAAAACTTTCACCCACATCGATTTAACATGCTGCTTATCAGATTAATTGGTCATCTTAGACTCTCTCCACAACAGCAATCACTTCCCCATCATCACCTCAATCGTCCTAGACAACAACAGTTCCCAAAATAAAATTGCTCACCTCCCCAAATTCAAAAATTATCAATGAAGCCGCCTTGTAACAAAAGGCAATTAGAAGGGCCGCAAATCAATCTATACCCCAAACATTCCCTAAGAAACAAAAAAACAAGTTCCTTGGTGGAATCCCAATTTAAAATCGCTTAGAAATACAAAAGTTAAAGTCTGGAAAGATTTCATAAAGTTTCTCACTAATCCAAATTTAATAAATTACGAAAAGTGCAACGCTTGATTTTTTAACGATGGATCAAAATTTGCAAATCCGAGAGCTTCAGAGTACTAACATCGTCTATTAACAGAAACTCCTCACCTGTCAAAATCTAGAACAACATTCGATACTTAACGGGTAACTATAGGGTGAATGACTCGAGCTGCAAATTTTTAAAATGCTATAATTTTTTTATTTTTTGATAAATTTTATTGTGCCAAAGCAAAAAGTGTTGGAAAATACACCAATTTTCAAATTGTATCAGTAGTTTTCAATATGTCCACCTTTGGCGGAAATAATGGCCTTGAGACGGCCGAAGAAAGCATTGTGCGGAACATTGTTTTTTAACCAATCTTGGTTGACGCGCGCTTTGTGAGACAGTGCCGAGTCTTGTTGAATTGTCCACGGTCTCCAACCGAAATGATTGTTTGGCCTTAGGCAAATACTGTCTCTAAGACAGTCTCACGGTATACGATCGCATTAATTTTGACGCCACGGTCCAAAAATACGAGCGGAGCGCGACCATCGGCGGTTATGGCGGTCCAAACCTTTACCGTCGGTGCTGCCTGCTTTTTGGTGGCCGTCCGAAGGTGTAAATTTTCGAAGGACCTCTCTGTCAAGTAAGCTCGGTCATTTTGTTTGTTGACATATTGCTCTATAACAAATGGCGACTCACCGGAAAAAACCAAATTCGGCAACTCACCACTTTCGTGCAAGCGTAGCAACTCCTTCGCTCTTTCGATACTAACTTTTTTCTGTTGCGGTGTAAGATCGTGTGCTTTTTGGAACTTCAATGGCTTGAGCCCAAGCTTATTTTTCAATATGTGTTGCATCCGTTTCAACGATATGTTGAGCTCACGAGCCATTTTTATTCCACTTCGAAGCGGATTTCGCTCAATTCGAGCCTTCAGTTTCCGAACCATTTCTGCCGATATTGCTGTTTTTTTATGACCACCTCCATAGTGTTTTGCAACGCTGCCAGTATCACGGTAACGAGCTATGGTTCGAGACACAAATGATTTATTCACGTTGAGGTGCTGGGGGGATCTAACGATAGCTACTTGTGGTTTTCCAGCCAAATATAAAGCAATAACTCTATCACGTTTGAATTCCATCGCGGATAAAAATTTTTCAACACAACTGAGACGCAAATCATTTAAAAGGCTTGTAAATAAAATGGAAGGAAGGAAGGTACAGCTCCCAGTAGGGATAGGATTTCATATCCCATGATAAATTTGCCCTTAGAAATTTAAGCTAGACTTGTCAATCTCTATAATAAAATGCTTACCGCAGGTATCATCCCCCTCAGCTGGATAACCGCATGTGTAGTCCCTCTTTCGAAACCAAAAAAATACATTTGCTCACTTAATGGTTACCGTCCATCAAAATTACTCGAAAATATGATTGCAAAACGACTCCAAAACTTCACAGATAGAAAAAATCTGATGAGTGGCAACCAAGTTGCTTTCAAGAGAGAGGTTGTGAAGACACCCTTCTTCACATTGACCATTACGTAACCATTTTATGATTAGATTTTGAAAAAGCATTCGACAACATCGGAATGAGTCTTATATTAAACAAACTCAAAATCTGGGCCAAACACCATTGGTTATGTAAAAGCGTTTTGAACAGAAAAATCGACGTAAAAGCTAACAACACTTTCTCATCAACATTCCCACTACACAATGCTATACCGCAAGGCCCGTCATTGTCAGTAGTTTAATTTTCTATCGCTTTTGATGAAAAAAGTAACATCATTTCGAAATACAAGTCACTAGATCACTGCCTTTATGCAGATGATATCTACATTCTATGCAAATCCAATGACTTAAAAACATCAAATGATCGTTCTAAAAATAGGTCATATCCAAATAACACCAGTTGATGGTTTAAAGATACTAGGTTTATTTTTTAACAATAAATATAATTGGAAGAATCATGCTATAGAAATTAAGAATAGCCTGGCTGACAGAGTTTATAACGTTAACTACCTAGCTTGTAAGAAAAATAATGTGCATTTAAATACCCTCTGCAGTATATCTAGAACTGTTATTCTAAGTAAAATCGATTACGGTCTTTGTATATACGGCTTCAGTCCCAAATCAACACTTAGGATAATCAAGCCGCTACACCATCAAGCAGCAAAAAGCATTAACGCCTTTCCTACAACTCCCATACAAAACATATTGGTCGAAGCTGACTTCCATCAATAGAGGAACGTATATTAAATTCAAAAACCAGACTCATCGCTAAGCTCTTATTACAAAGTGGTTCTATGGTTTTCAAACATTTCATACACGCTATTTCCTCTATTGAAAGGTTACCATCTGCAATCTCCTACGCGGTCAAAGCTGCTGTTCAACTTAATCTCAGCTAAAACATATAGGAAAGTACACATCTCTACATCCTCCTTGGCTATTGGACTCCAAATCTTTCATTCTCGATCTAACTGATTTACCCAAAATCCAACACCAACAAGTCAATTTACTGTCTTATCTTTCGGGAAATATCCTCAAATTTTAAATCTAAAGGCATTTCGTATTTTCTGACGGATCAAAACAGCTGACAGAATCTCGTTTGCAATTACACTTGAAAATGGTTCAGTACTACTCACAGGGATACTGCATGATTTTACCTCAATCTTTACAGCCGAGGGCTTAGCCATCTTAGGAGCCGCGAAAGTGATATCTGGCATTGGGGGCAAATTATTATATCCGCGGATACTACATCAGTTATGCAAGCAGTAAAAATCTTCATCAACAACACCAGAATGGTCAATCAATCTTATAAAATTCCCAAATAAAATCAAACTAATGTGGGTCCCTGGGTATGTAGGAATTCAAGGCAACGAGCACGTGGACAAAGAAGCCAGTCTTGCAAACAATATGCCGCTTATTAAGTTCAAAGCATTTAGCAAGGCAGAACTTATTAAAGCTTCTCAGACTATTATTCGCAAAAACCAACTTATCCACTAGAACTCCTACCAGTACCACTATAAAAGTATAAACATAAATTGATCCCACCCAATAGGCGACAATACCATTTTCGCAAGATTTCGTTTGGGACTCAGTCACAACTCATCAACACATGCTTCAAAAAGAAATTACTCCAATCTGCGGAACAGGCCACTCTACCATAGACATAAACCACATTCTGGGGCTAGGCAAATGCCCTCTACCCGACAACTATCCTAACCGATATTTTCAAAAACACTTCTGCCTAACATTAATAATATTTCCAAATTAAGTTCTTTTAAAAAAATGTAACCTTATAGTATATAGTATAACTTAATTATACTTAGTTATATAACATTTGAAGCGTAAACAACAAAAATTCTTTTTTTCACTCAAATATGTCGAACTTTGTGCCTGAAAAAGTGTTTTGCGGGGAGTTCTTCTTCATTACTTTAATATGAAGAAAACTGCTGCCGAAAGTCATCGTATTTTGGTGGAAGTTTATGGTGAACATGCGCTAGCTGAGCGAACGTGCCAAAAGTGGTTTGCACGTTCTTTTGGGATGGGAACCACAAATTGCCAGAAAGGTGGGAAAAAGCCATAGCTTCAGATGGGCAATACTTTGAATAATACTATTGTACATGTTTTTCTTATATAAACGTTCAAATTTTGAAAAAAAAAACCGCACGAATTAAATTACATACCCAATATATCGGACTTTTTGATCAGGTAATTATGGTATTAATTGACAAAATAACCTGATTTGATTTTATAAGACTCTCAAGTTGCATATTTTTAGATGCGCAACTAAGTTATCCTTTTTTTTTTAATGAAAATGCAAATTTATTGTTAAAAAATAGTTACAAATGAATTATTCAAAGTATTGCCCATAGTTAGCTACAACTTTTTCCCATATTTCTGGCAAAGCTCGAATACCGTTTCGGTAAAAGTGTTTATTTTTTGAGTCTATCCACAAATGAAGCTATTTTTTGATGTCTTCATATAAGCGGAGCTACTTATCAGCCGACCAAGTACCATCGAACGGAACAATATCTAGGGAATATGGCGGGTGGGGTAGGACTTCAAATATTACCCAGCCAACGACTTGGAAGCATGTCCAGACAGTCCTCATGACTTTCTTCTCTTTGAGTTGCTGTAATGAATCTATTTTTTATCACCCGTCACTCTTCCTTTTTTTGCTGCTGAAACAGTTGTTCATATGCGAAAAACCAACGTTCAAAGTCCCTTGGCTTCAAATCATAAGAAACACAAGTTCCTTGTTTTTGAATCATTTTCAACGCATGCAATCGCTTGGAAATGGCTTGGCGGGTAACTTCTAATGCTGAAGCAAGCTCTGCTTGCGTTTGGCACAGATCCTCAACGAGCAATGCCTCCGAACAACATCGAAATCACCGTCTTTGAAGCGATGAAACCAATCACGGCATGTTGTTCCACTTAGAGCAGCATATCCGTAACCTTTTCGGAGTTGTTGATGAGCGCCTTTTTCGTCGAATGAAAGAAGAAAATCAACATTTCCCGCAAATGACGATCATTTGACACAAAATCAGACATTTTTACATAACCAAAAGTATAAACGCCAAAACAAAATCACTAACGTGTCAAAACGGTTTGTTTACCATATGTCTAAGCTTGGTTTATGACGTTTTGAATGTGTCAAAATTGAGCAGCACTTACTGCCACAGTCATCTACTGACTTAGTGAGAACTTAGTTGCGCACCTAATATTTGGGAATATCATGATATTTTTCAAATGTACACTCTTTTTTTTTGTATTCTTGTAAAGAGCTGTTATATATGATTTAGCTCGTAAGCAATTCGTGTCACTGCGTTTCACCATTTGTAATAGATGTTGTACTTAGTGGAGGAAATGATGGTTAAATCGTTGCATAAATAAGTTTCTATTCATATTTTTCTTATATTTCATATTTATTCGTATAATCGAATTTTATCCATATAAATTGAAATGATCGATTTTTTTTGTTTTGCCTATTATCCAAAAGTTTAAAAGGAATAAAAATTCTTTAAATAATTTTCATTAACAAATAAAACAGGTTATCAATTTATTTCTTTTCAGCTTTTGTCAATGTTTGTTCTGACCATGTTCAATTAAAGGACAAAGTTATCATTGGCTATTCTTTTAGTCACCATAATGAGAAAATTCATTCATTGATTTCAACAGGTGCAACGCGATCATTTTTTTTAAAATCGCATCCAGCTGTTGGATTCATTCATTCAGTTATTCAAGTTTTTCAGAAACAACGACGAATGGGAACCATAAATCTGGTCGGGCGACCAAGAATGACATTCAAAAGGATTGACAGAAGCATTAACGTCATCTTAGACAATAAGCAGTGTCAAAAATTACAGTACGTTAGAGCACAGCTGCTGGACGAAGGTGGCGATGTTCCATCCACAGATGAAATTAGCAAACATGGATGTGTTCCAATTCGTAACGTTAGCACGGTAAATATGCAAAAACGTGTAAAGTTATATAACAACCAGGTATATAAGCAACACACATTCTGGGATAAGGTTTTGTGGACGGATGAATCCATGATCAAAATGAAGTACTCTCACTGACGAATATATGTTTGGAGAAAAAAAGGGTAAAGTTTCCTTACAACTGTACAAATCCAACCTTTAAGCAGAGATAAGTAATCCATACAGATGACGCATGCCGTGTACAAAATATGAAGTTGATTTTCGATGCTTTCGAGAGAGAATAAAGGAAGCTTTCTTCTTTCTGCTCTGTTTATTTTTGTGGGAAAAGTTTTTTGTCACAAAGTTTTGTTGCACCAACTGTAAGGCTCATATAAAAAGACAATCTTTGTATATTAATTGAAAGGCTTAAGAAATTGATAAATAGCTTAAGAAAAACAATAAAAAAAAATATATAATATAATATATATATATAAAATATATAATATAATATCATATAATAAATATGATGCAGAAGATTTGTCATTTAAAAAGTGAAAAAAAGAGGAACAGGCACATAAGAAGCAGAGTATCTAAGAGAAAATTGATTTATTGCTTAGTATTCATCAAAATACTAAGACATTTTTAAATCTCATCCTGTCTCAGAGTACAAATGAATACACCGAAGAGGCGAAGTGGGTTTCGCAGTGCATTTTTTTTTCTTTTCATCATCCGGATACAACTTTTTACGAGATCAGCTTCGACTACACTTACCGCACCCATATTCATTACACAGGTGGATTAAGATTAAAAGTGTATCACCTGGGTTAAATAGAAGTGTTCTTAAGGAAATAAAAGAAATAACCTCGACATTATCATCAAAGGAAAAAGAAATTGTGATTATATTTTATGAGGTGAGCCTTCAGATGTGTTTTCATGATTCGGAGTTTATGTGGTAATTTTAAACAAGTTATGTATCATGTCGTTTGTCCAAGCAATATACCTATGAAACAACATGAGATTGAGGTTTATAATTGCCTTGATATATGCACGGAGCTGAAACTGAATGTAAGAGCCATTTGCTGTGATCAAGGGCCCACAAATCGGAGTTTATATAGCAACACCTCCGCACGTTAACAAAACTCTTATTTCATGGCAGCCTTTAGTTTAAGTAACAGAAAGTCGGCAGTGGTCAGATCTGGCGAGTACGGGTCACAAAAATTGGAGCACGCGCCATTTACATTTAAGAAGTCGATCAAGTGCATCTTGAAAAATATTACGCTGACTGGCCAGGAGGGACGAATTTGTTACAAACTCTCATCCGTTTTGGAAGTCGAGTAGCACCCCTCTCTTGAATCGAGTTTCAATGACAGGTGCCAGTTTTTAAACCAGCAAAACCAATCAAATCCCTTACCATAACATTTTGCATAAAAGATTTATCTGCTATAAAAATGCCTTATTTAAAAAAAATAATAATGAATTTTAGAAAAACATATATTCCTGCCTTAAAAAATACAAGTAGACTTAAAACATTGATAGTTAAACCAAAAGCGAGAACGGTATTTAAGTGTTAGACCAGGTTCAATTATTCTCAGAAGCAAATTTAAAAATAACACAAATTATCACAACCAAAGAAAAGAAATTATTATACATTAGTCAAAAATTAAAGCATGCAAAATCCCAGGTATTTTTTAGGATGTTAATGATCCTGACTTTCTAATTAGGTCAGAAAATAGAGTGATACTTAATTCACGAAGAAAATATGGAAATCTGGACTAACATGCAGATTATGTTAAGAAAATACGGGAATCTACTGAAAAACTTAACAAAAATGAAGATGAAGGGCAGAGAATACAGATTTTTTTTATTAAATTTTAATTAACGCAATATCTTAAAACATGAGTAAAAGTGCCGCAAAATACAATAACAACAAAATAAATTCACTGCAATCAGCCCAAAACAAACCCGATAAAACAACCAAACAATAAATAATAATAAAAAAAAAAAACAAAGACAACACGATTAGAAAACATGTGACACGTGACATATTCTCAACAAGAAATCCTGCAACATTTATTTACCACACACCAAGCCACACCTTCAAATACATTTAACAGAACACAACATTTGGTAATCAACTGATAAAGTAAACCATAGGGTGTTCCGGTTAATGGGTCGAAGATTTTAAGAGGAGACTCCTTGACAATTTTTGAGAAGAAAATCATATAGGTGCGGAGGAGGTTGGAAGTGCATCCTCATCTAAATACAAAGAGTTTAAGCAAAGCCTTAATGCTGCCTTATTCTGACTCCTTTCGAAAATATCTTCTTTCAAATTTATGAGTCTATGGTAATAAAGAAGTATTGTTGAACTCGTAATTATAAGTACATACATTAATTGTTTTAAAATATATGTTGCCCTAAAATTAATGTGTCAAAAGCTATTGAAGAGCAAGTGATCTTTTTTTAATTTAACATTTTTAACATCGTATTAACTCTCATTCTTTGCAACTTTTAAACGTGAACCATATATTTAAAACCAAAAATTTCATCTATCAGTAGTTTTCAAGATGCGACTTGTTGAAACAAGTAAAACAGTACAATAATATCGTTAAAAAAATACAAATACTGATTAAATAAGAAAAGCTATGCGTTCCGCAAATGTTCTTTTTCAGGTATAAAACTTAACATGATCACTGAACGATAAAACAGATGTTAGTTTTTGTGGCAGGTGTTATCTTTTAGTTAAACCGGAAAAAATGTATGCATACACCTGGTATGTCTATTCTTTCCAATTCTTCTCAAGTTTTCAATGTAATTATTTCTGATGAGCAGACAATGACCTTTATCCGTCCTTATAAATAAAACTCCATTGGGGTCAAGCCCGGAGACATTAGAGGCCAAAGAATGAGTCCATATAGACGAACTTCCTACACGCGATCTAACTACTCTCTAACTGAATGGCTGTAGTGTGCGGGTGCGCCATCTTTGTGGAGCATATTCGCTATTCTTTGTTACAGTGGCATATCACATAATAGTTGTGTTAATCCGTTTCGCAAAAATTCCAGGTAGGGCTTCGAATTAAGCCTAGGAGGAGACCGATAGGGTCCGATCAGCTTGCTACCCAATAAGCCTGGCGTTGAACTTATGCTGAAAAGCTCTGTGTTTCGTGGAGTGGGGGTTGATAACTTCCCGGGTATATAAATTGTGGAAATTAGTGATTCCATGCCTGGTATTGGGACTCATCTATCCATAAAGTAAACTTTTATCCTGAAAATGTCTTTCAAGAATAATAAAATAATAATTCATTCATATGAAAAAATCATCCATTCATGCGGGAAAATCATTAATTTTTTCATATAAAAAAATCCTTCATTCATTCATATAAAAAATATTGGAGTAATATTTTCAACCCCAATAGTCCGAAGTCCAAGCCAGTAAAAATAAACGCCAATGTAAGACAAAAAATTTTAGCAGAGCAGAGCTGTCATCACCAGAGTCAGACAGTGTGCATATACACAAAATCATTAAATGTATTCAGTATACATAATATACACATAAATCATAAAAAGTCAAAGTAAGTAAACTATCGGACTTCCATAGTGAAACATTTGAATGTTTTTTCTAACGATTGTTTTAAATGACTGATTTCTGAAAAATAGTAGTTGAACGATTTTTGGATAACTATCGAATAAATTAATATTTTGCAACTATCGAATAATTCTATTGTTATTATTCGATAGTTTCCAACACTAGATGTAAGTTTCTCTATGATTTCTACGTGGTTCCTGTCTCCCTCAACCTGGAAAATATTTTAATAAATGTCCTGCCATTTGGGGGCATTGCAGAAAACATAGACATACACCTTGCCTGGGTGTTCTTGTGTTGAAAAATCCATCATCGAGAATATTATGAATTA
Organism: Volucella inanis; assembly: GCA_907269105.1. Classification (NCBI taxonomy): domain Eukaryota; kingdom Metazoa; phylum Arthropoda; class Insecta; order Diptera; family Syrphidae; genus Volucella; species Volucella inanis. Next base: position 75,850,959 of record OU026153.1, read on the forward strand.
AACGTCAATATCTCAGTTTAAAATTACAAACTGATTATTTTTATATTATTTTATAAGGGATCTGATAAATTCTTTGTCCAGAAAAAGGACCTGTTATTTTGTCTTTTGACTTGAAAAAATGGCAGTTACCTACATACCTGAGGTGATCCCTTTTATACCAAATTTTTATTCCGTTTCGTTTTCATTGTTTAATACTAAACTTATGTTACGAGAAAAAAATTACAAAGCAGTTGTTAACTAGTTAATTTTAAGGGTTTTACAAAAGAAACTCAATTTTGTAGTTCTATAGCTTGAAATAGTCGCGTTGTATCTTACCTGTCTTTTGTTTGTAAATACTATATACACGTTTCAAAGTTGCAAAATGTGGATGTAAATACGAATTTTTCCAAAAAAATTATGACAAAGTTACAATTTAAAGCTTTGGAAAAAAAAAATAACTTCTGCTCCTGAATAACTTTTGACACAAATTTTAAGGCAACATTCCTTTAGCCAGGCTTGTGCAGTTGTTTTACTTTTTTTCTGACACAAATGGCCTATTCCTAAAGAGAACAAGAACTCAGATAAGCTGTTAATAATCTGTTTCTAACAGTTCTTGTCATCACAGTGCCTTATTAATTTCTGAAGAAGTAACAAAGGATCGGTCTAGACACTAGACTATCAGTTGTTTTCTTAATTCGGCCTATTTTTTATTTTTTATTTATTTATTTTTTTTTCATACGTAAAAACTTCAGAATCATAAAAAAAAGTTTTTCAAAAAACAATTTATTATAAAAATTCATTTGTTTTTAAGAAGTTATTTTATACGCGCAAAATAACGAGCAAAACACCTATTTTTTTTTTCTACCGCTAATCAATGGCACGCCTGATTACATATATAAACTAAATACTTACAGCGGTTCCAATATTATCACAAGCCAATTTTTGAGCGCTTCAGGGTTGTTGATTAACATATTTTCTTAGATTTCTTTGAATTTTATCACACGAATATATATGGTCTCCCTTAACAAAATAAAGTTTAAAGTTGTTAGAAGTAATTTCGGGATCCTAAAATCTTTGCAGCTTACCTAAGCGCAGACCACACTACCTGCACTCGTAAAAATTTTGCTGAACTTCAAAGCTTTTTCGTTTGAAAAAAATTTGTACTTATTTCAGATTTCTTCTGTTTTAGCTTTTAAAAATTTCATTAATAACATGAAGTAATTCGCCTTCTGGAAGGAAAAGAAAGAAACGTAGATAAGAAAATGTAAAATAACTTTAATATGAAAATTATGTACATATCGCGCACTAACCGCTAAATTATCTTAAGCAAATTTTTTTGCAAAAATGAGTTAATGCTTTTTAAATAAAAATTGGAGTGAACACAAAATTTGTCGTAAGCGACATTCATTTTTTTTTTTTAACTATTTTATTTTAACTAATTCATTTTATTCGTCAAATAATTTTGCTCTTATTCTCTGTGTTCACTTCAGCCTGCAAAATCAATTGTATGTACAGTAAGAGATTTACAGCTATTACATCTGTAATGAAATGAAATGTATTTATTTTGTACACATATATGTATGTACATTACATTGGTATGATAATGACTAATGAATCAAAATTTGTCTTTACCTATTACAACTGTTGAAATCAGGTAGTTGCTTTTGCAGTAAGGTTAAAGAATTAAATTTATAAATATTAATTTTAATTTTATTTAACAATGTCGAGTGAAAACAAACTTGTTCAGTACTCTGATAGCGAATCCAATTTAACACAAATTGAAGAAAAACGATCGGTTCAATATTCACGAACATTATTAAGCCTGGCTACTGTCTTGTGTGAAACCCAAAAATGTAAAAAGGAGAAAAGCTCTAAGCAAAATAATTATGTTTCTTACGAGTATATAATTCACGCGTATAATTCACTCGTATATAAAAAAAAAAAAAAAAGGTTCCCACGATAAAACTCCTGAGAGTAAAATTAGTATTTTTAAGTCTTTCATTGAAAAACTCCCTGCAGTACCATCCCATTATTGTCGAAACAGAAGTTATAAATTATACCTCCCAAAAATTTTCAAACGTATCAAACCTTTATAAAATATATTGCCAACAATTGCAAGCACAGAATTTAAATTCCTAAAATTAAAAAATGATTATCATAAATTTGAGCCTACATATTCGTTGTGTGATGTTGCCGTGTCAGTGAGACAACGGGTTGGTCGAAGTGTCGAAAATATCGCTGACGTTCAGACGTCCGTAGCAAACGATCCAAATCAGTCAATTCCACGGCGTTCTCAAGAATTGGCATCGCTCAGACCACATTATGGCGTATTTTGCGTAAGGACCTTGGTTTAAACACCTACAAGATCAAGCTGACTCAAGAATTGAAGCCGATGAACCATTTGAAGCGACGTACGTTCTCCGATTGGGTTCTGGAGAAGATGCACCAAGATGAATTTCATCGCAAAATCATCTTGAGTGACGAAGCTCATTTTTGGCTCAATGGGTTCGTCAATAAGCAAAATATGCGTTCGTGCAATTTAACGCCGCTTGACTATTGGGGGGCTACGTTAAGTCTTTGGTTTATGCCAACACGCCGACGACTTTGGGAGAGCTCAGAGCCAACATTGAACGCGAAATAGCGGCCGTTTCGGCCGATGTGTGTGGCCGAGTCGTTGAAATTTATGAGTTCCATTCATAAATGTTTTGATTGTACTTTAAGCCAATTATAAAGTTTTTGAAGTATTTCAAATGGTTTACCTTTAATTTAAAAAAAAAAAAAAGTTGTCTAGTCGTTATTAGAAAACCCTATACTAGTCTAATATTATAGAAGTATGAAGTTCTTATATGTAAAAAAAACTCAATAAAAAAAAACTATTGGTTTATCTACTGAATGCAAATAAACAAATTGTCCGAGTATCATAAAATCAGACATTCGACATAGACTCATAGTCTACTCCAGAAAAATGTCCTATACACATTTTGGTGCCTAGGATTTAAGACCTGTTTTTAAGTATATCTAATAAGGTGATTTTAAAAATGTAACTGTTTTTTTGTATAAGCTCTAATTTACAAGATGGACAAAAAATAAGATTTTTAAAAAATACGGCTTTATTTTAATATTATACGTGAAGAAATTGTCTTTTAAGCGATTTTCTAGAGTCAAGTGTCTTGGACATTCACGCAAAATTCCTTGATACCTGTTCTCCATTGTTTTTATATCTTGATAGAAGCGTTCTCCATGTTCTTCGCTAAGATCTTCTAAGTTATACCGAACCTGATCTATATGACTATGGGGGTAGTGTACTTTAATGCTCATATTACCGCCAACATTTTTAAAGTTAAGAAGCGTTCTCTTAACTAACTCTTCATAGTCATTAGCCTTGTAATTTGTGAGAAAATTTTGTACAACCGCTAAAAAAGATTTCAACACAAGTCGTTCTAATTTAGTCATAGGTGCCTCAAAATTAGTAGAGCATTTAATTAATAAACGTATTTGGGATCCTTCAAAAATGCCTGTTTTTTTCACTTTTCATCACTTAGTCCAGCAAATATACTGAAAACATTGTCCATTTTTGTCCAGCGCTTTTACAAATTGCTTCATTAGCCCCAATTTTATATAAAAGTGCGGTAGAATGATTTTTTCTCGGCGAACTAAAGGTTCATTTATCACATTGCTTTCACCAACGACCAAAGCATCTCTCACAGAGAGATAAATAAAACATGGATATTTTGTATAGCTACTTTGTTGACCTAACAAAAAATTAACTACCTTCAAATCGACACAGATCACCCATTTATGTTCGACATATTTTATGAACTGAAATTACTTCATATTCTTCTTTCATACAAATAAAGTGGGCAATTGGAAAAAGAGCATGTTCATTGCCATTATGTTAAAGGACAGCATTGAGACTTCTGTCAATAAAGAGACGCTAGTCACTTGCCTGATAGGTCTCCAAGCATATGAAAGCCAGTCAGCCTCTCACATAACTGCAATATACAAAATATTCACCAGAAGAAAAAAATTGCAATAAGTTTTGTTCTCTCGTGCTATAGAAAATAATTCCCACATCAGAGGCCAGACAATTTTTTTCTTTTAACCTTGATGCTAGAAGCTCAGCACGTTCCCTTGAAAGATCTAAGTCTTTGATGACTCGTTTTGTAAAATGTTTTAGGTCTCCATGTTTCTACAGAGCATTCAAAGTCACTTGAGTAGCTGATTTAAAACAGGTATTGGAATGTGTTCAGTGTTTTTTATTAATTTTTGCTGATCTTTGAAAATATTTTCTCCACAAATGTAAAAAAAACTTATCAGGGTCGTTAACACAACGTCCTAACTTACTAGCCATTATGAAATATTTAGATTTATTTTATCAGTGTTATTGTTTAGGCTTAACACAAACTAAGCCGCAAGGAAAGCGGCGATTCGATAAAGTCGAGGAGAGCGTAGGAAATAAACACATAACGTCACTATAACAGTGCGCTTACAGAAGTTTGATACTGCGAGGCGTCAGCGCTGATATGCAGGGGATAACGGATAACGGATGACGGACCCAAGAAGTGAGAAGTAAATGCATATCATTTATGGTTTTTTTTTTTTTTTTTTTTTTTTTGTAGGCTTGTGTTATCAAAAAATCCACGCTTAGGAGTCACCAGTGAAATGTCGTTATGAAAATTGACGTCACAGCAAGTTCAACTGTCTATCTTGAGTTTGCGGTACCCAGCAGAGCGAAGTTAGTTATCGGAAAAACCACCAAGAGAACGTTCCAAAAATAATTTATAATCTATTGAAGAAGAGATTTTTAAATCTCACTCAGCACATATTTCGAATGCCTTTAAAATATTTTACTAGGTGGAGTGAAAAGTAACCTCCTTGACCGCCAGAATGCGCTGCTACTGCAAAAAAGGTTATGGTGCCTTGAAGTCCGTTCATATTTAAGCAGACATGCTAAATTTCAGTGCGATACTATCTTTAGTTTTGTTTTGACAGCTGATTGTTGTTGACGTGTTTGGCATCATGTCGAGTATGGACAAAAACGATTTTCGTTCTCTCATAAAAAATTATTTTTTGAGGCAAAACGGCGAAGGAAACCAAAGAAAAGTTGGATAAATATTATGGGGCTAATGCTCCGTCAGATTACACCGTCAAATATTGCTTTCGAGAGTTTCGTGGTGGCCGCAACTCCACTACCGGTTAAGTCCGCAGCGGCAGGCCCTCCGATGCGGTTACAGAAGACAATGTCAAAAAAGTACATAAAATGGTATTGGCTGACCGGAAAGTGAAGGTGCGCGAGCTAGCAGATACCACAAAGATTAGTACTGAGCGCAGTACTGCCCATATTTTGGGCAATATTCTGCATATGAAAAAGTTATCTTGCCGCTGGGTGCCGCGCATACTCACTCCTGACCAAAAACACGAACGCGAGAGCACTTCGAAAGAGTGTTTGGACTTGCTGATGCGGAATCGGGCGGACTTTTGGCGTTGATTGGTGACTGTTGAACACCAGATGCAGTATGCGCAGATAAATTAATTGCGCACAAATCTGGCCAAAGATCAAAATCATAAATATACTCTTGCATCGTGAGTTTTAAAAGATTAAAGGATATTGCGATGACTGAAAGTTGAAGATCAACAGTAGAAAACTTACTCTTCTACGGACATTAAAAAGATTTGCCGAATATTTTCAATTGCAGAGCAACAAGAGAAAACACTTGCTTGTAGAAATATAGTCAGATACCTTGTAAATGTAATGTAAAGGTTTATTCTACGATAATGTTTAAATTTTACATATATGATAATAAATTTCCTACTTCAAGTTCCCTACAGCCTTTAGCCTTTTGAATCATGTGGTTTTGCTATCTATCTTTGATGGCTTTAGTTAGGTTGCATCTCGCCGGTCTAAGAGGATCCAGATGTCGGAAGTCTGGTCTCCTTCTTGCCCGCCGAGCCTGTAAGTATTTGTTCGGAGTTCTTTAATTTCATCATTTCACCAGAAATACGGTGAGACCTTCCTGCTATTTGATCTACTAGACATTGATGCATCGCACCCTTTGGTAATACCTGTGAAATGAGACGCACCAACTAGCTGTCCTACCAAATGTGTCTTCTTTTCTATCCTGGTGTTAAAATCGCATACTACGATTTTTGTTTCACACTTCGGACATTGCTCATATGTCTTGTCGAGGAGCTCGTAGATATTTTGATGCGGATTTTTATATGACGCTCGTTCACGTGTCGGAAGCTCTAGACTTCTTGCTTAAGTGTGCCGCTATGGAAAATATGCATACGAATAAGCGCTGTAGTATACATCACAGTGAATCCATTTCTATCCGATGGTAAATCACATATTTTTAATCTCTTCCGTATTGGGTTTTGAGACATATGACGGCTTATCCCAGTATTATACGTATGCCAGCATGCCATTTAACTTGCATGAGATAGAGATAAGAGAATACCAGTGTAAATAGGTCAAATCCGACGTTAGTTCGTTGAATACTAGGTGCTGGTTTACAAAAATCTGAATGCGTTCTTACTACTGATTTTAAACAATAATAAATACACATAAATATTAAATATATAAATATTTTGTGAAGGAAATGCATGTAAGGCATGTCTTACGGGCCTAAAATGTAAAAGTTCTACGAGCAATTTTCTATTATTTAACTTTTTTCAATGAAACAATTTATCTAATTTAACAAATATGTTTAAAGTATTTTAATTAATTGCGTAAATAATATATTTATGTACGTATTTATTAATTATGTAACTTTTAATTAGAGTATATATCTGTTATCAAAAATAAAAAATAAAAAAATAAAACATTTGCGAGAGTAGGAACTAGGTACTACTGGCCGAAGATGGAATCAGAAGTAACAAGATATGTAAAGAATTGTAAAATTTGCCAAAAAGTTAAGCCGGTGAATGAGCGATTCTCTGGTCTGGTGGTTGAGAGGGTAGGTGTTGGGAAATGGTTTGTGTAGATCTGGTAGGTCCACTTCCCAAGTCCACTCGGGGTTATATGTATATTCTTACCGCGGTCGATTACTTTTCTAAATTCCCCTTGTTCTTTCCTCCACGTTCGGCGACTGCGAAAGCAGTTTGTAGGGAACTAGAGGAAAATGTTTTCTTGATATTCGGCGTACCCAAGGTTGTCGTATGTGACAACGGTCTTCAGTTTAGGGAGAAGGAACTCAAGGCTCTCTGTGACTCTTATGAGCCAGAAATTAGGTTTACGGCCCACTACCATCCGCAAGCGAACCCTGCGGAGAAATTAACCAGCTTATGAAGACAACGCTCAGAGCGTATGTCTCCGAAAATCACAGTGTTTGGGATTCGTACAGCCCAACACGAGGTACTGGAGGTATCCCCATATTACGTTAATTTCGGGAGGAAGATGGTAACTCGCGGCACGGAGTTTGAGGCCTAGAGGGACTATCTCCAGAGTAGGATAGGTAGCAAGAATAGTGAAGTAGGTAGTAGGGATATAGTACCAGGTAGTGAGACCAAAGGTACTATAGGTATAGTAGGGATTTAGACATTCAAAGTAGGGAAAGGAATAGGTAAGTTAGAGACTTAGATATACCGGAGTTAGGTAGGAAATTTGAGATACTGAGGGAGGATATACGTAGGAAGTTGACGGCGGCAGCGAAGAAGTCGGCGAAGGCCTACAACTTCCGACGGCGAGATGTGCAATATCTCCCGAACGTGCTAGTATGGCGACAAAACTTCGTGTTGTCCATTCAGGAATTTCGTGTCAGCGTGGACATATAGTTTGGTGAATTCGAATGGTCAGAACAAAGGCACCTGCCACGCTAAGGACCTTAAGCCCTACAGCGATGAGTCAGAAGAGTCCTAAGTCTAATTAAGAGTAGAGTAGAGTAAGGGACCGTTGGGGTCGAAATTTTGATTTTAGTTAACAGGACTGGTAGTATTTTCCGTGATGGAAATGTCTTCCCAATTAACTAATAGCCTCGGGAAATGTCCACCCCAACACGGGGAGGAATATGCCCGGAGCTTACACCCCAACGAAAGCCATGAAAACAAAGGCTTAAGAGGCACCACATCTCTAGCAAAGCAATTTTTCGAAGGTTCTTTACCATATAAATAATGAGACATCCCAACGTCGTATCATCTTTTAAAGTCAGGTTCGATGGGTGAAGGGACGACGATCCTTTTGAAGCCAGCACCCCACCGGTGGAGCACCAAGGGAGCAGCAGAGGCTGTAGGCGGATGGCCAAGGAGACGGCTTACAACGAGGGAACATACAAACATACAAACACACAAACACACAAACAAACATTGAACAACCAACACACAACATAAAACACAAACAACACCAAAAAACAGTAAGCAATAACAACAAACCATAACGATACACCAGGAGGGAAGTAAGGCCCACACACAAAATAAATATATAAATAATTGTAAGGAGTGACACGCTACCGGTGAGTCCCCATTTCCCCAAATCTGAACGCCGATCCACTGGAGAAGTTAGGGTACCGCGGAGTAAAGTGGCACACAGACACTTGTACTTGGCTTTATTTGGGCAGCGATCTAGAGAATGGCTAGATCAGGTATAATCAGTTTGGGATTATACCCACACAACCTTCCTTCTTCGTCTCCACACTCCATCTATCTCCGATCGGACTTTTTATCTCCTTCGCGTTGGTTTGGTTTTGTAATTTGAGTAGTTCGATGGGGGAAAATTACCCGGGAATCAGAAGCAGAAGAAACACTGCTTTCCACAATTTTCCTACTACTTCCAATGGTGAGGGCAACTGCTAGGCATAGCTAGGATCCACAAACTCTCATAAACTCGCTCAGTGAAGTTCCCAGTTATCACTGGAAGGGAGAGAACTCAGTGACTGAGGAGTTTAGTATGAGTGTGTTCAATTGGAAACAATTGGAATGTATGAAAGGTCTAGTTGGACACGGGAGCACACACTAGCAAAGTCTGCTAGTCATGAATGTATGAGCGAATGTGTGTGAGATCAGGATCGGGATACGAAAGGACGGAGAAGGAGGGACTGTGCCAGAAGGGGTGCAAAACCGCCAGGGAAAGGAAAAAAAAAGTTAAGTATAGTGTAGTGCCGTTAGTTAAGCGTTCGTTTTTTTTTTTTTTTTATTTAACGTTGTCGTCCTCCAGGCCCCATGTCTTGCCATGGCTTCTTTGCACTGCAAGAAGGCGGACAGCACCTTAGAGGTTTTTGACGTAACATATTTAGTTCACCCAAATACTTGGCTTTCTTGGAGAATTGGATGGTGATGCCTATAAGCAGTAGATGAGCGTCTAGGGTTGTCTGCGCTTTAGAGCAGACAATGAAATGTCGTTATTACCTGTGTGACAGGGGTATTATATTCCTACTACACAAACAACAGAAGCAGACAATATAAATAATTAGAATTGCCATGTGAATTAAAAAATTAACACGATAAGAAATATCAATCAAAATAATGCAGCGAAAATAAAAAGATAACATTGAACGCACTTTTGAAATAAGAAAATGGGCAATAAAAGACAAGATCCGATTGCACCACCATTTATCTTGTAAAAACGAATGTGTAGAGTATGGATATAAGAGAACGTTCTATTTGGCCAAACGGTGTCGATTATTTTAACACATTTACAAATAGTCTTTTCACGAGCATTAAACAAATGAAGTGAATGGACTTACCTTTAATATCATAGTTAGAAACTCCAAAAACTTCTTAATTCTGATCAGATGAATTGTCGAATGAGCATCGCTCAGGAGTTCTTGAATGACGTCAATAACGATCCTAACTCGCTCAAAACGGTCATAGCTGGTGACGAATCATGGGTATATGATTATGACGTCCAAACCAAAGCCCAATCGTCCCAATAGAAGCACCCAGGATAGCCAAGGCCGAAATCGGTGGAAGAGCTCAAGGCTATACCAAAAAGTGCTTATGAGAAGTGCTTCGGGGATTTGAAAAAAAAATTTGGCACAAGTGTATTATATTGGAGGGGGATTATTTTGAAGGGGACATCAATAATGATGAAAAAAATAATCGTATATAACTTTTAATACTATTGCAACTTTTGAATATTCTAAAAATCAAAACCATGTAAAATTGTTGATCGTTTAATACTGAAGCATTATACAACTTTGATATGTTAAAAAAGCTTGGGCAAGTCTTTTTTTTTAAGAAATGAAAACTCGATTCAATATTTCATTTAAGGAGCCTATAATCAAAATAAGGCAGATGGAGTCTTAATATCAACAACTCAAAAAGACGCGAATAAATTTTTTTTTATATTGCATTTTTAATGTTAATCGTAGTATAATGACGTCATATACCAAGTTGAGAATAATGATATAAAAAATATACAGGGTGAGTTTTTTAACTCGAGACATCCAAATTACTCGAAAAATGTTTCAGACAAAAGTCACAAGGTTCTGAAGGGGCATAAGATGGTGACCACGAGTTTGACTTTGAGCCCCATTTTTTTAATGGGAACCCCTATTTTTTTGACAGATTCGTAATCTGCAACCGGGTTTCCTTTTGTCAATGGGCACTTCAGCAAATGGAACGAGACCCCCTTTTCTTCGCCAAGGTGTTATTAATAGGTCCATATTTTATTGAAGGCAACTTGAATGGCGAAAAGTATGCAAACTTCTTGCGGGACCATCTTCCAGTATTACTAGAAGAACTGCCATTGGAGTTTCGACAAACAATGTGGTTTCAACATGATGGTTGTCCAGCTCATTATTCCCAAGTAGCCCGGGGCGTATTAAACAATGTTTACCATCAACGATCGATCGGACGAGGGGGTTCGAGGCAATAGCCTGCTAGATCACCTGATCCAACGTCAATTGATTTCTTCTTGTGAAGCTACTTAAAAAGTGCGGTTTACAGCAAATGGAACGAGACCCCCTTTTCTTCGCCAAGGTGTTATTAATAGGTCCATATTTTATTGAAGGCAACTTGAATGGCGAAAAGTATGCAAACTTCTTGCGGGACCATCTTCCAGTATTACTAGAAGAACTGCCATTGGAGTTTCGACAAACAATGTGGTTTCAACATGATGGTTGTCCAGCTCATTATTCCCAAGTAGCCCGGGGCGTATTAAACAATGTTTACCATCAACGATCGATCGGACGAGGGGGTTCGAGGCAATAGCCTGCTAGATCACCTGATCCAACGTCAATTGATTTCTTCTTGTGAAGCTACTTAAAAAGTGCGGTTTACAGAAAAAAGCCAACAACACGTGAGGACGTGAAAAGACGAATAACTGAAGCTTGCCGGAAGATTACGCCAGAAATACTTCAGTTCTGTCGGTTCATTTAGAGCGCGGATAGACAGATGTATTGGAGTGAATGGTCACATTTTCGAGCATTTGTTGAAATAGTCTCGGGAAATAAACGTCGAAATAGGAAGAATTCAATGATTCAACAGTGGGAGGCAAGGGAACCCACTCTATTTAATAACCCCGAAAGAAACAAAATACTGCTACGTCCACGTCGTTGTTTCTGGGTTATGCTAAACCCAATATGTAAAAACAAATGACAACCCTACGAGCAATGAAAATCAGGAACTATCATTTGAAAAATCAAAAGTGGCCTTCGTTTGACCTTGAAAATGGGTCTCAAGGTCAAACTCGTGGTCACCATCTTATGTCCCCTTCAGAACCTTGTGACTTTTGTCTGAAACATTTTTCGCGATATTTCGTACTTTTCGAGTAATTTTGATGTCTTAAGTTTTATGGTGTCCTCTGACGGGAAAAGAACGCATTTTTGAAAAGTGTTTCATGTAAAAGAATTGTAATTTTTCACGCAGATTACGAATCCATTAAAAAATCAAAAGTGACCTTCGTTTGACCTTGAAAATGGGGCTCAAGGTCAAACTCGTGGTCACCATCTTATGTACTCTTCAGAACCTTGTGAATTTTGTCTGAAACATTTTCCGCGATATCGCGTATTTTTCGAGTAATTTTGATGTCTCAAGTTAAAAAACTCACCCAGTATAATTAATCAATTCACCGATTTTTAAAGATAAAATATTGGGGCAAAAATATAATTACTAACTGTTCGCTGTCAAATTGATGTTTTTCCAATTTTGCTCACTATCGTTACTTCATAGAATCCTGCTAGCTAAACGTTCCAATTTTTATCAGAGATCTCGATAGGATCCATGTTCTTTATAATACATTTGATAAAAATATTCCATACTCAGAGGCTTTAATGCCTGCCACAAAGCTTAAGAAACCAGTGTACAAAATAATAACTGCGAACGTATCAACAATTCTCTTAAGCGGCTTGTGTTTAAATCTCGATTTGATGGTTCCTAATGAGGTAACATTTTACAGATGCTTTTCGCATTTCCATCTTTTCAAGACATTTTTTTGTTTTTAGAATTCTGGCAGAAATTAAAAGTCTTTTAATGACGTCAGCTGTTTTTATCGTATAAGTAAATTTGAAAACTTTCAAACTAGGACCTATTGACAGGGACATATGAAATTGATGAGTTTGCGATATATACGAATCCATTCATCATCGTAGCTAAATTTGAATCTTATTCAGCAATCCATATTTCTGATATACATATGTATATTCATATATACGATTATGTACAATACATACAATTTTGGTTAATTCAGCTTAAAAAGCTATATCATCGCTACGAATAGAGTTAATTCAAAATATTATATTATATTGAGCTTCACTACAACTTCCAGTGTTTAAGTAAAATTATAAAAGAAATAGTTAACCAAAATTTCAAAAATGATCAGAAAATATTAAACCATCTAATCATGCCTAAGAAACTGATATGGAATAGATATTTCGTAAAATAAATAGCTAATAGTTCTTTTTCTTTACTCATTTTCTCCAGCCTGCGCAGCCTAGTATTAGCTGCTATTAAATAAGAAAAATATAATATACTTGAATACCATGGTATCGACACCAATGTCTCATGAGTATTAGAAGTACACCTGGAGTTAACAAGTTGCGGCCATTGATATTTTCAGGGTTGATGTATTTTTTTAATAATAAATGTATATTGTATTATTAGATACCAACTTATCAATACCATATAAAGTAAAAGATTTTGAAGGTAAAAAGTTTGATTGCAAGTTAAGCAATTCGGGGGAATTTTATTTCAATTCAGATGTTGGTGAGTTGGTCGTGTCCTCCAGACGACGGATTTGTTAAGTGGTGGTAAGTATATTATCCAGGTTAATAGTATAGTTGTGTAGTACATCCGTGTAACGTATTGCGATTTTGGTTTGAAATTTTATTTAGTGATAAACTTTGAATAGTCTGCGTGATTATAACAATCAGAAGAGCGGGATAATCATCCACTTTGTTGGTAGCTCAGCAGTTTCGTTTTCGAAAATAACAATATTACTAGGAACCCATAAGATTTTGGAATCATAGAGTGAACGTTTTACTAAGATATTAGATATATTATTTGAATTTATGATGGTATTTACGATATTATTACGGAACGGAACTAAATAAGAATGGAGTTGCCATCATTTTGACTCTGGAGCTATTAGATAAAATCGTAAGCGTATCAAAAATTAGAGACATTTCAAATCATTGAAATATGCAACGCGTATAATTACAGCTACTGTGCCGCTTGTAGAGACCTTAGAACCATTCTAAGGTTCAGCAAAATACCGGTAAAGAAAGTAGTCCCTTTAGACGTAAAGCTCTCTGTCGATATTGAAAATCGATCTTGCCCCCACTACCAGGAGGTAGCGTTGTTAAACGCGTCCATCGAGACAACTTCTCTGGAGGTATGCCGTCCAGAGCAAACATTAAAATAAAGTAAAATATGTATCTGACAATGGCTTGTTCCTTTAATTTTTTTCCATTGTCTCCCTTCGACTTGGAGGATTTTTTAAGTTCTATTCTCTTTCATGTACGTATATTTATTTATATATTCGTTAGAAAGACGTTTATAAGAATTCTTAACCTTAAATACAATATACGTTACCAATTTCAGCACCACATGCAATTTGGATGAATATTTTAAAAGCTACAAGTGAAAAATCTAAATAAAAAATTGGCAGATAGCAAGGGCTATTACCTACAATAATAAGCACTTGCTTATTATTATTATTTTTTTTTTATTATGAAAACAAATTCAGAACATTAAAGTTAAAGTGTAAATTTTGTTCATACGACTTGTACATCCCTTCTACTAAAAATGGTAAAAATGGTCCAGTAAATTAATTATTAAGTTATTTAAAATAATATTGTTAACTACTTTATAGCACGAGTGATCTTTTTATTTGCTGTACTACAAAAAAAAAAAAAAAACATAGAGCTTTCTAAAAGTGGACGATTAAATTCTCAAGATTAGTTTTAGGGAATTAGATAAATACTAAAATTTCGGTATTTATCTGCCTAAAGAGTTAATTTAATGTTTTGTAACACCAAGAAACTTAAATATCATAAAAATTTGTAAAAAAAAGGGAAACAAAATGATAAACCGCAAAAACTTAGCCCAGAACAAAAACAGACGGGTATATTCGACCACCATCCTGTTAATTTCTACTACCCATGCATAATACGCATTCTTCTGCAATAGCTTTGGCTTATGTTTCTAATACATTCGGTTTTTCAACTCACTTGAGGATTTTTATTTAATCCATTTATTATATTAACAATGTCCTTCACTGATTTTATGGGAAAGTTATTTTCACAGCACTTTCTAGCAATTTAAGAAATATTCGCAGCCAGTCCTTTCCAAAGCGAAAAATCTATCACGAAAGTGACGTATTCGAGTTGTATTGAGTTTAGATAACAGCAAACCATATGTATGTAGATGTCGCTTTGTGCGCTACTTTTTCTTTTAGTTAAACTAAAAAGAAGTTGTATTGGCAGCTGAGTTTGTGGTTAAGCCATAAATGATAGAAGATTTTCGCTTTGATTTTCTGAAACTTTTAAATATTTTTCCTTATATATTTAACATTTTTTGGAGCAATTTTTTTCTGATTATGTTTCTCATTTATAAAATAATTACAGAATTAGATCATAAAGTTATGTTTTTTTCTAAATCTTTTTGCATCTAATCTAATCCCAACTTTTACCTCTGTACCTTATTTAACAAATCGCAGAATTTTTCAATTCTGGATTTCATTCCATAACTGGGTTCAAAGTGCAATCACACAAACAAGAACAAAAGATCAAATAATTTTGTTCTCAGTTTAATATCGAAATTAAATTAAAGTCCCCTCACAACTGCGAATACGAATGAGTGAAGACTCGCAATTTTTGATTCATTAATAGCTATTTTTTCATATAGTCGCAGCGAGCTGCAAGTACAAAATGTTATTCGTTTTATATTTTAAAGAATATAAACATTTGAGCTCAAATTCAAATCTGAATTATTTTATTCCACACCGTTGTATAATAAGCCTCAACTTAATCAGAAAACTTTGACTTTGTTTTTTTAAGATTTTAGAAATCAAAGCTCGAAAAAAATAATTTCTTAAGCTGTTGAAGTGCTACGCTTACGAAATTAGATTTAATTACAATATTTTCGGGCGTTAGTACCATTCCACAGGCCGCTCTTTTGAAATTATACCATAACTGAGGCCATACTGGAGTGCAAAAACGAGCATTGTCGACATATCTTTCTTTTTTATTTCCAAATGGGCAAGAAAGCTGCTGAGTTTCACGAAGGGATTTGTGAAGCTAATGAAGATGGCTGCTTGTCAGAATTGACTATGACTATGCAAGATATTGTAGACATGTTAATGGCGTCACGAATGACAATTGAAAATCACTTAGAACGTCTTGGACTCGATATTTGGAGTTCACGCAAATTTAAAGAGATTAATTTAGTAGAACGAATCAATATTTGCCATATTGCTCTTGATCTGGATCAATTTTCATGATCCGAAAATTAGATCACTCTTCTCGCTACGGTTTCAATTTCATTCGTGAATGTTGGTATCACAAATGGAATCATTCAAATTATGTCATTGCCCGACAAACGTATTAAATATTGTTTCGTAAATTTAATTATATTAAACAATTTTAAAGTTCGTTTAAAGAAATATTTTATTCATAAAAATGGAAAAATTTGTGAATTACTTTAAAGTTCTAAAGCCTTTAAATAAATTGCGGACATATTACCTTCTTAAAATAAGAATTAAAATCAAAAGCATAAAGAGATGAACGTATCAAATTTTTAATATTTTCGTTGGAATGTAAACTCCATACGTAAACGTCAAAAATTATTTAAATAACGGAGTGTCAATGGAGTGGATTAACAATAATCGGTACTGAAAATAACTCAAAAATAGTAATTTATTTAATTAAAAAAACGTGTAAACTTATGAAGTTAACATTTGCTTTTGTAGTTTGAGAAGAAATTGGACGTCGGGTATCTTGTAGCATATGGTAACAGGAAAGCGTAATTCAAGCATGCAAAAAAAGGCCGCAAGGAGCAATATTCTGAAAAACCTGTTAGCGCAAAATGCTTTGGTTTGTTACCGTTATCTGTTTGCACATATGTAAATTTTTTTCTATTTCCAGAGCCAACCAACCAAGTGAAATTAAAAAATTGTCTTAGAGCGTACAAAGCAAGATTCGACGCTAAAAAGAACTGGAGAGTCAACCACCAAAGCTCCATTCGAGGAGGAGATGGAAGACATCTTTGGTACTAAGCCGGAGATCCACAACAGTCGCACCATTAATTTATCGGGGGATGTAATAGAGACGTTGCCGATGTCAAAGAACGCTTGCACAAGTAAATATTTTTCTTTGATTAAATGAACGGTTTTAATCTAACAAATTTAATATTACAGTTCAGTCAGAATTTCCATCATCAAACCCGTCACCAACCGCATCTGCTTCCAACAGTGCTGATAGTACGCCATGTGGGTTAAGGGTTAGAAATAAAACCTCTTTTAGGGAGAGACGTTCCTATTTAAACGGAAGCTAGCGAAAGAGAAAAATAAAAGACTAGCTGAACATGCAGAAAAATAAATAAAAATATTAGAAGAAAAAGAAAAGGCCAAAAGGAAAAATTTTAAAGAAAGGTGCAAGTGCTAAAAGAGTTACTTAAAATTTAATTTTTATTTTGAATATGATTGAATTTATTTTTATTTTATAATTATTATTGTTATTGAATAATTTCGAAAAGACTAAATTATATTTTATTAGTTTAAATAATTTTTATTACAACTATTATGTTTCTATTTATCAAAGCCTCTAGTAAGAGTTGACGCCTGCAGCTGCTTACTGTTCTATCATTAACGTCAGCAGTAGAGAAATTTTTGAGATCAACTTAGAGTTCATCATAGACTTCATCGTTGCTATCAGTACATAAGGAACCCAAAATCAAAATTTTAGAAGAATATACAGCAAAAAAGATAAAATTAATGAAAAAAAAAAACCAAACTAAAGATGACCAAATCAAATGTAAAACATAAAAGATAAGTTAAATGTGTTATTAGTTAATAAGCAGTAATAATGTATTTATTATTTTTTAACTTAAGTGAACTTGTTTTATTAAACATTGAATTTTACACAATTACGGTTTTATTTATTAGTTCCTCGAGTAAGAGTTGTCGTCTTTTGCTGTTCTCTTATGCGTTTCAGCTGCTGGAAAGCTTTCAGGATCGCCAAAGACTTCATCAACTATTTCGTCGTTGTTGTCCGTACAATTATATTATTGGGTAGTTTGCACGCACACATCAATAAATTTACAAAAACGTGTTTTTAGCACACCGAACGCATGGTCAACAATAAAACGGCCATTAGCATGTATCATATTTAATCTTCTTTGCACTTTGTTAACGTTTCATAATCTCTAAATGGTAGAAATAGCCAGTCTATGTATGGATAGGCAGAAGAGTAGAAAAGTATTGTTAGGAAAAAGTTCGGTCACATTTTCGCACGCATTTCTATATAGTTCCGACCTTCGTAGAATCCGGCTATCATGTAAGCTCCGGGCTCACCACAAAAGACGTTTATAATTTTTTTTCGAGCATCAACTAAACCTTGGACGGAAATGCTGTAATATCTTTTTTCTATTAAAATAAATAACTTTCCTTATTTGCTATGGGTGCTTTGATCTTTATGTGGGTGCTGACGACATATCCCAAGATTCCCGGTATTTATGTTTTATTCTTGAATAAATCAGAACTACGCAAAACTTCCCTCGTATTTGGTCATTTGATATATTCGTGGCCGATGGATATGACCTAATTGGTTACTCTTTTAAAACAAAATGCCGTTGGAGATGAAATGCCGAATAAATTCGAGTTTTCTTCAAATGGATTGGTGTTGGTCATATACCATAAAAATAAAAATATTTTGGTTTCCGGCGAAGTCCTTGGTACTCCTTCTTTTGATTTTATAATCTTTTGATGATTTTATAACTTTTTCGTGCTCTTTAGGAAAACTTTCCACCAATGATCAGATAATTAACTTTTGCTGTCATCATCACTATCGAATAACCACTATAATAAACAAATGTTAAGTTCAATAAATATGGTAAATATAAATATATCAATCAAGTGTTTACCTTAAATGTAATGTTTTGGTTTTTTTTTTTTTTTCTACTAAATATCTGTCATCGAGTAGTGGAAAAACACATATGTATGTGCAATAACTGTTTTCAAAAATTTTGACAACTTTCTAACGAAAGAGATAGGAAATTGTCTAAGAACTACGTGCGTATGCGGTTCTCATTGTCATCGAAAACGATAAAGGTTAGTGATTGACTGCTGAGGATTTTCTTTTGTTTGAGATTTAAAAGTTTAATTTATTGTTTATTAATTACACCAATTTGTAAATAAAGTTAAATTTAATATTATTTAAGCTAATGTATTTGTTTTTTTTATAGAAAATAAAATCATTCAATTTGTTCTGGATTTTATAATTTGGTCTTGATTTCGTTCTCGAAGCAATATAATTTTATTTTAAATTGAACTCTTCCTTCGTGACTTTTGTTTTTGAGATGGGCAAAGTGGTACATAATTGTACACTACCGAGTTGTCAAAGACCAGATGACGACTTCATGGTGTCATGTGACAGGTGTAAGCATTGGTGGCATTATAATTGCCAGTTCGACATATTAGATCATAACAAGAAAGATCCAGGCCAACCAACAGGCTCTTCTGAGCAGTACGGCAGCAACCACGTTAGTCTACGCCGCTGCGAAAAACAGCCGATCAGCAGCCTGGCATTCCTGATAGGTCTCTGCGAGATCATGATATGGCAAATCTTCTCACTGTTTTGAATCGCAGCAATGGCATTAGATGCCGACTTTTTCTGGAGAGATCAAAATGGAGTGGTCTTATTTTGAGGAAGTGTACAAATCTACCACGATCAAGGGAAGGTACCGTTCAGAGGGAAACGTGACCCGTTTGCGTTAGGCTTTAAAGGGTGAAACGTACTAGCTTGTTAGTGATCGTCTTAAGTATTCTCCGGATGCTGACGCGATTATGGATTCGCGATAATATTTGCACAATGGACGCTATGATGTGTTGGTCCACAACTTGACCTCTGATTTGTCGAAAATTGGTGGACAGATGGTGGAACAAAAGAAGTCGCAGTTCACGGGAAGCACCAAAACGTCCCGAGTGCTGTTGCATAACCGCAGATCTAAGGAATGCATGTCTAGAAAGAGATCGTTTATATAGAAGATATAAAAACAATAGAATAAACCAAGATTATGAAAAGAATATAAAGCTCATAGTACATAGTACTAAAGTTAATTATTTCAAGCAATAATTCTTAAATGCAAAAAACAATCCAAAGGAGACATGGAAGATCATCAATTCAATACTTGGCAATAGACTCATAAATCTGGATGATCTGTTGGCTAAAAACTTTGCTACAAACGAGTATGATAATCTCGCAAATCATTTTGCACAAAAATTTTCTTTAGACATTATAAATACTATCCTAATATGCGAACATAAATCTTACTCGGGTCCATCCAGCAGTGACAGCGATCAATGTACATGAATGAAGTTAGTACTGTAGAAGTACAGAAAATTCTTAAATTGCTTACAGACAACAAATCAGCAGGTGAAGATGGTATACGACCAAAGGACTTAAAAAATAATGCTGAGATTTTGGCTCCGGTTTTAGCAAAACTTATAAACTTGAGTCTGGAACAATCAAAGGTCCCTGAAAGACTTAAAATATCCGTCATTCGACCGATATACAAGGGTAACGGGTAAAGTCCTCGAAGAGGTGTTATTCAAAAGACTTATCGAATATTTAGAAAAGTATAATATATTGTCAAAAAATCAGTTCGGCTTCAGACAGAAAAAAAGTATAAATCGGTTGATCGGTGATTTTTCAAACCAAATTAACCAAAATCTAGAAAAAACCCATAGCACCATAGTACTTTTTATCGATTTTAAGAAAGCCTTTGATACTCTATGCCATAAAAATATTCTAAAACAGATGGAAAAAACGGGCATAAGAGGACCACTTTTGTCATACCTAAAAAACCGCAAATATAAAGTCAAAATTAAATAAAGCCTAAGCAAAGAAAAATCTTCAAAGTATGAAGTTCCACAGTTCCTTTATTATATATATGAACGATATGCTTGCAGCTCTTAACAAAAGCACAGTTTACGCATACGCAGACGACACGGCAATTATCGTTAACCACAAGGACGTTGAAGCAGCTGAAAAAATCTTGCAGAAGGAGTTTGACAACATGGTGTCACGACAACGGCCTGAACATAAATGCACATACGTCCTCCGCACATCCTAAAAAACAAAATCTTAATAAAAATGCATGGTTATGATTGCCTACATAAGGTTAACAGTCATCAACTTCTTCAAGCTAATGACAACTGCTCGACGATCCTGGATAATGTATCTGTATACAAATATCATGTTGAGGCACTTATAAAAAAAACTCAGGGGATCCGCAGTCGCTCTTTTCCATCTTAGCTATCGATATCCAGCAGATGTTCTTCAACAATGCTATTATAGCCTAGTGGAGTCTCACCTGAGGTACCGCATCCTAGCTTGGGGCAATACGTAGCAGCTCCAGAGGCTAAACTCATTGCATGCCAGCATACAAAAAAATAGTTAAGAAGTGAGAACGACATCATGGTAATGACATAAGACAATTGCTTACAATAGAACAATTGTATAAGATGGATATACTATCAACATTCAAAGATGATAACACCTATAAGCTATCAACCCTACAAGCAGTTAACACACGTAGGCGACAACAAAATAAGTTTTTGGTCCCAAGATTCTGAAACGAATATGGACGTAGAAAGTATGCAGTTGCTGTTCCGGCAATATTTAACGAGCTTACAACAAATGTAAATAACCTTCCGAAACCAATTTTTTTAAAAAATGTTAAGAAAATGTTCTTGAATTCAAATGTATAAACGATTTTTTTTTTTTATTTTTTTTGCCTATGTTGCAAGTGCAATAAAAAGCAGCATGCATAGCATCAATGTGAAGAATTTTTGGCTTTAGAACTAGATCAACGAAAAACGTTTGCTAAAGAGAAGTTTATTTGTTTTACTTCCTCGGATCCAGCAAAGCACCAGTGGAAGGTTTGTTCAAAGAAAAGATTATGCGGTACCAAGAGATGCAACCGATGTCATCACCCTTTGTTGCATACAACATCTAGTTTCAGCACCACGGAGTTAAATTCTGCAGCAGTTCCATTCGTGCCACAACCGCACATTTACTCCTCCCATGTCGGGGCTGATGTTTCAATAATGTTTAAAATAGTTCCGATTCGGATTCATGGCATTGGAGATTGGTTTTTGGACACCTATGCTTTCCTGGACGATAGTTCTTCGTTGTCGATGAAAGAAGAAGACCTTTTTTATGAGCTTGGGCTGGACGGTCAACACTGCAGTGGACAAAGGGTGTGTCCCGCGTCGAAGATTCTAAACGGACTTTTTTTTTCTGTGTCTGCTGTTAATGGGCGAAAGCAGTATGTGTTAAAAAATGTCTACACCATTAAAGACTTGGGGGTTGCTAGTCAGTCCATCGATGCTGCGCGACTTAAAGGTTTTTTCCCTCACCTTCGGGGCCTTCCACTCTCTGATTTAGTAGACGCTCGACCAAAACTTGGATCAAGCAAAATTCCTGGAATCAGGGAGGAAGTTGATCTGCATGACTTTGTACGGCGTCCTTTTACCACCGAGGAGTTCTGTGTCATGCCCCCAAAAGGTGAGTTGGTTAGTCGTGAAATCAGTCGCTTGTTTGATATAATAGAACATTTCTTGAAGCTTGTAGGAAGGCAATATGAGATTGGCCTTTTGTGGGATTCAGATGAAGTTAACCTTTCTGACAGCTATAAAATGGCCTTTAATCGACTTTTGGGATTGGAGAAATCTTTAAGAAAGAAGTCTCATCTTGTGCAGTGGAAGAATAATTATTTTCGGGACTTGGTCTCTTAGGGTTGTACCAGAATTGCTTCGCAGGAGGAGCGGGAGAAAAATTGGCCTCGGGTTTGGTACGCGCCTACCTTTATCATCATAAGTCCCGACAAGTTTCCTCCAAAGCCCAGATGTGTTGCAGACGTAGCAGCTAGAGTCAACGGTTTATCTTTAAATACCCACTTGTCGAAAGCCCGAGACAACTTGGTTCCCTTACATAATGGTCTTTTTAAATTTAGGGAACGCCAAGTAGCTGTTAACGCAGACGTTAAAGAGATGTTTCACAGAATTCGAATTAAGGCTGAGGACCAACGGTGCCAACGCATTATTTGAAGATAAAGAGATAGCTCAAGAAAACCGACAGTTTACATCATGAAGGTCATGATGCTTGGACCCAGATGTTCTCCGACCTGCGCGCAGTATGTTAAGAATCATCATGCCAACCTATTTAAAAATGAATATCCCGAAGCCGTTAATGGATTAATAAAACGCACCTATGTCGACGATTATTTAAATAGCAGTTGCTGTTCCAAAAGATGCTATTCGAATTTGTCATTCCATGAATTTTGAACTTCTTGGAATACAGTCAAATAACCGTGATCTTAGAACTATCATGAAGATTTTCGATCCTCTCGGAATTGTTTCGTTGTTCATTATCATTATTCAAGACGTATGGAGACCCCAGACCTCTAACTCAAAATTCAATGCTTTTTGGCGAAGATGATCGAGATGTCACGGCCGCTGGAATATTTTCGGAAAGCGATTTTTGCAGCAGTGCAGATATAAGACATTGTTATCGTAATCGAGCCCAACAAAATTCAGTCGGCCTGGCGCATAGGTCGATTCATTAGGATTTACCCAGGCCCGAATGGGGTTGTACGAATGGCTGACATAAAACCTTCCAACGGCTCAATAAAGGCCAAGAGATCAATTGGAAGACTCGCTGTTTTGGACTTAGCGTCTCCAATCTAAGACCTGGATCTAGAACGGCCCCCAGAATGTCAATGAGACGTGGAAAAACATATATGTGTAACAACTTTTTCGACAATTTTGACAACTGGCAACTCCAGTTGAAGTATCAATTTTGTCTCTTTCTAACGAAAGAGATAGGAAATTGTCCAAAAACTACGCGCGCATACGGTCCTCATTATCATCGAAAAAGATAAAGGTTAGAGATTGGCTGCTGAGTTATTTTTTTTGTTTTTTGTTTGAGATTTAAAAATTCAATTTGTTGCTCATTAATTACACCGATTTTTAAGTTAAGTTGAATTAAATATTATTTAAGCTAATGTATTTGTTTTTTTTTGTTTATAGAAAATAAAATCAATTTATTTGTTCTGGACTTTATAATTTCTTCTTGATTTCATTTTTGAAGCAACAATGTCATATTTTTGATGGAAATAAATGTCAAACTGTTGCCATAACACAGAACTAAATTTTTTCGATGATCTTCTCGATGATATACACAATGATCTGCATGGTTCGTCTGCCCATAATAAAATACACCTAATATTGTGAGCAGCGTCATTTATGTTTCCATAGCAGAAGATTTCGATAGCAGAAGCATCAACTATACTTTTTAGCAAAATGGAAAATTGTATAGAACGCTGGATGGCCCTAGGAGTGTAAATACTCGTTACTTTCGGGTATTCATATCTACTCAATACTTTAGCCTAAGTAGTCACCAAAAAGTAACGAATACTATCTACTCCTGATTACCTGATGAATCCATTGTAGATACTGGGTACTAAGAAATGTGAGGTGACTATTACTTTTTTGTCTTTACTACTATAGCCATACAATCAGCTGACATCGCATGAACACAACGCAACTGTTACTACTTATTTTCGTGTTGTGTTGAGACTTGCTCGGATAGTTGTGTTTTGTGTGTTTTAATTGACTAAGGAAAATATCAACCAAATTCAAATTTAAGAATTTACCAATTCAAAGGTATATATTGTACATACTACATAGGTATAACTATAAATCAAGAAAAATAATAATAAATTGATATCAGGGGTGATTTATCGTGAGTTTAAATTTTCAATAGGCTTTTTTTGACAGATCACGCGTGACTCCATTCAAACTGCTTTGTCATTTTTGTTCAGCATCGTTTGGCAAGTCATCATAGAAAGACTCACATTGCAACAGCGTCTCCAAATTGTTGCATAATCGGCCTACTGAAACCACTATTGCCAATACTATTCACGAATTTGAGTCCCAGTTTACAATAGTGGGTGATACTCGACCGATTAGACCACATCCAGCACGTAGTAAAGTGACTATAGCAGATTTATCTGAGAGTGTACGGGAAGACCGTGACGAATCGATTCGTCGTCATTCTGAGCAGCTTGGCTTGGCGTATTCGACAACGTGAAGATCTCGGCCTGAAAGCGTACAAAATTTAACTTGTGCAAAAATTGAAGCCAGGCGACATGAATTTGCGTCAAATTTTCATTGAATTTGCTCTGGAAAAACTCAATGAAAAAGCGGTGTCTTATCGTGAAATTTTGTTCAGTGATAAAGCCAATATTGGGCACAATGGATACGTTAATAAACGAAATTGCCGTATTTGGGCTAATGAGCAGCCCGAATAGTACCAAGAGCTACCATTACATCTATTAAAAACAACGGTATGGTGTGGTTTATGGGCTGGTGGAATCATTGGTCCATATTTCTTCAAAAATGAGGAAAATCAGAATGTTACCGTCAAAGGTAACCATTATCGCGCCATGTATATGGATTATGTGCTTCTTGAAATTCAAGCACATGGTCTCGGTGAGCTCTGGTTTCAACAAGACGGCGCTACGAGCCCTACCGCGTAAAACAATGAACTTGTTGAGAAATCATTTTGGTGAGCACTTAATTCTACGTTTTGCTTCGGTAAATTGGACTAAATAGGAATAAGCCAGCTACGGTTGACGCTTTGGAAGCCAACATTACTCGCCGCTATGCTCAAACGAGTCGCCCAAAACTGGACCTTCCGAATGAACCACCTCAGATGTAGTCGTTCTTTTAACCAATAATAAAAATTTTAAGTTTACTTTCAAATTATGTATTTTATTTTACATTATAAATCAAACCTCACGAGTTATTATGAAATGTTTAATGGCAATTATTTAATATATTTGAAATCGTAGTGTGTGGAATAGTGAAAGAATTGAAACCACTGGACTCTGGAGTAACATTTGTTTTTTGATCCCGACGTTTAGACATGGGTTACTGACTTCTTTAGGGGATCTTCATACAGGAAACAATTAAACAATCATAAAAACCACAAATATGTAAACATAATACACAAACATTTATACACAAAACGCTAGGCACATTGTGTATGTACTGAATACAAAAACTACCCACAAAGTAATCAGATACTTGATTACTTTCATGTATTCGGTACTTTGTAACGAGTGAGTACTTTTTTCTAAAGAACTCTGGATGGCACAGATTGTTTTCGTAATATGTTATTGGAGTATAAATATCAGCATCCCCAAGGTATTCAAGTGAGTTAATCAGTTGATTTAAAGTTTGAAATAAAACAGTAACTAAGCGGTAAAGAAAAGTAAAAGGGGATGAGATAACCGATTGGATTAAGAATTGTAACTGTATTAAATAAAGAGATTGTCTTGAAAAGGAATAAGTTCTACCTACACAAACATTTTACATTGGTATCAGAAGTGGGATAGGACTTATTGTTTGTAAAAAAAAGTTTTTCGTTATTGTTTGATAAAACATTGTGGGTCAAAAACTATTGCAGTTGACCCTAGTTTAAGTCAAATCCGAGTTGAACAAAAGAAACCTCAGCGCCAGCGGAGGAAAAAGTGACCTGGTGCTTCGACTTCAGGACGCTTTGAACAATGAGGAGCATGATGTAGATACATGCATCTGTAAGAACAAAAGAACATTCTACAGCGAAAGTTCGAAGACATCGACGAAAAACTCAAACAAATGGACTCTGCAACTGGCAAAAAAGCTCGATACAGTACGAAAACAGAAACTCCGAAAATGTTCTTTAAGCGGCCTAAAGAGAAAAAAGCTGAATCCTCCCTCATTCGATGCTCGGATTTCATGGTCTACATATAAGAAGCCTTGCCTATGCCGATGATTTAGCAATCGATGTGAATCACAACAAACACCTAAATAATGCCTGGAGATATTGCAAGACGAATTCTTACGCTAAGTCTTACTGGTGCCACGATAACAGTATGCTCATAAAAGCAACCAAAACAAAGGTGATGCATATATGTACCCCATACAAGTGGGAAGAAATTATTCAGATATATAACTGAACAGACGGCTGTCCACTATCAGTTAGCAGTTAAGCAATCGAGGTAGTCAAAATCATTTTTCGGAGTAAGCATCGACGAGCATTTCCTCTGGCGTGAGCGTATAAATTCGCTACGTCTTCAGTTGAAGGGCACTATTTTTGCCATGGCGTACCTAAAGCAATTCACAGATCTGGAAGTACAAAATCATATATACTTCTCGCCTGCTGAGTCGCGTATAAGATACGGGATCCTGGCCTTGGGAAACGCAGCAAAAACTCACTTGGAAAAAATATTAAACCTACAACATCGTCTTGTTAAAATTTTCATATCAAGTAATTCAACCCTTAAATTTCTTGACGCCAACGCAATCCTCAAGATGACAACACTCCTACATTGTATGGATGACCAGCGGTTTCTGCAGCCTATACACCACACGCTAAATACAATACAAGACGACGAGACAAAGGAATGCTAGACATTCCGAAAACTTACAACACTTATGGAAATCGAAAACTATAATGTACTATCCCAACATTAATGAATACACTTCTCCAGTTTTTGAAAGTCATTCGAAATTTTGAAAGCGAAAAAAGAGCTTAAAAAGTATTTACTTCAGTTGTAAAGTAGAATTCATAATAATTCTCTCACCGTGAATGAAGGCAATTCGGCCAGGTGGATTTTTATGCGGACTTCGTCTATTAATTCCATCCATTTTCGCTTAAACTGACTACTTATACTAGAAAGCATTCATTGCATCGTTTTGCTAGAGAGACTAGAGTAGTCGACACTTGTTACCAACTTCTGCCCGTCGAAGTTGGTGCTCAAGCATTTCCCGACTAACTTCGGGAAGTTTGCCCTGCTCTTTATAGCCATTTCTGTCGGTTTTTTCCCATATTTACTTGTTACCACAGTGATGTCAGCCTTTTCGTCGCACTGGTTCATTACACTGTCTTTAGAAATGCCCAACTTTCATTTTTCGTCTATTCCGTGGAGTATCTTGTTTCTCGGCACTAAGTCTTACGCAGGAGCATTCAAGAGATGCTACTTACTTGACGAAATACGTTCCGTTGGAAGCATGATTGGCTGCTTCCATCGCCATTCAGTGTAAAGATGAAAAACGGAGAATAAGTGAGTTATTGTGCACCTATTGAGGCTATATCAAACACAACGGAAAAAAATCGTGCAACCCCGCTCCCGAGTAGCCTCTGTAATCTGGATCAAGAGGAGCGTATCCTGACAGGCAAACTAATCAGTGAGTTGACCTTAAGCACTGGGTTCGTAGTACTTTCTTATGATGTGTTTTTTTTTTTTTTTGTTTTAATTGAATTCATAGGGTTTATCGAGTTCAGAGTAGATTGGGAGTTTGGTTCGTTGATTCAGTTCATGGATTTTCATAAAGCTCAGAGTAGATTGGGGTTCGTGAGATCAGTTCAGGGGATTTTCACTTGTTTTCTATTTTAGAGTGTTTTACTTCGATTGGTCGACGAGTTCGCTACCGGCAAGGGGGGTAGTTTCGCGAATGGATGTTTCAATATTGAGTTTTTAGCTTTTATGGTCACCACGCGCGTAAGACCATCAGAGCCCGGATGTAGTTCAATAACTCGCGCGAGCAGCCATGCGGATGGTGGGAAATCGTCCTCTTTGACTAAAACAATATCGCCGATTTTGATGTTGGTTTGAGTTTGCAGCCATTTTGGTCGATGTTGAAAAATGTGGAGATATGTTGAACTCCACTGTTTCCAAAAGTCTTGTGTTAAACGCTGCACGAACTTCCATCTGTCCAAATTGTTGAGCTTCCATTCCTTTAAATTTCTTTCTGGAAGCGTTCGCAGTGGTGCTCTGATTAAGAAATGGCCTGGCGTTAGGACATTTAAGTCATCTGGATCTGTTGTCATCGGACACAGTGGGCGGGAGTTGAGTGTTACATACTCTTCGAACGTGAGTTTAGCTGCCCCAATAGTACTTTTCAGGTGCTGTTTTATCGACTTTACTCCCGCCTCCAATAGCCCTCCGAAATGTGGTGACGATGGAGGGTTGAAGTGCCATGATGTACCTTGCGTTGCCAAATTTTGTGCGACTTCAGCTGACCATTCTGCGGATATGAATTTGGCTTCCTTTCTGAGCTCATTGTTGGCTCCCTTAAAATTTGTTCCGCAGTCGCTTAACATGTTGCTGCAGCTTCCTCGTCTTGCGATAAATCTTCTGAATGCTACAGCGCTTAGGTCACTAACGAGTTCGATGTGTATGGCCTTTGTGGCCAGACACACAATCACGGCTATGTATCCCTTTGTTGATCTGTTGCACCTCCCTTTCCATAATTTTATTTCAATTGGGCCAGCGTAGTCGACACCTGTATTTGTGAAGGGTCGGCTAACCCTTACCCGTTCTGCTGGTAGGTTTCTCATTAATTGCTGTTGCATTTGGGCGTTGTAGCGATGGCATCGGATACATCCAAGGATCGTTGATTTGACCATTGCTTTCAAGTTTAGAATCCAATAGCTCATTCGAATTTCTGCCATCATCATCTGTTGTCCACCATGCATGGTTCGTTGATGAACGTCGGTTACCACCAACCTTAAAAATTGATGCCTTTGGTGAAGGATGATTGGATGCCGTTGATTAAATGGTAGTACTGAGTTGAGCAATCTGCCACCCACTCTTAACAGTTCCTCTTCACCCAGAAATGGATCCAGATTGCGAATCACATTTCCTTTCGGTATTACCTTTTTCTGCTGAAGTGCCTTGATCTCTTCTTGGAACATTTCCGTTTGAGCAAGTTTCACAAGTTGATCATGTGCTGATCTTCGTTCATTTGCTGTAAGGGGGGTTGTGTTTAGCATTATTTGTTTTTTAGGTTTTTTTTAAATTGAACAAATAGCGCCGCCATATAGTTATGTTGCATACGAGGCGTTGTAGTGTTGGAAATTTTTTTAAAAATTCATTGTTGAGCAGAATGCTGTACGAAGTTATTTGAAAAAGACTGGTTACTGGTCTTTCCAGGTTTCTACTGTAGACTGATTCCACCGTATCCTGTGTCAATTTCTTTTCCTTATTTTCCATATTTGTTTCTGGTGGAATTGTTGTTGGAAATTCATCTGCCTTAAACTTGTGGAGAAAATGGGGCCCATGTCACCACAACTCGTTTTTAATGAGCTCCTCTGGGTTCAATCCGCGGGATCCAATGTCAGCTGTTCCGGATGGATGGATTTCCTTTTATCCAAGCTAAGTTGACCATGGAATCCGACCAAGCATAGGTCTTTGCCTCTTCCAGTTGCATAGCGGTGGTGATTTTGTTCAGAAGTTTTGCCAGAAGCACTGCTGCGCAAAGTTCTAACCTCGGCAACGATATACATTTTAACGAAGCGACTCTTGTTTTGCATGCTAACAAGTGTACATGTTCTTGACCATTTTTTGACACTCGTGCGTATAACACCGCCGCATACGCCTTTTCAGAGGCGTCGCCAAACCCATGGAGCTGCACCTGGGATCCGTTTTCGTAGCCTATCCAACGTGGAATTTCCAAAAGTTCCAGTTTTTTTTAGGTTGTTAAGCAATTTTATCTACTGCTTCTCTATCTCAGGACTTATTGTGGAATCCCACGATAATTCATTAGTCCACAGTTGCTGCACAATGATCTTGGCCTTGATTATGCATGGCGCTATCCATCCCAACGGGTCGAAGAGGAATTCCCTTCCCTTTCAGTTCTAGGTATCTGAACCAAAAATTTTGATGAATTGCTGTCC
Source organism: Volucella inanis (assembly GCA_907269105.1). Classification (NCBI taxonomy): domain Eukaryota; kingdom Metazoa; phylum Arthropoda; class Insecta; order Diptera; family Syrphidae; genus Volucella; species Volucella inanis. Next base: position 75,881,318 of record OU026153.1, read on the forward strand.
CATTTATGCAGAGGAAATCCAGCTGCCATTAACACAGCTAGAATATCTCTTTGTAACCTGATGGACGCTTCTACATTATCTGCCCGTAGAGCAAATCATCCACTTAGAAGCCTTCGAAAATCGCCTTAGTAACATGGGGGTGCGTTCGCTCGTTATCCACGGCTACCTGATGCAACGTTCGTATTGCTAAATAAGGTGCTGAAGCAGTACCGAATGTAACCGTATTGAGCGCGAAGGTTTTAATCGGTTTGTCACTTCCAGTTCTCCACACGATAAGCTCAAAGTTCGTGTCTTCTGGTGCCATCCATATTTGCCTGTACATTATACTTATGTCTGCGGCAAATGCGACCTTGAATTTTAGCCACTGTGCGATGAGGTCAATTTGCAGCTTTGTGGTGGTACTTGAGTTTTTGAATACTGCATGGTAATGATATAATGGTAGGAAATAGTACTCTGCTTTCGGCTCGAAATCAGTTTTAACTTCCCTCATATGCGCCAATGCAACGTATTTGTCGATGCACTTGGTGTACTCTTCCTTTAGTTTGCTATTTCCCTCTAGCCTTCTTTCTATTTGTAACAGCCGTGCCATTGCTTTTCTCTTGGAGTTTCCCATCTTTGGCCGCTCATTTTCCTTAAACGGAAGCCGCACTTCATATCTCCCATCGCTCCTGCGCTGTGTTGTTTTTCTGAAGTGTAGTTGACACCTCTCCTCTTCTTCTGCTAATTTCTGCTCTTCCAGGTTTTCCTCGATTTCCCAAAATTGACTGAGTTGTTTCTTGAGTGTTATATGGTGATTCTTTACTCTTACTGAGTTGAATTGCGGATCAGCTTTAGTCGCTCCTGTCAATATCCATGTTATTGGGATGGTGGTGTCCATATTGTGTATTTGAATGCAACATGGTGTAGTGTTTATTTCCACATTTTTGACATCTGTTGCTGCAAGTTGGTGCAAGTTGAGCTCCTCTTTACTACTCCTTGTCGTTCCTTAACGGTCATTCTAAGAAATTTCTTAAAATGCCGAATCCCGTGGGCGGCCTTGCATACTCGGCAGAGAAATTTCTTTCTTTCAGGTGATGATGTTACGTGATAAGCCGTAGGCGCAGCCTTTTGAGATGAATTTGTCCCCCCTTCTTGATGCCTTGTCCCCGTGTTTGACTCCATGATATTTTCCAAGGAGCTGAATCTGGCTTCAATGAAGCAAGCAAATGACTTCCACTCCGGAAGAATTTTAGAAGTACCTAATTTTTCTTCCCAGGCTATTTGTGTCTGAAGAGGAAGTTTATTATAAATGACATAAATCAAAATAGAATCCCAAGTTTCAACCGGTATCCCTTGATTTGAGAGTGTAAGAATACATTCATTGTTCGTATCGTGCAGTTACCTAAGTGATTCCGCAGATTCATGAGTGATTCTTTGTTGCTCCATTAAAATTCTGAGTTTTGTGTTTACAAGCTTACGTTTGTTTTGATAGCGCTCTTTTAATACACCCCACGCAGATGCATACGCTTTCCTGTCGAACTGGAGGTTAGAAATAAGATCAGCAGCTTTGCACAGACATGAATTTTGAGATATTGTAGCTTTTGAATCTAAGACAGCTCAACGTTTTGATCAATTATGCTTTCGAAAAAACTGAAAAATTCCCACCATTCTTCTTGTTTGCCGCAGAATGGCTTTATTTGAACGGGTGGAAGACGGATATCACACACAGATGTGCGACAAGTGGCGTTTAGCCGAGAAACATTCAGATGTTCACTGCTTTTCTCTGTGAATTTATCCATTTCATTACTTAGCATGCCCATAAACGCGAAATAAACCCGTTTTATTTTGGAAAACGTCTCTACTTCCAAATAATTGTCCCTAAGTGGATCAGACATACTTCCGACAATTGAACCGTGGTCCTTCTTGGTTCGTTTAAAGCCTTTTTCGATTTCGGCTGAACATGCACTCACATACCACCTTGACTAACGCGTCTTTTTTGAACTCATCAAAATCCGTTTCGAGCTCTTTTAAGAAAAGGCCTTGTTTTTCAATATATTTCACGATTTTTGCCATTTTGTTAAAATGTATTTGGTTTTTTGTAAGGCTATTATGCTATGACAATCACACACTGATATGTGCTTTAAGATCTCTGATAAGGACTTTAAATTTTCTGATATGGGCTTTAAATTGTATTTATTTGAACATAAAGTGCAGTAAAATTTCTTTAAAATATTTTATTGTTTGTAGATATTTTACAAAAAAAGGGCAAGTCAAGGAATATAAACTTCCTTCCTTATCCTTTCCGTACAGTTGTTGGCGGTCGCAGATAGCAGTTGAGCTCCTTAAGGCTGTTGTTCTTTGTTGTTCTGCACCGTTGGCAAGGTACAGTTTAGCTCCTTACTGTTATTGTTAATCTTCCGTTCTTCACCGTTCAATATAGCTGAAGATGTGTTCCTTGAACTGTTTTTTTACGGATCTGGGATTAAATACCCCTACACTATCCGTAAATCCTGTTGGTCGATGGGTACTGTGGCCGATTGACTGTCCGTCGTTGATCGGATATGATTTTTATTGGTTTGATGACCAACTACACTCCTCCCACAGTACACTTTTATATTCGTTTAATGTTAATAAAATTAAACACTAAGCACTTGTTTTTAAATACTACCGGCTCGATTGGACCATGCTCTGGGCTAGATGAGCCGAGAATTAATTTGGAATAATTAGAGAAGAAGCCTCCGAACGCTTAGAACAATAAAACACATAATGTCTTATTTTACAATATATTGACTTTTATTTGATGATGGGGTGAATTTACCTCAATCTGCTTTACCCACTAACCTCGTAATCTCTGTACCTTGTAAAACAGCTGGTTTTTCTTTTCATTGGTACGTATATGGTCACTGACCCTGCCTTGCATTTCATGTGCCATTTATAATACACTAATATTGTTACATTTGTTAACAATACCCCCTACTTTACATTGTGGGAACGGGATGGCGCTATCGATGATTGCTCTCTCACTTCATGTGTTGACAGCACTTCCATATGATTGAAGGTGTTTGGAGTGACCCCTTCCCAGTCCCTTGTAGGTTTAGCGTAGGCGTGAGTGAGTCGGCATGTTCCTTTACCTAAATTTTTTTTTTTTTTTTTCAAAACAATGAATATATATTAACTGGGGACTCAAGCCGGTCTAACTCTTGACTGCAGCCACATATCCTTATAAAATAGGATAAAAGTAAAAATTCCACGGGAAGGAAGACTTCCAACACTAAATGGTTGAAAAAAGTGAAAACTAAATACCATAAAAAACAAATACTTCAAGAAAAAAGCAGAAAGTAATTTTTTAGTGGAAAAAGTGTCAAAAAATAGTGAAAGATTTTTCTCCACACTGGATTCACGCATCAGAAGACAAAACCTATACAACTACTTACGACCAATAGTAAAAAAAAGAACACACAATGGAAGATATTGCAGCACTAAAAGCACAAAACTCCGGAGAACACTCAAACAAAGGTCAACACTTTAGAAGTATAACGATCGTTCCAGCCTATAACAACAGTGGAATAACATGAAGACTTCACACCCAATATAACTGATGCCAACCAAATAAAGCTCAAAACATTCGAAGCCATACCATGTTTTTATGGGGATAAAAATCAATACAGATCCTCGAGGAAAAAGTCATGGAAATTCATGGAGAACATCAAACAATTCTCCAACCATCCGAATTATTATACAGCATTCACAATTTTACATTCAAAAATTGTTGGCGAAGCTGCAGATATACTAATCAACCATAACACAAAGCTAAACTTCTATGCAATCATCAACAGACTCGAATATACATTGTCGACCAAAGCCATTATACGTACTTCTAGAGGAGATGAAAAAAAAAAAGCAAGAAAGACGAACACTGTCAGAATTCTACAGTGAAGTCAGCAAAGCCTTAAATTTGGCATTGTCCAAAATAGAATTTCAGGTGGTCTGCGATCTGAAGCAATGACAAACTCCGCAAACCAGGAAACAGTCAGCACTTTCATCACAGGACTTAACAGCAAATATACGAGCGGTACACTATACAGCCACCATCCAAGGGATCTCAAAACTGCATATGCAATTGCCACCACCATATACCACGACAACACGAATATGCAGTTTGATGCCCAAATATCACTATCAATGAAAAAACCCTCCACCACAAACTTACAAGGACAACAGAAGGTACAACCCAAAGTTACATAATCATCACCCACCACCAGAACCAATGGAAGTGGAAAACTCTCGTCAATATGTGCGACCTATGCAACACTTTCAATAAACAGAACAGCACCACAATCCATTCAGAGAAAACCAGCATACAGCAAAACGTGAACGAGTACCGTCAGGAAAAAACTACAACCCAAACAAAACTCAACAGGTAAACTAAACCAGAGATAAAGACCTATAATCACTCACCTCATACGCCGATAATACCTACAAATAGGAAGTGTTTTTTTAGGAGATTAAACAGGTACATCCGTTAAAATTTTAATAGATACATGCGCGACAAATATTTATATTAGCTCAAAGTGTAAATTAGGAATATCTATACGCATAAGGCCAGTAAAAGTTAAAATGATTTATGGTTACTCTTTCACCAAAGCCAAAAAAATCATTACATTATTTAACCCTAATTTAGCATTTCTTGAAACCGAAGCTTTAGAGGGGTTCGATATGCTTTTAGGTGAACAAGGTCTTAGAGTAATTAAAGCAGAAATTAATATTTCTGAGTATAAACTTACATATAAATATAAAACAAATGAGAGTATCGAACAAAAAGTAAAGCATACAGTTAATAATGACAAATATAAAAGTGATATTGAAAATATTATGCGAATAAATAATGATACAAACGAAGTCCTACCGTTCACAACTACAATACAAGGTACAATTAGGACAAAATCCTATTTGATTGATAGGATAACGAATTTATAAATAATGAAATACAAAAATTTAGACAATTAGACAAAATTACACAATCAGATTAAACAACCTAGTAAAACCTAGTACAACTCACCAATCTGGACCGTCGCAAAAAAAAGGTACCGATAATGAAGGGTAACCTAAAAGACGCATGGTAGTAGATTTTTAGAAGTTTAATGCTCAGATTAGACTTAGAGTCAGGTTTTCACCAAATCGTAATCAAAGTATCAGATAGGAAAAAAACCGCATTCAGTGTGAATGGCGCAAAGTATTCCTTGGAATGCCGTTCAGCTTAAAGAACGCACCTTCTATATTTCAACGATGCGTAGACGATATTCTACGTCCATATATTGGCAAATTCGCGTACGTTTATATTGACAATGTACTCATATGTTCCTCCTCACCCGAAGAACAAATGGAACATATACGTACAATAGTAAGTGCACTCCACAATGCAAATATCAACATTTCAAACGAAAAATCACATTTTTTCCAGGATTCAGTAGAATACCTCGGACATATAATTAAATATAACAAAATAACTGCAGATCCTAACAAAATTCAAACAACGAAAGATTTTCCAACTCCCAAAAATCTAAAAGAACTATAGCTAGCTAGCTACTATAAAAAATTCATACAGAATTTCGCCGCAATAGTAAAACTCCTCACTACATTTTTACGCAGGGATAATAGTAGTATAAATAAAAATCAAAGCGCAAAAATATTAATTAATATAGATCATAGCACTCGACGCTTTAACTAAAACAAAAGATGCAATACAAGCATAAGTCGAATTATTCCAACCCGACTTCAACAAACCTTTTGAATTAACAACGTACGCAAGCAACTTTGCAATAAGAGCTGTGCTGTTTCAGAATAAGAAACCTATTTCATTTATATCTAGAACCCTTAACAAAACTGAGCAAAACTACAGCACGAATGAAAAGGAACTCCTCGCGATCGTTTGGTCACTTCAAAAACTAAGAAATTACCTGTAGGTATAGCAGACCTAACAATTTATGCAGATCATCAGTGTCTCGTCTGATTTTTTTGTCATTTTCTGACAAGAACCCGAACACAAAATGAAAACGATGGAAGAACTTAATCGAAGAATCGATAAATTAAAACACATAAAACAATCGTTAAATACGTTTAGAAATCAAATAATTATAAACTATAGTACAAACAACTCAGTTTCCAAATGAACCAATTGTTTAAGCACAAAGAATTACAGAAGACATAGAAAATATAGATAAGTAAAACGAAATAGTAATGCATACACACAAACGACCACATAAAAATTATAAAAATTACGCTCAAGAAATACTAACAACATATTTTTGGCTAACTATATGGCAAATGTGTAAAAATGCCTAAAAAATAAATACGAACGCAGACCAAACAAACAACCAATCGGTGCCAAACCTATACCAAATGATGTGGGCGAACATATTCGTTTAGATTTATTTCACATGAATGGAAACATAACTATATATTAGCACAACTGATAAATACTCTAAATATTGTTACATACGCGAAATCCCGAGTAGAAAGAATGTACATAAATTCATTGACGAAATCTTATCACAAATTTACACCAACGCAAAATTCATAATGACCGATAACGAATTAGCATTCACAAGCATATGCAGCAAACAAGTATATGAAAAACTACAAATTGTACATACAGTAACACCAACGTTCCATTCGGTAACCAACGGTCAAGTCGAGCGAACACAGAGCACTCTAATCGAACTCACTAGAGTCCTAACACAAGAAAATAATTCTTCACCAGGAGAGAAAATTTTCAACGCGGTACGACAATACAATAAAACCATATACTCACGAGAAACACCCGAGGACGTGTTTTTTAATCAAGCGTAATGACATCAAACAAAAACTAAACAAAAACCAAAATAAGGTACTTTCATACCATAATAAAAAACGCAAGTGCATTAAATACAAAAAAGGAGACATTGTTTACTCCAAAACACACCATGTAATATATATAAGGAGTATACGAGTGTAAGCATGCAAGGAACGATAATTTTATTTTTTATCTCTACCGCCTTCTGCGACAGTCTAACCGATCTAAGAAACAGAAAATATGTAATGATAGAAACAGATCCTGTAACGTTTTTCAGGACACTACATTTCTATACCATATAGCAAACCTTTCCAAAATTCTAGCACCTTATGAAAATGTAGCAAACTTTGAAAAAAAGATTAATAAACAAAATAGAAATGCTTAAATCACAATTACTTCCAAACATCATTAGAACTAGACGATCACTTAACTCTCTAGGATCAGCTCTTAAGTTTATAACAGGTACACCCAATCACAATGACTTAATTGAAATCAAGACAAAATTAAATATGATAATAGAAAACAACAATAAACAAAAAATAATAAATTCACAATTTGAGAAAATACTAGAAAGTCTCGACCCTAAAGCCATAATAGGCGACCTAGTTCTTACAGAATTATACAACGAACTAACCTCTATTGCTAACACAATAAATTTTGCTAGAAATGGAAATTTTTATTCAGGTACTTTAAATTTAAAAGATATTCAACATATAGCGTCTAATGAAGCATTAGACTTACCTATTATAAATATTTTAGAATATGCCGATATACACATCTGTCATTTTAATTATGCATTCATAACTATCTATAAATATCCAATATTAAAATTGAAATGTAATTTATTCAATCTATATCCAAAGCCGGGAAGATTTTGTTAGATCCTAAGATATCAAAATGCAAAAATATATTTACTCGTATTGAAAAATGTAAAAATTACATAGGAAACTATATATGTAAAATTAAGACTCCAGACAATTGTACTATTAATATATTAGAAAATAAGGCAGCCAAATGCGAAGTTATACACTCCAAATACTCGAAAGCGAAAATATTTTCAGAGACTACAAGCATACATAGAATAGTGTAAAAATAGACGGACCCAAATTAATACAGTTCAACTACTCCACAACTGTTTCAACCATCAACAAGAATTCAAAAATGCCATACTCAAATAACATGACGAAAAACTATCAAATACCAACATTCCTGATACCAGTCGAAGAACATCCCATACAATACTTAATTTATCTCATCCTGGGGCTATGCAAAATGGCATTACTCATCCATGGCGCATCCAAAGTCTGTGCTACAAAGTAACAAGAGCAATAGCAAGAAGGCAAAGAATCAACGGAATATACGAAGTAGAACTTTTAAGACTCCGACAAGAAAGAAAATTAATTAAAAGCGAGGACGCTTCATTTTAAGAAGGGGGAGTTAATAACGAAGGTTCTCTCCCTGCCAATCTCTTCGTTAGCTCTTACTAGAAACGTAAACAACGACAACATGTTCGTTATCTCTCACTACAAACGTAAAGAGCGACATGTTTTAACAAGCAAAAACAGTAACTTGTAATTCGAAAACACATATCTTGCAATATGGAAAACATACTTCAACACAATAACCCGATGCATTTGCATTAACGACATAAACAACAATACGATAATAACCGCATCCTAGTTAGTATAAATAGCAGTAAGATCGAACATTGTAATCAGTCTTACGAATATAAATAAACTGCACGCATTTCGGCAAAGCAAAAATACAAAAAAAAAAAACATATTTTTTTGTTTTAAAACAATGAATATATGTACATTAACTCTCGCGTTTGCTTTGACATAACATATAGAAACATAGCAAACGTATAGGGCAATTCATTAGTCTAACTCAATCTGTGCATCAGCTTTGTATCGTTAATGTCGTAATTTGTCGTAATAATGTTGATTTGTTTGATTTTAAGGCACAGGTTGGATTATGGTTTTCTTTTACAAAAAAGCAGATTTGAACTATGTATACATTGGTTTTTCTTTCATTTATCTACTAAAATACATTGTTTGTGAAAATATTTCTCCTAATTGATTTTTATTAAAACAAATGAGTAGCGTTCTACTCTATCTCGTGCAACGAATTCATGTATTAGAAAGTTGGGGAAATAATACTCACCTTAACGCTGAAGTGAAATTTTGGAATGGAAATTTCTAGTTCATGGTTTCATAGCAAGTTATCTTAAGTTCGTTATAAAGCATGTATGAGGCATGGCAAAGCACTCGCAAGTTAAGGAACGTATTTAGGAAAATATAAATAAAACAACACATCAAGCAGTAAACAAAACATGTTTATGAACTGGTAAACAAAACAAGCCAAAAGATTTTTGCAACAAACAAAAGACAAGAAACACAACTTTATCAGCCAACAAACAAAAGAAGAGAAAAACAAATTAGTCAGTCAGTAAACGAAGAGAAAAGCAATCTTATCGGCCAACAAACAACTCGATCCGACAGTAGTTATTATAAATAGCTCTAAGCATAGTAATGTATTGTAAGTCAATCTTAAATTTGTATCAATAAAGGAAGCACGTTAACGGTGCAGAAAATATTTACATTTTTTGATTCAATACAATCTGAGGAGATTATCAATACATTCGACTTTTTCTTTTTAACAAAGATTTGATTAAATTAGATTTTGATTAGAAATAATTTAAAGTGCACTACTAAATGTTATGAATACTTTTATATTTTGTTATTATTATAATAATTATTGTATTGCTGACTGCTTGTAATTTAAATAAAATTAGAACTGATTTAGACATTCTCGACACATTGTTATACGTGTAACATGTTATACTTGTAACATGATTCGGTATTGCGTTATTTGACGGTTGTATTAGCTGTGAAATTTTTGTGTAGGCAAGGATTTTTAATTCGATTTTTTTTCTTATTTATTTATATATATCTCCTCCATATTGTTGGATTAAATAAATTATTTTATTTTATATTGAATTACTTATTAATAAAAGCATGGAACTTCACAATTGCAAGTAGGATTTGAGGAGTTTTAATCAAAAATTTATTTTACAAAAGGTTTAAAAAACTAAAAATGTATGGGACTATTTTCGGCTAAGATTACGAGAGTTTTCGATGCCGTGCAAATAAGGTGTTTTTAATTTTCGCTCAGTTGGAAATAAGAAGTTCTTGAATGAACACATGTACCAGAACGTTAATTTTTTTTACTATAAAATAAGGTGGTACGTGTGCTTGACGTGGGAGAATTCAGGATTCGTTACAAATACCGTTATTTTTTTTCTAGGAATTATTTATCATGCTGTCGGCAGTTCAAGTTCGAATCCTCTTCCTTTACGAATTTAAAATGCGACATAATGCGTCCTATGCGGATTGGATTTAAGGATGTAGCAGTAAACGAACGCGCTATACGACATTGGTTTGGAAAGTTTCGTTCGGGAGATTTCAGCCTCGAAAATGAACCACGCAGAAAGCCGGAAATGTTAGTTGACGACGATGTTTTAAGAGCAACAGTGGATGCGGACCCAACGAAATCGATGCGGGAAATTAAACAAAACATTCCCAATGACATTAAGTCGACACTTTTCTCTCACAAGAAAGGTAAGGAAACTCGATAAGTGGATACTCTATGAACTGAACAAATCCCAAAATTACGGTGCCTGGAAATCTGCGCATCGTTTACATTAAGAAACCAAACTTAACCGTTTTTTCACCGGATAGTCATCTGTGATAAAAAGTAAATACTGTTAATAATCGTAAAAGATCTGGGCAGTGGTTGGATGCAGATGAAAAACCAAAACACACCTCTAAGCCCAATCTTCACCCAAAAAAGATTATGATGACAATTTGGTGGACATCGAAAGGACCAATCTGCTTTACAATTCTTTAACCAGGAGAAACGATAAACGCTATAAAATATTGTGAGGAAATTGACATATTGCATGCCAAATTGGCTGAAACCAAACCTAAGTTGGTCATTAGGCACGGTACGATCCTTTTGCATGATAATGCTAGTCCCCATACCTCACAAGCAATGGTGCAAAAACTGTTGCCGTTGGGATTTGAAATTCTTCCGCATCCACCGTACTATCCTGATTTTTCCCCAACGAATTACCATCTTTCCCGCAATCTGGATTCATTTCTCCAACAGAAGGTCTTCCGGAACCGAGCAGAGATCAGAAAAGCCTTAAAAGATTTCATTGCCTCAAAAAGTCAGCACTTCTACGAAAAAGGAATATTTGAGCTTGTATAATGATGGAAGAATGTCATTATGTTTATGTTTTGGTTTAATAAAAATTTACTGAAAAATAATGTTGGCTTTTAATTTTTTACTATAAAATTTCATTTGGTACAACCCAATATTAAGGCCTATCAGACTATAATCTTGTTTTTATAGAAAATGATATTTTAGGATTATGTAGTTTTTTTTTTACAGTGATTTGAACAGTTTCACATAATTTATGATTAAAATAACTTCAGATTCATAGATGATAATTAGATATTTTGATATGCCCCGAATTATGGAGAGTTCATAAACGTCAGTATTTCTAACTTAGTATAATCGCAATCCTTCTGTGTTTATGAATGCATTCAAACCGTAGACATATTTTAGTAATATCGTAATTTGTTTTGCATTGAAAACCTCATGTGTGACTCATCGTGAGGTTTTATTTATAATGTAAAATGAAACATATAAATTTGAAAGCAAACTTAAGATTCTTATTATTGGTTAAAAGAACAATTCATGGCATTTACAGTTTAAAAATAATATCATGTAAATGTTTGCTACGACTACGTCTGAGGTGGTCCATTTGGAAGGTCCAATTTTGGGCGACTTGTTCATAGCGACTGGTATCTCGCGGATAACACGAGTAATGTTAACTTCCAAAACGTCAATCGTAGCTGGCTTATTCCCGAAGACCTGAAACTTTACATATCCCCAGAGAAAATAGTCCAAAAATGTGATATCGCACGATCTAGGCGGCCAATTTACCGTAGCAAAACGTGAAATTAAGTGCTCACCAAAATGATTTCTTAACAAGTCCATTGTTTTACGCGGTGTATGGCTCGTTGCGCCTTGTTGTTGAAACCAGAGTTGACCAAGACCATGTGTTTGAATTTCAGGAAGTATATAGTCCGTATACATGGCGCGATAATGGTTACCATTGACTGTAACATTCTGATCTGCCTCATTTTTGAAGAAATATGGACCAATGATTCCACCAGCCCATAAACCACACCATACCGTTGTTTTTAATAAATGTAATGGTAGCTCTTGGTACTTTTCGGGTTGCTCATCAGCCCGAATATGGCAAGTTTGTTTATTAACGTATCCATTGAACCAGAAATGGGCTTCACACTGAACGAAATTTCACGATAAAACACCGGATTTTCATTGAGTTTTTCCAGAGCCCATTGACTGAAAATATGACGCAAATTCAAGTCGCCTGGACGAAATTCTTGCACAAGTTGAATTTTGTACGCTTTTAGATCAAGATATTCACGTAAAATACGCCAAGCCAAGTTGCTGAGAACGACGACGAATTGATTCGTCAAGGTCTTCGCGTACACTCTTAGCTACAGCTACTATAGTCTCTTCACTACCTGCTGGATGTGGTCTAACCGGTCGAGTATCATCCACTTATGAAACAATAGTGGTTTCAGTCGGTCGATTAGGGCGCACCGTAAGTTCTTCGAATCGCACGAAAAACATTTCTCACAGCTTAACAATTTGGGGACGCTGTTGTGGTGTGAGTCGTTCCATGATGACTTGCCAAATGATACTGAAAAAAAAGGATAAATCAGTTTGATAGGAGTCTCGCATGATCTGTCAAAAGAGCCTATTGAAAGTCAAAACTCTCGATCAATCACCCCTTAGTTTGAGTTAGAAATAAGATAATTTCATTCGATATTCGCAGAGCTATTCGCAAGTAAATCTCTTAGTCCGGCATATTTGACAACATAATATACCGGGACAATTCGATGATCCTGGAAGCGTTCCTGGCATCCAGTCAAATGGAGTTAAAAAAAAATTGCCAACAAAAGATGGCAGAACGATTTCCAATACAAATATATTATTAATTTCTACAAGCTTGAAGACTCACCAATTAGAACGCCAAAACTTCACTAATATTCCAAGCACTTGTAGGCGTTTTACACCATCAGATGATACATTTAGAAGAAAAAGACGAAAAAGTCTTCACGAAAATCTTTTAATCAAAGTTAATTTTTCTACAAATTGCAGACGAATGATAATGATAAATTAGCGAGACAGGTTATAAACATGGTAAAAAAATGGAACTGATATTTAAAATAACTATAATATTAGCTATAAATGATGTCAATACGTCGTTTTCAAATAATGATAAACTAACTGTGAATTTACACGCCTTTAGGCCTAAATGAATTACCCATATTATGAATTGAATTCATACATATATATATTTTTTTTAATTAAAAGAGGAGCAATAGTTGTGAAAAAATATGAATAAGACCGAATGGGATTCATTAATTTTGACAGAATCACCTTTTTTACGATATGAGTTTTTTGTTTTTTTAATTAAATTGGCCTGGAATTGAATAATTGAATAATTGGATCAAAAATTAAATTAAAACAATACGTTTATGTATTTATAAATAGTTTTAGATTTTGATTTACTAAACTCATGTAGGTATAGGAAAATTAGAAAAAAATATCTAATACATTTCTTTTTATTTCTTTTGTTATCTTTTACACCAAAATTCTCCCGCTTACGGCGTTTTCAGATAGCTCTTTCAACTGGAGATGAAGTGTAGTCATTCAACCGGCTATGCACATATTGAGCAAAACACAACATGCAAGTATAAACTTTGACATTTGTTCTATAGTAAAAAAAACCTAAGCGAACCAGCTTCCGGAATCTATTTTTTAACCAGCCGAATGAGTTTTCAATATTAAATCTTGTCTAACTTAACGTTTTGTTAAATATTTTCTTGTTTGTTCTTAAGCTCGCAAAATGTTTATAGGAAGTCAACAAACATTTACTTAACGCATATAGTGAATCCCTCAGCAAATCATATTCCGGACCGCAAATAGCTGATAAATCTTTGCCGATAAGAGATTCCGATAATATTCGGCCATCATGTACTACCATATATTGGAGATGCCAATAAATACACTAAGGAAGTGCTTATCTGCATTCAATTCAATTTTAATTATTTTTATCACTACTCGTAATTTACATTTCAAATTGTAATTTTTATATCCTAGGGTATGCTGTCGTTTAGTCGTTTGCCTGCTTCGGCTCCGTGGGTGGATCCGAATTTCGTTTCACTTGGCAACCGAACTGTTTGACCAAATGAGATCTCGGATGTTGCATGTCCTGTTGAACTATTGACGCCATTAAAAAGCGGTGTATGTTACGATCCCAATTCCCCTGGCAGTTGCGGGAAACCTTAGGTTTTATTGAATCGTTCGACCAATTGGTCAAATTTCGGGTGTAGTGGCGCTGTCTTTGTTTTCCTAATTCCGAGTTGTTGGCACACTTCCTGGAAGACTTTTGATTTGATGTTTCGCCATTAATCAGAGTGTAGTTCCATTGGGACCCCAAATCTGCTCACCCAATTGCTGACTATCTCTTCTGCGATGGCCCTAGCCTCTGGATTAGGTAGTAATCCATGACCACGAGGGTGTTTCGGTTACCATTAGAGGTTACAGGAAACGGCCCCGCGGTGTCGACGGCTATTCGTTTAAATGGAGTTTCGGCATTATATTGTTGCATTCGTATTTAGTGCTTTAATTTTTGACTACTGGCAGTCGCAAAAAATTTTTTTCTAATGCATGTTGCACAATTAGCTGCTAACGAGATGTTTTTCAAACTGCACTTTTCCATTTTCTCTTCACAACTTCGACTCCCAGTGTGCTCGATATCCTAAATTGAAGTAGCCATTTCAGAGTTGCATGGTTTGTCCGAAGAATGAACTTTTATCCATAAAGATACTTATAGAAACGCTTCCTAGCCAGAATTAAAGCCAGTAGTTCACGCCGAGTTAAACAGTAGTTTCTTTCAGGTCTAGACAGTACCTTGCTGTAATATGCAACCACTTTCTATTGACAATAATGAACTTGAGAGAACACTGCTTCGACCCCAACATTTCTAGCGTCTGCTTCCACCATGAACATTTTTCCAGGTGTTGTGTGACCCAAGATAAGGGCATTACACAGCCGCTGCTGAGTTCTTGGAATGCATTTTCACAATCTGCAGACCAATTGAACTGTCGGCCTTTTTCCTTAAGTTGGTGCAGGCCGTTCACAATACCAGCACAATCATTTACAAAGCTTTTCAGTTGGTGTTTATCTTTAGGGGCAGGCCAACTTTTCACCGCTTCGACTTTTTCAGGATCCATCCTTACTCCTTCCGTAGATATAAGGTGGTCCAAGCATCTTACTTCAAACTAAACAAACTAGCGCTTCACGTTAATTCAAATACTTCGAACTTTCTAACTATGCCGATAACGTTGTTCAAATACACTAGGCAGGTGTTCCACGTGAGCCCTTGCAATGTTCATTCCAATAGTCGTACGATTAATTTCTACCTGCCAGTAACCGTTCTTTAAGTAAAGAGTTGAGACCCATTTCGATTCAGAGCGTGTATACCATAGTCATCGATTCTCGGAAGTTGATAGCTGTCGTTTTGCGGACATCGTTGATGCGTCGGTAGTCTACACAAAACTGCTTGCTGCCGTCCTTCTTCTTCATGAGGTTCACTGAAGAAGCCCACGGACTCTGCGATTCTTTAATAAATTTCTCAAGTTTGATCTTCGACACCATTTTAGTAACTTTTATTTGTTTTACCAATGGAAGGCGCCTTGCAGGTTGGCGGATTGGTCGGACGTCACCGGTGTCAATGTGGTGTTGAACAAGTTGTGTACGTCCATATTCTCCGTCTTGGTGTAGTAAATATATATCAGCGTACTCAACGATTAGTTCTTTTGCCAGGATACGCTGGTTTGGATCTAAGCTACAAAGGCTTAGGATTTTGTTTTTGATTTTCATATTCTGCACACTCACAATCAGAGTTGGACGACTTGTCCAACTTTACTTTACTTGTCCATTTTTTACCTTTACGCTGAATATCTTTGATTTTGATCATTGCTATCTCCATGTTTCCGTATTTTTAGGCAAAAACAAATTCCATGTTCTATCATGAAGTCTGTACCAATGATACACTCATCTTCTATGTCAGCCACCAGAGAAAAGTGGGGCTATTCCAACCAGGTGGATTTTTATGCAGGCTTCACTATATACCTTAGGTGTTTCTCCCGTAGCTGTTCTTAAGCTGCAACTGCTGGTGTTATAAAACCAGAATTTTTGCATCAGCTTCCTACTGATGGTTGATTCCGTGACTCCGGTGTCTATTGTTGTCATCCATTTTTCTTTTTCAATGACTACTTATACAAAAACGGTTTTATTGCATCGTTTTGCTAGCGACACTTGAATGATTCCTGATACCAACTTCTGCTCCGTGAAGGTGATGCCTAAGCATTTCCCGACTGATGGCATCGCAAAGATTGACCGGTTTCTTTCCGGTTTCTTCCTCTATTTGCTTGTTACCACACTGAGGGCAGCTTTTTCGTCGCAGCGGTTCTTTACACTGCCTTTGAAGATGTTCGCATTCTTCGTCTATCCAGATGCTACCTCTCTGGCAAAATGTGTTCCTTTGGAAACCTGATAGGCTGATTCTATCGCCAGGGTGAAGGCAAGCGCTTCAGTAATGGTTCTTTTCACAGCCGTCCTTACTGCTGATTGTAGCTTTGGATCCGCAATTTCCCTGATGAATTTGTCCCTTACCATTTCGTCGATAATTTCCTGTCCTGCGGTAGGGAATGACAAATGTGCCAGTCTACTTGGGGCTGCTGGTCGAGAATTCAAAACTGCCTCGAATTGTGATAAAAGAGTGCTTAATTAGATTAGAATTAGAATGTGTTTAGTCGATTTGACGGCCGCCTCCCAGATTCCTGCAAATTGTGGGGATCCTGGAGGGATGAAATGCCACGAAGTTTCCATTTGAGCTAACTCAGTACGATGAAGTTATTTTCTTGGCCAAAAACGCTGCAAACATTCCCGAGGCTGTCTATCTGCTCACAAAATTCGTCCCACGACCACTAAATAGGTCGCTGCAGATCACTCGTCTTGACGTAAATCTCTTATAAGCAGCTAAAAAGACATCAGTGGACATCAGAAGACACATATGTTTCCTTTTGTAAGAATAATTCTTCGACCCATATTTTGGCGAATTGAGGTAGGCCCTGCATAATCAATACCAGACTTAATGAAGGGACGACACTGCTAAACCGTAGACGCTGCAAGTTACCCATAAGTTACGTTACGCCGTTGACCCTCTGTCGGTAGTAGAAGATACATCGATGAATGTGTTTTCGGACTTCGTTTCGGACACCGAGAATCCAGAACTTCTGGCGAGTGTAATTTAGCGTTGTATGAGTGCCTCCATGAAGGATCATCACATACGCATGAGAGATGATTAGTCTAGAAAGGGGGCTAATTTTGGATAAAACAAACGGATGTTTCTTACCAAATGGAATATGTGCCTCCTGCAGGCAGCCACCTACTCGTAGCAAGTCATCATCATCAAACCAAACCGCTAATTTAAGAATAGGACTTCGAATGTTGATCAGTTGATTTCGCTTCAAGGATGATCTCTTTCCATAAAAGTTGTACTGTTGATCTAATCTGATACATGATACATGACGAAATGATTGACTTTGACTATTCCAGTTAAGGTCGTGAAAGACTTTCTATGTACTGATCTGGCCACGCAGATGACTGCTGACTTAGCCAAAAAGGTCCGGTCCACCATATAGAGTACGATGCCAACTTACTCGGATAGAGACCCCTTGCAGTACAGTTAGCAGGGTTGTCCTCTGAAGGTGCGTATGGCCAATTTGAGATATCGATTCCATCTTTTACTTCTACCACCCGATTCGCAACAAAAGTCTTCCGACCAGTTGGTTGGTCCAAGCAAATGTTGCTATGTTCTTAAAATACTCAATCTTCCTAACCTCTTTGATAAGTGAGGATAGCAGCACCGCACCACATAGTTGGAGGCGTGGTATGCTAGTTGTCTTAAGTGGAGTAATCTTTGTTTTAGCCATTAGCAGACTTACTTGGATGTTGTCGACATTGTGAGTCACTCTGATATATACAGCAGCACTGTAGGCCACTGTGGATACATCAAAAAATCCGTACAGATCCCACGAAAGTCGAGTCGAATGCGTTCCTACCCAGCGATCCATTCCATGTTTGTGCCATACCATGTCCCTCCCAATATGCTAGCCACTCTTTTTGAAGCTTTGATGGCAATGAATCATCCCATTGCAGTCGTGATGACTATAGCTTCTATAGAAAGATTTTACCCAATATTATGCTTGGTGCCAGCCATCCTAAAGGACCGATATCGCCTAATACATGACGTTTGGTAATTACTTCTGGCAAATGCTAGTGTACCCCATTGTAAACCTAGGGTTTTTATACCATCAATTTTAGAACTTATGCTCACCTTATTCTCTCGCATGTCCTCAGGTAAGCCTGCTAACACTTGTTTTTCGTTAGATACCCACTCCTTTATAGTGGATCCTTCTCCTCGCAATAAGCTTATTAAATCATCCTTAAGTTTTAGTACAACCTGCACTGATTTTCCACCCGATAGCACATCGTTAACATAGAGCTCGTTCCGAATTTGTGGTTATTTGTTATTATAATTATTATTATTATATCAATGATAATAATATCAAGATACATATTAACAAGATAAATATTAACAACAAAAATATTATAAATAAATAAATATTAATATTAACGATACATATTTATTTCTAGGGTTTGGGTTTTAACGCCCATGTGGCGCGTTTTGTCAACAACACACGGAGTACTGAGTTCCCATGTGGTCCTCCACCTACGTACTTACCGCGCCCAATACTACTTGATTTCGGTGATCTAGTGGGAACCGATGCTTTCAGTATGGCGAAGCCGTTAACATTGTGGTTATTTGTTTCACAAAATAATGAAACAATTCAATTTAATTCTACAATTTATTAACTTATCCCCCTATTACGAATTGCGAGTCGCAAGATTTTGTCGAATCGAATTCTCTAGAGAATTTCGACTCGCGTCGTATTAGTTCGCTTAAATTACGTGAACCTTTGAAAGGAAAAAATTAAAATGATAAGTAACGTTGAATTGTTTTTTGAAAGTTCTGATCGGAATGACGAAAAAACAAGGATTAGCAGATTCAGAAGAAAAATTCGTGATGGTTTTAATCCCTTGGATTTTCCTGAGAATCTGTAAGCTCTTTATTACTATTTGTTTAAAAGTCTTATGGAGAATACTTTTTTAGATTTATTTCTTACTTTCGACTCAACAAAGATGCATTTCTTTATGTGTTGAACGAAGTAAAAGGTGACTTTTGGCCCACACACACATCTGCTATCCCCCAACTGCTAAAATTGGCTTGTGCTTTGCGATTTTTCTCCAGCGGTAGCTACCAAAATTCAGTTGGAAACGACTTTGATTTGGGGGTATCACAACCTACCGTATTTGTTGTACTGACGAAAATAATTGAAGTGTTCGAGGCAACAATCTGTAAAGCTTGGATAAAGCTAGAAACGTCTCAAAAAGAAAAGCAAGACGCACGAAATTATTTCTTCAGAACAGCGAGATAACCTGGAGTAATTGGATGTGTTGATGGGATACCCATTGAAATTGTCGCCCCTGGGCAGTTGCGGCACCAATATTTGAACCGGAAAGGGTATTATAGCTTAAATGCCATGATAGTAAGTTTTTTTTAAGCTCTGAATTATCTTTTAAATTTGAAGTGTTTTATTTTGGAGGCTTGTGACCATAGTATGTACATTCGCTATGTTGATACCAGAAATGCGGGCTCAACCCATGATTCCTTTATATGGAATTACAGCCTTTTTAAGCAAGTTTTAGAAACATGGTACCAAAACGGGGAGCGTTCAATGCTCCTGGGTAAGTAGACGTTTTCCTCTCTGATAGGTTTAAACGATGTACTTTTATTTATAATTTAGGTGATTCGGGTTATCCTCTCCTTCCTTATTTGCTCACACCCTATAGAATTACGAGTGTTGGGTCACGAGAGGTAATGTTCAACAAACTGCACTCCAAGGCAAGGAATATAGTGGAAAAGACAATAGGAATCTTGAAAAGTTGCTTTAGATGTCTGCTGAACGAACGAAAATTACACCACTCTTTAAAAAAGGCGACAAAAATAGTCAATACTTGCTGTGCCTTGCACAATATTTGCCATTCGTTTAATACCCCTGAACCCGAAGTCTCAGAAATACAAAATGACGTTCAGACAGATGAAGATATAACACAAACACCAAACATAAATTTAGAAGGCGAACGGAGAAGAAGTGAAATTGTATAATAAAAAAAACATTTAAGTTTAGTGTTTTTAATTAACATTTTATTTCATTTTTTCAAATTCAAGCTCCAATTTCTTCAATTTGACTTTAAAGTTTTCTTTATGGCGGCGACTTTTTTCCAAATTCTCTTTTTCTTTCCGTTCCTCTTTTTTCATCAATAGGGATAATTTTTCCTTTTCTAGTTCATACGTTTTTCGGGCGTATCTAGCAAATTTCACATAATAATTTTTGTATATCATTTGAAACTGTCAGAAGCTCTTCTTGAACATTTGTCTGGCTTTCAAGAAACCTAAGCCGTTCATTCTCCCTCACGTTTATGTCCCTCGTAGCTCTATTACTAGTGCTTGACAAAGAAAAATCGCGTTTGGGTGTTGGGACATCTTCAGCTTCATTTATACTGGACGGAGTTTCCATATTCACACCGAAAAAATTACCTGAGGGATTTATTGCATTATCCACCGCTTGCTCTAAAGGAGTCAAAGGTATCTGCATACACGGTCCTCCTTCTGTAGTTGTTATTTATTTTTTATTACTAGCAAGCTTCAATTTGTTATCCAGCCAAACCTGAATTTATTAATAAATTAAAATATTAAATATGTGCAAACTTATTTTACCTTATGCCATCCTTTTCCCTCTCGTATAGGCGGCCAAAGGGAGTTCAGCTCCAGAGCGAACTGCTTCCAATATTCCTTTTGATTTTGTTTTGAGGACCCAAATACCCCAATACCTTTTGCAATGTCTGCATTCGCCTCCATTAATTGAACTAATTTCGCGAATTGTTCAGAATTCGTCCTCTTAAAACTTAAAAAAAAGAAGTTATTATTATAATATAAATTAATTATACTTACCTTTTGTTGTCGCTACTCATGTTCGTGACAAAAATAACATAAAATAACGAATACCTTGATTGAAATGTTCCTTGTCACTGCAAAACTTTGTTTGACTGAATTTGACGTATGAAATGAAATACAGGCGAACGTTCGCCAATGGTAATACAGTAAGATGTCAATTCGCTAAATATTTGACACTTCACGCGAATAAAATATTGGCGATTCGCTATTCGTAATACCACATTCGCCATTTTTTTTCGTTCAATTCGCCATTCGTAATAGGGGCTTTAAGTTCCAAATCTCTTAATTCTTAATGGAGCTTACTGCTCAGCACAAAAAAAGCCAAAGTTTTAATGCAAAACTCAAAGGCGATTAGATTGGAGGAAACCGTGGGGACGAAAAGAAAAACTCCATGACCGAACTGAACGAATCAGAATGTCAATTGTCAACGATGAAATAATGAACGCGTTCATGTTATCAAATTCTAGAAATTTTCGCTTAGTTTCGATTTTACCCTTATTTAAATCTACCAACTCTTGGGTTAGCTTTTTCCACTACATCACCCTCCCCCAATCGAGTCCACCAGGTGAATTTGTTTGCATTACGATTTTCGTGTTGATTATTATATTTTTGTAGTTTACTGCGACGATGAAACATTTTCTCATACGTTGGACGACTTTATATGGGCCTTCGTAAGTTGACGCGAGATCGACTTTGATTCTGTCCACTCGGACAAAAATGTTCTGGCAATCATGTAGATTTTTGGGTACGAAAATGTCTTGTTCACTTTTTCGTGACTGTTTGGGTATGACATTTCTCAAGATGTTGCGCAATTTTTCAATAAGGACATCTGGCATCGTGGCTGGTGTGGAGTCGTCTACAAAAATCTCTCTTAGAAGCTTGAGGTCTTGCCCATAAACCAACTCTGCAGCAGAGCAGTTAAGGTCTTCTTTGATCGCACATCGAATGCCCAAGAGGATAACCGGAATTCTGAGCTCCAATGCACAGTGTTACATCTCGCTTTGAAGGAACTCTCAAGCTGACGGTGAAACCTTTCTACCAAACCGTTAGCTTGCGGGTGGTGTCGTTTGAATTTTTTGTATCCCCAGCAACTTGGAAAGCTCGCTAAACAATTTTGATTCGAATCGTTTTCCCTGATTAGTAGTGATCTTCAAAGGTGTACCAAACTTTGAAACAAAGTTTTCGACAAATGCTTTTGCGACCGACATCAGTGAAATGTCTCTCAGAGGGTAAGCTTCTGGGCAACGAGTGAATCTGTCAACAGCTGTCAGAATGTAAGAAAATCCATCGGCAGGAGAAAAAGGTCCTACCAAGCCAAGGTGGATATGATCAAAACGGCCAGCTGGGAGATCGAAAGTGTCATACTTTGGCTTAGTGTTCCTTTGAACCTTCAATTTCTGACATCCTACGCATGCTTTTGCCCACTCGTTCACTTGTTTGGCCAGAAGTACCGGTCGGAGACAAGTTTACGAGTAGCGTCAATGCCTGGGTATAAAAAACTGTTTAAAATGTTGAGTACGCTTGGGCGAAGAGCTAAAGAAATGTATGGCCTGTTTTTAGAGGTTTCACAGAAAATGCTCAGGTTGGGAAATGTAAACTCTTTTAAAGTAACTTTTGAAGCTTTTTGCGTATCCCCTTTCACAAGCAATTTATACAATTCCTTATCATTTGTTGTAATCTGGCTATTGTCTTTGGGTCTATCTAAACGTTCTCCATGGTGGCGATCTCGTTCTCGCATATGCGTGAAAGGGCATCAGCAATCAAGTTATCTTTGCCGTTTATGTGTTGGATGTCAATGGTGAACTGCGAGATGTAGTCTAAATGACGTGTTTGTCGCGGGATTCTATCGGTTTTTGTGGTTAAAGCGTAGGTTAGCGGTTTATGGTCGGTGAATATTGTTACTTCGCGTCCTTCTACAAAATACCTAAAGTGCTTTATTGTCAAGTAGATTGCCAATAACTCGCGGTCGAAAGCTGAATACTTCGTTTCGGCTGTTGAAAGCTTTCTTGAGAAGAATGCTAACGGTTCCCAGGATCTCTTGCTCTTCTGTTGGAGTACCACACCGACAGCGTTATCAGATGCGTCTGTAGCTATGCTGTATTCGCCATTGGATTTTGGGTGAGCCAAAAGTATGATGTTCATGAGGGCGTTTTTGGATTTTTAAAACGTATCGCTGAGATAATTGGGTCATGAGAAAGTCTTCTTCTTTCTCTCTTTTTTTTTGTTTTTTAAGTTTTAACGAAGAAGCTAGGTGCTCGTGAAGAGGTGCTGGCGTTTGCGTAATGTTTGGAATAAAGCGGTGATAATAGTTTATCATTCCAATGAATCTCTGAACTTGTCTAATTGAAGTTGGTGTGGGAAAACTTAAAATGGCTTCGACTCTATCTTGGCACGGAACGATTCCATATTTACTTATGGTATGGCTTAAGAAATCAAGCGATGTAATACCGCTTTTTTCATAGGAGTTTTTCAAATAATCTAGATATTATCGACAGAAGCGATATGGGTCTGTAGGACCTTTTTTCATTTAGAGATTTGCCTGGTTTCGGGACAATTATAACTTCGGCAACTTTCCATTTGCTTGGAACGTTTAATAGTCTTAGCGCGGCATTTATAAGTTGGAGCAGTTTGATTAGGGTTTTCTCTGGCAGCTCCTTGAGAATTTGAGCAGTTATTAAATCATAACCAATGGCTTTGTTATTTTTCAATTTTTTAATTGCTTGGTTAAGCTCGACACTGTTTTTATTCTAAAAGTGTCCGGTGCCGTAATTATATAATTAGAAACTCCTGCTAACGCCTGTCCAACAAAAGGCTTAAACGTTTCTTCTAGGTGCTCGGCAAATAGATCCGCCTTCTCTTTATCTCCTTTTGCCCATTCGCCATTATTTTTTCTTCTTTCATGGCTTTCCAGAGGGAGTAATTTGAACTTCTTTCGGCAGTCAGACCTTCGAGATATGTAGAGATATTCCGATTTTTGTAATCTCGTATTGCTTCCTTCAATTTGTTGCATAAGTGGTTTAAGTATGTTTTATGCTGGGGAGCACGGGATCATTGCCATCTTTTTCGCACTCTCCTCTTTTCTCTTACCAGTTCTATTATTTCCGGCGGATATTTTATTTCACTACTTGCTTTTTCTTTTTTTGTTGGAGTTGGAGTGTTGTTCCAGGCAGCATTCTGCAGGACTTTGATGAATTTGTCGACTTCGTATTCTATTTCGTTTTCTGTTTTTAGCGACACGTTTAGAACAATATGTTCATTGCAGTGGTTTCTAAAACCGTCCCAGTTAGTCTTGTTATTAGAAGGCTTCACTTCTTTCTTAATTAAGAGTATGCTTAGTGTTAAAATGACTGGTAAGTGATTTGAGGAGAGATCATAACTTTTCTCGATGTTTATAGAAATTTTGGCTGCTCCCTTTGTGACGAAGAAACCTACAAGATCGGGGTGTTTGTTATATCCGAAGGCCAATATGTTAGTTTTAGTGTCGAGAAAAAGTCAACTTTACATTGCATACCGGCTTCATAGAGTTGTCTGCCTTTCGTTGTATTACATCTTGAGTCCCAGAAGGTATGTTTCGAATTAAAGAAATAGCCATATAGAAAGTCGAGACCGAGCAAGGTGAAGAAGACGGTCGGACAATGCCTAATTTGAGCACGTTCATGAATTATGTCTTTGCTGCTTTAAATCGATCAGTCAAGTCGTCTCGCTTGGGTGTGTGGGAGTTGGCCTCTTGTAAAAATGTGATGCACTACTTAGTGTTTTACAGGTTAAAGTAGTCGGGTTCTTGTGTTATGGTTGAAAAGTCTTTTAGGATCTTTCCATATTCGTTGTAAAGGCGTTGGGTTATTTTCCCTAGTTATCGACGCGCTTGTGTGTAGTTTTGTAAGAGGATCTAGTATCGGTTTATTTCTGATGTCAACATGGTGACTAAACATGGCTAAAACGTCGGCTCCGATTATGGGTCGTTTTATTGACGCTAAAAGGAACGGATGAACTAGGTTGCTTCTAAAAACCCGTCTACCTTGTGTAACTTAGAGCTTGGAAGCTGACAAAAAAAAAAAAAAAAAAAAAAAAATAGAATAGCAAAGCTGATAAATCATCACCCGTATCGATGAGAAAAAGTAAGTTGTTAAATCTGTTTTTTATGCATAAGCGGCTATAAGTAGGGTTCTGCGTGTTTGCCGCTGCAACAGCAGGTCTTACTAGTTTGTTAAGAAAATTACATGGCTTGTCTCATTTCCTATCGTTCCTGCCATGTCGCCTGTGAAACCATCAGATATCGCCGCTCGTTCGAGATTTGAACAAGCTCGTGACCGATTCCTGTGACCCCTGGAATCCGGTCTGTGGTTTTGTCGCGATCGCGAATCAGAGCGATTCATGGCTTCGATTTTAGCTAGCCTAATCTCAAGAGATTTGGTGTTGTGACGACTGCTGCTCGGTGAATCGAAAGCCTGTGTCGCAGAAATACTGTACATATTTACATTTTATAATGCCTCATAGATTTCGTTTACAAGTTGTGCCAGCTCGTCGAGTGTCTTCTCACCAACTGAAAGTAGCGCTTTATTTATATACTGCGGCAAGCGGCGCATCAATAAGTTTTTAACAATCTCTTTATTTAATGTGCTGTCAGCCAGCATTTTCATCGATCGAAACACTTCAAATTGCTTGTGATCCCTAATGTCTGCCTTATTCAAAAAAGCCTCTAGATGTTTAGTCTCGGAAACGGAATGCCGTTGTATGAGTGCAGTTTTTAATGTTGCATACTTGTCGGTGGCAGCTGGTTTGGCAAGAATGTCGATCACTGAATCGCAGGTA
Organism: Volucella inanis; assembly: GCA_907269105.1. Taxonomy (NCBI): domain Eukaryota; kingdom Metazoa; phylum Arthropoda; class Insecta; order Diptera; family Syrphidae; genus Volucella; species Volucella inanis. Next base: position 75,907,258 of record OU026153.1, read on the forward strand.
CCAGGTGGAAGAGCAGCGACAGTGAGGCAATATATTGTTTCGGAACTAGTGATCCTATAAACCGTAAATTGTGCCTCGGCTTGTATAAACCAAGTAACCGGATTGGTTTTCCAAAATGTAGAAAGCCGGACTTTTATTGACTCGATGCTGGAATCTTGGATTCCTCCGGAGTTACTCGACTGGTTGGAGCCCAGTCGTTGGCACACTCTGATCGTTATCACCTTCCATATTGGGTTTGATATCGACCATGTAACAATAAAATAGAAGAAACCAGTCGAAAATAGCTCGAAAGAACAACTGTGTGATTTATTTCAAAAAAGAAAAGAAAAAAAAAACGCGCAAAATTTACAGAAACTTTTAATATAGTACACACTTTAAATTGATAAGAGATTTTGTGCTGAGTGAAAAAACTCACCTGTTACATATATTTTCGATCTACACATAAAACTAAAGGTGTTTCTATTTTGTCGTCTTCTTGGATGGCAATTATGTCGGGTGTTTTGGTTGGGCTCAGATTCTATCACTGCTGTTCTGATTGAGCGCTGCTGTCCTGGCTGGTTCTTGCGCTGTGTGCAATGTTACAGTTTGATGAGGTGGTTGCTTTTTCTTTTCTGCGAGTGCAAGCGTGTGCGTTTGGCGGAAAAGTGCTGGTCGAGGCAGTGAAATTTCTATGCATATTAGCGACGCGCTTTATAGCTGTTAGTGCATCGGGTAGATTATATGTCGTTGGAACTGTTTGGTGATATATATATATCATTGGTGTTTCCAATGTTCGGGGTTACCACTGTGGTTGTTTGTTCAACAAAATAATGTAACAATTTAATGGAGCTTGCAATTTTACAATTTATTAACTTAAATTCCAAATCTCTTAATTCTTATTGGAGCTTGCTGCCAAGCACAAAAGAAGCCAAAATTCTAATGCAAAACTCAAAGGCGATTAGATTGGAGGAAACCGTGGGGACGACAAGAAAAACTCCATGACCGAACTGAACGAATCAGGGTGGCAATTGTCAACGATGAATTTTATGACGGTTGCGTTCAGCGCGCGAAAAATAATGAACGCGTTCATGTTATCAAATTCTAGAAAATTTCGCTTAGCTTCGATCTTTCCTTTAGTTAAATCTAAGTCTCTTTTTCCACTATAAACTACTGTTGCCGCAGCCGAAAACATCTCTTTATCATATTCTGCCAATTTAAGAAGCATTTTTATTTTTAGATACAGAGCACAGGCTGTTCCGAAGGTCACAATCCTCCTGATTGACTCGAATTTGGAGAAACATCTTCTCAGTATCTGCTTTGAAAACCACTGGATGTATACGCCATTGAGTGACAATCAAGGTTAAGTTGTGTTACAGTTTAGGAAGCACCCAAGTGCACAGAGTTATTCAAAGATGTTCCATTTGGGACTCGGCTAGTTGCGTCGAATACTACGCGAAACTTAGCCAAATGGGCTTCCTTCGAAGTAACCGCATAATGTGGGAAGTACGACGTGGAGTGAGAGGCCTTGTCAATCCTCGTTTCCGTCGAAACTTCCATGTGTCCTAAGTTAAAGTAGTCAGGCATGAACCTTTTGTAGCGATCTCGCAGACCACGATCTACCTCAAACCGTTGTTCAGCGTAGGAAAATCGGCGAACAGCGAGTTAACGTGTTTGTAAAAAATCTTGACTCAGGTGCGTTTGCTTGCGAGGAAGTCTAACCACGTACCGCCCGGAATCATCTCGTTTGCAGGTAGTGTATAAAAATGCTTAATGCCGTCGGTGACAAATTGACCAATAATGTACGCTCCTAATAGAAGATCAATGCGGCCTGCTTTATTAAAGTGAGGGTCAGCGATTTGTAAGCTATTCAGATGATCCTATGAATGAGATTCCAATTCAATGGCAGGAGAGTAACTCGTGACATGGCTAACAACTAACGCCTGAGTTGGATATATAAAATTCATGTTGTAACATGAAGAAATTAAAATACTTCCAAGATTCCGTATCTTTCCTAGATATGAGGATGCCAGCCCACTAACATTGAAACTAACTCTTACCTTTGTGATGACCAATCTTTGAACTGCCGTTGCTGAGTTAAGTCGACGGTAGCACCTTCTCGTCAAGCTGATCTGTAATATATCTTAAAGTTTCACAAAACACATTTTCTATTTCGGTAAACTTATCTTTCCGAAAAAGTCTACACTTCTGTACGACTTGCTTTGAGACTTTATTAAAATTAATCCGAAAAGTATTAATTAAACCCATTGCGCTATTCTGGTTTTTCCATAACTCATCCATTGCGATCCATTCGTACTTTTTTTTAATCCCTAATTAAATAGCTGATGGTGGTGTGATAGCACCGCAAAGTAAACGGCTAATATATGTATGACGACTCAAGTTAGAGAACTTTAAACTGACACAATCTTAGGTTACTGTACCTAAAATTGTGTAGGGTGATTTCGCTCACCGAAGTCCGATAATATACATACAATATATACTGGTGTACATACGTAAATATACGTTACTCTTAATGTATGTTTTATAAAATGCGCGTTATTTAATAAGGCAAATAAAATTGCTTTATTATTTCCCGAATAAAAAGCCAGTACAATGTGCTATCCGGCTCGAAACTGGATCAAATAATGTGAACCATGATATGGTTATTTGTTTGGCTTGATTGTACCGTTGCCTCTGGTACAATCTGCGACATCCTGGCCTCTAAAACATCGTTTCTAAATCTTCGTCCGCTAGAAGATTGCACAGTGTGTGTTTGCGAGCACCGTTGCAATGCCTCCAAGGTACGGATGCTAGTGTTGGAGTTCTCGGCTGCGTTTTTTTCTTTAAATTTATTGCCCGGTTGGGCCGGTAGGCTCAGGACCAATGCTGAATAGCCGGCACACCTTTTGCTCTTCAATTTGTCATCTTCCAAGCAATATGACGTTGCGAACAAGACCGTCGCTGCTCGGATGAACATCAGAAATGCGTGCCAGTCGCCATCTGGCTGGGGCTAGATTTTCGTGACGAAGTACGACGACATTACCAACCTGAAGATTTTCGCATCGTCGTCGCCACTTTGTACGCTGCTGCAGCGAAGCCAAACACATATTGTGCCAACGATGCCAAAATGATTCATGCATCTTTTGTAGGAGTTTCCAATGCTGAAGCCGATTTCTAGGTATATCCGGGATAGTAAGTTCGGGTAGTGCCACGAGTGAACGGCCGACCAAAAAATCGGCTGGAGAGAGCACAAAACGGTCGTTCACGCCATCGAGCACCGTAACCAACGGACGCGAGTTTAAACAAGCCTCGATTCGCACTAGCAGGGTATGTTGTTGGTCGTAGTGTAGCATCTGGCCACCAATGACGCGCAGTAAGTGTTTCTTCGCCGACTTCACTGCGGCCTCCCATAGACCACCTTGGTGTGGAGCCGCTGCTGAAATGAAATGCCATCGAGTTTTCTGGTTTGCCAACTGCTGTTAAGTGTGTTTACTGTGCAATTTTGCCAAGTCTGCCTGTAGAACTTTGTTCGCCTTTCTGAACTGCTTGCCATTGTCGCGGTAGAGTTGAGTGCATGGGCACGACGACCAGTAAATCGCAAGAAGACGTTGATAAACGCCTTGGCTGATAAATTCACCGCCAGCTGGATGTACACAGCCTTGGTTGCCATGCAGACGAAAATGACCCCATATAATTTCTTCGTTGTGTGTGTGCGCTGTGCCCCAATCCGAGTTATGAAAGGTCCGCAATAGTCGGCGCCTGATGATGAGAAGAGTGGATGCACCCTCGCGGTCGGTGACGATGCCATTTGTTGCCTATCCATTTGCTGACGGTTCCGTTGACATATGGCGCACTCATGTACGCATCGTTTGACGAGCGCCCGGCCACTGAAGATCCAGTATTGTCGTCGAATTGTTTATAGCATGAGCGTCGTCTGAGCATGTGAATTGGTGAGATGAATATTCCGAACGATGAGCTGTGACAGAGTTTTTTCCTTAGCCATGATAATCGGATGCTGTTGCTAAGGAGTTAATTTAGTGTGCCTAATTCGACCACCGATCCGCAGTATGCCATCTGAATCCAGATATGGTAACAGGGATGCCAAACCACCAATGTTTGGTGCAGTAGTTCGTAATAGCTTGCCAATGGTAGAGAAGCCCTCGACTAAGTCGAAGGTGATGACTTCAAGCAATACACCCAATATGCGCCTGGAATGGTTTAGTTTCCATCTCCATTGCCTGTAGATCTGCCTCAGAAAGATGTGAAATATCATTCGCCATATTGTTTCGCATTAGTTCAGTCGGGCCATGCTATCATAATGTGTGACTGACTAATGATGCAGCCAAAATTCCGCGATTTGCACAATCTGCTGGATTTAGATGAAAGCAGACGTGTCGCCAATCTTCCACGTTGGTGTGCTGTTGAATATAGCAAATTTTGTGTGCAGCCACGAAGAACGATCGTGGAATCGCTCCATAGAGTGCATGGTGCATGCGCCACGTCCAATACATGTTTTACACTGCCAACAGTCTGTGCCAATAGTCGAGCTGCACACAATTCCAGCCGTGTAGAACCGATGCCTGCATCTGCAAACACCGTGGAGTCCGAAGCTCGTGAAGTTAATGCAATTCGTGGCAGAAATTGTGAATGGTGAGTCCCACTCCAAGCTAGTCCGCCATAAATATTGAAGAAATGATTTCGCCACGATGATAGCGGGTGCCAGCATGTTCGTAGTATCATAGAGTCGAGCAATATCACTCAACACCTGTCTTTTGGTGGTAGATGTTGTTTCGCCAATGTGGATGCGATAGAAGAGTTCATCCGTTATCGGATTCCAATGCAACCCAAGCATAGTCCTTCAGGGAATGTCAACTCGATTTTAAACGTTGGGCAAGGATTTTTTGTCATTCGAGCCAAAGCCATCGTATCATTGGACTGTCATTTGCGTAAGCGAAAGTGACCTTTCTGCATAATTTGCCAATTGAATCGCTTGTTCAGTAGTTTCGACTCTCACCAGATAATCGTCGACATAGACGTCCCTCAAAATGCTGCTCGGAGGTCATCAGGCAGTATGTTGCAGCTTTTGCGGGCACACTGTTGCATTGCCCGACAAGAAGCCATGCCATCAGTAACAGTGGTCAATTGATATGTGTGAATTGGTTGATCAGTTGTTTCACGCCATAGAATCTGCTGCCATCGTTGGTGACGTTCGTCGATTTGAACCTGCCTGAACATCTTTTCCACATCTGCCGAGAGAGCCACAGTAAAGAGACGAAATCGGAAAATGATTGTGACCAGCTGTTCTTGTATGAGCGGTCCACTCAATTGTGTCTCATTCAAGTAAATGTTATTTGATGTCTTCGCCGATGAGTTGAAGACAACACAGCATGATGTGAGATGGGATAGCGTTGTGATGGTTCATGCAGGAAACCGGAACATCCTTCATATGGCCCAAAGTGATATATTCTTGCATGAAGGCCAAGTATTTTGCCTTTAGCTATGAGTTTCTCTCCGGTTTGCGCTCAAATTAATAAAACTGTCGGAATGCCAATTTATGTGAATTGCCAAGCGTCGGTGCATCCGCACGAAACGGGACTTAAGACGTAACGCCAGACGTTCGTCGTTCACCTTCGTGCCAGGTTTGTTGTGAAGGTCGACTGCATTCCACCGCAATACGGAATATTGCGGTATAGTATATTAGTCCTCAAGGTTAGGAATTTAGTTTGAAGTCGGACTCATACCCCAGGCCTGCTAAGTCGCCGGAGGAATTTTTGAAGTAATGATGGGAATCGCCAATGCACTCCAACTTTCCACGCGTAAATTCATCACTGCAAGTGCACAAAAAGATTCCCTTACCGTGTCAACCACGGAGAGAAACGAGAAAGTGGATTCAACGGTTTGTTCTTTGGGGCCAATGAATCTGGATACATGAATCATAACGGTTCTTCAATGCCCTCCATACATCTTCATATCCGCCAGTGTACATACCGCCAACCAATGCCACTGCGTCGCCTTGAACTGCCTCACGTAGCTTGCCAAGCTTGTATGCCTTAAGAAAGTCCTGTGAATGAACCAGAGTTTCGAACACGTCCTTGAACACAAGCCAATTTTGCAGTGTGCCATCAAATTTCGGGACCGCCAGTGGGTCTAGCTTCAAATCCATTGAGGTTGAATGGACGGAACGTTGCGATGACATCTCTTTCATAATGTCAGCATTTTGTTTCGACTGTGAAGTCGAAAGCAAGCGATTCAGTTTAGCCATTGAAGTATTATAGTGTTCCTCAACATCATCCCATAGCTTCGTGTGCGTTTCAATTCGGTCGGTTGTGCTACTGCCACAAGTGCATCATGAGTAGCCACGAACCGATCGAAATGCATTCGTAGCGGGTTAAGTTCTTGTTGAAGGCCAAATTCGTCGTCCGAGAATTCACTCTTCGCAACCTTTGTTGAAATACGCTTGATTGCGGTAACTGCGGTGGTGTGTCTGTTGAGATCCGCCATTGTTGCAGGAGACTCCAATGTACCGGACGACTCTGAAAATAATTCAGGCAAAAAATTATCAGACTCACCAACAACAGCCAACTCCAGATAATCTGAATCGTCTTCAGACAGCCACTACAGTAAAAAACAAAGATGCAATCGTCACAGGAGCCGTAGAGATAGTACAGTTGCCAAATGATCTGTATGCAGGATAACTGTACGTTCTCGTTCAAGTAACCGTAATTGTCCAACACGCGAATGTTCTCGTCTAGATAACGGAACTGTACAATAAAACGCTTGTTCCGTAGTAACGCCACCAAATATATATGTTACTATTCGCGAATCACTTTCCTCACAGGAGGCATCAAAAAATGTATAAGAAATTATACACGCGGACAATTGTTTAAAAAAGGAGGAAATGTAAGAACAGAAGCCAGTTAAATTTTAACGATATTTTTATTCACATAGAAAATCACAAAAAAAGGAGCTCGAAGAGCTTGCTCGCCAAGACGATAAGAACACAACTGAACAAACAAAAAAAAAAATTCATAGTATAAAAAGAAGGCTTCGGTGCCTGTCAAAAAAGGAATACAAAGGAAAAGGAACGAATCGCTAATTGCTTTTTGGTGATGCCAAAATGTGAAAAACCGCGTTTACAAAAATTTAAAAATCGAATTGATTTACAATAATCTTGTACAATAAGAGTACCTTTATTCTTCGACTTGAAAACCACAACTGCCTTTAGTAGATAAGAAACAAAATTAAAGAAAGAAAACGAAGAAAAAAGGGTTCAATGCATGTACACCAAACTGTTGCCAGATTGCCGTTGCGGGTATGTATTTCTGCACGCTGCTAGTCTCGTGTCGTTGCTTATGTGCTGAAGTGTTGTGAGTATATGGTCGTATGTGCGTATATCGCCTGATCGTCATTATCACTGCTTGCCTGTTGTTTGCTTGGAGATGTGAAAATGCGCCCCGTTTGGATTTTTGATTTAAATTTCTATCGTTTTTTTGTGTGTTGTCTATTACCCATGATATGGTTATTTGTTCGGCTTGATTGTACTGTTGCCTCTGGTACAATCTGCGACATCTTAGTCTCTGAAACATCGTTTCTGAATCTTTGTCTGCTAGAAGATTGCACAGTGTGTGTGTGCGAGAACCGTTGCAATGCGTTCAAGGTAATGATGCTAGTGTTGGTATTCCCGGCTGTTTTTTTTCTTTTTATACAAAGTGAGTATTGTATCATGACCGAGATGTATAGCCAGTGGGTTATTCGAAGTTGGAGGCCCCATTTGTTTCCAATGGCTTTCTTGGAAGAGTATAAAGCTACTGTGACTTTCTTAACTCTTTCTTGAATGTTAGATTTCCAGTTTAGTTTCCTATCAAAAACCGGACCCAGGTATTTTGCAGAAAATACTAAACTGGTACCGTTTATTATTCAGAGTGTTAATAATGCGTAAAATGTCAGGACCAGTAATCTGGTGAAAAAGAAACGTCCGCTACTTGATGTGCTTTCCACTAAACTAGACTCAGTGCAACGAATACAATATGCTGGACATTCTCTTATTGACAATTGGCCCACTGAGCAACAGAAGTCATTTAATTCATTGGCTATAGATGTGGGATCTACAACAACCTTTGTTAGTCCTTGGGCTAGGAGTATTACGACAGTTACCGTCAGTGATATTAATTACTACTTTCCACTAATTTTTAGAGTTGCCTTGGGCACTTTGTACCTTGGAATAATAATACCTATCACGGTACATCCTAATTTCTTTGTTAACTTTTTTAGACATTCTTTTGAAACGGCTTATCAATATGAAATTAAGTGGATGCTAAAAACAGTTTTTTCCGAAGTTGATTTGTAAGTTTAATTTTTTTTTAAGGATGGTATGGTTTATGTAGAGTTTTATTCTAAATTCTGATTTTTTTTCCGAAGCAATGCCTTTGGCGTAGACTTCCTCCCAATTTTCTAACTATTTAAAAGATCAGAATTGCTCCCTTTGCATTTCTCAGATTATTGAGCAGAATGCCATTCATGCAGTTATCAATGATAAGCAATCAAAGTTAATACCAACACATTGAAGTAAGAATGTACTAAACATATACTAGAAATTGGTCTCGTAAGTTCATTTATAAAGGAGGTAAGTCTTTGTTCAGTTTTTAGAGTTAGGTAGGAATCTGCTACAGTGTTCGAATTTAAAATACCAATGCTGAAGTAGCTTAGTATAACAGATTCTCCCCTTTTTCATTGCTTAAAAAGATTAAAATTAAGATTAAGATTGAACGTTATAAGAATGTAACCAATACATACAAACTAAATTACAATTTTCAAGGCAATATTGCAAGAGATTTTAAGTACGTCAGACCTGGTAAGTACATGAGTGTTACTAGGTTTCACACTAGTAAATCGAAGTTTTGCCGCATACTAGGAATATTTTGATGTAGAACAAAAAGGAGTTGTCTTCATTAGTATTACAATAAAAAATGCTATCATTTATCAAACATAAAACGATTTCGAAAAAAAAGAGAAAGGAACGAAGGACAATTAGTCTACCAGCGTTTTAAATCAGCAAACGATTTGATTGCAACAACCCTGCCCTTATTTACCATCAAAATTTGCAAATTATGGAACCAAAGATATCTAAAGTCTTTTTCGCCTTTATATTTTTTGGCTTTCATAAATAAAACTCTAGTGTAACTAGTGAAACAATCATTTATTAATATACTGCCCTGGCACCCAGTGTCAAATAACGACGAGTTTAATTTCTTGACTGCTGTCGTGTTACTCCTCATAATCTTTTTCTTCACATCGTGGGAAGAGAGATGGACACATAGTGTCACTGTGCATTTTGTTGTTGGTAGAGGCGCCTCCTGTTGAATTATTTGTTGAAACACGTTTGAAGTAGCATTACTGTATTTCATTTGCTGTTATAAAGGGTTTTCCAATAGGGACTTGACAAGTTTGAATTTAATTTGTGAACGCACTCTTTCACTAATCATCAAACTGTCACTGTCAATTTATTCAGTAAACTCAACATTTTCATCATGGTAAAGTACACTAACGAGCAACGTCTATATATTATAGTATATATATTATAATTTTCTACTATATTCTATATTCGGAGTCGGTGATTGCAACTTTAAGCGCGTTAACTACAATCCTCAGGGTGGCACAAATCATACTAGGTATGGTGGAGTGCAGCTGTGTATGCAGTATGTTCGTCAGAAATTCTAGTCAGGCAAGACTTCGACAGGCAAGAGAGCCGTAGCAGAGTAGAAGATAAAGAACCTTTCACAAGACCGAGTGCAGCCTACAAAATCGTTCAAGCATAGCGGAGTTGACTATGCTGGCAAAGTGTAAATAAAGACCAGAGCAGGTCGATCGACCATTATCGAAAAAGGCTACATTGCGGTTTTCGTGTGCCTAGTGACGAAAGTCGTTCATTTCGAGCTTGTGAGCAATTAGACAACGGAAGCTTTCGTAGTCGTATTCCAGATATTCACTAGACGGCAGGGCAATTATTCCATATTATGAAGCGACAATGCCATTACATTTGTTGGAGCAGATCGTCAACTTCGCAGCAGCGCGAAGGATTAGAAGGAAGGACTAGACTCCCAATCAAGCACATCAACGATATATGCACAAAATGGAGATTCATAGGACCGAGGGCTCCTTACCAGGGTTGCATTTAGGAAGTCGGTGTCAAATCAGCAAGCAGATATTCACCATTGAGACATTAGCTACTACGTTAGTGCTCATAGAAGCATGTCTCAACTCAAGACCACTCAGCGCATTATGATGGCCCGGACGATTTATGTGCACCAACACCTGGTCATTTTTAGATAGGAGAGCAAATTGTACAGCCATTGAATGCAGATGTCAGCCAAATGCCAAAGAGCTGACTCAAGCTTTTAAATGACATCAACCAGATGCATACATTTTTGGAAAAGATGGTACGCTGAATTCCTCAGTATGCTATAGCAGCTTTTTAAATGGAGTCAACGACGCGATAATATTGATTTAGCTGACCTTGTACCGATAAAGCAGGAGAAAATGCTGCCCACAGTATGGTCACTTGTGCGAAACACAGCTGCCCACGTGGGAGCGGATGGCATTGTGCGCAGTGCAAGCATTCGGACAGAGCATGGAACTTTGGTGAGGACAGTGCATAAACTGTGTGTCCTTCATAAAGACGAAGACAGTTATTCCAATTGAATTCCATCCTTCAATTGACGGGGAATGTCTACGACAGAGCAGATGGTCACATCAAAACCCAGTTCAGATGACCGCAACCAATACCCCGGTCAAGTCCCACTTAATCATCTAGCAAGGAGAAACCCGACAACAACACCTCTAACGATAGAAAATACTATTATTCGAATAGCGTAGGTTGCGACCAATAAATACAGCAGGGCACGTATGCACGATAACTTTGACAACAACATTTCCAACGATGGAAAATATCATCGTTTGAATAGCAGTGGTTGTGACAGAGAAGTTGAGCAATGTGCATACCATCTCTTTGTCAACAGCAGCAGTGGCTGCGGTAGATATCATCTTTGGAATAGAGGGTTGTTGCGACCGAGAATTAGAGCAATGCGCATACCAACCTTCTGCCAACAGCAGCAGCCGCCGTGGCAGATATAATTATTTGAATGGCGTTGGTTGCGACCGAGCAGTAAAGCAACCAGGATACTTTCGTCGAGGGTAACATCGTTACCTATATAATCAGGTTGACATCGAAGAACAAGAGAAGGTTTTTGAGCAGACACCAAACAGTGCGGATCATTTTTGTGTTGTCGTAGTTAAGGAACCCTAAGATTTTTCATTAAACACTGTCCATTTCAAAGAAAAATAAAATAATTTAATCTGCGTTTTGTTTTCTAGGTTGACCAACACATTGGTATCTCTATGTGTCCCTTTTCCAGGGTTTGTGCCCCAAAGTCTACTACCTGTCCGTGTTCTTTCATGAAGTCTGTACCAGTGATACACTTGTCACATATGTCAGCCACTAGAAATATCTAAGAGAAGGTTATTCCGGCAAGCTGGATTTTTATATGGTCTTCACATATTTTTTTTAAAAGAACTAAACACTCAAGTGAATATGTAATATGTTATCCGTTTAAATGTAAACAGCGCCATCTATATTTAAATAGCAGAAGATTTCCTTAATATTGATGAATGGAGAATGAAATCAAATTTTCTAGCAAAATGGAAATTTGTATGGATCGCTAGATGATACAGAATATTCTAGAAAGATTACATGGGAGAATAAATATCAGCATTTCAAAATATGTAAGGCAGTTCATCAGTTAAATTTGAAGAAGATTCGATTTTACTGACAGATTTAAAAAGTACTTTATAATTTTTATAATTTCGGCAAAACTATAGGCAGAAGATTGTGTTTTAAAAGTTTTATAGTTGAAGTAAGCTTAAAGTGATAGATTTGAAAACTCAAAAAAATGTAAGATGATTTCACGAAAAAAAAAAATTAACTATGATGCTCTTTTACATATTTTTTTTTTTTAAGTTTGAAATTTTCTATATCTACTATTTTTCGAAGTAATTCGTTAATTGTTAAAGGAACGTTTTATTGTAATTAATGTCTACAATATATTTCAATGTATATTGAAACTTTTGGGCTATTGAAGCACATTTTGTGCAAGTTTACTGGCGTTGATTGCGTGATCAATTGATCATTTGAAACGATTGTCTTTGGAGTACTCTAGTATTTGAGTCATCTACAAGATTTTCTCGACCTGAAGAGCCACTTAGGTTTATTTATTTCAGCACTGAATTTTGCAGCTTTTGTTACTTATTAATGTGGGTTTTTTCAACGTTACCCAAAACAGGTTACCATATCGTAACTTCGACTCAACTAATGAGTAGTATACTTATTATAGTGACTTTCAAGGTGATCGGTTATGTTTTGCTTGTGCCTTTTTGGAATTCTATAAAATCTATTTGATTAAAAAACAATCATCAATTAAAAAAAAACAATAAAAAAAATTTAGAAATTTTCTGTTTTTTTTTTTTTTTTTTTTTGTTTCACAAAGAAAACCAACAAAAACTCAAAAAGGAAAACTGTAAAATTTTTATTTATTTTTTTCCGACCTCCCCGCCGACGGAGACTATATGACTTGTTTTAGGTGCGATCGCAAAATGCATTATGGATGCACTACGCTCTCTGAAAAGTCATATAGGAAAATGACAATTGATAAAAAGGAAGCATGGAGGTGCCAAACATGTAGAAAAGAACCCATAGCGCTTCCCAATTATAAGACTCCATCAATTAATACAGCAAGCTGAACCAATGGCTAAACGGCTCCGAAGCAGAAAAGAATGAAAACCTAATTGATATTGTCCAAGCTTTAGGCAAAACAATAAATTGTAACATAAACAATTCTGATATCACTTATATACACCGAACAAACAAAAAAATCTAAACAAAACATCGATTATTGTCTACTTTGCAAGAAACACACTTAAAACAAATATAATTAAACAAACAAAAATAAATTCCTAATTATCATACTGAAAAAAATTAGGGAAAATACTGGAAATGGGGAAACTACACAAAACGAAAATGATGCTATCATTTTTGTAAACAATCGACTTACACAAACCCACAGACACGTTCTCTGGTTAGCAAAGAACAAAGCCAGAGAATGTAACTGGAAATTTTTATGGGAGACAACAGGGAAAATACTTGCGAAAAAAAAAAAAATGGAAATGGAGAAACTATATATATTGCGACCATAAACGATATAAACAAAATGTCACTTTAATGTGTGCATTTAAAAAAAATACAAACAAATCAGAAATCAAGTTGATGAAAGAAAATGAAGATGTTATCGATTTTAGGCTAATCAATGGTGGTAACGGTATTAATAAAAAAATTCTAAATAGAATGAATTTTTGTTGCATAAGTTCCAACATACGATCAATTACAAAAACCAATATAAAACGTATTGCAGTATTTAGATATATTAGTTTTCAATGAAATAAACATACCTAAAAAGGAAAAGGAGAGGAATCAATTTTATAAAATTGATAGTTTTGCTTCAAAATTTCTAAATCGTGATAGAAAAGGTGGAGGTGTTGTTACATTTGTGAAGGAAAGTTTAAATTTTCAAGAAATACCATCTGAACCTGAAAACAATGAGGGAATTTATCTAGAAATAATGCAAGGGGATGACAAAAAGTATATTCATGCTATCTATAGGCGGCCTAAGTTAAATATTACAAGATTCATAGATGAAATTAATGATAAGATAAAAGACAACAATACGAACATTTTATTAGGTGACATGAATATTAATGTTCAAGATAAAAATAACTCTTTAGTCTTAAAATATATGGAAGTCATGGCTGCAAAAGGCCTTACATATGTGATCATGCAACCTACCCGTGTTGATGTAAAAAAAAATACGTCTAGCCTCATTGACCATATGTATGTTAGCCTCACAAAACAGAAAATATATTCAGCAGTAATAGAAACAGATCTTTACGACCAAAGGATCCAAAAAAAAAAAAACCGATCAATGGATAAATTAAATGCTGTACATATAAATCAAGGAATAGTAAATAGGCTTATAGAGCAAACTAAATGGAATGAAATTTTGAAAACAAACAACGTAGAAGATTTATATAACAACTTCGTCGAAAAAATGAATTATATATATACTGAAGCCAGCAAAACAAAAACTTCCAAAAAAAACGACAAAAGAAACAATGGATCACGAAAGAAGTAATTCAAATGTGCAAGAAGATAGATGAGCTTTATATAAGATGGGAAACAGTCGAAGTTGTATATATTACTGCATACAAGCAGTCGAAACAGAAATTTATCGAAAATAGAAATGATCCTGGGAAAACATGCAACATAATGAATGATTTATTGGGGAGAAAGAAACTTTCAATAGACGAAGTAGTATTCAAAAACTTTTCAATAAAAAATAACGATTATTATGGCATTGTGGAGAAGTTTGCGGATCAGTTTTCTAAAAATATCCTATCCATCTTACACTTATGTAATATTAAGACATCCAGCGATAAGAATGAACACTAAAAAAGGACCTAGAGCTAACAATATAAGAGCAATAGATCTAAAGTTAAGCGCCCCAATACTTTCCCCTGTTATACAAGCAACTATAAATCGAGGTATTTCACAAGGCCACGTATCACGGTTAATGAAAACAGCTATTGTGCGGCCAATCTATAAGGCTGGCGCTAAAAATAATGTAGAAAACTATCAGCCTATTGATATTCTATCTGCTGTTGAAAAGTGTTTGGAGGACGTATTGGTCAATAGGCTCAATGGTTTCTTAGAAAAACATCGAATTATTCATCCAAACCAGTATCGGTTCCAAAGAAACAAAAGCACGGACAGACTATTAGTAGAGTTTGCGAACACAATTAATGCAGGACTAAATAGAAACCTTAACATACTGGTACTTTATTTTGACTTCAGCAAGGCTTTTGACACATTATCACATGAAAAAATCATAGAGAGTCTCGGCAGAATCGGTGTGAGGGGAGTAATATCAAATAGGCTCAAAAACTATCTCACTGATATAGCAATTAGACTTAAGGTGGCAACGGAAATAAGCCAAGAAAAATTCAGCTTGTACGGAGTTCCTCATTGGTCCAATCTTATACATTCTTTTTACAAACGAACTGTTACGGGTTTTCAAAAATAGAGATCTTAACACGGCCATTAAAAATCAACAGAGTGAGTTTGATGCCGCTTCGAAGTGGTGTTATGATAATGGACTCATAATTAACACAAAAAAAAACGAAAGTTATGCAAATTCGTACACCATCTAAGCGGGCGGAGAAATTAAAATTGTTCACCGAAACGAAAATTGCCCTTTGTGCGGGCAATATCTAGGAATAACAATTAACGAACACTTCCTTTGGAGTAAACACATTAATGCACTGCGTCTACAACTTAAGAGTGCTATTTGTGCGATGGTATATCTGAAAAGACTTTGCAATTACAATGTGATGAAGCAGGTGTATTACTCGCTCGCAGAGTCGCGCATTAGATACGGTATCCTGGCTTGGAGGACTGCGGCAAAAACCCATACAGATAAAATTTCATCCTTACAACATCGTTTAATAAAAAATTTCAGAGGACTTAACTCATCTTGAAAAGCACTGGATGTTCGTGGGATGTTTCGCTTGTAATATATATGAACGACCAACGATTTTTAAGACCTATTCAGCACAATTAAAACACACGAAGACGAGCCCAAGAACAAGAGAACTGCGTTATATAGTGCCTAAAATGGTTAATACAATACCGCAAAATATAAAAGAACTTCAAAATTATATAAAAAAAGAAACTAATAAAACAATTACTGCTTGATTTATACCCAGCTTGTTGATACAAGCTGTTAATTTCTTTTTTTGATAAACTTGTTCTAATTGAATTTTGAAAGCTCACTGTTAAATTATGTATTATTGAACAGCCACTTGCCGATAAGCACGGCGCTTTGCGGGTAAAATAAATTATGTAAGAAATACTATATATAAATAAAATAAAATAAAAAACAGTAGCCGTGTCATGGTATCGCTAATGGGATAGTGCGTTTTCTTCATATCATTGCGGAGCTTGTAATGTTAATTGTTTTATTCCATATAAAATGAAAGTCAATGATAACTCCAAGATATTTGTAGCTTTCGATAAATTCAATGACTTTGTTTGCAGTGTTCGGGCAGACATCGTTTCTAAAATATATTTGGATTGTGGACTCCGGGAGTGGTTCATCTTGGTTTTTGAATCATTTATAATCAAGCCGTTGTCGTGGCACCATTTTATTGCAGCTTCGAACTCCTCCTGCTTTATATTCGTCACCATATTCAACGACCTGTTACTGAATAAAAGCTGGAAGAACAAAAGAAATATCTATTCGAAGAAAAAATGAAGAACCAACAGAAAAATATGGAGAACAAAAGAACATTTTACAACAAAAGTTCGAAGACATCGACGAAAAACTCGTGCAAGTGCAGCAAAGTACACTTTGCAACTGGCAAAAGAGCTCGATATAGTGCGTAAACAGAAACTGCGAGATTGTACTGTAAGCGGTCCAAGGAGACAAGAGTTGAAGCCTCAATAATTGGAGGGCCATATCTCATGGTCATCATCTTATAAGAAATAGTTTGAAATGGATGCTCGAGCGAACCACTGAGACAGTGAGAAGAAGTGCTTTACTCTAGCAATGACCTTACACGGTTCTGCAGCATAATTGCTTCAAGCAATCGATATCGAAAAGAGTAGAGGCTATAGAGAAACGGTTTGAGGATTGCCTTATGCGGGTGGTTTATAAGGTTCAATTGATAGTCGAATGCAGCAATGTTCCAAGCAGACGTCAGTAGACTTGCGCATTTGTCATATCCCACCGCAGAACAATAAGTAATCGGCGAAATGGCAAAGGACGCATTTATCAGGGAAATAACAGATTCGGAGCTACAGTCAGCAGTAAGGGTGTCTGGAAAATATCGCTTGCTGAAGCACTTGCTTTTGCTGTGGCGATGGAAGCAACCAATCAGGCTTCCAAAGGAAAACATTTCGTCAGAAAAGTAGCATCTGGTCAATGCTCCTGCTCAAGACTAAGTACCGAGCAACAAAATATTCCACGGGAGAGACGAAAAATGTGCTGCTGGAACTGCGATAAAGTGGGACATCTTCAAGGGCATTGCAGGAAACTGCTACGATGAAAAGGCTGCCCGCATTGGGGTTACAGGCAAATAGAATGGCAACCGATATATGGACTACTTCAGTAAGAGGCCGAAAGTGTTTGTCATCCCTAATCAAGAGGCTTAGACCGTAGCAGAAGAGATAGTTAACAGCTGGGTGAGCAGTTTTGGGGTCCCAATGGATCTACACTCCGATCAAGGGTGAAACTTTGAATCAAAAGTCATCCAAGTGTGCCAATATCTGGAAATAACGAAGGCAAGGACAACGTCACTACGCACTCAGACTGATGTTACGGTCGAGCGACTCAATCAAATCTTGAATGAGCATCTGTCTAAGATCGTAAGCAACTTAATAGGACGGAGCTGTGTGATATCAACTTGAATATGAGCAGCGTGTTCTATGTCTACATATCAGAAGATTTCGATAGCAGAAGCATCAACCATTGGTGAGTGGAGAGTAGAATCGAATGGATGTATGGAATGCTGGACGGTGCAGACTGTTCTCGAAATATGTCATTGGAGTGTAAATATCAGCATCCGCTATTTGCAAATTTGTAGACGATAGGAAATGCTCAAAAACATCTCAAGGCAGCGAATGTAAGCGTAAAGGGAAGAAACTCCGAATTCGTACTGGGCTCTATCTTTTGGCCGATTAAAAATTAAAGGAAGGTCATTAATTACCTTCGGGGTAGCACCGCGTATGCTACAGGTTTGAGCTGATTTTCCAGCATAAGCATCTACATAAATAACTTTGGGCTGTAAACCTTTTATTTGGGATTCAACAGCTGCAATTCCGCTCCTTGTTTGAAGGGTGGTTTTTTTTTCAAAGACAATTTTAAATGGCCGAGGGGATAAAGATTTTTTGTTGTGCCAATTATTTTGCTGTCATTATTTATTTTTAATTGCAGAGGCACAAGGCAAATGGAATAGAGAGCTGAATCGGTCGTGTTCTTGTCTTTGGCTTCCCCTTCTTGGTGCTCGTCTTCGCCGTCATCTTCAGCGTCTGATTGTAGTTGTCAATCTTCCACATAATATCGCTGCTTATGGTTGGAATAACCGGAACTACCATCGCAGCTCCATTTGCAAAACAATGTTAAATCGGTCCAAAAAGTATTGCTCTTCAGAACATTTTCCAAATTCAAAGTCAACCATTGACTGGTATGGTGCAGGAAGCCCTGCAAAGTTACTTGTGCTGATGTTTCGGTAAAGATTACACTTTCATCGATTGGGTAACATTGTTTCTTTCCCTCCAAAACTAAAGGAAAGGAGGGATAAGTGGGGGCTGATCGATTTTTGGCTCCAGTTTGCATGGCGGTATACCATTCGAAAATTTGGTAAAACGTCCCTGAAGAAAAAGTGCAAGTGCTTCTTCAGGCGAATAACGTTTCGGCAAACAAAGAAAAGTTTCTTAGGCTTTTTTAACTGCAGTAGAGACACCTGGGGAATTTTTTATAATTTCCTTTAGCAATGCAGAACTATCTCGCTGTCCTGCTGCATTCCAACCAATGCTGAATTAGTCGCTCTTTTTGTTTTCCCCCAGACCTCCAAATGTTTTGGTGGTACGAGATTGACTGCTACTTGAGGCAAGGACAAGTGCCTTGGTACCTACTCAATTTCCCTTCAGTCAATTGGAATTTTGTTTCAAAAAATTTTGACGGCTCCATCGACTTTAAACCCATCGTGAACGAATATGAATCAAAAATATGTCCACTTTTTTCATTACCAATTCTTGAGTGTACTCATCAGTAATGTCATTTAAAATGAACTGCTCCGCTACGTACCGTTTGACCTCAGACAATTTTTCTTTTTCGCCAGAGGATACCACCCACACATCAAATAGAGCACTTTTGAGGAGGAGCATTATCCTAAAAACCAATAAATAGCTTAGATCTGTGGGACTGTGTGGGTTGGATTTCAAGTGTGTCATATTTTGTAAATGTTGTACTTCAAGACCATGCCACCCAGAAGGCGGAGAAACTTGGAAAAAAAAACTATATCATTTCAACTAAGTACACCCAGAGGGATAAAATTTAATGTATGTATCACTCACCATGAAACTTTAATAAATTGAAATATGTATATATGGCACGTTATTATATGTTCACACACTATGAATCGTTGGGCACAACTGTACCGCTCTGCACTTGATACAGATCTGAGAACTACCTGTTGTTTTGGAAAGATTGTTTGTTTACACAAGTGTTAATGCATTAAATCGCATTCTTACTGCTGTTTACTATATATCTCGTCAACCATTCTTTGATAACAGTACAAAATCCATTCAATGCTCTGTTGATATGAAAATCTTCATATTGTCCACGTTGGATTGGTCGTTTTTCCCTGTGTGCGTCGTCCGCAAAAATGTGAAAATTGCAGTTTTTAATAATATTAGGGAGATCATTTATAAGTGGGTAGCAGTCTTTCTTAGTGACTTCTTTGAGACGTCGTTAGTTAACGCAAAACCTCGTACTGCCGTCTTTCTTCTGCGCGAGGACCACCGGAGATACCCACGGACTCTGCAAATACTTTAACAACCCCTCAGCCTTTATCTTCGACACTACTTTGGGCAACTTCTGTTTGCGTTACCTATGGAAGTTACCTTGCAGGTTGGCGGATTGGTCGGGTATATCCGGTGTCAATGTCGATTTTTTCCTATATTTTCATACATTTGCGACCGATTTTGCAGGACTCTGTTTTGTTGTGGTCAATATAGACTATTTAAATGCACATTTTTCTACTATTTCTCCCTTTTTCACCTTTACACCGAATGTCTTCGGATTAATGATAGTATCCTTGCAGGAATCATACTGTTCTGTGGTTCCACTTAGATCTTTCCTACCAAGAAGTCTCTTCTATTTTATGGAGTGACTACTAGGATCATTTTATATGTACTTTTGTCCTTCCAACGAAGGCTCTATAATCTAATTTCGACAGATGATGGCTTTTAAGACAGAAGTGTTGATATTTGCGTATAACATTGTATCTACGACAGAGCAGATGGTCACATTAAAACCCAGAGCAGATGGTCACAGCAAAACCCAGAGCAGATGGTAACACCCAATACCCAGAGCAAGTCCCACGTCATTATCTAGCAAGGAGAAACCCGACAACAACATCTTCGATGATGGAATATACCATCGTTCGAATAGCGGTGATTGCGACCGAAAAATATAGCAGCGCACGAATGCACGATCACTTCGACAACATCTTAGTCGTTCACAGACCTCGATAGGTAATAGACGTGCTTCGGCTTCTTTAAAAGTGAAAAAGTAAATAAAAAATTGGTTATAAGAAATTATGTAGAAGCAAATCGTTCAAGTGGTCCGGTAGACCAGCGGCAGTGTTGGTGAACGACATAACAATGGGCGTAGATTCGAACACAGAAATACATAGGGCTTCTTATTTAAAAAAAAAGTTTTTTCAAGACAATAAATAAAAAAAAGTGAAATCGAACGATGAGTGGAAGTGAGCGGTAGAGGTCATCTTGACATCAGATGTGCAAGCGGCTACATCAGACCACAGCACATCTTGGAAGTCAGATAATACAAATAAGAGAAGCAGGAAGCTGAGGCCAACTCCGAACCGCGTGAAGAGCCCTTCCCTCTCAGTTTTCACCGAAAAGCTGCCAGGTGGAACGAGGAAAGAGGCGAAAAATAGAACAACAAGGGCAGCAGCCAACCTAGTCATGGACGATTACCCATACGTGTCTGATGGCGGGGAAGGCCACTATATTGGTGTTAATACCTTCGCAGCTACAGTGGCTTCGTAGTCAGAGGACGAAGAAGAAGAAGTGCACGCTCTAAACAACAGTTTCAAAGAGTTGAATGAAAAGACACTGGCTATTAAAGCCAAACAAATGGCAAACAGAGAAAAGGAGCAGAAACAACAACTCCAGATCCGTCAGAAACAACAAACAGTAAGCGTGAGGAAAACACAACAACAAAAAGAGAAACAGTCGTCAAAACAACAAAAAATACAGACACCGGCACAAGAACAAATGACAAAAGATGCACAACCACTACATAACTATAAACAGCAAAAAAAAAAAAAAAACCAGCAAGAACAGCAACCGTAGCATCAACAACCACAACAACAACAGCATCAACAACAATAACAACAGCAGCAGAAGCAACAACAGCAAGAGCAGCAGAAAACTCAGAATATTAACACATACAAGATGGAAAACAAGCTGCGATATGCAGCCTCGATGCGTAAAGTGCGGAAAGAACCACAAGCACGAGGAATGCGCTCTAGGTAAGGACGTAGCGTCAGAAAAAAGCCAAATCTCTTCTTCTCTTGTCCTAAATTCCAATACATCAAAAGAGTAAATCTGGCTCGGGAGCAGAAATTGGAAGTTAAACGTTCTAAGACCCACTGGTTGAGGATGCACTGGCTCTAGTTTGACACTATCTCTGGGAAAAATATCGAAACCTAATACACCTGAGTTTCAAACTACTACACCACCAGCCCGCGAAAAGGGTATCAATACCCCCTTGGTGCGCGCGCAGGATTATAAAAAAGAAAAATTGTTACCAACGCCCAAATTGCGGCAGGTGGGAGAAATATGGTACAGCAAGTATCTGAATAGATGGCCCGGGTGGATCAAATATACGCGCTGCTGCCTGGCCTAACGCACCTTTTGTCGTAATGGGTACGTACGTGGCGGAGGAGACCCTTAATGTCCTTGCAGTGAATGTTAATTTACTGATAAGGTCCGAACGAAGAGCAGTACTATTTAAGTTGCTCAAATGCCAGGCCCCTGATGTGCTTTTTGTTATTGAAACTAAGCTTTCCAAAATACACAAAATGCGGCACAGAAAATGTAAAATAGTAAGAAGAAACTAAGCTAACTCCATTCAAGGAGGAGGCGTTGCGATCTTTGTTAGAAAAAAATACGTTTTAAAAGAGTATACAGTCGTGTAGTACGTAGGTTTCAGGTGCTGGAGGCAAACATTGTGTATATTCTTCGCCGCAGTGAAAAGGAATTGTACATGGTGTCTGTTTATGCACCTTGGGCTACTCAATCTACATTATTCATCTCAGAGTTCGAGACACTTTTTCGATTTCTGAGGTTAGAATTGGAGGAGAAATTTTTTATTATCGGTGGAGATTTCAATGCCAAACATAGAGATTGGGAAATAATACACCAAAAACTAGAGGGAACCTACTATTCAATTGGTGGAGTCAGCACAGTGTGATGTACCGACTCGGACTTAAGGCGACGGATAGTCCGTCGTTTCCCGGAAATGGATAATATTTGGATCTCCTGCTGTTCGACCCACGAATACAACTGACGTGCACTAACCAACAAACTACAAACTGTCTACGCAGTTTGGTGTATAACAGTGACCATCGCTATCTTAGTAAGCGCTCCGAAAGAAAATGCGCAACTCGATGAGTTTGTTCAAAGGTATTCCTACAACTATAGTAAGGTGCGTTGGACACACTTCTCAAGAACACTAACGAGAGCACTCTCCTCGAATTCGCTCTACCCACCATCCAACTGTCAAACGAGGAGATTGGCAGACGAGACAATAAAACGAACAATGGACAAAACGATACCTCGATATAAACACGTTGACCACAAAGACTTATTCCGCAACGCAACTATTGGCACACTGCACCGACATAAGAGTAGACTGCTGTCAAGACTAAAAACCATGTACAGACAGCTTACTGACAGACATAACCCGGAGATCATGACATTAAAATCGTCGATCAAAAATCTCCAAACATTAATAAAAGAAAATTACTGAAATTCTGTATGTTTGTATTGGAACAACAAAATTCGGGCTGTAAACACCAACTCGAAAAGGTTCCAGCAAATAAATAAAATATTTCGGAGGAAAATCTTAAAATCGCCCGAACGTTGGACAACGAACACTTACTTTTAGCAGCAGGCATCGATCGAAATGAGGCCGTTTATGATGATAACTTCTTCGTGATTGAGTCCTTGTGCACAATTTCTGCCTTCGAAATGATATAGTGAACTGGCGATTCGAGAGATCGGGTCTTACCCAGTTCAATGACGAGAATATGGCAAATAATGTCATCGCCGACGATAGGATATTACCCCCGTTCACTTCGAAAAAAGAGCTCCGAACGATCTTTGAATCACTTAGAAATAAGAAATCAGTGGGAACCGATGACATACCGAACATTGTGCTACTAAATCTCTCACTACCACCCTCGTATGCAATCCTCAAAAGAGATAAAGACACAGCCAATCCGGGGAATCTCTGCTCGATTAGTCTTCTTTCAAACATCAGTAAGGTTTTCGAAAAGATCAATAGAGTACTGACTAAGTGGGTTGAGGACAAACATATAGTTCCGAATAATAAATAATGAATTATATCATTCATGCCGCTTCATTGCCGATATCCAATGGAACGAAGGCAAGAACCAGTGCACTGGTGCCTGCCTGATTGATTTGGAAAAAGCTTTTGATACCATATGGTTAGGGACTTTTGTTCAAGTTGGACAGGCTGGGCATTAGTAAACCACTTCTGTATATTCTTTTCAATATGCTCACAGATAGACAGGTCATCGTGAAGAATGACGATGTGACTTTTAATGTCTATATAATAACGGTCTGTAATAAGGTGCGGTAAATTGGCTGATTCTATTCAATATTTACATAAGTGATCTGATACTATACAAGTAGGTTCACTTCATCATGCAATAGCGTACGCAGACGACTTAATCGCGTACAGATCAAGTTTAACTATTGAGGTCATTAATACACTTTTGCAAAGTGACTTCGACAAAATTAAGCGATATTGCAACGACTGGGAGTTGAAAATAAACTTTCAGAAGTCGGAAACTATTTTGTTTAGGACGCCATTGTCTGGGGCCTCTAGGGTACCAGAAAGAATTGGCGAAAGTTTTCGATAGTGGGGCAGTACGGGCGGCTACTTGCTTGTCGAAATGTAGTCATATAACTTGGGATCTGGCTAAATTAATATCTGTATTTTAACAAACATATAGATGTTGCTCTGGCCAGAGCCAAAGGGGCTTTTGCCCTTAAAAGGAGACTGTTTTATAACAACCAACTCGATGCGAGGGTGATGGTAATCTGCTACATAGCCCTTATCAGGCCCATGCATGTATTTGGATGTCCCGTGTGGTTCAACGTGAGAGCAATTTTATTGGAAAAGATTGGGATGCTTCAGAGGACTTGTCTTCGCTTATACAGAACACCGGAATCTGAGTACATATAATTCTATCCAAATGAGGTTTTATATTATAGAGTAAACCTAATAAGAGTGGACAATGGTTGAATAGCGAGAAAAATCGCGTTTGGCAGATGACTAGAGAAGACGTGCGTCAGATTGCCACACTGCAAGAGCTGCAGTTAAAGTTCCTGGAAAGTAGAGCAAGTGCACTCGATTCCGCATTTTATGACTAATTCGAGCAATCAGAGCAAGGGGAGGAGCATCATGAGCATAACAGCCAGAGGGAATAGGAGCAGAACCTTTGTTAAATGTCCTCTGTGGAAGGAGCAGCATCCGTGGTATCGTTGCAGTCTGTTGAAGTCCATACAAAACAGAAGCGACAAGGTGCGGAGCGACGAATCGCTTAAGAGTTGGGTATGTTCCGTAGATTTGTCTAGCAGGAGCATGCAAAAGGTGCGGCAAAAAGCATAACAGTGTGTGTTGAAAAAGCCACTGCATAAAATACCTTATTTTCTATACACAAAGCATAATCATACGATCCCAAATAGACACATTTAATATATAAACATTGTTAAGCGATCCATATATACAAACCTTTTCAAAATACACATTGTAAGCTTATAACTTTCATACATTCATATATATCTACATATTTTCATTACATTATTCTTTTTGTTCCTTTAAAAATTTAGTCTTGATTTTAAAGATGTTGAGATCGGACGTGTCAGCCCAAAATAAAGTGTTAATTAATTATTCGAATTTCTTTCGCTGAGTCTAAGACTGAACCTAAAAATACATTTTTTTTTATATTTGGTGCCGAAACCCGGGATTTCGCTAAATGGAAGTGGCGGCTCGTGGTGCATTGGCAAAATGCAGCAAAGGCTGCTCCGAGTGTCTGGACTCAGAAGACTCACGCGTTATCCACCAAGACGTCGAAGTGTTAGTTTCGATTAAAAATGTGCTGTGTACTCTGATCCCAGAGTTGACGGCTGTGCCCGAAAGTTTTAAAGCTGCCAATCAGCAACACACATCAAGAAACTAATTCAAGAGGAATAAATCATAATAGATTTCAAAAAAATAACAACTTATGAGAGCACGACGGTGTCGATAATGGCGCGTCTAAACAATCGGTTGAAAAGACAATCTAAATTACCCTATGCAAATATTGGCCGTGAAATGACCAAAGTTAGAGCTGAGAAAATTTGGTGGTGAATTGAGGGATTGGTTCATTGGTTTGGGACTAGTTCAATTCGGTCATACATCGGAATGATAACTTTGCTGCTGCAGACAAATTTCAATATTTGAAAGGGGCATTGTTCAGTGCAGCAAAACGCACGATAACAGGATTCACCCCATCGGCAGCTTGCTATGATGCAGCTGTTTCTCTGCTTCTGGAACAATAGAGTAACAACGAAAAACATATAGACAACTACATGTAGAAATTGATGAATTTGCGTCCCTTTACCGCAAAGTCGGACGTCGTTGGGCTGAGAAGTTTATACAACACCGCCACTACTTCCATAAGATCTTTGAAAACATTACAGATACCATCGAACTAATACCGTGTGATGCTGAAGTCAATACTTTTGCGTTGTTTACCAGCAGACTTACGAGCCGACTATCGTCGTGCGGTTGAAGAGAGATCAGAAGGTGACGACGAGAGTATAACACAGCATGAGGTCAAACCCTTGTGACGCAAGCGATTTGTATGTACAAAATATCTTCCCGTTCTTAAGGAAAGAAGTAGAAACCTTGGAAAAGAGCAAAATTATTCCCCGCACATAGGCACAGCGGCGCCTATAACTGCTGCGACTCAAACTCAACACGATACTATTGGTGGAAAACGACAATCGACTGCAGCAAGTAGAAGAGCCAGTTTTGTCTTGCGAAAAAATTAGTAGTTGGTCAAAGTTGTTACGAGTAACATGCTGGTTCCTACCTTTTATCAGCCATGGTTGGTCTAAAGGTAAGACACTGCGAGCGAATTTTACCTGAACCTAAACTGGAATTTGCCCAAATATGTACAATTGTTAAAATTTACTAACGACTTACGATATTTGTACAAGCACACGGTGCTAAAAACTTTCCGAATTGTCCCTTTCCCTGACGAACACGGACAATTACGAGTGGGTGGAATACTCTTTTGCTTCGACCTTTAGTATCCCATCATACTTCTGGCCGATCATCATGTAACTATCCTTATCGTCGATGATCCCCATTTGTTAATCTATGGCGGGGTAAATCTTTTTCTTACTAAATTAAGAGCACGTTCCCGGATTGTCAGAATTCGTCAACTTGTAAAGAACAGAATACGAAGCTGCGTTGTGTGTAAGAAGCTTTTCGGATAACCAGCTACTCAACCGTTTGCACCCCAGCCGGTTCAAAGAACAACATTAACATTACCATTGTGCTACTACTCGACCTGTTCATTTAGAGCTCACCACTGGCTTATCAACCGATTTATTTTTAATGGCTATAATACGCTTTATAGCAAGGCGTGGTATCCCAACGGCCATATTTTCAGACAATGGGAAGTCGTTCAGAAGAGCAGCCTTGGAACTAAATAAAATTCAGCATATTCTCAACAATGACCTCGTCCTAGATTTCTTGTCAAGTAAGCGAAAAAAGTGAAGCTTTCTTGTGGAGCGGGCGCTTAGGTAGTGAGTTTTTTTTGGATAGGCTCATACGGACTGTGAAAAACACGCTAAAGGTCGTCATCGGAAAGGATAACTAACTAATCATCGGCCACTAGCATATGTGTCTAATGTTTCTCTTAGGTTGGTCCACGTCAAATCATTCTAGTTCTGACCAGGCTATAAGCGATTCAAGTATAAAAGATGTATGGAAACATAGAACGAAGTACAGCGGGAAAATTGCTAAAAGGTGGAGAGAAAATTATTTACAGTTTTTACGTTCCTTTCGTCAGACTAAAGTCAAAACATCACGCTGCGCCGATGGTAGCAGATTCCGAAGACCAGTTCAACTTAGGTATGCACTGGAGTTATCTATTTCGCCACGGCCCGAAGATGTTGAAAAAACCACTGCAAAACATACCTTATTTTTTTATACATAAAGCATAATCATACGATCCCAAACATACACATATAATATATAAACATTGTCAAGCTACCCTTGTATACAATCCTTTTCAAAACACACATTGTAAATTTATAACTTTCATACACTCATACATATCTACATATTTTCTTTACATTATTTTTTTCGTTCCTTTGTTAATAAAAACTTAATTTTAAAACCATTGAGATCGGACAAGGCGCTGCAAATTTTGGGATCAACCTAAAACCTGGTGACAATAAGCAGGGGCGTACTGAACTTGTTTGCGTACTATTAGCTCCAGAGCTGTCGCGATGAAATAATTTCTCCAACTAGAAAAATCTGAGTGCAGATCACGAGCTGAACAAGAAATACGTGGAATTCATGAGCGAATACCACCAACTGGGTCACATGATTCAAGTAACTAGAGATCCACGAGCTGACATGTGCGCTTATTACATACCTGATCACTGCGTTTCGAAGAAATTCTGCGTTGTCTTCGACGCATCATGTAAAATCAACAATGGTATATCGCTGAACGACGTGCAATTACATGGAGCGAAACTCCAAGATGATTTGGTAGCAATCATTACTCGTTTCCAGAGCTACAAATTTGCAGCCAGTGCTAACGCGCAAAAGATGTATCGACAAGTGCGCGTTGATCAGGGGCAATGGGAATATCAAAGGATATTCTGCAGAAAAGGTTCAAATCAAGAACTACGAGAGTATTGGCTAGCTGTTGTCACCTACGGCATGGCGTCTAGCAGTTTCAATACGGTTAGGTCTATGATCAAGTGCGCAAGCGGCAACAGTAAGACATATTTACAAGCATACGAAAGCCATAGGGTCTGGTTTAAGGCCGATGAGATATATATACATATTTTTTCCCCGGCGAGGCCAGGGAAAAATCTTCCATCAGCCACTATGAAGATCGCAAGCGCGTACAACATAACCAGGAGTCACATATGAATAATCTGTTCGCATAATACTTATTTTGTTTATTTAACTTTTGTTTGGCTCACATTGCGTTTTTATTAATTGTCTCACAACAATGTATCTAGTATCAAAGTTAATTTCCTTTTACACGTTTTTTTAAGAAGTCAGCATAAAAATTTTATAAATACTTATGTAATTCAGACACAGAATTTCCTTTTTAGTCAATAAAGTTTGAACGCTCCCAAATATAAGTGGCGCAGTAGGTAGGATAAAAGTATATCCAGTACGTCGTGAATCCTTTTTCAGTGGTTTAACAGTAATAAGTTTCAATATCGACGGTTAATCGATAGTAGTGACATACTCGTACATACAAAATAACTCGTTTTGAATTGTGTGAAAACTAAAGTAATTCAACGGAATATTAAATCAGCGAAGGATTATCGCAATCAACAGTCAACAATCAATTCGAGAGGTCTCTACATCGAAAGTTCTAAGGACTAATGAAAGAAACATCGTTAAAAGTAATGTAAGATGAGTTCTCATAATAACCTATTCTTTACATAATAACCAACTTTTATTTATGAAAAACTGTGTGTTCAATGCTAAATATTAGCAATAAAATTAAGACAAGAAGTATTCCCTATAGCCTTAATAGTTTTATTAACGAGGTGGAAGATAGTAGAGATAATTGAAGTAGTGTCTTAAGTGATCATCTTAACTTAAATTTTGCAAATTCAGAAGACAGTTTTATTATTCTCCCTAATATGACCACAAATAATACTCAATCAAATATGCATCCGTATTCCGGTTGCTATAAAGGATTTGCCAAATATCGGTGGCAATCCTAGGCTCCTCTATGAATTCTTGACGAACGTAGAGGAAATTCTTTCCCTGATAAGATCTTCGGACGGAACCAGATATGGTAAACTTCTGATTCGTGCTTTATGCAATAAAATAGAGTTATTTGCAAATGAGGTTCTTAATATATACGGTACGCCGCTGAACTGGGACAGTATAAAATCGAACTTCATACTGCACTACGCCGACAAGCGTAATGACATATCCCTTATAAGAAATTTTGCATGGGTTAAGGCAAAATAAAAGAACAATATAACACTCTTACATCTAAATAAAAGAAGTGTTCTCCGCCATGAACAATCCACAGATCCAGATCCACTCCACAGATTCTAAAGTCATAAAAGCAAAGCGAGAATTGTGCGAGGAAATGTGTGGAAAGATTCATGATTGGTTTTAGAGAACCCTTGTAATCTACTGTCCCATCAATGAAATCAACAACCCTGGCACATGCCTTTTCATTTTGTATCAAAGAACAAAATACATATTACGGCCGAACAGAAACAAAGCAACCCCTCTCTAAACCCTTAATTAAGATAGAACACAGACATTCACAGCCTCAGTTTAAATTTCCCCAAAATCATATCCTTAACCAACACAAGCTAGATTCAATCCACAGCAGCTATAAAATACGTATCCCGTACAATCTTTTCGATTTTCCTTTCAACCAAACACTAATCTAAACTTCCTAAATACTGCATACAAAACGCCCTTCATACTCCGACCGATAAAAAAGGTACCTCCACCGGATCCTATGGACACCCTTTCTACACAAAGTTGTACCAAACAACCATCCACTCCTCGTCTACATTTTAATGGACAGCCTCAAAATAATAACTTCAGACGCGATGCTTAGTGAATAGATGTGCTTTGAATTGTTCCGTCGCTAAAGCAATTGTTTAACCATTTTTTTTGTGATAAATAACCAATATTTAGTTGTTGTAATACAATCCAATATCTATTTGGTTTACTTGAAATCTTTGTATGCATAAACACTTCGAATAAAAACGTATATAAGTGGTTTATTACTTTGTGATTTGTGTTACTGCCTATGAAAATATATCAACTTCTCGCCAACAAACTCTCAAAGAGAAATTCGCTTTTGCCGCTGCAGTGACTCCAGATAAATTCGAGTCGGATTACAGCCATCTAAAATCTAATACACCACCTGTGAAGCCAACAGATAAAAAAGCATCCCTATCTGACCATCTTCGTGTTTTGGAAACAAGCTTAATTACAAAATTTAAATTGTTGCTCTCTGAATTCGAACAATGGTTTAATAACAAACTGTGCTAAGCCATTGCTTCTCTTAATAACAGAGTGGCACAGTTCGGGAGCGACATCATTGAACTACGAGATGAAAACCGCAAACTAAAAGAGGAGTTGGTTAACTTTCAACGAAAAGAGCGCCTTCGTGATGTGATTTTTCATGGGATCCCACAAACACCAAAGGAAAATCCCACTGAATTGGTAAAAAAAATCGCCGGTAAACTGCAGTACAACATTATTTCCAACTTTAAAGCTTTTCGGCTGAGAAATGAATCTAATGATGGTAGAAGTCCGCTGCTGATCAGGCTCTCTTCTCAGACCGAGCAAAGTGCACTGCTTTCTGCTTTCCGTGCGAATAACGTCCTTACTCTCTCCCAGCTAGAGAACGAATCACTTACTGAAAACAACACGGCCTCCACTTCCGCTACATAAACATCAACGAAAGCTTAACTAAGGAGAACAGCTCTTTGCTTTGACATACTCTTCAGCTACGCCGTGAGGGTCTATTATTCTCCGCAAGGACACGCAATGGATTGGTTTATGTTAAGAAGGGTAAGAATAATGCTGAATTAAAAATTATTTCAACTACGACACTTTCCTCAGATCTGCCCGTTTTTTCCTTTTGTACAACATATCATAATTTTTGTTTTGTTTTTATTGCTATGCTGACTGGAGAAATTCGATTATGTTACAATATAATTTATTCATTTATACTTTTCTAATTATTTTTATTTTATTATTTTTTTATATTTTTTATGTAATTTTAACTTTTTGGAATTTTTAATTTATAATCAAATCAAATGTTATGCTTTTATGATACCCTCCCTTTTTCCCCTTCTCCATTCCACTATTATATTTTTTTGCCATTCTTTTTTAATTTGTATTTATGTTTTCTTCTCTTCTTTTCTTCTACTGTTTTTCTTCTTTGTAGATTACACAGCGCTAGACAAAAGTACATCGCGCTACTATTAGTTGTTGATGGGATGGTAATATATATTTTAATTTATGATGGCCTATAATAGGGTTTTATATGGTGTGAGTGATGAGGTTGAGGTGCGAACGTTGGTTAATATTTTATCCAATGCTTATGATGGTTTCAAAGTATGTCACTTTAACGCTCGCAGTCTTTGCGATATTTACTCGTTCCGCATAATAGAATAACTGACACTACTGGTGGAGGGATTGCAATTTATCACAAAGCCTCTTTGACCTGTAAAATATTAGGAAAATCTGTGGGTAAGGACACCGAATATCTAGTCGTTGAAATCTTGAACTCCAATATAAAATGCATCCTTGGTCGTGTTTATAGCCCAAATCATAATTGTTCTTTTGATCAATTTTTTTTGTAGAATTCAACAGTATTTAGCATCCTATGAACATATTATTCTTTGTGGTGATTTTAATGCAGATCTTTACAAATCTGACTATAGATCTAATCAGCTCTTAGACAATTTTGCTTCATCTGGTTTGGTGGTTGTCAACTACACGATTTGCGTCTGACTCTATGCCGAGTCTTCTTGATTTAGTAGCTGTCTCTGACCTTCTCAGCGTGTTGCTTCTTGACCAACTATCACTTGAGGGGGTATCTGATCATGATCTTCTATTTTGCACTTATAATATTGACTTCTCTTGCATCCCCTTGCAGGAATTATTTCATTTTGGAGACTATGGATCAATAAATAACAACTTACTCCAATTTGATGCAAGTCTGACTCCATGGCAATCTTGTTACTTCGCAGCGGACGTTAATGAAAAAGTTAAACTTGTTCAAACATTAATAAACAATCTTTTTAATAATAAGTTCATAGTTCACTTCTGAAGTACACGATACTATAAAAGCACGTAGGAAACTGTATGCCAAATGGAAACATAGGCCTAACACTGAAAATTAGAAGTCAAATTGTAGGGCCAGAAACTTATCTTCATCTATCACATAAAGGCAAAAGAAAAGATATTTCCTGTCCAACCTAAGTGTTTACGCTCTCTTGGACTTGGTAAAAATAATGTTCTAACAAAAATACCTGACCTTGATGAAATTAATAACTCATTCCTCTCTCGTCCTAGTACCAACACTTGTTTTATATCAGACAGCAACCTTTTTTTCAGTTTCACCCGGTGTTTGGATTTTGAAGTTGTCTCTGAAGTGGACGTTATGCATCATATTCGAAATCTTAAATCCAACGCTATCGGAGATGATGGATTACACTTACGCTTCGTAAAAATGATACTTCCTCATATTGTAGGTTGTATCACTCATTTGTTAATTTTTTGTATTGCGTCTTCCACTTTTCCTGAGTGCTGGAAACAAGCCAAGGTCTTCCCGGTACCAAAAAAAGCCAATCCATCATCCGCCACTGACTATTGCCCAATTAGCATCTTACCATGCCTGTCTAAGGTTTTTAAAAAGATAATTGGCAAGCAGATTATTAGCCACCTAAATCGTTTCAATTTATTGTCTGATAAAAGTGCTTGATGATATCAGAATGGTGTATGGTAAGGGATTTCTTACGCTGCAATGCTTGCTTGACTTTTCAAAGGCCTTTGATACGGTCAATCATGACACTTTATGTATGAAGTTAAAGCTGTACTTTGGGTTAAGCGATAACTCAGTTAATCTAATTAGGAAATACCTTTCGAACCGTTTTCAAAAGGTTTATTCTGAACAAAAATGTTCCCGGCCAAAAAATGTTCTTGCCGGGGTACCTCAGGGTTCTTTTCTTGGCCCAATACTTTTCTGTCTTTACATTAACGACCTACTAAATGTATGGAGTAATGCATCTATACATCTATATGCGGATGATGCATAATTGGATTAATGATTGGAAATTTGCTGTGTATTCATGCACAAAATAATAAATAAGCGTTCACCACAATATCTATTCGAGATTTTGCAATTTGTCCAGTCAACACGTACATTCAACCTAATAACTCCTTCTTCTAACTTTTTAAGCACTTCACGCCTTTTTCTTGTCCACACTGCCAGACTTTGGAACTCTCTACCATTAAACAAATAATAGGAACCGAAAAATTTAAAAGTGCACTATTTGCACAGTAATGTAATCTACTTCGTTTTTTTTATTCTTTCTCTTTTTTCTTTTTGGTTTTTTTCTGTTCACTCTATTACTTTTCTTCTATAATAATTTTCTCCCCTCTTGTCTTCTTTTTATTTAAACGTAGATATTTTTCACTTAACTTTTATGTATTTATATATTTTTTTTACTTTGCTCATTGTGTAAATTAATACAATTCTAATGTATCTTTGTTGAGCCTTAATGTACTATAAAAGACTTTTGTTCTTTGCCAAATAAAATAAACTGAAACTGAAACTGACCGCCACACTACACAAAGTACATAATAAAAACGAGCAGACGCTAGAAGCAGTAACTGACAACATGATGCACTTTACACAAGAAAATCCCCATCCTTCACAAGAAGAAACAACTACAGATGGAAATAGTTAGTATCCAAATCTGAATGAATTTGTTTTTCTCCGATACCCACCTGAAACTGAGCACACATAAACCAAACAAGATTTAAATTTTCAGAACCCAGCCTCTATCAATGCATTAAATACATAGATATTAACAAACTTAGACAATTTTTACCCTATATTCATAACTCATCACCCTTCGAAAGACCCTTGAAATTCCTAATAGATACCGGAGCCCCATCCACTTTTATAAACACTGAACAAATTTTTCCGCAAGATCAAGAAATTGCCCCACCTGTAATCATAAAAACTATTCTAAACCAACATCAAATTGACCAAATTTTTTCGAATTTAATTGTCCCGGAAAAATGAGATTCCTTGTATTTAAGTTCCATGGATATTTTGATGGATTATTAGGTCTAACATTGAGTTACCTCAAAGCTAAAGTCGATCTAGAAACTAAAACTTATTACCCCGTTTACTAAAATTCCCTTGCTTTTCAAACCTAATTTCATGTCTAAGAAATATAGTATTTTCCCCTATTCTAACGCATCACTATGTAGATACTCGCAATGGTGTCATTTTTATCAGAAGTATTGAAACCAGACCCGGAGTTTTTGTTTCAGAAGAAATCTACAGTGCCAAAAACTGGTACAGCCTAGTTGAAGTTAGCAAGAAGTCAAGTAGTAACCAAACAATCTTCATAGTACACCCCTTAAAGGTAAACACACTCTTGAATTTTGAAATTTACCAAACGTATTTCTTTTTACACTTAATCCCTCTCCCTATTAACAAAACATTAACAGTCCGAACTAAATCTTATTTGGCTATTAATGAAAATACTACATCATACTTTCCCAGCGTATGTCCACCGCCTGGAAGTGTCTTTTACTGTAAAAAACGATATGAAAAGCAGTCCTTAAATCATCCGAATTGTATTCCTAAGATTATTAAAATCTACCAGCCATCTGCGACATGCGAAATGAAACCGAAATATCAACAAGGTATCAACCGGGACCTAACTACATACTAACGATCAACGTTCATAGCATCAAAATCCGAACCACCTGTGGAATAGAGCATTTCCAACTTTACGGAACTAATCTCATTCACTTTTTTAATTATTGTATTAAAATTAATAATTTAACCTATGATTCCAGATCCCATACTTTCTGGGACGGTATTATTATACATCCACTTACGCAGAATTTCATAAATTCATTTCTAACCTTAAACCAATAAGAACTGTCAACTCATCATGGGTAATTGTCTTTATCCTATTTACCGTGACTCTAATTTTAATAATCCAAGTAATGTAAGTATATCACACAATAAGGAAAATGTTAGTACCGACGCAACTACCATCAGCAATCAAGATTCTGCAGATTCACGTATAAACAATACTACGCCAGTCGCTTCTACCAGGAAACACTTCCTGTGGCATTCGCTTCACTAAGAGGGGAGGAGTTACATACTCATACAATCCAACCAGGAGTCACATATCAAAAATCTGTTCGCATAATACTTATTTTGTTTATTTAACTTATGTTTGCCTCACATTGCGTTTTTATTAATTGTTTCACAACAATGTATCTAGTATCAATTTTCGATGGCAACATTTTAACTTTAAACCTTGTAAGACGTCAAGAAATATGCTTCAGCAAATCTTTTTCTCTTCCAGAGCTTTTTTCAATTACATCGGTAATTCTATGCACCTGGTCAATAGTTGAATGCTTAATCTGAAATCTTAACTGATGGTTGGATTCTTGTCTTCAATAATTGACATTAAACGTTTGAGCAAGAATCTCTCAAAATTTTTTGACAGAATCGGAAGGAGAGAAATCTGGTTTTAGAACCATAATTGCTTCTGCAATTTTCCATTGGCACGGAACGTATTGTAGTCTAAAAGCCGCGTTAATGTTGATGTAATATGTAAAAGCTTTGTGAGTGCTTTTAAGGGCAGCATTTTAAGGACTTTTCCGGTTATCAGGTCGTATCCTCGAGCTTTTTTCGGTTTTAAGTCCATTATAATATTCCTTAAATCAGCCAAAGTTGCATTTGCTATTGTAAAGTTATCATAAGCGTTTTCTGATATTACAGTACAGTGTACTAGTGTTTGCCCATCAAAGAACTTAAAAGTTTTTTCTAGATAATCCGCGAAGAGCAGTGTAGTGTAGTGTAGTGTAGTGTAGTGCAGCTGTGTATGCAGTATTCTAGTCATGAGACTTCGGCAATAAGACAACGGAAACTTTCCTAGCCGCATTCCAAAGATTCACTGGACGGCACGCCAATTGTTCGATATCATGCAGCGACAATGCCACAAAATTTGTTGGAGCAGACCAGTAACTTTGCAGGAGCGCGAAGGATCGGGGCCATAGACTCCCGATCAAGCAAATCAACGATATGGGCACATATCACCGAAGGCTACGATGTCAAATCAGTGAAACAATGAGCAACAAGATATTGACCTTCGAGACATAAGCTATTACGTTAGTGCTCATAGAAGCATGTCTCAACTCGAGAACACTCAGTAATTTATCAGATAACCCGGGCGATTTAATATATGTGCGCTAACACCTCGTCCTCGTCACAGACAACAACATTTTTGGAGAAGATGGTAAGCCGAACACCTCAATACGTTACAGCAGCGTTTTAAATGGAGTCAACATCAAGGTAGACGACCTCGTGCTGATAGAGAAGGAGAAAATGCCGCCCACAGTATGGCCACTTGTGCGAATCACAGCTATCCACGTACGAGCGGATGGCCTTGTGCGCAGTGCAAACATTCGGACAGAGCATGGAAGTTTGCCTAAGCCAGTGCAGAAACTTTGTGTCCTTCCTAAGGACGAAGAAAGTTATTCCAATTGAATTCCAACCTTCAACTGAGGGGATGTCCACGGCAGAGCATATGGTCACACCAAAATCCAGAGCAGTTGGCCACACCAAAATCCAGAGCAGATGGTCACACCCAAAATCTGCAGTAATATGGTTACACCAATACCTAGCGCAAGCCCTACGTCATTATCTAGCAATGAGAAACCCGGTAACCATATCTCCGACGATGGAAAATACCATCGTTCGAAAAGCGGTGGTTACGACCGAAAAATACAGCAACGAACGTATGCACGACCACTTCTACAAGGACATCTCCGAAGATAGAAAATACCATCGTTCGAATAGCGGTAGTTGCGACCGAGAAATTCCTTTGTCAACAGTAACAGTAGGCGTGGCAGGTATCATGATTTGAATAGCGGTGGTTGCGACCGAGCAGTGGAGCAGCCAGGATTCCTTCATCGAGGGTAGCATCGTAACCTATATTATCAAGGTGACATCGAAGAACAAGATGAGGCTTTTGAAACAGACACCAAACAGTGCGGACTATTTTTGTGTCGTCGTAGTTGAGCAACCCTAAGTTTTTTCATTAAATACAGTCCACTTCAAAGAAAAATAAAATAATTTAATCTGCGTTTTGTTTTCTAGCCTCACCAACTGTGTTTTCCAACACATTGGTATCTTTACGTGATCTTATTTCACGGGTTTGTGCCCCAAAGTCAACTACCAGTCCGTATTCTTTCATGAAGTCTGTACCAATGATACACACGTCACATATGTAAGCCACTAGAAATATCTAAGAGAATGTTATTCCGGCAAGTTGGATTTTCTAAGCAGACATTAAACAGTGAGGGTCATTTTTTTGTCGTTGTCATTGAGCAACCATAGATTTCACTATATACATTAATAATTTAATCTGTACAAATCTGCGTGAAAATAGCTTCACGAACTGTGTTTTCGAACATTTGGTATTAACAAGTCAAAATAATTGCACACTGCCGTATAATTCAAAACTTAAATAAAAATTATTGTGCATAGATCTAATTGTATACATTTTTTAAATATTAAAAATTCAAATTCAGAAACAATAGCGAAGTGAAGTGCAGCCTTAAAGAGCATTTGAGATAGCATCACGCTCAATTCCGTGGTTTGACACAATGTTTCCGATGGGTTGGCCTGAACTGCCAAATATGCATACCATAAGTGCATAGGAAAAACAATAAAACAAAAGAATACAGTGCAAGTACTCCAAGCATTCCCCAGTTGTGCAAAACCAAAGCACCTATAGTTGTATCGGGCAGCGACTTCCTTGCACCGTACATACAAAGCAGAAACGACAAGGTGAGAATCTAGAAGCTATGTACGAATTGCTTAGGAGCTGGGCACGTTGCGCGGATTTGTCCAGCAAGAGCAAGCAGAAGGCGCAACAAAAAGCATAGAAGTGTGCTTTGTACCAATGGTATAAGGTTCAAAGTATAGCAAACCGACTACCTTCCGAACAGCACAAAGTAAAGTAGATGCGTAGCAATCAGTAGATAGATACCGACCAATATTGC
The DNA here is from genome assembly GCA_907269105.1 of Volucella inanis. NCBI lineage: Eukaryota > Metazoa > Arthropoda > Insecta > Diptera > Syrphidae > Volucella > Volucella inanis. The sequence continues at coordinate 75,945,528 of OU026153.1, forward strand.
AATATTGTTGACATCCCGTTACAAGGCGCTAGCAATTCTGGGATCAATCTAAAACCTGGTGCCAATGAGCAGGGCAGTACAGAACTTGATTGCGCACTTTTAGCTACGGCGCGCTCCAAGGTAAGGAGCAGTGCAAGGCAATCAATTGAAGCAAGGACAATACTCTGGTAGTCAAATAAATCTAATTACCGAGCGGTGCGTTGAAAGAATGACCCTTAGGAAGTGCAAATACGTTTTTTAAGTGCAAGCAACTGGTTCCAATGGCAACGTGCAGCCAACAGGAACAGTATATGTCAGTCAGTCATCAAGGATTGAGCTAACTTTTAAAATGAGCTGCCTGTTATTTGTCATTCCGAAAATAAACTTCAGATCTTCCTGCCGGTTACTTATCGCAGCTGCGATTTGCGGCTACAAATGATCTTAAACTTATCGACGAAGATTTTAACAAGCCAGCTAGAATAGATATGCTATTTGGAGCACAAGTATGTGCAGAAGTTATTAAAGGGAATGTCAAGAAATACGACTCAGGACTGATTGCGCAGGATACAAATTTCGGTTGGTTTTTGTTTGGCCGACCTTAACCTTTCCAAGGGCAAGCGACTCGAACAATGCTTCTAGAAATAGGATCAGCAGAGGTGCATCTTTACGGGCTGTTAAAAAAATGTTGGGAGATGGAGGAGCCGAACGAACCAGTGGCAATGCCTGCGGACGATGATTGGGTTGAAGAGAACTTCAGGAGTACATATTAGCGCGACCCCTCAGGGCGATATGTCATCACTATCACTATTAAACCACATAGGCGGAAATTAGACAGCTCCAGAACAGTCTCCATGAAACGGTTTCTCCAACTAGAAAAAAAACTGAGTGAAGATCATGAGCAGAACAAGAAATACGTGGAATTCATGCGCGAATACCACCAACTGGGTCACATGGTTCAAGTAACTAGAGATCCACGAACAAAAATCTACGCTTATTATGTACCTTATCACTGCGTTTCAAACCAAGAACTAAGAGAGTATAGGCTAACCGTTGTTACCTACGGCATGGCGTCTATCAGTTTCTATGCGGTTAGGTCTATGATCCAGTGCGCAAGCGACAACAGGGAGGCATATCCACAAGCGTACGAAGCCATAATAAGGAACTTCTACGTGGACGATATACTCACGGGAGCGGACACAGAGCTTGAACCAGTAGAGTTGACCAGAGCCATAGTGTCATCATCGAGCAGGTGCGATCAGCCTTTGCTGGCACAAAGAGCGGCAGTTCAGTGCACACACCTCCGGAGGAAACTGTGTCTGGTTTGAGACTCCTCTTCAGATGAGATACGGTTTAATGTGCGAGAGGACGAAGTGGATAGCAAGGCTACGAAACGTACAGTACAACCTCGTACAACCTCGTCAGGCTGTTGCGAGGTCATATAATCCCAATGCGTATTTTGCACCAGTAATTGTGAGTGCGAAGATCATTTTTCAAGATTCTAAGTTTTTTTTGTTTCTTTTTCTTTATTATTCGTGCATTTCGAAAAATAAAAAACATATTGAAACTTGGTTTTGACTATTTATGTAATAAATATTGTAGAAAAAAAGCTCAAATGGGAGAAATTCTGCCAGCAGCTTAAACACTTCGCATCCGTTAGGGTTCCAAGGTGGCTAGGCAGCGAAAGAGCAAGGACATTACAGCTGCATGGATCGCTGATCACAAAATTACCATTTGAGCTGAAAATCTACCCTGGAGAGGCGTCTCATCGGGACACAACTCAGCAGACTTAGGGTCAAGAAGAGCTACATCAGAGCAGTTGACAGATCAGAACTATGGCGGCATCGCCTACAATGGCTTAGACCAGTGCCCGCTACGCTAATGAATTTGAGCTAACAAGAGCACGCGAACATGGAGGAAAGAACAGCACCGTTGCAAAGCTAACCATATCCGGCACAACGAAAATAACAACTGATGGTGTTGAGCTAGTTGATCGCAAGTAGCAAAACAGCAAAAGAGGCAGACTGCATGAGAAAATTTAAAGAGTGGCACTTGTCCCATTAGTAACGACTACAAAACTAGAGCGCGCACTTCTTCACTGGGTCAAGGTCAGCAAGAGACTTACATGAGCGAGTTGAGGCATATTGGTAAGAACGGGAAAATAGACCGTACGAGCACCATCCTAAACCTCAGCCATTTAATAGATGCTGATTTTTCCTTAAGAGTGGGTGGTCGCCCACAGGATGCGTTGCTTCCATATTACAGTACGCATCCCATAATTCTACCGTCTAAGAGCAAGTTGACAAATTTGACTCTCAGGCAGGCGCACATCACTACTAGGCATGGCAGAATGCAGCTGTGTATGCAGTTTGTTCGTCAGATATTCTGGGTCATAAGACTTCGACAGGCGTTGAAATGTCACATCGGGTGATGCATCACTTGTTTTCATCATAAGAGAGTCGTTGCAGAGCAGAAAATGGGGAACTTTCCACAAGACCGAGTGTAGCCAGCAAGATGGTTGAAACAAAGTGGAGTTGACTATGCTGGCCCAGTGCAAATAAAGGCCAGAGTAGGTCGATCGAACATTACCGAAAAGGGCTACATTGCGGTGCTCGTGCGCCTGGTGACAAAAGTCATTCACTTCAAGCTTGTGAGCAATCAGACAACGGAAGCTTTCCTATCTGTATTCTAAAGATTCACTGGACGGGGCGGCAATGCCACTACATTTGTTGAAACAGACCGGTAACTTCGAAGGAGCGCGAAGGATTGGGGCCATAGACTCCCGATCAAGCGAATCAACGATATGGGCACAAAATAGAGATTCGTTGGACATTTGGGAAGTCAGTGCCAAATCAGTAAAATACTATGTGCGCAGAACGATGGTCAAGCAGATATTCACCTTTGAGACATTAGCTACATCGTTATTGCTCATAGAAGTAATTCTCAACTCGAGACCACTAACCGCATTATCAGATGACCCCTTCGATTTATGTGCACTCACACCTGGTCATTTTTTGATAGGAGAGCAAATTGTGTAACCATTGAGTGCAGATGTTAGCAAAGTGCCACAGAGCCGACTCAAGCTTTGGAGTGTCATCAACCAGATGCAACAACATTTCTGGAAAATATGGTACGCCGAATACCTCAATACGTTACAGCAGCGTATTAAATGAAGTAAACGACGCGATAACATCAAGGTAGACGACCTTGTGCTGATAAGGAAAGGAGGAAATACAGCTGTCCACGTAGGAGCAGATGACTTTGTGCGCAGTGCAAACATTCCGACAGAGCATGGAACTTTGGCGAGGCCAGTGCAAAAATTATGTGTCCTTTCTAAGGACGAAGACAGTTATTCCAACTGAGTACCACCCTCAATTGGGGGGGGGGGGGGGAGTCTAAGACAGAGCAAATGGTCATATAAAAACCTGGATCAGATGGTCGCATTTAATACCCAGAGCAATTCCCACGTCATCATGTAGTAAGGAGAAACCCGACAACAACATCTCTGACGATGGAAAATACCATTGTTCGAATAGCTGTGGCTGCGACCAAAAAATACAGCAGCGCACGTTTGGACGATCACTTCGACAACAACATTTCCAACGATGGAAATACCATCGTTCAGATAGCAGCGGTTGTTACAGAGAAATTAAGCAATGCGCATACCATCATTTTGTCAACAGCAGCAGTGGCTGTGGCAGACATCATTTTTGGAATAGCGGTTGTTGCGACCGAGAAATAGATTTATGCGTCTACCATCCTTCTGTCAACAGCAGCAGTGGTTTTGGCAGGTATCATCGTTGGATTAGTGGTTTTGAAATATAGCAGAAGATTTTCTTATTTGAATAGCAAATGACCCAACCATTGATGAATTGAAAATGAAATCAAATTTTCTAGGAAAATGGAAATATGTATGTAACTCTGGATGGTACAGAATATTCTTGAGAACGGAGAACGGAGGAGAATAAATATCAGCATCTCAAAATATGTAAGGCAGTTCATCAGTTGAATTTGAAGAACATTAGATTTTACTGATAGATTTAAAAAGTATTTTATAATTTTTATAATTTGTGCGAAGCCGTAGGCAGAAGGTTGTATTTTAAAAATTTTGTAGCTGAAGTTTAAAGCTGAAGTTTAAAGTGATATATTTGAATATTTATAAAAATTTAAGATGATTACACGAAAAGAAACTTAGCTATGATGCTTAAGATTAAAACGATTTTTTTACACATTTTTTTTTGTTTAGTTTTGAAATTTTCTATGTATACTTCGGATATGCAACATTATTTTATTTTGAACTATTTATAAACTTTATTTAGCTTAAGCTTAATCTTAACTTAATCTAACAAATGTAACGTTTTAACCTAAATGTAAACTAATGAACGGAACGTAAGCCCATGATTGTACTAAGAATGCATTGTATGACAGTTTAAAGCTAAAAATGGATGTTATTTCCGATACAATAAATTTAAACTTATTGCTGTAACTTTTTTCGAACCCTATTTTACCCTACACGTAGGTAACGCGAAGATTAACCCAACACACCCCAAAATTTGGTTCTAACGAGCTGTATCTTTAAACATTTAAAACACTTAAATAATTAAAAAGTTGCAAGTGCAAGTGCACAAAGAATATACATATATATTTGGTACATATAAAAAGAAAAAAAATTATAAAACATATGAAACAATTAAAAAACATTAGACATTTAAAACAATGGAGTGATAATACAAGTGCAAAGTGCAAGTACACAAGGAATATATATATAGTATATACAATGACTCAACTTTTTGATCACATGATCAGAGCAAAGTATAACTTTTAGTTGTAACTCTTCAAGTTTACCACTTAAAGCAAATTAATTTTTATTCAAAATAAATGGAGTGATTATAAATCAGCACAGCAAAAGCAGACGAAAATGTACTGTTAATTTGCGAGAACAATAATAATGCAACTGTCGCAGTTGCATATTGTCAGTACAAAGTTTGGCCAGGTATTCAATTTTCTCTGTGTTTTCTGTTAAAAATAAAAATATTTAAGGTATTAAAATAAGAGTCTTACATAAGGTACATTTAAATTTTAGTTTAAACAATTAAAATAATTGTTTTAAATTTGATGGTAGATGAAAGAACTTGGTATCTCCAAAATTAAGGAAGTGGGAAGGATAATTGTTTCCAAGACAAGTCTGACGCTGAAAAAAAATAAGTCTGGAAGCAAACCAATTTTAAATTCAAATATACAAAGACGGAGGAGAACATTTTTTGATTTGGTGATGCATGTGCATGGAAGGGGTTGGTGAATGCATCAGGCATTATATCACTATTCGAGAAGACGGATTCCTTACAAGTTTGAAAAAGTGGCATAAAGATTGTCGGACATTACCTTCCCTTAAGATAATGATCCGAAATATACAGCTAAAATTACGAAAGCGTGGCTGCAAAATCAGCAATTTCAAATACTTGATTGACCCCCACAACATCCAAGCCTCAATCCGATCGAACATTTTTGGGTTTAGGTAAAACGTGCTATTTCGGATTTGCCTGGACATTGTCCGGATTTGCATGAATTTTGGCACCGCATTTAAACTGCTTGGCTAAATATCACCGCATGTCAATGTAAACATTTAATAGAATCATTGCCGAGAAGAATAAAAGTGCTCCTCAAAGCAAAAGCAGGCCATACGAAGTACTAAATAAGAACAAATTCGCAAAGCCAACAAATTGATCAAAAGCTCTATTTTTACTTTTGTTGTATTGAATTATAATAAAAAATGAATTTGGTCCTCATTATTTTTTTTTTATACTGAATTATAATATTATTTTATTTTCTTGTTCAAAATTTCATTGAATTATAAGCACAAATAAAAAAGTTACGATCAAAAAGTTGAGTCGCTGTATATGTAGGAATTAAAATAAAAAAAGAAAATCCAGTTTTTCAACAAAATTATTTTAATTCAGCAATTTTGACATTCGTTTTCTGGTGTTCCTCAAATGTTTGACCAATGTAGGGTGATCATAAACTCCACAACTCGGCCATCCTGTATTCTAGCTGTCCTCAGCGTAACGCTCTATAAAGAAACATAAGCATTAGCTATTAACATCCTTGTCAGAAAACGAGTTCGAATCCAAGTCGGTTTTGCGCCACTTTTTTAACATGTCAGCATTAGTGGTTGTAATGGCTGGTCCTTCGTGTTCGCCCACCTTTTGTACTTCGTACCTTTCGTTGTCACCAGCATTTAAGATCTTGTAAGGGCCAAGGAATTTTCTGGCTATCTTCAAGTTTGGTCCTAACTGAGTACGACGGATTGCCACTAAGTCTCTTTCTCAATATTTTGTCGCTAGACATCTTTTCCGATTGTAAGTTCGACGGTTTTTATCCTGGATTTCAGCTATAGAGATCCGTGCGAGTTGTCGTGCTTCGTCGCGTTCATTTTTGAACATTTCCCTTAACTCGTCATCAATTAAGTTTCCCAAATTAGAGTGCTTGTCGTTCTTCAGCCGAACACCAAACATTAATTCGAACGGGGTATTTTTAATACTGCGCTGCCAGGTGAAATTGAGGCTTCTTTAAAGCTTACTCCAATGTACATAACATTTCCTAGTATCTTCCGCTGATAATTTTGTAAGAACTGAAATTTCTTGTAGAAACCATCATTGTAATCACAAGATGTTCTTTTTGGCCAACATTGCCATGTACTTCAAAAACATTACTTGTAAAAGCAGATGCCCGATCTGTTATTATCCTTGCCGGATTTCCGAAGGTTACTGCCGACGTCGTTTGGGTAGATCCTCTGTAGAGAAAAATCCTCTACCACGCAAAGAATATAACTGTATTGCTTTGTGGTCTTATCGAGTAGACCAGGATGATCGACGTGATATGTGCTTAGTGGCGCACTTCCTTTATCGGAAGAGCAGAGAAATCCTTCCTGCTTTCTGGCCTTCCTGTCTAACAATATGCACGCTATACAATTATTTCGTATTTCATCAAGTTTCTTTGTCAAGTGCGGTATGTAGTAGTCTCGCTTTACAATTTCCATAATTTGCTTTGTAGCGAAATGTTCATCGATATGCAAGTAACGCAATAGTTCTGGTTACATCTTCTTAGGAACATAAAGAAGTTTTCTTCCCCTACCGTTGCCTTTAAAAATAACACCTCTATCACTTATGAAATTCTCGCAGGCACCGAAATTAAGAAGATTCTTTATGAGACGTATATTTTAATCATCTTCCTGCGTCTTGGTGATTGTCGACAAAAACTCACCCTGAACGACAGCTATAGCATTTCTGCTAAGAGCGTCTGCGTGCCGCATCCTTGAGGCATTACGATGTTCAAAAACCTAGTCAAATTCTTGGGTAACCAGCACCATTGACAAAAATTCCTTCATTTCCATTGTTCCTTTGAACGCTGTGCAGTCGGTGCCGATTTTAAATCTAAGTTCAAGGAGGTAATGTCGAAACTTCTTCAGAGCTGTGAATATAGCTTGGGCTGCCAGCTCGTAGCTGCTGAAGTTCTGCTTTGTAGGAAGTTTCGTCTTGCTGTAGTAAAAAACTGGAAAGAATTGATTATCTTCCTTCTGCAGAAGTATTGCGCCTAGTCCCCATTTAGATGCATCAGTGTTAAGCTCGGTCTCTGCGTTCTTGCGATATAGTTTGAGAACAGGTTCTGTAGTCAGTATATTTTTTAGCCCATCGAATTCAGCCGTCTTCCTGGCTCGAATCGAAAATTTTCTCCTTTCTTTAACAAATTAGTATGTAAGTGGCAACGCTATTAAGGGGTACCCTGGAATAAACTTTCGAAAATATCCGGTATGTCCCAGAATCCCTACGACGTACCTGTTTAACGTACGTACGTACGTACAGCAGCAAAAACAAAAGCCGAAGCAGCAGCAAATTAAATAGTCAAACTCCACAACATAAACAGCGGCAGCAACCACAACAACAGAAACAAAAGCAGCAGCAACAACAACAGCAAAAGCAAAGGGTTCCACCTATAAATACTTTTAGAATGGAACTAAAGGACGCAATTGAACTGTGTAAGTCAGCCATAGGCTCTAATTTTTTCATTAAGAGGCTTAGTGTAGATAGGCATGCGATCCACTGTAATACAGTGGAGCGCTATAATAAAATTAAAAACTAGTTAAAGGACTCGACGACGGAGGTCTTATTCACCCCGAAGGGGTAAAAGCTCCAAACAATGCCTCTGAGGGAGTTGGAACCGTCCACTGATCCGAAGGAGCTCTTAAATCTGCTCAAAGAGAAAGAGTGCGACGGATCGTTTACCACCGCTAGAGCCAAAAGGAAGAAACGGAAGCTACCGTTCTTCCTCGTTCAGCTAACTTCCGATAGCAAACTGGATGGTCTCAGGAGTATGAAAGTCCTAGACTACCAGACTGTACACTGGGAAAAAGTAAAACGGAACGATGACATGTTGCAATGTGCTCGCTGCCAAAAGTTTCGGGCACGACGCGTGGAACTGCGAAATGCAGTCAAGTGAGGTAGGAACCACAAATCAGAAGAATAAGCTCTGGGTAGGGATGGAGCGTCGGAAAAAAGCCAACTCTCTTGCGTTTTATGTAAAAATACGGGACACACCGCAAACTATTGGGGTTTTCCCAAATTTCAGTACATAAAAAAAGTAAATCTGGCTCGACAGCAAAAGGTGGAAGTTAAGCGTCCACCGGTTTAAATTCAAACAACAGCCGTTACTCCCCAAGTTACTTACGCCGGGTAGGGGGAACACGGCACAGTAAGCGAAGGTTGCTTCTCAAGCCCCAGCGCCTAAAGCGCCGGAACCTGGAACTGACATGCTAGCTATCTTGATCTCTATCCAAGGACAGATGGCTCAGTTTAAACGTCAGATAACCGAACAAGATACGCGCGTGGACCAAATCTTCGCATTGCTGCCGGGACTAACGCACCTCTAGTCGTAATGGGTACGTACATGGCGTAGCAAATCCTGAAGGGCCTTGCAGTGAATATTAATTCACTGATTAGGATTGAGCGAAAAGCTGCACTATTCAAGTTGCTTAAGGACCAATCCCCTGATGTGCTTTTGGTTAGAGAAACTAAGCTAACCAAAAGACGCAATATGAGGCACAGAAGGTATAAAATAATATGAAGAAATCGTCCAAGCGGTTATACATGGTGTCTGTTAATGCAACTAATGCTACTCAATCCACCCTAATCACATCAGAGCTCAAGACACTTTTTCGATTTCTGAGACTGAAATTGGAGGAAAACTATTTTATTATTGGCGGGGATTTCAATGCCAAACATAGAGATTGGGGAAATAATACACCAAACATAAGAGGGAACCTATTATTTAATTGGTGGGGTCAGCACAGTGTGATATGCCGAATCGACCTTAAGGCGACGGATAGTCCGGCATTCCTACAACTATAGTAAGGTGCGTTGGACACACTTCTCAAGAACACTAACGAGAGGACTCTCCTCGAATTCGCTCTATTCACCGTCTAACAGAAATCTGTTAAACGAGAAGATTGGCAGACGAGACAATAAAACGAACAATGGACAAAACGATACCTCGATATCAACATTGACAACGAAGACTTATTCCGCAACGCAACTATTGGCACACTGCACCGACATAAAAGTAGACTGCTGTCAAGACTAAAAACCTTGTACAGACAGTTTACTGAGAGACATATCTCGGAGATCATAACATTAAAGTCGTCGATCAAAAACCTCCAAACATTAATAAAAGAAAATGACAGAAATTCTGTATGCTTGTATTGGAACAACAAAATTCGGGCTGTAAACACCACCACCACAATTAAATAGTGAACTGGCGATTCAAGAGCTCGGGTTTTACCCAGTTCAATGACGAGAATATGGCAAATAATGTCATCTCCGACGATAGGGTATTACCACCGTTCGTTTCGATGAAAGAGCTCCAAACGATCTTTGAATCACTTAGAAGTAGGAAATTAGTGGGAACCGATGAAATACCGAACATTTTGCTACGACATATCCCGCTAGAAGCGGTGGACATTTATACCACCCTCTTTAATAATGCGATGAATAATGCCCGTTTAATGTACAGCGAAGTTGAAAATAAAATTTCAGAAGTCGGAAATTATTTTGTTTAGGACGCCTTTGTCTGGGGCCTCTAGGGGTACCAGTAAGAATTGGCGAAAGTTTTCGATAGTACGGGCAGCCACTTGCTTGTCGAAATGTATGTAGTCAGATACTTTGGGATCTGAATTTAATATGAATGAAAAATGACTCATTGGCCGTCACGCCACCTACTTGGGTTCGAATCCCGATAGGATCATAACAGCAATTTTTTTAAAATCGTCACCACCCTTTCGGCGGGCAATGGCAAAAAATGCCTATAAAAAAGCTTCTTAGGAGAGCCGTTCGTTCGCAACCGGCAACGAACAGTAGGCCCTGTTTAGGAATGCAAAAATTCACAAAGTGAGAAACACAAATGAGTGTGAGAAGCTAGCCCTTGGCCACACCTGGCTGTAGCGCTATTTATTTATTTATTTACCCTTGAAACTCACTCATCGATTGTGTACCATATATGTTAACATCGCCTTGTTTGTAGGCAGATTGTCGATGCCCCCTATCGCATATTGCATTACGAATTTTTCGTCGACACCACCTCTTGTATCTAGTTCCCGCATTGCAAATAGATACTCTGTTGCACTGTTTCCATTCGACTGTTTTTTGGATGCTAATCCTTTGTGCCCATCTGCTACAGTCATACTACCCCCAAACTCATCGGAAAGTAGTTGCTTTGAGTCTACCCAGTTTGCTATTGTTGGTTTAGTTCTCATAGCAGTCTTTGCCATTCCCGTCAACAACTGCTTAGCAACCCCTAGACCCAACACTAGCTTTATTAGCACTACCTTTTAGCTGTTCCAGGTCGGTTCGTAAAAGTGAATATTCAAGCTCCAAATTTGGAATACTTTTAAAAATCGGTTGCACCCCACTCGTTTGTCTTCCCTTTGGCTGGTTATGACCAATGACCAACCCAATACAACTTACCTGAATTTCCTCTTCTTCGATTTCTCCAGTCTGTGGTGAGTATGCAAATTGCGCCGTGTAAAGATCCATCGTTTTCAACTTTAACTTCAACTGTCACCAGCTGGGCAAAGCTGCCCAAAGGTCGTAAGTTGCTCTAATAAAATATTAAATTAATATCGAAAAGAAAAATGTTTCTAATAAAACTAATATATACTTGATGCCCACACACATTGATATTTTAATTTCAAATAAAAACCTTAACAAATGTCGAAATTGTCATCGGGTGCGGATTAATAAGGTGTTCTGGAGCAGATTCTTCGTGACGACTCCAATTTCAAAAAGACTGGAGCATCACGTCGTACAGCTATCTATCTTTCAAGTTGTCTTCTCATACTAGAAGGGAACATCAAGAATGCGCTTAGTCTGCAAGCGAAAATTCGACGAAAAGAAATAGAAGAAGGTCTGGAAAAAGAAGATTACGATGACATATTTGATAGGTTACAAGAAACTTATTGCACTTACTGAGGTGAATTGGTCGATGCTATCGACATTGCCAAGTCAGCATGTAATGAAAAGTGAATCCACAGGTGCTTCTTGTAATTAGCTTTGGTTCCTGCAAATTCAAATTCCGCAATTCGAGGGCTCTTACACAAAATGGCGGAATTTCCATGACGTATTTTTGTCATTAGTGTACACAAATAGAAAACTGGGTGAAATTTAAAAACTTCGCTACCTAAAATCTTCTCTGACGGGTGAAGCTACTTGTTTGTTGAAGCTTTTAGTGTTGCATTCTGGCAATTATGACAAAGCATGGGAACTGCTTATCGCCAGAATCGACCAGAAGCGAGTGTTGGTAAACGCCCATTTTAAGCTTTTTTTTTTACCAGCAGCAGTTGTCAAAGGAGACTGCAAGTAGCATAAAGTCTCTATTGGACACGTCCCAGGAATGTTTCTATTCCCTGGAAAATTTAGGATTGCTAATAAGTTCTTGGGATAATATATTAATTTACATATTGGTACAAAAATTACCTGGTTTTACTGTGGTTGTGGGAGGAGAAGTTGGGTAGTTCGAAGGAGTTACCCACACTGACACAATTTACAGAGTTTCTTCTAAACCCGTTTTTGGACCTTGGAAGCAGTAGCTTGAACGAGTGGCTAAAGGACAGCGCTTCTTCTTCACAGAAAGCTGCATCTGTAGAGGAGAAAACAGTGTTTCACATCAGGAAGAAGCAGTTTGCATGCCAAGTCTTAGGACTTGTGAAAAGTTGAGAGACATGGAGATCTGCGAACGATCGAAGACAGTGGACAGAATTGTGGTTTGTGGAAACTGTTTGATATACAGTCACAAGACAACTTTTATTTCTGAATCAGCTGCACAATTGTTAGGGCTTCATCAACGCCGAACTCTCATTAAAGTATCTGGATTGGGGAAAGTTAGCAGTGATTCATGTCAGCGGTATGTATGTCCTACCTTTGGGTCACTGGTAACACTTTTTGAGACAAATACCCCAGCCTTGTATACATCAAGTCATTGAGCAAACAACATCATCATGCCTTAATTTTTTGTTTTCATTTAAAGAAAAATGTTGTAGAGTCCCATCTAATGCTTGGCATAAGGTGATCATGCTTTATCAGAAGGTGTATGCAAGATAATAATTTTGATGTGAGAAATGAAAAACGTGGAAGACCAACAAAAAAGTTGGAAGACGCCAAATTGCGAACAATGCTGGATGAAGATGACACTTTGAGTCAGAAACAAATGGCAAAAATGTTAAATGTTGCAAACAAGCAATTTCTGACCGCTTAAAATCCATGAGCAAATCAAAAAGTCTGGAAAATTGGTGCCACATGAATTGAATGAAGGACAGATTTAAAACCGAAAAACCGCTTGTGAAATTTTGCTTCAAAGACACAATAAAAAAATCAGTTTTGTATCGAGTTTTTACTGGCGATTTAGATGGATTTAGATGGATTTATTTTTATTTAATTTAATCAAAGGGCTATCCAGGACAACCATCAACTTCGACTGCAAAACCAGATCGATTCGGAAATGAGACAATGCCGTGTGTCTCGTGAGACCAGAAAGGTGTGAGTTCCACGAGCTCCTAAAATCTTGTGAGACCGTCAATACAGATTGCTACCGAAAACAACCAGAATGGGCCAGTAGACACGGACGGCAAGGTAATTTTGCTTCATGACAATACACCTGCACACGAAGCAAAACTGGTTCAGGATACAACCAAAGCACTTGGCTGGGAGCTGCTTCCCCACTCGCCGTATTCACCAGGCTTGGCTCCTTCCGACTTACATTTGTGTTCATCGATGGGACACGCATTAGCTGAACAGCACGAGAAAGTCAAAAATTGGATGAATTTTTGGGTTTGCTTCAAAAGACGAGCAGTTTTATTGGGGTAGAATTCATAAATTGCCTGAAAGATGGGAAAAATATGTGTTTTACTTTCCCATTAAAAATTAATATTTTATTTTCACAAAAAAACGCTCATACCGGTACACTTGGTAAGCCTTTAGCTATTTAAAATTGGGAACACATGCAAGGTTTAAGGTTAGCCGATCCACAATTCGATAAACCTGGGACTGTTAATATTTTCCTGATTGGCGATGTTTTCACTGAATTTATTTAAGGATCCATTATCCGTGTTGATGATGAAAGATCGCCAATTGCACAGGAATCAGAGTTAGGTTGGCTTCTCCTTGGGAAGACAATTTCGCAAAATAAAGAACCTGTCCATAGCTTTTGACAGGTTTTTGATATATTGTAGATACTCAGTTGCGAAGGTTTTGGGAATTGGAGGAGTTGCCTTTCGATACTAAGGAGACTGCTGAAGACAAAGCTTTTGAAAAGCATTATGTCAACACAAGAAGAAGATTGGCTTATGGGCAATATGAAGTATCACTGCTATTTAAAACCGGATGTAAGCCTAAGTTTGGTGCCTCGAAGTTAGGTGCCTTACGTAGGTTTCATCAACTAGAAGGAAGATTCCAGGAAAACCCCACATAGCACAGGGCGCGCGCTCCGCAGATGGCAAAAGTTGACGAAAGGAATACCACAATGGATACACCACACACGCTTTGATATGCAATTCGGCCTTGATTAAACACCAAACCGTTCGCGAAAATTTCGTCGTACATCAATCACAAATTATACCGAATTTTTTGGAAAAATAATTTTAATGATTTTTTTTCTTTTGCATTTTCCCATTACTTTTTCTTTTTTTGAGTTTTTTTTGCTGCACTTGCGCATGATCACTTTCGCAATTTCAAACGAAAGAAACGAAAAGAATGTTTGGGGAGAATAGACAAAAAAAAATTATTAATAAATTAATAAAAACACTTACCTTTAACACAACACAAAACTGAAAACAAACACAGTAACGTGACGATCGTTATCGTCGACGAAAAAATATGGCCCAATAACGCCGCCGGCATGCAAACCGCACCAAAAAAAAGTTTTCTTCAGATCATTGCGCAGTTTGTTAATGTGCTTATTCCATACAAAATGACAGTTAATGATAACTATAAGATATTTGTAGCTTCTAACAAATTCAATGACTTTGTTTGCAGTGTTCGGGTAGACATTGTTTCTAAAATATATTTTACTTTCCGTTGGTTTGAATTGTGGACTCCGGATGTGCATCATCTTGGTTTTTGAAGCATTTATAATCAAACCGTTGTCGTGGCACCGTTTAAGTGTAGCATCGAACTCCTCCTGCATTATCTTCGTCACCGTATCTGACTGTGACTGACCATAATCGCCAAATCGTCACCAAAGGCATATGAGATGCTCTGCTGTAGCTTATTCGCCTATAGAATGAAGAGATACAGCTTCTATATAATACTCATCATGTCCTTAATCTTTACGCAAAACAGCTTGCTGTATAAATAATCCTTAAGACAATCAGTTATTACTCCACGTATAGCAATACGCACTAGCGCTTCTAATAGCTTTCCGGTGGTTAAGAGTGTCAGAAGCTTTACTGAAGTCCATGAACATGACTAGAACATTATGGCTTTTATTTATATTTTTATTGACAAAAGCAGCGAAATTACCTAGCAGCTTTACTGTACTTTTGTTTTTTCGAAATCCGTATTGACTTTTGTGTATAAGGGAGTGTTTGTCAATAAAACTCTGCAACCTTTGCTGAATAACACCTTCTAAACACTTTTCTGCTACTTTAATTATAAATATCGGTCTATAGATACTTAGCTAATTTTTAAAACCATTCCTGTAGATAGGTCTTACAACAGCGGTCTTCAGCATTAGTGGGATGTTTAATGGTTTTAGACTGGGTTAGCAAATTTACTAAGTAAAGGAGCAAATATTTTGGCGTATCTGATATCAACGGTTCTAATTTCATCAGGTAGGATCCGTATATCTCTACACTAGGAGGTCCTCCCTTTTTCGAATGTGCTGCTTCGTGCCTCGACCGAATGAGATGAGTTATGATTTAAAAGGTGCACTGGCATCAACACTTGGTAAGGAAATAAATTATTTTATTTTATAACTTTAGTTATAAAGTTCGAGTTTAAATCTTTTTTTCAATTGGATTGACTTGTTGAAGTTTTTCAAAACGCTGAAGAGCATGTTGGTGCCGAAACCCTGGATTCATTGTTTGGATCCTCCCATAAAATTCATACATAATTCTAGTCTAGTTAGAATTATTAAGAAAAATCTCCACACGGGTAAGAACTTGAAAAAATTTTTCTGTCTACAAAGGTCTTTTGTAGAGCGAGAGTGAGTGTACTTTGGATCCAAAATCCTTCATGCCATTTCCAAGGTCAAGTTAAAGTCAAATTGCACCTAATGTGTTTACATACATATGTATGTTTAAGCTAATGTTGAGAAATTAATGTAAATTACTACCTAC
The DNA here is from genome assembly GCA_907269105.1 of Volucella inanis. Classification (NCBI taxonomy): domain Eukaryota; kingdom Metazoa; phylum Arthropoda; class Insecta; order Diptera; family Syrphidae; genus Volucella; species Volucella inanis. The sequence continues at coordinate 75,961,381 of OU026153.1, forward strand.
GTTGTAGATTACCTACGGGTACGACTATTGCGATAGCATCAAGGAATTCTGGGAGGCTGCTTATTTTTTTTTGACAGAACATTTCGTTGTTGGAGACTACTGTGGAATATAAAGGCTATTTGAGATTTTCGATTTGTCAAAAGCTATTTTACTTTAAGCGAGTGAAGTTTGTTGTTTGTGCACTTGTGGTATTGCATCAAGTTGCCCATGCGCTAGCATCATAGGGGTTATTTTAGGTGTTAAACCAAGGCATACGTCCCTTATTCTATTTGTTAGCATTGAAATTCTGATCTCAAGATGGCAAATCCACCGGAAAGTAATTCTAAAGTGGAAAGTCTAGTAGCCGATGTTGCTTATGACAAGGAGAAATCATTAGATGAGTTGAAATCATAGCGATCTTCCACCAACGGCAACCTCAGTCGTATTAAAAAACTAATCTCAACTAAGGGGGGACATTTATGGTTGCAAGTGCAAGTGTTGAACGTGCAGTTAGCAATTGAGCGAATAAATACGGCAGAGGAAGCGGAGGTGAATGAGGCGTTAAAAGCAGAAGTCGAGGACATTTATATTGCTGTTAAAGAAGTTTAGCACTAATGCTAATAGTACATATAGTTTTAATACAACTGCGATAATTAGGCAACAAGTTGCAAGATCGCGTCTTGAACAAGTTATAATCCCTAAATTCTCTGGGAAGTTTTCGGAATATCCAAACTCTATGGGTCTATTCCAGAGCCTGATAGACAAGGACGAGACTCTCGATAGCTTGCAAAACTTAAATTATTTGACGCAATCGCTGACAGGATCTGCACTGGATTGTGTAAAAGAGTTTGACCGGAAGGCATTGGATAAGCTCAAAGAGCGTTTCGATAATAAGCATCAAATGTTTCAGGAGCACATTAACTCTTTGCTGGCGGTGCCTAAAATATCCAGGGTGACCTCTTCTTCATTGAGGAATATTCAAAACAGTTTCAATACACACTTAACTGCAATGTTGTCGTTAGGAAGTTGTAAGCGCATTACACATTCCATTCTCATTTCGTTGGCTTTGGACAGAGTAGATATTGCTGCGCAATCAAAGTGGCAAGATACGATCGATTATAGCAACATGCCCTCGTGGGAAGATTTTACGAAAGTTCTGGATCGACGTTGCCTTAATTTAGAGGCAAGAGAATCGAAACCAAATGTCCCTGAGAAACCTCCGGAGAACGTGAAAGTTGGTTCTCTGGCCATGATTTCGTATGACAACTCAACACCTCAGCAGTTTCTGGTCGGACGAATCGTAAACACTGTCACATCAACAGATGGTAAAATTCGTGTGGTCGACCTTAGAACAAAAAATGGAATCATTCGCGGTGCTATTTATCGGATGGCACCACTTCCCATTGAAGACTGAAGTGTCTGTTTAATGCTCTGAATATTTCAAGACGGTATGTTTCCGGATATATTGAATTATTTTTAAAACGACTTTAATGAAAAGATGAAAACAAAAAGGAAAAAGAAACTGAAATTAAATATTGAATTGTTAACTATTGATGTTCACACGGTGATGGAAAATTAAAGTTTAAGTCTTTTTTTTAAACTGGATTGACTTGTTGAAATTCTTCAAAATGCTGAAGAACAGTAGCATTAGCAAATATTGTATGTGATACAATAACAGTGATGTAAGATTTGCGATTTCTATGAAGAGAAAATATATATATAATTTCATTTGTAAGGTACTTAATAATTGTTAAATTGAAATTTGACTTTTTTCTTTCATATATTTATTTTATTGATCCCCATTATAAGACAATTTGTTCTTATAATATTTTGATGTTTGAGCTAATATTATAAGAGCTAATATTATAATATAAGTTTTGTTCCACAAATTTTTATACTCTGTTTCGAAAATTTTGTTATCTCTTTAGTTTTTCCAGCTTCTGTGGACTTCATCTCCTTTCTTACATTCGGCGATAATGAATGGGGTTGTCCAGGGGATTATTTCCTTTGTTCTGTTTTGTTTTTATGTCTAAGTTGATTTTTATTAGATATTGTAAAATGTTTCTGTGGATACCAATGATAGAACTTATTCCTTTTCAATACAATTTCTTTAGTTCAGTTCACAATCTAATGGGTTACCTCATCCACATTTACTGTTCTTTATCTTTACTTAAACCTTTTAATCACTGTCTTAATTCACACTTCAAATTCAACTTTCGAACTGACTTACATACTTTGGGGATGCTGATATTTATACTCCAATGATATATTTTAAGAACAATCATTGTTATCCAGTATACCACACAATTTTCCAATTTGCTAGAAAATTCGTTTCTCCTCTCCAATCATCAATTTTAAATGGATATCAAACTATTTCCTGTCTAAAGTTGCTTGTCTCGCATAACTTCGCCAGTCATCATTCCGTTGAAATGACACATTCTATCCAATTGGACCACCTTCAATTTTTCTCAATCCCCACGCTTGGTACGGTAGACAACGTCGTTAATGCAATTTTGGCGGTTTTCCCTTTTTACGCAAAGGATTATACAGCTACACCAGATCTCCTTCTTTTAAGCCAGAAGATTTCGCTTTGATGTCGTACCTAGTCTTCGTGCGGTTACTCGCTAGCTTCATTTCTCGGATGTTTTCATGCAATTTATATATCCCTCTGAACAATTTATTCACGTAGTCGTTCACGTGGATTTTTTAGGATTTTTTACTTGGCAAGCCAACTGTTTGACCAAATTTGATCTCGGTTGTGTCCTGTTGAACTATGGGCCGCGTTTCGGTAGGTCATTTTCTGACGACCATAGATAGATGTTCATTCAAGGTCCGACTGAATTGCTCGAGTATTCTGACTGAAGTGGCATCGTCTATGTCTTCCTTATTCTTAGATATTGGTACAACTTCCTGGAAGACTTTTGATTGAAAGTTTCGTCCTTGATCGTAGTGTAGCTCCATTGGGACCCCAAATCTGCTCACTTTACAGATTAAAGGATTCAGAAAACGGCCCCAAATCAGCTCACTTGACAGATAAAAGGATTCGGTTAACGGCCCATCGATGTCGATGGCTATGCGTTCGAATAGTGCTCCGACATCGTATTGTTGCATTCGTCCCTGCGGTTTTACCTTTGGGCCCTTGGTAGCCGCACACATTATACAATTTTTACACCAATTCTTGTCATCTTTTTTAGCACTTAGCCAATAGAAACGTTCCCTTACCTTTTCCAACGTCTTGTTTATTCCCAAATGGCCTCCTGAGATTGCGTCATGAATTTCAGGGAGTACTTGGCTGACCCTGGACTGTGGCATGATTAGCTGCATACGAGATGTTGCTCCATCTACATTTTCTCATTTACTCTTTAGCAAACCATCTTGAACACAAATCGAGTTCCACTGTGCCCAGTATGCCTTCTGAGTTTGGCTCCGGTCCGATATCTGCTGCCAGTTTGGTCTTTCTTCGTGTTCTTTCGAGGGCAATATTGGTTTGATCTCATTATCTGCCTGTTGGGAGGAGCATATTTCGCCTGCACTCTAACCCTATATTGGCTCAGTCCTGATCATTTGGATAGTGACCTGTTCTTTCGCTTCTTTACGATTTGAGTGTTCACATTTAACTGCGCACAGTTAATAAGAAGGAGCATCACTGTTTGAGTAAAGTTTTCCCTTTTGTGTTGCACTTCAAAGTTGTAGCCCCGAAACTATTCGATCCATCTTGGCCTTCAGGATTCTTAATCTGGAGTAGCGATTTCAGAGCTGCATGATATATCTGAATGAAATGAATTTTTGTTCATAGAGGTACTTATGTAAATGCTTCGTAGTCACAATTTAAGCCAGCAGCTTGCGCCGAGTTAAGCAATTTTTCCTTTTAGATTCTTATTATAATATGCCACCATTTTCTCCTGACCATCATGAACTTGGGAGACCGCAACATTGCTAATGCTGCGCCCACAACGACGAGTGTGGGGTAACCTAAGATGAGGGCATTGCACAGCTGCCGCTTACGTTTTTTTAATGCTTTTTCACAATCTCCACCTGAAGGGTCGGTATTTTTCTGTAGGTTGGTATGATATGTATGATCTTCGCAGTATCAGCAAAATCCTTTACGAACCTCCAGTAGTACGTGGCGGGTCCCAAGAAGCTTCTTAATTGGTGTTTAGCTTCAGGGTCAGGCCAACTTTTCACGGCTTCGATTTTGTCATGATCCGTCCTTACAGTCATATAATGTGACCCAGATATTTCACTTCCAGACGGAACAAGGCAAACTTTTATGGGTTCAGCTTTAAATGAGTACTTTGCAGCCTCTTAAATACTTCTCTTAGGTTTTCTTGATGCTCCTCGAACGTCTAATCTATGACGATAACGTCGTCCAAATACACTAGGAACGTTTTCCACTTGAGGCATTGCAATGTTCGTTTAACTATTCGCTCGAAGGTTTTTGAAGCTTTGCATAGTCCAAACAGCATCACTGTAAACTTCCAGACACCGTTTCCTGTAGAAAATGCAGTTTTTTCTCGAACCGTACGATAAATATTTTCCAGTAATGGGTCTTGAAATCAAGGGTTGAAAAGTATTTTGCTCCAGAAAGCGTACCCAAAGTTTCATCTATTCCTTGAAGTGTGTAGCCGTCCTTTTTAGTGACGACGCTGAGACGTCGGTAGTCTACACAAAACCTCGTGTTGCAGTCTTTCTTCTTCATGAAGACCACTGGAGAAGCCCACGGATTCTGCGATTCTTCAATCAGCCCTTCAATTTTCATCTTCGATACCATTTGTATCTTTTGTTTGTTTAGCCAGAGGAAGACGCCTTGCAGGATGACGGATTAGTCGGGCGTCTCTGGTGTCAATGTGGCGTTGAACAAGTTGTGAACGTCCATATTCTCCGTCTGGTGTAGAAAATATATCAGCGTACTCACTATTAGTTTTTCTGGCACGATTCGCTGCTTTTGAACCAGATTACGGAGCCTGAGAATTTTGTTCTTGATTTTTATACTCTAAACTGTTGCCATCGATGTTACACGAATTGTTTCCATTGCGGTCGATAAAGCCTCAACAGGTACACATTTTCCCACTACCTCTCCTTTTTGAGATTTACGCTGAATGTCTTTGTGTTCAGAATTTTTACTTTAGGATAAGTAAGGTCCTTCCCATCACGAAGTCTCTCCTAATTTCTGGCTCCATCAGATAGAGTCGGTGGCTACGAGGACCACCTTCCACTTTTGCTTAAACAATTGCTTCCGACTAAAGGTCTAGGATCTGATTTCAGAAGATGACGGCTTTAAAGACGAAAGAATTGGCGTTTCTGTATACCATTTGTATCTTCATTTTTCCGTATTTCAGGGCATGTGCCCCAAAATCCACTATTAGTTCAAATTCTCTCATGAAATCTGTACCAATGATACATTCGTCGTAAGTGTCAGCCACCAGAAAAACGTGAGAGAAGGCTATCCTGGCAGGTGGATTTTTATGCGGAATTCACCATATACCTAAGCTGTTTCTTCCCTAGTCGTGCTCAAGCTCTAACTGCTGATATTATGCAACCAGGATTTCTGCACCACATCAATCCTGATGATTGAGGCCGTGGCACCAGTGTCTATTGTTACAATCCATTTTTTCCTTCCACTGACTAATTCTACTAGAAGGCTTTCATTGCATTGTTTTGGTAGCGAAACTTTTTTGTGTGTACTCTGATTTTATTTCCAAAGTAACACTAAAAACGTCGTCGAAATTATTATTATTATTATTATGATCTTCGATGAGGATGATAAAATATTTATTAGTTGTGCTTCCATCTTCTTTTATTTTTAAAATATATTTGCTTGCGACTCGTTTTGAATCAAGTTGAGCACCTAAGAATAATAAATTGCCTAAAATCACAGCCGAATGCACGAAAACAGAAAGTTTGACACACAATACTATTTGACGTTTATACATTTTGACATAAAATCTAGGAGACATTTTGATTCTAAAATGAAAACGAGAAGCAAAATTTTATTCCTGCAAATTGAGAGGAAATGGTTTTACGTCACAGAGAGAAGCCCAAACGAAAGCGCCATTAGATGATTGTCTGGGGTAGTCGACTCCTGTTACCAACTTCTGCCCCACTGAGAGATGTTTTCGGGAAGCTTGATCGGCTTCTTGATAGCCGTTTCTGCCGGTTTCTTCTTTCAATTGCTTCTTACCACAGTAAGGGGAGCCTTTTCGTTAAATCGGTTCTTTACCTTGCTTTTGAGGATGTCCTATATTATTGCAGTTCCAACAGCGCATGCTTCGTCTATATCGTATAGTATCTCGTTCCTCGGAACTAAGTCTTGCTCAGGAGCATTCAACAGATGCTACTTCCCTGACAAAGTGTGTTCCCTTGGAAGCCTGATTGGCTGCTTTCATCGCCAGAGCGAAAGCAAGTGCATCAGCAAGGGTTCTTTTTCTTTCCATTCTTACTGCTGACTATGCCATTAAATTTGCAATTCCCCTGACGAATGCGTCCTTTGCCATTTTGTCGATAATTTCCTGGCATGCGCACAGTGGGTCCGAAACGGGTTCACTGTCTCAAATATCTGTACCTCTTACATTTTAAGTGATAGAAACTTGAAAATTTGTACATATATTATTGAATGTATGTACATGCTTTTTAATGAAATTAGTTTTAGGCGATAACGAACGAAAGAGAATGAAAAATAGATGAAACTTGTTGGCTGATGCATGTACAAACAGTCTCAATGTACTATTAACTTGATTTTGGTAGGTTATTTTACATTTAGAAAAAAATTTTAAAACATTTTAATTTAGAAAGATTAAAGTTGATGTATTCTAGAACAAGTATAATATGGTAATTATTCACTTTCAGACAGATCCAAGAGCATTTTGGCTTCATCCAAAAATTTCTTGGAAACGGTTTCGGTCGGTGTCCTTAAATTTGTAATATATGGATCTGATGTAAATAATAATGTATTTAAAACATTTTCATTAGTTGCTGAATGTGAACACGTCCTGGATATCAGACCGATATCGTCAGAAGTCTTTGTTCCGCCCTTCCTGTGCATCTTCAGACAATTGGCCTATTGGTAAAACTGCGAAATTCCATATGACGATGACGGCATGTAGTACCAATTGTATTTATTCACAAATATTTGAGCTGTATTCATTGCGTATTGGCCGAATTTGGTAGCATCTACTGCGATTCCAGATGATATTGATTGTAGTGTAATATATAGCTGTTTTATCATTTCTTCGTCAACTCCAGTAATATTGGACGGATGAACAATGATAGTTGGAAAATAATCTTCGCACAGTATTTCCATCATTACTGTTACCAGCTCCTTGTCGAGGTTTGTAAATATGGAGGCCAAGTTCATTTCGAAATCTGCTTTGCACATATTTTTTCTTTTCTTCCTTGCTCGTTTTATTTTCTGGAGTTGCTGCTGACCATTTCTCGAACGAAAGATTGTAAGAAATATGTAGAATGGTTTCCATACATCTAATCCAGGCATGAAGTATGGAAAGGCTATATTGGAAAGCATCTTCGTTTTCGGGCTTGGAAGTAACTTTGTTCAAATCATTCATCTCCTTAGGTCTAGCTCCACATATAGTACGCATGATGTATCCGTTAATACTTGAAAAACTTTACTGTTAATCACAGTGCCATTTTTTCTAACTATTGATGGAGTAATATGTCAGTTTGACGCTTTATATTATCAACAGTCTCTTTAGTTTGCTGTGGAGCAGGTAGTATTTTGCCAGATTACAAGATTTGTTGATAAGTCAAGTAGTTTTTTAGGTACGAGAGAATCAAGAAATAAATTGGCTGTTTATATTGACTTTGCCCAGATGATCCATCACAGCCCCATTTTACGTATAATTTCAAATTTCTTTGCCCTGATTTGTACACCGAATTAATTTGAAGGATACGAGCTGCAGTATGATCTATTAGTTCCTGTAGGTTTATAGAAGCTCCAGTGTCATTAATTTCGATGCTAAATTTTGGTTGATAGCACATCTTCTTTGCATCCATTTTCCCAGTGTATGACGGTAAAACAAAGCAATTTTTCTCAAATATTCAAGACCTTAATAATCGGTATTGAGATTTAGTTAAATCCATATCAATAAATATACCCAGGACTTCATCTTTTAAATAAGAAGTGATTAACTCCATATCATATGACATCTTCTTAAAGACTTTTTTTTATGTCTTTTTTAGGTAAAGTTTGAACAATACTCAGAATAGATGCTTAATCTTCTTCGCCAATAGAACGCAAATATTGGACATAAGCACTTTGTATAAATTCAAATCCACACTCTTGCACAAGTTTCATGTTTTTGCGTTTTTTTGTTTTCTCTGGTGATTTTTCATATGGTTTAGAAGGTCGTCTACGTTCGCCAGAAGAAGTTTAAGGAGTTTCATCTCCAAATGTTACCTTTAATTCACACGCATTGTTACTGTTCAAAACGATATTTTATTGTTCTCGCTTTTTCGAATCGATCTTTAAATTTTGAAAGAAAGTTTTTTTTGAATACTTGCTACAACTATATCAGCTCTAGCTGATGATAGTGTAAAAAAGTCCTTTAAATATTTTTTTAGTTCAGTATAATTTACGCCAGAGTTTATAAAAAAAATCACACAAAACCCTATGACCAGAAATAAAGTCACCCATTTTGATAAATAATGTACTGAATGGCGATCGATAAGCCGAACTGAACTGTACGGTTTTATAAGATAAAATTATTGACACAGCTTTTCAGGCGAATACAAGATTTACAGTTAGAAAAACTGTTTTTTTGAAACGTAAAATTGCGCGTGAATGGTAACAGTTCATGCGAATGAATATGTATTTACCATTTACCTACCATTAGAGTTGGTACTAACAGCTCATATCACTAAATTTAAATTTAAAGTTATTTTTTATTTTTAATGATCAATTAGAAAGCAAACTCATGTTAAATATTACTCTTATTAAGGGTTTATATTGGGAATGTAATCAGATACAAATAATGCAAAAAAATGGTAAATTTTACTTTCCGACATATTTTTGTGTCTGACAAAAAAAAAAAAAAAAAAAAAAAAAAAAAAAAAAAAAAAAAAGGAGCAATAAATTTTGATCCTCTTGTAATTAAGACATATTAAATATTTTAATCAGATAAGCAACTAGGTAGAGGCAAACAGCGCTAACCGCCAAATTTCTGTTTGAATATAAAAACAAAAATCTAAAAAAAGGGCAGATTAAAACAAGATATAAATTAAATAACTATGATGTTATTTATTAAAAAAATATATATTATATATATTATATTATATATATTACACTTCACTTAAGACTGCTTTACAAATTCACTTACGCTACCTTAAATACTAATCCACTTGCTTGCATTTTCACGCTCTGACGTAGTGTTCCAAGAGATGTCATCAAGTTACCATCACCTTGCGTGATAGAATGCGCACTTTTGCACAGGTGTCGGATTATTTGCACACTCGTGTCTGCAGTAGGATGTTCACACACTGGATTGCCATTTGACGATGATGGGAAACTTCTGAAATTAGAAGTTTAATTTTTTGTGCATTAACTCCTCGACCCTTAGTTTCGAACGCCCTTACATGATGTGTTATGTTATGTCTTACAGACCTATTGTTATGAATGCTTGACCAGGCCACTCGTTGGTATCCGTAGTATTTTGAGTTTTCTTTTTCTGTAGCTTCTGGCAACATAGGAAGGTTATAATTATGATAATCAGGACCAAGACCAGACTGATGTTGGCGTGGTGTTAAAATGTTTGATCAGGAAAGTGCCTTCTAACCTTATGGTGTCATTGTTGATGTTAACTGACCCATTAAATTGGTTTAGAAAAAGTATTCCGGGTAAAACTTCCTCGACTGATGGAACGTGCTGATTATTGATAATGGTGCAAGTTGGAGCCTTACTTCTTAGTAAATTCGGGATGCAAGTGGAGTTGCTTATATCTATTAACTTATTCCTATTGCAAATAACAGCTTCACAATTATTTTTTAAGCCATATAATAATTCTTTACATTTTAAAATTTTTGTAAAGGGTATGTTATTAATTTCTTTACCAAATTTGAGGGCTTTTATTAAAAGGAGGTTACATATTTCGGTACTAACAGTTGGAAAACTTATGATATAGACAATATTTTTGCCGTCCGTTGCAATTTTGACATTAGCAAAGTCTAGAGCTTCGTCAATATTTATAAAAGGAATGTTACCTGATTCAAATAATTTTTCAATAAAATTAGTTTCTACATTACTTAGTACATATGAATTTGCAATGTTGGCTTTCGTCCAATGAATTGAGTATACGACGTTAATTATTTCTTCCTTAATTAGTTTAAGCTTATACATAATTCTAAATACAGTGTCATCATCATTAACATTTCTATCTTTCATAATTTTTATAATTTTATTGGTCATATCAGTAATTTCGCTCATTTTTTCCAGAGTTACTTGGTTAATTATTGCCTGTCTATTGTTACTTTCTAACATCTAACATGGCTCACATCTTCTATTGATTTAAATATTCGTACTTGGGCGTACTTTGTTAACTTATCTATGGAGGTTAGGACTAATTGATTTTCTGTAGAGAAAATGTCAAAATGGACGATTTGACCAGGTTTATTCGGGTGACGATCGTACTTGTTTTCATTGCATACAGCGCATTTTTTTATTATCTTTTTTATTTTGTTGAACATTGCAGAGAAGTAAAACTGTTCTAAAATCTGTGCCTTGTTCTCGCGATCGTTACGGTGAGCGCGCTTATGCGTGTTGACGATTATTTCCTCCTGCTCTGCTTCTTCAGTTATGTCGTACACTTGTAGCTGTGCAAATTATACCTTGTAGTTGCTAAAATTAGAAGGGCAAATCTCCTGTATTATACCCATGAACTTTCATCGCTATGTTTTGTGGGGGTGAGTGAATTAATTTGAGTTGTTCTGGGAGGTCGGGAGAGTGCGTCTGTCACGATATTACCCTTACCTGGTTTATACAGCAATTCATAATTGTGCTATTTAAGAATTTCTATTCACCGTTTCATCTAACTGTTGCTGCTGAGAGCATAAGTAAGAGGCTGGTGGTCAGTATCTTTCACTTGAGTATTACGCCCCTGTATTAGAGGTTCTTGCTTTATTGCTGGATATGCTTGATATTGTTTCCCAGACTAAAGTTGGGGATTTTGGTTGTTTGTCGGGTGGCTTCGTTGCTGGGAGTAGTTCGGGTGGTTTTCGTACTCTGTACCCTGTTGATGTTGATTTATACGGTGGTTTTGACCATGAGTTTGACGGTTTGGGTGCGGTTGAACTGGTGAAGAATTTTGCCTCTGAACACCGTTCTTAAATTTTGGTTCTCTTCCCAGAAGCCTGGGTAAGTCACCTTTGAGACCCCTTATAAAAGTGTCTAAGTCTTTACCCCTGTAAGTTTGAGTTAGCAAATTCATGGCTTCATTATTTACTTCCATGCATGCTAACCTATTAAGTATTTATGAGAGGTTCGAATATACTTCGTGATAAAATTCCTGTACCGTTTTATTTCCCTGGTAAAGGGCCGACATTTGGTACTCTAACGTATCAATATCACGCTTAGCCGCGAAGTGGAGGGCAAGACATCTTGAAATACTCACCCAGTTAAGAGGAGTATTATAGGACTCTAAAGCAGTATCTGCTTGTCCGACGATTTTGTTTCGAATGACGTTCAAGATGCCATAGTACTTGGGGATGCCTTTTATGGGCTCGTAAATTTCTAACACTCGACTTACGCTCTTCTTCCACGAGGAGAATTCGCTCGGATCCCCTTAGAAATTTCTCAGGCAGCGAACGACATCGGGAATCTTATCGAGATCGTCCAGCCTACTACTGAACTCGGGTGATATAGTCTAGTCTACACCAGCGAAACAATCGGCGTTAGGGTCTAGTACATTTTCGACTATAGGTCGATCTTTTTTTCTCGAGCATTTTGCCGACTATGGAGGTGATTAACAAATCTAATTCAGGAGTGGATCAGACTTCAAGGTTTTCCATCGGTATGGGATGATAAGGAGGGATTGGGATCTTGCTGGTATATAAACATTGGAAATTGCGGGCTGATTGGATCGCTAGGTGCATATGAACCGGCTGATCTTAAAATAGGCATTTCACTATTTTTTCTTAAATTTAGATTTTAGTTTAGGATATGAGATAAGCAAAATATAAACGAAATTTTATTACTCTAAGTAAAAATTTTAAGTTATTTTATGTTTAATTTATTTTTGAAAATTGGTCTACTTCTGTTTGACCTTTTTTTTCTTTGTTTTTCACAATTATTATATCTTTTTCGTTTCTACTAACTAAATACTTTTGTTTAAGACTGACTTGGCTTTTACTCAATTTTGCTTTTACCGGCCAATATTACTATATTTTTATCTCTTCAAAAATATGCACTTTTAAGGTATTTTTATTCTTGACTGAAATTCTACAAATTCTATATTATTTTTTCCTTTTTACAAATTTCTTATTTTTGACTCTTAAGGTATATAAGGTAACAAAAACAAATTTAATAATAAAATAAATTTAAATATCTTACATAAAATATACCACTATTATTTTCAGCGGTTCCATCGCTTAGCTAGGGCTGTTGATTGAAGGTCGGGTGATGCGGCTAGCTCATAATGAACTTTCGTTTTGTCCACAAAGTTTCACTTTCACAATTGTTTGAGTGTTTGCTTTTGGGCTACTCCGGGGCCCTTAACTTTCATCATAACGGCTACTTGAGACGTCTGACGTCAACCGTGTTTCACAACGCGAAGGGCACGACGACTACTTGAGGCGATTGGCTCGGTAGGAAACTACCGGTCCCTGCTCGGGCGCCAATTAAATAACTATGATGCTATTTATTAAATAATAATTTATTTGGGCATAGGTTACCCTTACACTTCACTTAAGATTGCTTTACAAATTCACTTACGCTACCTTAAATACTAATCCACTTGATTGCATTTTCACGATGTCATCAAGTTACCATCACCGTACGTGATGGAATGCGCACTTTTGAACAGGTGTCGGATTATTTGCACACTCGTGTCTGCAGTTGGATTCTCACACACTGGAATGTCATTTGGGGATGATGGGAAACCTCTGAAGTTAGAAGTTTAATTTTTTGGGCATTAACTATAAATTATACAACATATCTACATATTATACAACACTGTAATGTTTGTATTTTTGTAAATACTTGAAACTCTGCGCTTTCCAAAAATGTATAACACCTATATAGTTCTGAATGAAAAGTCTGTAAGAGTAATTCATTCAAATCAATATTCTGACCCAAGGCACTTCGGCGATTGATTTTACTAATTCCTTTATAAAAAAAAAAATAATTAATATCGAAACTAAATTATATGTTAATTTAACACATTGGCTGAAAAGTCAGTGCCGTTTTATAGTAAAACACAAAATTTTTGCAAAATTCAATTTTATTTATCAATATAGTTGCCTTCGAGAGCGATACACTGATTGAAAAGATTTTTGAGTTTTTGGTCGTTTTGGACGAGGTTCGTCGCCTGCTCGTCACTCAGCTGACTGCCGAGTTGACTCTGGTGTGAAGTGATGGAGCCAAGTTTTATCCATTGTCCAATACCGCTTTAAACACTCCTCTGAATCATCAATACGTTGTTGTTTTTGGTCGACTGTGAGCAAACGCGGCACCCACTTTAAACAGAGCTTTCGCATGTCCAAATATTCGTGTATAATATATCCAACACGCTCTTTTGATATCTTCAGAGCCTCAGCTATCTCGATCAACTTCACTTTTGTGGACTTTTTTAATGTTTTTATCTGAAACAGACTCTTTTGGACGTCTACTGCGTGCATCATCTTCGGTGCTTGTATGACCATTTTTAAATTTCTCAATCCACTTGCGAATGGTTCGTTTGGCTGGTGCAGAGTCCGGGTAACACTTATCAAGCCATTTCTTTGCATCGGCCGCATTTTTTCCCATCAAAAAGCAATGATAAATCAACACACGAAATTGCTTTGAATCCATTTTTTTCACAATAACAAAAGTTGCTTCACTCACAACGCTATATCTCGAGAACTAATCGCCCGACAGCTATCAAATTAATACACGTATCTTTTGAAGGTTGGTACTAACCTTCAATCGTACGAATTTAATTGAAGTGATGCTCTGTTTTTGGGCTTTTCAGCCCATGTGTTAACTATCGATTTTCATCAAAATAATTCGGGGAACCCTACTTTCGTAAAAACCATTTATAAGATGGAATTGTATTGAGAGCTTCCACTGTGCTGCGGTGGAGTATGACAAATGTGCCAGTCTAGTTACATCTGCCTGGAGCTGCTGTAGTGTTTTTCCTCGATGCTGCATTCGGGTTTGCAGTTGGACCTTGTTAACCTCCTGCATGTGGCTATTCCCAAACCGTTTCTCGATAGCCTGTACTAAAGCGACATAATCTTTAAGCGTTTTGATGTCTGTTGTTTGCATCAATTCTGCTGCAAAACTTGGCCGTTGTTAGAACAAAGCACTTCTCTTGTTGTTATTCATTATCGGAGTTATCTAACATCATTCAGAAATCGAATGAGGGAGTTTTCAGCTCTGTTCTCCTGGGACCGCTTAAAGAAGTTTCTGTTTTCGTACTGTATCGAGTTCTTTTGCCAGTTGCTGAACTTTGCTGTCTATTTGTTCGAATTTTTCGTCGATTTCTTCGAATTTTTGCTTTTAGATTTTTCTTTTGTTCGTTAATTTTTTGTTCGAGTCTATTCTTTTTTTCTTTTAGATTTTTCTTCTGTTCGTCCATTTTTGACAAGAGGATGCAGCAGCTATGCCGTTGCCGATATTCATTTGCTCTTCCTCGTCAACGTCAAGTATTTGGAACATGGTCCTTGTTGTTCAAAACACCAGGTCTTTTTTCCTCCACTGGCACTGAGGTTTCTCTTGTTCAAATCGGATTTGTGTTTTCCGACCCATTAAAGTTTTTTTTTTCATACAATCACAAAACACTTTTTTTTTTTTTACACACAATGAGTTCTATCCCACTTCTAACACCGATGTAATTGTGTGTGTGGGTACAGAAGATAGAACTTATATTCATTTTTAGTACAACCTCTGTATCAAATTGTACCCTACTCAGTATTCACCACATGTATTCTAATTTACCATATAAATTATTCTCCATGTGATTTACATTTTCGCATGTACATAAGCATCAAATCTATTGTACTTCTTGAGCTTTAAGCTTGCCAATATAATGAAATAAAGTGAAGTTTAATTGTAAACGGCGACGAGGTGTTATATCTTTCAGCGATACTTGTTAGATTGTACCAGAGGCACTTTCGCTCAGCTAGCGCATGTTCACCATAAACTACCACCAAAATACGATGACTTTCGGGAGCAGTTTTCAGTAATGAAGAAGAACTCCCTGCAAAAACACGTTTTTAGGCTCAAAGTTCGACATATTTGAGTGAAAAAAAAACTATTTATGTTTACGCTTCAAATGAATGACATGTACTGAAATGACGTACAATGACAGTAGCTTTCCAACGCATGTTCCAATGGAATAATAACAATGGAATAATACAAGTTACGCCATCTCTTTGCAAACCGAATTAAGTTATAGAGCAATGTATTTGGTGGCGCTACTACGAAACAAACGCATACTTGGAAAATTCCTGTTACTTGGACGAGAACATTTGATAGTGTGGTTTGGATTTTGGCGTACAGTTGTCCTTCATACCGTATCATTTTGCAACTGTGCTACCTTTACAGTTTCTGTGGCGATCGCATCTTTGCTGTAGTGGATATCTTACAACGATTCGGATTATCTTTAGTTGGCTGTCGTTGGTGAGTCAGAGAATTTCTTTTCCTGAATTATCTTTAGAGTCGTCCGGTACACTGGAGTCTCCTGCCACAATTGGCGGATCTCAACCAACGCAGTTGCCAAAATCAAGCATATCTTAACAAAGGTTGCGAAGAATGAATTTTCGAACGACGAATTTGGCCTTCAACAAGAACTTAACTCGCTACGAATACATTTCGATCGGTTCATGGCTGCTCATGACGCACGTTTGCCCAACGTTTGAAATTGAGATGAAATCCTCGGAAGAACTGTGCTTGGGTTGCATTGGAATCCGATAACGGATGAACTCTTCTATCGCATCCACATTGGCAAAACAACATCTACCACAAAAAGACAGGTGTTGAGTGATATTGCTCGAATCTATGATCCTACGAACATGCTGGCACCTGTTATCATCGTAGCGAAATCATTCCTTCAATCTCTATGGCGGACTAGCTTGGAATGGGACTCACCACTACCGGCGAACTTGCTTCAAGAATGGATGAATTACCGCCACGATTTGCATCAACTACGCGAGCTTCGAATTCCACGGTGTTTGCAGATGCTGGCATCGGTTAAGACACTTCTACATGGCATATGCGGCGGTCGTGTACGTTTGTGAGACAAGCTCCAATGGCGACTTCACATCAGCACTTGTTACTGCAAAAACTCGTGTGGCACCAGCTCGAGTTGACACTCAAGGCAATACAACGACAACGATAACACGGCTGGAATTGTGTGCAGCTCGACTGTTGGCAGTGTAAAGCATGCATTGGACTTGGCGCATGCACCATGTACCCTATGGAGCGATTCCACGATCGTTCTTTGTTGGCTCTGCAAATCAGCTGCGAAGCTCAAACAATATTCTGCACACAAAATTGGTAACATTCAACAACACACCAACGTGGAGGATTGGTGACACGTTTGCACTCATCTAAATCCAGCAGATTGTGCGAGTCGCAGAATTTTGGCTGCATTATTAGTCAGTCACACATTATGGTAGCTTGGCCCGACTGAAATAATGCGAAACAATATAGCGAATGATATTTCAGATCTTCCTGAGGCAGATCTGCAGGAAATGGAGATGGAAACTAAACTACTCCAGGCGCATATTGGGCGTATTGCTTGAAGTCATCACTCTCGACTTAGTCGAGGGCTTCTCTACCACTGGCAAGCTATTAAGAACTACTGCCTATGTTATCCGTTGCAATCCAACTCGACGACAATATTGGTATCAACCATTGGTGGATTGGCATCCCTGTTATCATATCTGGATTCAGATGGCATATTGCGGTGCCATCTGAGTCGACTTAGGCATACTGAGTTAACTCCTGAGCAACAGCATCCGATTATCATAAGGAAAATACTCTTTTACAACTCATCGTTCGAGATATTCATCTCACCAATTCACATGCTCAGACGACACTTATGATATGAACAATTCGACGACAATATTATATCATCAGTGGCCGGGTGCTCGTCAAACGATGCGTACATGAGTGTGTTATATGTCAACGGCACTCTCAGCAAATGGATAGGAAACAAATGGCATCGTTACCGACCGCGAGGGTCGTAGCATCCACTCTTCTCATCATCGGGCGTCGACTATTGCGGACCTTTCATAACTCGGATTGGGGCACAGCGCACACACACAACGAAGAAATTATATGGGGTCATTTTCGTTTGCATAGCAACTAAGGCTGTGCACATCCAGCTGGCGGAGGATTTATCAGACAAGGCGTTTATCAACGTCTTCTTGTGATTTACTGGTCGTCGTGGCCCATGCACTCAACTCTGCGACAATGGCAAGCAGTTCAGAAAGGCGAACAAAATTCTGCAGGCAGACTTGGCAGAATTGCATAGTAAACACACTCAACGGCAGTTGGCAAACCAGAAAACTCGATGGCATTTCATCTCAGCAGCGGCTCCACACAAAGGTGGTTTATGGGAGGCCGCAGTGAAGTCGGCGAAGAAGCACTTACGGCGCGTCGTTGGTGGCCAGATGCTATTCTACGACCAACAACATACACTGCTAGTGCGAATCGAGGCTTGTTTAAACTCGTGTCCATTGGTTGCGGTGCACGATGGCGTGAACGACCGTTTTGTGCTCTCTCCAGCCGATTTTTAGTGGCCAGGATGTGGCAGATCGTACCAGAAGCAACGGTGCAATCTAGCCGAACAAATAACCATATCATGGGTTACAGACAACACACAAAAGATACTAGAAATTTAAATCAAAAACGCAAACGATACGCATTTTCACATGTACAAGGAAACAACATTCAAACAGTGATAATGACGATCATGCGACAATCGCACATACGTACATACACATATAGTACAACACTTCAGCACATATGCAACGACACGAGACTAGCAGCAGGCAGAAATACATACCCGCAACGGCAATCTGGCAACAGTGAAGAATAAAGGTACTCTTATCATCTTGGCGGGCAACTCTTCGAGTAACAGCTTCTTTTTGTTAATTTTTTTGGTGTTCTAAATTGATATTCATTTGATTTTAATAAAATTTTATTTAAAATTGACTGGTCTTTGCGTTTGATTTAATATTTCACTATTGTTCGCGTGTATAAATTCCTATACACACTTACAGTGTGTTCGTCTGTTGACGGCCTTAGACACTGCAGTCAACTGCAAAAAAATCTAAGCCGAATCCAAACAACAGCATGTCTATGTATAAGCGTTACGCTCCACTTCCTCCGCGGCGCTAGATATTCTATTTCACTTGACACCCATCGACATCTTCAGCAGGCACCTTAAAGCGACAACACAGTGCACAAATAATTTATTCCGCCACGCTAATATTCTTAATATATTAGGAATCTACTTAGAGAACATCGATTACACCATACCTAAACTTCGGTTTGAAAAAGACTTTCATGCGAGTTTTCCCTCTAGATCCTTCTGTTAGGAAGATGGTTTCATGGACAAGTCTATCCATTTCTATACGGATGGATCTGAAACCGATAGCGGGGTTGGTGAAGGTTTTTTCTCAGGTAAGCTACATCTAAGCCTCTCCTTCCGTCTTCCAAATCACTGTAGCGTGTTACAGGCGGAAATTTGGCGATTAAAGAAGCTCTGTCCTGGCTGAAGAAAAACGTGTTATCTACAAAGGATATCCGCATCTTTTGGGATAGTAAGGCCGCTATCAATTCCCTGGACCTGGACTCACTAAACTCTATAATCGCCTTTGAATGCCGATCATTTCCTACGGAGATGGCAGAGCATTTCAACCTTTAACTTTGTTGGGTGTCGGGTTACAAAGACATTCCAGGGAATTGTAGGGCCGACGAACTCGCCAAAATTGGAACCACTCTACCTATTCTACCGGAAAAGGGCTGCATAGGTATACCAATCGCTACGTGCAAATTATTATTTAAACTGGATGCTAATAAAAGAACAGACCTTAAATGGACCGGTGGGTCAACATGTCTAGCAACTAAATAGATCTGGCCAAAGCTGGATCTGAATCTCTCTAAGTGTCTGATTCTTTTAAATAGGAAACATCTAAGCGCCATTATAGGTGTCATTACTGGACACTGCCTTATAGGCACGCATGCAAGAAGGCTTGGCGCTTTTAAAAACGATTTCTGTAGAAGCTGCATGGACGAGGAGGAAGAGTAGAAAGAGGAGGAAGGGGAGGAAGAGGAGGAAGAATAGGAAGGGGAGGAAGAGGAGGAAGAGGAGGAAGAGGAGGAAGAGGAGGAAGGGGAGACAGTCCTCCACCTTCTCTGGAATTTTTCCAGTTAACTTAAAGTGTGCTAACGTAAAACCACTTTTTAAAAAAGGAAATAGAAAGGAGAAAAACAACTACAGATTAATTTTCCTACTGTCTACAATATCTGAAATTTTTAAAAAAGCTGTTAGAAATAGAATGAATTTTTTAGTCCTGCACGGCTTAGGGAGGGGTTCTCTATAGAAGATGCATTCCTAGAATTCTGCTCGTTAATAAACAAGGTACTGGACGATAAAAAGTGTTATTAATTGGTGGGTGGGGAAGGGGCTACTAAACGAAAATTCATTCACTTCCTGTTTTGCAAAAGTGCGCTATAAGGAAAGTGTGTAGTGCTAACAGATTAGCCCACTCTATGGTGCCATTTAAAGAATTGAAAATTCTTCCAATTAGACATCTATACTACTACAAAAAAATTTCAAAAATTTTCTTTATGAGAGGTGGCTACATGCAAAGCCCAATCTCTGACGAACATAGTTTGTGTAGCATTTCAGGCTCCGTTGTCAGCATTCCTACTTTTCAAACCTCTCATTATAGAAACTCTTACCCAATTGTGTCCTGCAAACTTTTAAATAGACTTCCGTCGTATTTACGAGTGTTAAGAAGATTGTCAAAATTTTTAAACAAAGTTTTCGATTTTGATCATGAACAAATCGAAGTTTTGCTACCCTGAATTGTATAACATTATACATAGTATGTATTTAAAAACCAAATATAAATAAGAAACAAAAAAAGAAGAGGAAAAATTATTTTATATACGATATTATGTTCACCCCACATCATTTTCACATTATTTTTACATTTGTTATTTATTTTGAAGTTTTTCTATTAAGAATTTTTGTTCTGAATATTTTTTAATGAAGTGGCATTTATCACAATTTAAATTTACTAAATAGAAATGACACCAGCTATTCGATATATTGTATGTATAATATTGTTATGGAAATTTAAGCAAACCCAATTATGAAAATATGCTAAAAATATGTATACATGTATACATGAATAATGAATAACAAAAACTCCGAATCTTGTATAATGATTTTTACATTTACAATTACTGGTGCGAGGTAGCCATTGCGATCATACAACCTCGCAACAGCACTGACGATTGGAAGTTTCGTAGCCTTGCTCTTCGCTTCGTTTATTGATTAATTGATGACGAGTTAAGAGAAATGTTCAAAAATGAACGCGACGAAGCACGACAACTCGCACGGATCTCTGTAGCTGAAATCCAGGATGAAAACCGTCGAACTTACAATCGGAAAAGATGTCTAGCGACAAAATATTGAGAAAGAGACTTAGTGGCAATCCGTCGTATTCAGTTAGGACCAAACTTGAAGATAGCCAGAAAATTCCTTGGCCCTTACAAGATCTTAAATGCTGGTGACAACGAAAGGTACGAAGTACAAAAGGTGGGCGAACACGAAGGACCAGCCATTACAACCACTAATGCTGACATGTTAAAAAAGTGGCGCAAAACCGATTTGGATTCGAACTCGTTTTCTGACAAGGATGTTAATAGCTAATGCTTATGTTTCTTTATAGAGCGTTACGCTGAGGACAGCTAGAATACAGGATGGCCGAGTTGTGGAGTTTATGATCACCCTACATTGGTCAAACATTTGAGGAACACCAGAAAACGAATGTCAAAATTGCTGAATTAAAATAATTTTGTTGAAAAACCGGATTTTCTTTTTTTATTTTAATTCCTACATATACAGCGACTCAACTTTTTGATCGTAATTTTTTTATTTGTGCTTATAATTCAATGAAATTTTGAACAAGAAAATAAAATAATATTATAATTCAGTATAAAAAAAAATAATGAGGACCAAATTCATTTTTTATTATAATTCAATACAACAAAAGTAAAAATAGAGCTTTTGATCAATTTTTGGCTTTGCGAATTTGTTCTTATTTAGTACTTCGTATGGCCTCCTTTTGCTTTGAGGAGCACTTTTATTCTTCTCGGCAATGATTCTATTAAATGTTTACATTGACATGCGGTGATATTTAGCCAAGCAGTTTAAATGCGGTGCCAAAATTCATGCAAATCCGGACAAAATCCAGGCAAATCCGAAATAGCACGTTTTACCTAAACCCAAAAATGTTCGATCGGATTGAGGCCCGGATGTTGTGGGGGTCAATCAAGTATTTGAAATTGCTGATTTTGCAGCCACGCTTTCGTAATTTTGGCTGTATATTTCGGATCATTATCTTGAGGGAAGGTAATGTCCGACAATCTTTATGCCACTTTTCCAAACTTGTAAGGAATCCGTCTTCTCGAATAGTGATATAATGCCTGATGCATTCACCAACCCCTTCCATGCACATGCATCACCAATTCAAAAAATGTCCTCCTCCGTCTTTGTATATTTGAATTTAAAATTGGTTTCCTTCCAGACTTATTTTTTTCAGCGTCAGACTTGTCTTGGAGACAATTATTTTGGAGATACCAAGTTCTTTCATCTACCATCAAATTTATAACAATTATTTTAATTAAGATTCTTATTTTAATACCTTAAATATTTTTATTTTTAACAAAAAACACAGAGAAAACTGAACACTTGGCCAAACTTTGTACTGATAATATACAACTGCGGCAGTTGCATTATTGTTGTTCTCACAAATTAACAGTACATTTTCGTCTGCTTTTGCTGTGCTGATTTATAATCACTCCATTTATTTTGATAAAAATTAAGTTGCTTTAACTGTTAAACTTGAAGAGTTACAACTAAAAGATATACGTTGCTCTGATCATGTGATCAAAAAGTTAAGTCATTTTATATACTATATATATATTTCTTGTGCACTTGCACTTTGCACTAGTATTTGCACTCTATTGTTTTAAATGTCTAATGTTTTTGAATTGTTTCATATATTTTATATTTTTTTTTCTTTTCATATGTACCTATATATATATGTATATTCTTTGTGCACTTCCACTTTTTACTTGCACCTCCAGCTTTTTAATTGTTTTAATGTTTTAAATGTTTAAAGATACAGCTCGTTAGCACCAAATGTTGGAGTGTGTCGGATTAATTTTTGCGTTACCAACGTGTAGGGTAAAATAGGGTTTGAAACAAGTTACAGCAATAAGTTTAAATTTATTGTATCGGAAATAACATCCATTTTTAGCTTTAAACTGTCATACAATGCATTCTTAGTACAATCATGGGCTTACGTTCCGTTCATTGGTTTACATTTAGGTTAAAATGTTACATTTGTTAGATTCAGTTAAGATTAAGCTTAAGCTTAGTAAAGTTTATTAATAATTCAAAATAAAATCATATCCGAACAAGTATACATAGAAAATTTCAAAACTAAACAAAAAAAAATTTGTAAGAAAATTTTTTTCAATCTTAAGCATCATAGCTAAGTTTCTTTTCGTGTAATCATCTTAAATTTTTTTAAATATTCAAATCTATCACTTTAAGCTTACTTCAGCTACAAAAGTTTTAAAACACAATCTTCTGCCTACAGCTTCGCAGGAATTATAAAAATTATAAAATACTTTTTAAATCTATCAGTAAAATCTATTCTACTTCAAATTCAATTGGTGAACTGCTTTACATATTTTGAGATGATGATATTTATTCTCCTCCGTTCTCTTTCTAGAATATTCTGTACCATCCAGCGTTCCATATAAATTTCAATTTTGCTAGAAAATTTGATTTCATTTTCCATTCATCAATGGTTGGGTCTTTTGCTATTCATATAAGGAAATCTTCTGCTATTTAGGTATAGAAGACGCTGTTTACATTTAAACGGATAACACATTACATACCCACTTGAGTGTTAAGTTCTTTTTAAAAAAAATATGATGAAGACCGCATAAAAATCTAGCTGGCCGGAATAACATTCTCTCAGGTGTTTCTAGTGGCTGGTATATGTGACGAGTGTATCACTGGTACAAACTTCATGAAAGAACACGGACTGGTAGTTGACTTTCGGGCACAAACCCTGGAATAAGGACATATACAGATACCAACGTGTTTGAAAACACAGTTGGTGAAGCTTAAATACGACGACACAAAAATGATTCGCACGGTTTTTTCTCTGCTCAAAACCTTCCCCCGTTCTTCGATGTCATCCTGATTATATGATGATTTATGTTATCCCCGATAAATGAATTCTTGCTGCTTCACTGCTCGGTCGCAACCACCGCTATTCGAATGATAATATCTGCCACGGCGACTGCTGCTGTTGACAGAAGGATGGTATGCGCATTTCTATATTTCAAAACCACTAATCCAGATGATATCTGCCAAAACCACTGCTGCTGTTGACAGAAGGGTGGAAGACGCATTGATCTATTTCTCGGTTGCAACAACCGCTATTCCAAAAATTATGTCTGCCATAGCCACTGCTGCTGTCGGCAAAATTTTGGTATGCGCATTCCTCAATTTCTCTGTAACAACCACTGCTATTCGAACGATGGTATTTTTCATCGTTGGGGATGGTATTGTCGGGTTTTTCCTTGCTAGATGATGACGTGCGGCTTGCTCTAGGTGTTGATGTAACCATATTCCTGTGGGTTTGTGGTGTGATCATCTGCCTTGGGTTTTGGTGTGGCCATCTGCTCTGGGTCTTGGTGTGACCATCTGCTCTGTCGTAGAAATCCCCTTCCAATTGGAGGTTAGATTTTAATTAGAATAACTGTCTTCCTCCTTAGGAAGGACACAAAGCTTCTGAACTGGCCTCGAAAAAGTTCTATGCTCTGTCCGAATGCTTGCACTGCTCACAAGGCCATCCGCCCCCAGCTGTGATTGGCTCAAGTGGCCCTACTGTGGGCAGCATATTTACCTACTTTTCAGCACAGTGTCGTCTACCTTGATGTTCTAGCGTCGTTAATCCCATTTAAAATGCTACTGCACCGTGTTGAGGTATTCGGCGTACCATCTTTTCCAAAAATGTTGTTGCATCTGTTTGCATCGTTGATTTTCTTGATCGTAGTGAATGTAGTGGCGTTGTCGCTCTATAAAATGGAACAATTGCCGTGTCGGCCAGTAAATCTCTGGAATGCGGCTAGAAAAGCTTCCGCTGTCTGATTGTTCACAAACTTGTTCAGAAACTTGTTCACAAGTTCACAAGAGATGAATGGGTTTCGTCAGCAAGCACACGAACACCGTAATGTAGCCCTTTTCAATAATGTTCGATCGACCTGCTCTGGCCATTATTTGCACTGGGCCAGCATGATCACCTCCGCTTTGTTTGAACCCACTTACTGGCTGCACTCGGTTTTGTGGAAGGTTCCCCATCTTCTACCCTGCTACGGCTCTATTATGGCAAAAACAAGTGTTGCATCGCCCGATGTTACATTTGAGCGCCCGTCAAATTCCGCCATGCCTAGTAGTGATGTGCTCCTCCCTGAGGATCAAATTCGTTAACATGCTCTTAGACGGTAGAATTTTAGAATGTGTACTGTAATATGGAAGCAACGCATCCTGTAGGCGACAACCCACTCTTAAGGTACCGTCAGCATTTATGAAAGGGCTGAGGCTTAGGATGGTGCTCGTACGGTCTATTTGCCCGTTCTTACCAATATCCTCAGCTCGTTCATGTAATCCTCTTGATGGGTGACCTTGACCCAAGAAAAAGTGAGTCGTTATTAATGGTACAAATGCTACTCCGGATCCTGTATAATGATTTTTGCACTCACAATTATTGGTGCGAGCTACTTATCGGTACCATATAACCTCGCGCTCCCCAGGATAAGAGACGTCTAAATAAACTCTGTAATCTGCTCAAGGAGACTCTAAAAAACCACAAAAATTGTGTAGTAGACACGTATGTCGAAAAGTTGACGTCAGGATAAAAAGCCAATTACTTTGGAAAGCATTTAAAGGATTTAATATAAAAGGCTCAAAACCCCAGCGCCACCAATAAAAATCGTTAACAACGCAGGCCGAAGGAGTGTAAGGAAAAAGCGGAGCTGTTCGCGGATTATCTAAAAGAAACTTTTAAGCTCTTTGATGGGCAAACACTAGTACACTATACTAGTATTTCAGTATATCAGATATATCAGTTGCAAATGCAACTTTGGCTGAATTAAGAAATATTATAATGAACTTAAAATGGAAAAAAGCTCCCGGATACGAGCCGATAACCTGGAAAGTTAATAAAATGCTGCCCTTTATAGCACTCACAAAGCTTTTACATATTTTTAACGTGGCTTATAGGCTAGAATACGTTCCTAGTCAATGGAAAGTTGCAGAAGTAATAATGGTGCTAAATCCGATTGATAAAAACCGTATAGAACGATTTCTCTCTTTCCGATTACGTGAAACAAATTTGAGAGAATCTTGTTCAAAGGTTTTATGTCAATTATAGTTAAGACAAGAATCTTATCCCCAACCATCAGTTTGGATTTTGGATTAAGCATTCAACTATTGACCAGGTGCATAGAATTACCGACGTAATTGAAAAAGCTTTGGAAGAGAAAAGGATATGCTCAAGATATTGCTCAAGTCAAAATTATAGCAAATTTTGCCATCTAAAATTTGCAATATATTGACAATAGAATTTTTCCTGTTAGATACGGAAATGACGTTTTTCAGTTTAAAGATATTTAGGCTGGTGTAGCACAGGGAAGTGTGCTCGGTCCACTCCTGTATCTTTTATATAAAATACATGTACCATAAGTAAAGGAGAATGTTCTTGCCACCTCTGCCGACGACACAACCACTTTAGTTGTCGGAAAAACAATAGAAGAATCAACTGCAAAGGACTCTGAATGAAGTATATAACTAGACAAAGATCTGTCGAATCGTTCTTAACGAGACCAAATATGTGCAAGTATGGTGAACTTTACTTACGTAAAAATAAGTCAGCTGCATATCCACACAAACTCGGTCTGTATTCCGTTTAGTGAGGCTAAATATTTGAGCATAACACTTGATGTAAAGCTCAAAGGGAAGACTCACGTGAAAAGAAACGTAAAGAATTATAAACTTTATACAGAGAAATGTACTGGCTACTTGGTAAATACTTCAAGCCTGGCATAGAAAACAAGCTGCTTGTATATAGGGTGATTCATCGTAAGGTTTGATTTTCAATATCCTTTTTTAATAGATAACGCGTGACTCTTGTTTGTTATCGTTTAGCAAATCATCATGGAAAGGCTCACACTACAACAGCGTCTCTAAATTGTTCAGCTGTATTACGAAAATCAGCGTTCTGTGAGGAATGTTTGTCGTGCGATTCGAGGAACTTACGGTGCGCATAATCGATCTACTGAAACCACTTTTGCCAATACCATTCGCAAATTTGAGTCTTAGTTTACATTAGTTGATGATAATCGACCGGTTAGGCCACATCCAGCACGTAGTGAAGAGACTATAGCAGCTGTAGCGAAGAGTGTACGCGAAGACCGTGCAGCAGGAAAAACTCAATGAAAATCTGGTGTTTCATCGTGAAATTTTGTTCAGTGATGAAGCCAACTTCTGGCTCAATGGATATGTTAATAAAAAAAATTGCCGTATGTGGGCTGATGAGCAACCCGAAGAGTACCAAGAGCTACCAATACATCCATTAAAAATAACGGTATGGTGTATTTTATGGGCTGGTGTATCATTGATCCATACTTCTTTAAAAATGAGGCAAATCAGAATGTTACCTTCAATGGTAACCGTTATCGCGAAATGTTAACGGACTATATGCTTTTTGAAATTTAATCATATGGTCTCGGTGAGCTCTTCACGCCATACAGCGCGTGAAACAATGGACTTGGTGAGAAATCATTGTGGTGAGTACTTAATTTCACGTTTTTTATGCTAAATTGGCCTCCTAGATCGTGCGATACACAATTTTGGACTATTTTCTCAAGGGATATGTAAAGTCTCAGGTCTTAAGGAATAAGCCAGCTACGATTGACACTTTGGAAGCCAACATTACTCATGTTATCCGTGAGATACCAGTCGCTACGCTCGAACCAGTAGCCCAAAATTGGACCTTTGGACCACCATCGTGACCTTGGTGTAATTCTGTCGAAGATGAAGCAACAAATTTCGCAAGAAAACCTAAGATCATATGGGCATATTAATATACAGTCCTAAAAATTCTGGACGAAACAAATTTATTACGCCGTCTTCAAGGAACTAAACCTTCGGACCTGGCACGATAAATTGAAACCGCTTTAAAAAAGCGGAACATGTAGGACCTTTGTTTGGAAACGGGCTTATATTGTGATGAAAAAGCTTCTTGATTAGTTTTACTTAGTTGCGGTATTAAACATAATTATCAAAGGAAGATTTTTTTAGAGAGTAAGAATCTCACATTACTATTAGCACGCGCTTGCGATCCTCATAGTGACTGATGGAAGATTTTCACCTGCCCTCGCCGAAAAAAGAAATATATATAACCTCGCAACAGCATTGACGATTGTACGTTTCGTAGCCTTGCTCTCCGCTTCGTCCTATCGCACCTTGAACCGTATCTTATCTGCCAAGGAGTCCCAAACCAGACCCAATTTCCTCCGGTAGTGTGTGCTCTGAACTTCCGCTCCTTGTGTCAGTAATGGCTGATCGCACCTGCTCGCTCGTTGAAGTGACTTTGTCTAGCTCAAATCCACCTGTGTTCAATGATGACTCTATGGCTCTGGTCATCTTTACTGCTTCTTGCAGTACCTTATTATGGACTTCGTATGCTTATGGATATGCATCCCTGTTGCCCTGACCTAACCGCATTGAAACTGCTAGATGCCGCAGTTGACAACGGTTAACCAATACACTCATAGTTTTTGGTTTGAATCTTTCCTCCAGAATATCCTTTGAAGGTCCCATTGCCCCGGATCGACGCGCACTTATCGAAACATCTTTCGCACGTCAGCACTGGCCGCAAATTTTTAGCTCCCGAAACGAGTTATGATTACTGCCAAATCATCTTGGAGTTTCGCTCTATGAAATTGCACGTCGTTCAGTGATATACCATTGTCGCTTTTATATTATCTCTAGTTACTTGGATCATGTGACCCAGTTGGTGGTATTCGCTCATGAATTCCACGTATTTCTTGTTCAGCTCGTGACCTGCACTCAGTTTTCTTCTAGTTGAAGAAATCATTTCACCGTGACCTGCAAACTGCACCTGCGATCATTTAAGCGCACCGCTCCGTAATTAGATTTATTTGAATACCAGGGTCAAGGAATGCACTTGCCTCAATTGGTTGCTCTGCACCGTTCCTTAACTTAAGGCGCGCCGTAGCTAATAGTGCGCAATCAAGTTCTGTACGCCCCTGCTCATTGTCACCAGGTTTTAGGTTGATCCCAAAATTTCCAGCGCCTTGTCCGATCTTAATGCCTTTAAAATCAAGACCTTATTTACAAAAGAACGAAAGGAATAATGTAAAGAAAATATGTAGATATGTATGTATGTATGAAAGTAACAAGTTTACAATGTGTGTTTTTTTTTTAAAGAGTTGTATATAAGGGTCGCGCGACAATGTTTGTATATTATATGTATATGTTTGGGATTGTATGATTATGCTTTATGTATAGAAAATAAGGTATGTTATGCAGTGGTTTTTTCAACATCTTCAGGCCGGGGCCAAATAGATCACTCCAGTGGATACAAAAGCTGGACTTTTCTTCGGAATCTGCTACTATCGGCGCAACGTACTTATATATCTGCAGGGAAAATACCTCAACGATGACCATCTTCCACTGAATACAAGGTAGTGCTGGATAAAAAACAGAACGACATCACCTTTGTTAAGTGACGCTAATGTTTTGACTTTAGTGTGATGAAAGGAACGTAAAAACCGTAAATAATCTGCTCTCCACCGTTTAACAATTTTCGCGCTGTACTTCATTCTATGTTTCTATACATATTTTATACTCAAATCGCTTATAGTCTGGTGAGGACTAGAATGATTTGACTTGACCGGTGTGAGAAACTCGAGATCCGAATGGTCATTAGGCAGATATGTTAGTGGCCGATGATTATTGCTACTGCTTTGCTAAGTATTACGCAGTTCTTCGAAATGAAGCCTAGCCTTCCCGATGACGACCTTTAGCGTGTTTTTTACAGCTCCACAAGAAAGCTCCACTTTATTCGCTTACTTGACAAGAAATCAAGGACGACTTCATTGTTGAGAATATGCTGAATTTTATTTAGTTCCAAGGCTGCGCTTCTGGACGTCTTCGCATTGTCTAAAAATATGGCCGTTGGGATACCATTCCTTGCTATAAAGCGTCTTATAGCCATTAAACAGCAATCGGTTGATAAGCCAGTGGTGAGCTCTAAATGAACAGTTCGAATAGTAGCACAATTGCGGCAAATAATAATGCGGTCCAGCAAAATCGATTCCCACATTATCAAATGATCTTGTTAATGTTATTCTTGGAACCGGCAGGGGTGCAAACGGTTGAGTAGCTGGTTGTCCGAAAAGCTTCATACATAAAACGCAGCTTCGTATTCTCTACTTTACTAGTTGATGAACTCTGACAATCTGAAAATGTCCTCTTAATTTAGTAAGAAAGAGATTTACCCCGCCATGAGA
Source organism: Volucella inanis (assembly GCA_907269105.1). Classification (NCBI taxonomy): domain Eukaryota; kingdom Metazoa; phylum Arthropoda; class Insecta; order Diptera; family Syrphidae; genus Volucella; species Volucella inanis. The sequence goes on from OU026153.1 coordinate 75,991,433, forward strand.
GATTAACAAATGGTGATCATCGACGATAAGGGTAGTAACATGATGATCGACTGGAAATGTGATGGGATACTAAAGTGATGGGATACGAATATTACCTCTAGCATATATAGTCTTCCACCCACTCGTAATTGTTCGCGTACGTCAATTTAAGAGTACAATCCGGATATTCAGTACGAAGATTTTAGCACCGTCTGCTTGTACAAATATCGTAGGTCGTTAGTAAATTTTATCAATTCTACATACCTGAGCCAATAATATTCAGCAATTTCCAGTTCAGGTCCAGATAAAATTCACTCGCAGTATCTACCTCGTAATCCCGCGGGTTATTAAGTCGGCAGGGTTACTTTTCCCAGAGCAGTGGCTCCAGTCTGATAAAGCGGCGTAACGACGAATCACCATGACGCGACTTTGCATATACGGTTTTCAGCATTCCATTTGACAATAAATCCAATTTAAGGCAATTTTCCAGTCCGTTCATAAAATGTATCTGCGAATAGGAGTTTGCAAGATTCTTTTAACCTAGCCGCAACTAAAGCGGTTGTTAACTCAAGCTTTGGCAAAATAAGTTCATCCCAATTGTCCTCTTTTAACGGACAGTTTCGATGTTGTACCCACCCCGTTGTCATTTACTGTTTGAAGATAATCTACAGCCCCATAGCCCCATAGCCACCATTAAGGTGGCGTCGGTAAAGATGTGACATTAAAGGTTTTCTGAAATTGAGGATAACTGCACTGACCTGAGTACTGACATATCCTTCAACTGTAAGACATTGCGAGCGCAGTCATTCCATTGCAGCATCAAATCTGATGGTGGTACCTCATACCAGGTTAACTTCCTTTTCCAGACTGCTTGGAATAATATCTTCAGCTTGAACATAGTTGGACCCATAATACCTAGCGGGTCGTAGACTTTGACAATCGCTTGGAAAATGTTGCGTTTCGTGCCTCGGGATAGTTTTGCCTGAAGAAAACACTGCACAGAGTCCAACGGCACTGCCAATTCATCGATAAACACCGACCATTTCAAACCCAAAACGTTTTGAGTAAGTGGAAACTCCTGTGAACCAGCCGCTCTGCGAACTGCCGCACTGCTACAGTTCCTCTTCCTCAGATTCATAGAAGCTCTCCTTAGGATGTTAGCAGCCCAATTGCAAAGTCTAACGCCTTTTGTTTCCGAATGAACACTAATGACAAGAATTTGACAAGTTTCAGGAAATTGTTGCTGTTGCTGTTCCAAATGAACCCGTATCACTGCCGAGAGAAGAAACTGACTATAACTAACGCGAAAGGTTACCCAGGTCATGCGAAAGTTATTAAGGCAATGTTGTTCGCTTGCTTTTGCCAACGTGGAATACCACAAAAATCGGTGCGAATTTCTATCCGCTTAATTGAAAACTATGTCAAGAAGTATTTTTTTAATATCAGCGACGACACCGACACGACCAAGGCAAAAATTTAAGATGGTGCTAAGAATATTAGGCAGTAGATTCGTTCTAGTAAAAAGTTTATCGTTTAATGAAGAAGTATTTTCTTCATGGCTGGAAGCGTCAAGTACTATGCGTAGCTTGGTCGATGAGGAAAATATATTTTCCTTTCTGAAGCATATTTTGATGCCTTATTGGCTGTGCTATGCCCTCGTCGATCATCTGACGAACTGGCAGGTCATACTCTTTTAATCTGCCCCGATCCCTAGATAAACGTTTTATTAATTGGTTCAAACGACTTACCGCAATCGCTCAATTGTACTCGAACACCAACTGTGGATCGTAAAGCGTAATGGCTTTAAAGCGAGCTCCGACCTTCTTCAAGCACCTCTCTGTCATTTCCGCAGTCTTCTCTCTTTTTCCTTCCCTCGTATTCCGATAGACTCCACTGACAAAAATTGCGGACAAGTCCGCATTTATATAGTTCGGTAAGCTCACCACATTTGTAACAATGCGAAAACGTGTAGAGTCAATCTCGCTAACATCATCCGTTGAAGAATGAAGTCCTTGTTGCGGCCATCCGAAAGGAGTTTCTATCGCTCTCAGGGACAGTGATAAGCATCGTTGTTTCACACTGACCACATCCTAGTTAGACCACCAATGAGCAAACTTAGCCTATGCACAGCATCCATTTCAACAGCCATACGACGCCAACTTTCGAGATAGACGACAAGAACTATCTGGCACTTTTAGAACATCTACACATATTTCAGGCACAACAACCGCTTCTGCCACAGTCTTCTTGTTATTATACTGACTTTAAATAAGATATGGTATTTAAAAACGTTGGTCCTATCGAGCCATATATAATAAACAAATTTAGAGTAAAAGATATTAAAACTGCGAGATTAAGTACCAAAAGGATTCTCGCGGCGCAAAAGTACATATATATTGAGGAAAATCAGACATACTAAGTGGAGTGAAAAGTAACCTCCTTGCCCGCCAGAATGCGCTGCTACTGCAAAAAATGTTATGGTGTCTAGAAGTTCGTTTATATTTAGGCAGAAATGCCAAATTTCAATGCGAGACTGTCTTTAGTTTTATTTTGACAGCTGATTATTGTTGACGTGTTTGGCATCATGTTGAGTATGGACAAAAACGATTTTCGTTCTTTCATAAAACATTATTTTTTGAGAGGCAAAACGGCGGAGGAAACAAAAGAAAAGTTGAATAAATATTATTGGGCTAATGCTCCGTCAGATTATATAGTCAAATATTGGTTTCGAGAATTTCGTGGTGGCCGCAATTCCACTACCGATCAAGTCCGCAATGGACTGGGTGCCGCGCATAATCACTCCTGACCAAAAACACGAACGCGAGAGCACTTCGAAGAGTGTTTGGACTTGCTGATGCGGAATCGGGCGGACTTTTGGCGTCTATTGGTAACTGTTGAACACCAGAAAATAGAATGAATGCCCGGCAACCGACTGAAGCCAGCACGAGTGCTCGATGGATCGGAAAGGTTATGGCCTCGGTTTTCTGGGATTGTCATGGCACACTCTTCGTGGACTACCTCGAAAAAAAAACCGTCAACAGCGAGTATTACTGTGCATTATTGGAGCGATTGAAGGCCGAAATCGCTGCAAAACGGCCTCACATGAAGCGAAAAAATATTTTGTTTTTGCAAGACAATGCACCGGCGTACAACGGCATCGCAACCACGGCTAAAATCAATGACTTACGGCTCCAATTGCCGTCGTATCCACCATATTCGCCCGATTTAGCTCCCTCAGACTATTATTTCTTCCCAAACTTTAAAATATGGCTCATCAATAAAAAATTCAGCTCACGCGAGGAAATCATCGCCGCCACGGAGGAGTATTTTGCAGACTTTCCGAAAAATTACTTTTCGGACGGGATCAAGAAGTTGGAAAATCGCTGGAATAAGTGTATCAAACTAAAAGAAGACTATACTGAATAAAATAAAAAAGGAGGTTGTAGTAAGTTGGCGTTTAATCCTTCAAAATATAAAGTTAATAAATAAAATGAGCCTTAAAATACTTAAAAATCTGTGGGCGCAAATAAGCAAGGTTGTAACAAACTTCCGGAAGGCGATCAAAGAATCCAAAACGTTTAAAAACTACCTTCAGGGATGCGAATCGAGATGCTGTAACAAATGCCGAGACTGACTCTGAAAGTTTAAAGATTGATAAGATGTTCGATGCGATCAAGGAATTATATGTGACTTACCGTACGTCTCTATTGGATTACCTTGAGGAGGTCACCCCCACGTCTGTTTTAAGCATATCTTGTTCAGCAGTTGCGTCGAACAAAAGGCATGAACTCCGGCTACCAAAAATTAATATACCTACATTCTCCGGTAGTTACGAAAATTGAAGATCATTTCATGACAGTTTTTATTCCTTAGTCCATAGCGACTCAATGTTGACTTAGATTGAAAACTTCACCACCTGAAATTAAACATTACGAAAAAGGCGGAAAGACTACTACAACATCTCAACTTTGATAGTGATAATTATCAGAAGGCTTGGGACAAATCGATATAATTACAAACGGGTTTTGGTTAACACACAGCTCAAACTGTTTTCCGGGCAATCCCTTATCACTGTCGAAGACTCCAACAATATAATACACTTGTTGGATTTGTCCACTGATTGTCTGCATGCGCTGAAAAACAAGCGCGTTTAGACAAACAAGAGAAATATAATGTTTTTTTTTATGCTACCTCCAGCCCAAACTCAGCAGTTATGGGAAGAAATACTAGGATCAAAGAAAGAGCCTCCTATCCTTGCTGAGTAAACGGAATTTCTAGAAGTCAGGTTTCGCACTTTGGAAGCTGTGGATCAGCAAAAGCTAAAACCAAGATCCAAACTGGAAGAAACAACAATACGGTTGCAGTATCTGTAACAATGGTCAGCATTCACTTCAAAAGTGGAACAAATTCTTAATGATGGACGTAGGTAAGCGCTACAATGAAATAAGAAGGTAGGGCATATGCCAAAACTGTTTAGCGTACAGCCATCATACACAGCAGTGTCCAAGTTTTGTATGATGTTATTTTCGCGGCCAAAGGCATCATTCGATATTGCACAATAGTTGTAATTCATCTCCAAACTTGCACCCTACACAATATGTCTTTATACATAACACCTCGTAATACAGTACATACATAAAAACCCATCATGCACCACACACAAATACACAACCCCATAAGACTTCCTCACGCACCCATCAGACTTCCACAGAACCCATCACACAATCACAAACTTTGCAGACTACAGAAGTAAATCCTAACGCCGCAGCATTTCATTAAACCAACGATCATCAACCCTCCACAATTTCAACAATCAACAACTTTCATACACAGCAAAATACCAACACACAGGTCCTCTTTGCAACGATCGTGAAGGTAAGAGCAGCATCGGGAAAGTATTTTAATCTCCAATCTGGATCTATCGTTCGTTTCACTGCATTCAGCCTTTGTCTTTTAATCCCTTACTGGGTTGCTTCCGGCCCAAAAAATAGACTTTCATAAATGGACGTATATAAATATATTGATGTTGGCCGATACCAGTTACCACACTCCCGCTACTATAGATCTACTCTTGGGAATTGATGTCTACGCCGAAATTCCCCTACCAGACATCATAAGAGCAGAAAGGTTCACGGCTCCGGTAGCTCAAAAAACTCAACTTGGGTGGATCTTGATGGGAAAGGCTCCAGTCGTATCTCAAACAATTCGTTTAGTTATTCGATCTTGACACTTAACTTCGAAAATTCTGGGAAATCGAAGAACAGGCATTCAAAACGAACGAATCGGAAGAAGATGCGGTTTGCGAACGACATTGTAGCGAGCATACCAAGCGTTTACCTGATGGCAGATACCAGGTCCGGCTTCCTGTCAAAGGAAATACATATCCCATACTAGAATCGTCATACCAAGGAGCGCTTAGAGGGTTTAGCAATAATGCTATTTGTATGGAAGAGTACAAACAGCTCGGACAGATGAACGAAGTTTCTAAAAATATAACAACCACACCTTACCACTACGTCATTCCCCATCATGCGGTCCTCAAAGAATCCAGTACCACCACAAAACTGAAGGTCGTGCATGATGCGGCCTTCAAAACTAATTTTGGCTCTTCTTTGAACGATCACAAAACCACATTATAGGCGTTATACTGCGTTGGAGGAAACATCAAAACATCGACAGCCACCAACTTGTCATCTGGAGAGACAACACTTGCTGCTGAAAGTGAAATTGTATCGCTTGGAGACAGTGCCGTTTTGAACGGTACCAGCTTCATACCTCGCAATCCGAGTCGTACTTAAGCTGGCTGAAGATGAAGCATCGAGTTTCCCCTTCTTCATCTATCTTATGAGACGAAACTTACGTGGACGACATAATAACTGGAGCAGATACAATTGAACACGCCTAAAAAAAAGAGAGATGAGGTCAGAAAGGTTTTTGCATCGGCTGAGTTTAACTTACGTAAGTGTATCAGCAATACGGTTGAACTTTTGCAAGGGGTGCCAACCGAAGATCGAGAAGTGGACTTTTCGTTGCCGTTTGATGAATACTTTGAGAATGAAATGGTTGCCAGTGTGCAATTCCCTTGCTTATAATGTAGTTCGTCAGGAAGACGCCGACATTAAGAAACGTGTTGCCATTAATTGCCAAACTGTTTCACCTATTAGGTTGACTTCCAGATGCATCGTCAAAGCCAATATCTTGATGCAAGACTTTTAGGCGCGTGGACTCGAATGGGAAACATCTATTCCCCAATATATCAAGCATGAGTGGATCCTTTTCCATAGAGAGCTTCCGGCAATAGCAGTAATACTTCCCTGGCTAGAGTTATGCGGCGCAATTTTATTATTAAAATTTCCACACGAGGCAGTTCGAGCTCTAAGGTTGAAAAATTACGTTGTGTTGGATCAAGGCACCTCCATTTAGATTTAGATTTACATTCGTGCGCAATCGAGTAGTTGAAGTGCAGAAGCTCACAAACATCAACCCTACCGATTTAGCGTCCCGGGGAGTATTTCCATCTCAACTACGACACATCGATATTTGGTGGCATAGAACAACATACCAACAACCCAAAAGATCCATCAGCGAAGAGATCCAAAGGTATTCAAGTCTTACCAAGCTCACAAGGGTTGTCTCTTATTGCAAGCGATTTGCTGGAAAACTGCAAAAAGATAAGGAAAATAAAGAGAGAGGTCCACTCTAACCACTGGAACTGCATTCAGCAACCTGACGATAGTTCAAATCGTACAGATGGAAATGTTTCCATCTGAGATCAGGAACAACATCGGAAAAGCAAAGGGGTTAAAGGCTTTAAATCCAATCGTTGATGAGCAAAACGTATTACGAGTTGGAGGCAGACTGCAAAACACAGATCTACACTACGCGCAGCAGCATCCGATTATTTTAAAGGTGACACACCACTATACAAAATTAATCGTATCAAATGCCCACGAGAAAACACTAAATACACGGAGGGGTTCAGAAGATGGTTTCTTACCTGCGTCAAAGGGTTTGGATCTGTAGCATCAAAATTTCTCTAAAAAAGCACATACACAAGCACATATACAAGATATAAACCAAAACCGATGGGGCAATTGATGGAAAACCTACCATCTCCTCGTGTAAAGATGTCGAGACCCTTAACACACAGGAGTAGACAACCCCATTTCAATTGATATTAAAGCATGGAAGAAGCAATGCTAAAATCTTCGTGTGCATGGACACCAAAGCATTTCACATAAAAGCAGTAAGTCACCTCACAACACAAGCTTTCCTTGCTGCCTTTCGAAAATCTGTAGCAAGAAAAGGTCTATGTTCAGCTATGTGCAGTGACTGCCGCACAAATTTCATAGGAGTAGACACCGAGCTCTAGAAACTTCTTAAGGAAGCTTTATTTGACTATGAGTCACCCCTTTCGGAGGATTGTGGGAAGCCGGCGTAAGATCGATCAAATACCATATAAAAAGAGTTGCTGGTACCGCAGTACTTACCTATGAGGAACTCAATACGCTTTTGGCCCAAATAGAAGCATGTCTAAACTCGAAGCGTCTTTGTTCGGTATGAGAGGACATCAATAAACTGCAAGCACTGACACCAAGCCACTTTCTTTTTGGAGCACCACTTGTAACACCACCACAACCTGAGTACGACCTGAGAGTTCAGGCACAGTTACAAACATTCTGGAGGAGGTGGAGTAACGACTACCTAACATTCTTCAACGTCGACTGAAATGGACAAAAACGGAGAAACGAACACCAAAGGAAGGAGACTTAGTGCTTCTACGCGACGATAGACTTCCTCCTGCCAAATGGAGTTTAGCACGGATCACGAAACTACACCACGGAATCGATAACTAAGTACGAGTAGTCATAGTAAAAACTACTCGTGCACCGTGCCTTGTGTATTCATAAAACCGAATATATTTAATACAGACATTCATATAAATACGCACCTTTCATAACGTAAATAAATCAAATAAGTCAAATAAATAAATAAATAATAATGACAAATAATTAAAACCAAAAAAATATATATTTATAAAAAAGCGAAAACACTAAATTTACAGATCACAATACTCATACACAAAACCGAAAAACATTTACCCGATAACTTGACAATTACCGGCACTGATCATCGATTTCATTTCCCAGCACTACAAAAAAATATATTAATAATAATAATAATTGTAATGATAAAAATAAAAAAAAAACTAATAAAACAAACCCAAAGAATCGATTTAGCTCCTCTCGCCACACCAAATTATACCAAGGCAACTATGTACTACTTACTCACTGTGTGCCTGTTGTCCTCATATATGTTCTCTTGTTCTGTATTGTGAATATTATTCACAATAGTCAATTACGAAAATGACCATGATGATGAAGATGAAAAGGTGATGCCCGGAGGCAGATATGGCAAAAAAAATAACTGCGAACTTTGTTGACAGCCGAGAAGCATGTTGCAGCATCAGCCATGAATAAGACTTAAATCTTAACTTCAATTTGTTATAAGTTATAAGTTTAAATTGATCATCATTTTAAAATCAACACTAAGAAGAATACAATTGTTGATGTTGTAATCTAATATCAGTTTTGAACTTAATCATATGGTATAGTGTTTTTTTTGGCGCTATGAAAAGGAACAAGAAAAAGGAAGTTTTTTTATTTATACATTTTTCATTGAGAGTGTTTGCATAATAACCACTTTCAGTTTTTTAAGTGTTTTTGATTTTTGATCGTGACCTTCTGCACCAAAAGGAATAATGGCCATTTCCAACGTACCACTGTATAGCAGGTTCAGTTTTTCCATCAAGCTATCTTTTACATGGTATACGTATGTTGACTACCGTTTACTGTAATATGCTTACTGGCACAATTACCACACTTAAAATAGTTCGCACTTCTGCACTTCCTCGACGAATGACCTACTTTTGCTCAGCGAAAGCATCTGTTTGCATCAGACTCGCAGCAGTTATAGACGCCGCTGACTTTGCATGTGCGGGGAATAATTTAGCTCTTTTCCAAGGCTTCTACTTCTTTCTTTAAGAACCGGAAAATATTTTGTACATACGAATCGCTCGCATCACAAGGGTTTGATTGCGTCTTTGTGACCTTATGCTGTGTTATACTCTCGTCATCTCTTTCTGACCACTCTTCCACCGCCCGACGATAGTCGACTCATAAGTCTGCTGTTAAACAACGCAAAAGTATTGACAACTGTATGTTGTCAAAGATCTTATGGAAGTAGTGGTGGTGTATAGAATTCTCAGGCCAACGACGTCCGACTTTGCGGTAACGGAACGCAAATGCAACAATTTCTGCATGTAATTGTCTATAAGCTTTTCGTTGTTACCGTATTGTTCCAGAAGCAGAGAAATAGCTGCATCATAGCAAGCCGCAGATGGGGTGAATCCTGTTATCGTGCGTTTTCCTGCCTCGGACAATGCCTCTTTCAAATATTGAAATTTGTCTGCAACAGCAAGGTTATCATTCCAATGTATGAACGAATTGAACTAGTCCTAAATGGTTAACCAATCCCTCAATTCACCACCGAATCTTTTCAGCTCTAACTGTGGTCATTTCACGGCAGATGCTTGCATAAAGGAATTAACATTGGAGAGCTCTTTAGGTCACTCGGTAACCTTTTACTAGTCGCGCACTCTTTTCAACCGATTGCTTAGACGCGCCATTAAATCTCTTATGATTTCTTCCACTTGAATTAGTATCTTGATGTGGACTTGCTGATCGGCAGCTTTAACATTTTCGAACACAGCCGTCAACTCTGCGATCAAAGTACACAGCTCATCTTTAATTGACACTAACATTTCGACGTTTTGGTCGATAACGCGTGAGTCTTCTGAGTCTCGGACGCAACCTTTGCGACTTTTGTTAACTGCGACTTAAATGCACCCCGAACCGCCACTTCCATTTAGCGAAGTCCCGGGTTTCGGCACTAAATGTAAAATAAAATGTATCTTTAGGTTCAGTCTGAGACTCCACGAAAGAAAACAGGAACAAAAAAAATTAACATCTTATTTTTGGCTGACACGTCCGATCTCAACGGTTTTAAAATCAAGACTAAATTTACAAAGGAATGAAAGGAATAATGTTAAGGAAATTTGTAGATATGTGTGAGTGTATGACAATGTGTGTTTTGAAAAGGATTGTGTATAAGGATCGCGTAACAATGCTTATATATTATACGTGTATGTTTGTGATCGTATGATTATGCTTTATGGATAGAAAATAAGGTATTTTATGCAGTGGCTTTTTCAACACACATTATTATGCTTTTTGCTCCAACTTCTGCATGCTCCTGCTGGACAAATTTGCGGAAAATGCCCAGCTCTTAAGCAATTCGTCGTTCCGCATCTTGTTCTTGTTGTTGTTGTTCATGTTGCTCATCAACCGGGCAGGAGTGCTTTGCAATGCCTGTTTTAGCTCTCGCACCTCAGGTATTTTTGCCATTGCGCTGTTGTTATGAACTTCCGTGATGAACTGGTCCCGGAACTCGCGCCTCTGAAGATGCCTATTTTTGTTGGCCGCTCTTATCGCACGTGAATGAGACTTGTGTGGAGGGTGCTAGAATTACCAACCTCCTTGCTAGCCTTGCTCCTTGGCCCGAGTTGTATTATGCTTGGGCGCAGTTTTGAAATGACGGCTTGATGTGTATCTTCCACTGCAGTGATATATCTGTCGTGCGCATCTAGCTCACCTCGGGTCGTAGCTTTTTCCACCAACGACAAGTGCTCTCCCACAATTTCTTACAAGCAGTCTCAGTTGCTTCTAATTTGGTTTTCAGGAATTTCTGATCCGCTTCGAGGAAGCAGTCATCCGTAACGGACTTCGCTATTTCGAGAATCGACAGCTCGCAGCAGTTCAGGTTGACCCTTCGGAAACTTGTGTCCAATCACGGAATTGAGCGTGATGCGTTCACGATGGTATTTCAGACTGCACTTCACTGCGCTATTGTTCTTGAATTTGAATTTCGTACGATTACTCTAATGGCACGCATGCTCTAATTTTTTAAAAATGTATACATTGATGTCTATGCACAATAGTTTTTTTATTTTAGTTTTGAATTATACGGCACTGTATGTAAGATGCACTCTTCACAATTTTTACTTGCTCGTATTTAATCTAGCTCGTTTGAACCAAATGATCGAAAACACAGATGGTGAAGCTGAAAAACGCAAATTTGCACGGATTAAATTATCTTATTTTTCTTCGCAGTGGGCTGTATTTCATGAAAAACCCTGTCAACTACGATGACAAAAAAGATACGCACTGTTTGGTGTCTGCTCAAAAAATTCCCTTTGTTCTTCGATATCACTCTGATTATATAAGTAATGAGGTTACCCTCGATGAAAGAATATATCTCGCTATTCCAAAGATAATATCTGTCACATCCACTGCTGCTTTTGACAAAGGAATGATATGCGCATTACTCTATTTCTTGGTCGCAACCACCGCTATTCGAACCTTGAGATTTTCCATCGTCGGGGATGTTTTCGAAGTGATCGTGCATACGTGCACTGCTGTAGTTTTTGGTCGCAACCACTGCTATTCGAACGATGGTATTTTCCATCGTCGGATATGTTGTTGTCGGGTTTCTCCTTGTTAGATGATGACGTGGTTCTTGTTCTGGTTATTGGGTGTGACCATCTGCTCTGGGTTTTGCTGTGACCATCTGCTCTGTCGTAGACACAATGGTATACGCAAATGTCAACACTTCCATATTAAAAGTCGTCATCTCTCGAAATTAGATTCTAGAGCCTTCGTTGGAAGGACAAAAGTACAAGGTGATTCTAGTAGTCACCGATTCTATTTTATGGAGCCAGAAAATAGAAGAGACTTCTTGGTGGGAAAGATCGAAGTGGAACCAAAGAACAGCACAGCTCCCGCAAGGATTTTATCCGAAGACATTCGGTGTAAGGGTAAAAAAGGGAGAGATAGTAGGAAAATGTGCATCTATAGAGTCTATATCGACCACAACAAAACCGACTCGTGCAACATCGGTCGCAAATGTTTGAAAGTCAAATACAAAATCTACATTGACACCGGGGATACCCGACCAATTCGTCAACCTGCAAGGTGTCTTCAATTGGAAAAGCAAAGAGAAGTAGCCGAAATGGTGTCGAAGATGAAAGCTGAGGGGCTGGTTGAAGTATTGAAGAGTCCGTGGGTATCTTCTGTGGTCATCGTGCAGAAGAAAGACGGCAATACGAGGTTTTGTGTAAAATTACGACTTCACCAAGAGAGACTGCAATCCACTTATACATGATCTCCCTAATATTATTAAGAGCTGCAACTGTCACAATTTTGCGGACGATGTTCAGCTATAATTAAGCTTTGGAAATGACCGTAAGCGAATTCAATGCTGGGCAGAAGAAAACTACTTTCAACTCAACACGGCAAAAACGAAAAGTTTAATCATAAAAAAAGTTGTATTATATCATCCAGTTTCCCTCTAATCCAGCATGAAAATGTACCAATTGAATTAGAAAGCAAAGCTGACACATGGTATAACACATCATTAAATTACTACTGTTGGTGAAAATCTTTGTTTGTTGCTCCAGTGCCCTTAATAAATTCCGTCTTGAAATCATTTTTAATAATACTATACGCCCCAGTTATGCTACGTATCTGGTCTGAAATGCAATTCTCTTGTGTCAACATACACCAAAAATATTCTTCGTTTTACATTTGGTAGATATTTGGACTACTGTACAATTATATATTTATTAAAGATAAATGATCAGTAAACTGTTTTCATACGATAAGCTAAGTTTCTAGCGATTTAATCGCTCGTTTTGTTTAATTTTACCGCGCACTGCATAGCAAGTTACGAAAAGATAGTTTTCACTTATGATATTCGTCTATGATGCAGGTAATTTTAGTTGAACCCTTACAAGAATTATATCTCATTTCAATATGATCGACTTGGAATAATTGTACTTAATTATAGCTTAATTAAGACCACCTTTCAATTAATTTTGTAGATAAAAACTCACTCGGCATATTTTTCAAAATTTATTTTAACAACGGAAATCACATTTACAGTTTAAAGATTGAGAAATCCATTATAATTGTTGTTTTTATACTTTCATAAATACAAATACTCTTTCCAGAATTGACGACATTTTAGATACGCTTTCTGAGGCGAAATGGCTTTCAACTCTTGACCTGAAAAGCCTTTACCTGCAGATGGAAATTAATCGTAAGGACCTTGAGACAACTGCCTTCACTTTTGAAAGCGGTCTTTGGCAGTCTACAGTGATGCCGTTTGGACTGTCCAACGCTCCAGCCGCATTCGAGTGACTAATTTAACGAACATTGCAAAGACTCACGTGGAAAACCTGGTTAGAGTACTTGTCGTCATAGGCACGACGTTCGAGGAGCCAAAATTAAAAAAAAGTTTTTGAGAGGCTGCGATGCGCTGAACCCAGAAAAGTGTGCTTTGTTGCGTCCGGAAGTAAAGTATCTGGGTTAAATTATATCCGCGGCAGCAGTAAGGATGGATCCTGTCAAAATCGAAGCAGTGAAAAGTTGGCCTACCCCCAATAATAAATTCAACTGAAAAGTTTCTTGGGACTTGCCACGTATAAGAGGAGATTCGTAAAGATTTTGCTAGTATTGCAGAGAGCCTGCATTAACTTACGGAAAAAGGCCGATATTTAAGCTGATCTAGAGAGTGTGAAAAATAATTCCAAGAACTCAAGCGGCAGCTGTGTAATGTTCCCATCTTGGGTTACCCAACACCCGAAAAAATGTTCATCCTGGACTCAGACGTAAGCAATTTTGGGATCGGAGCTGTGATCTCTCAAGTTCAAGAGAAAGTGGTTGCATATTACAGTAAAGTACTCTCTAGACTTGAAAGAAATTACTGTGTAACTCAGCGTGAGCTACTGGCTTTAATTCTGGCTACGAAACATTTCTATAAGTATGTCTATGGATAAAAGTTCATTCTTCGGACAAACCACTCAGCTCTGAAATGGCTACTCCAATTTAGGAACCCTGAAGCAAAGTTGCGAGATGGATCGAGAAGTTGCAGGGCTACGACTTTGAAGTGTAACACTCCAAGGGAAAACTCCACTCAAACGCTGATGCTCTCTCTCGTTGACCGTGTGGAGTTAGATGTGAACACTTCAACCGTCAGGAAGCGAGGCACCAATACACTTTCCAAATGTTCAAGACTGAGCCACTAGAGGGTTGGAGAACAGACAAAGTCAGTTCCTGTCAACAGGTAGATAATGATATCGAATTAATATTGGCCTGGAAGGAACGCGAAGACCAAGCTGGCTGGACTGGAGCCAAATTTGAAGGCATATTGGGCACAGTGGGACTCGTTTCGTGTGTAATATGGTCTGCTGAAGAGGAAATGGCAAAGTGCAGATGGAATAACATCTCGTATGAAGCTGATCATGCCACGGTGCAGAGTCAGCCAAGTCCTTGATGAAATCCATGATGGAATTTCAGAAGGACATTTAGGAATAAACAAGATATTGGAGAAGGTATGGGAATGCTTCTATTGGCTAAGATGCCGAAAATTGGGGTAAAATCTGCATAAAGTATGCGGCTACAGTGCTCAAAAACAAAGCTAAAGGAACTATTGCAACAATAAAATGTCGGAGCACCATTCGACCGCATAACCATTGATATCGCTGGTCCATTTGCCGAAGCGTTTAATGGCAACCGATATACACCCGTGTTCATGATTTACTTTAGTAAGTGAACGGAAGTGGTCGCAATCCCCATGCAAGAGGCTAGGATCGTAGCAGAATAGGTAGTGAACAACTGGGTGAGCTGATGGAAATACACTCTGATCAAGGGCGAAGCTGTGAACTAAAAGCCTTCATTGAAGTGTGCCAATATCTGAGAATAAGGAAGACAAGGACAACGTCATTACACTCTTAATCTGATGGAATGGTCGATGTGATATGACAATATGATTCTTTGACAATGTGATGCTATTATAATGTGATATCCGTTTGAATGTGAACAGCGTCATCTTTATTTGAATAGCAGAAGACTGAACTATTGCAAAGTGGAAAATGGAATCGAATTTTCTAACAAAATGGAAATTTGTATGGAACGTTGGATGGTGCAGAATATTCTTGAAGGATAATAGGGGAGTATAAATATCAGTATTCCCCAAAATATGCAAGTTATTTCTAAAATGTAATTTGAAATGTGAATTACGAGTGGTAATAAAGTGGTATAAGGGATAAGGCCACTCTAGACTTTTCAAAAAATCCATTTATTCCTTTGGATCTTAAAAAGGATATTCCAAAAAATTTTCTCGGGAAATATCTAAAAGTACTTGTTTTTCAAAGTATAGTTAAAGGCATGAATTTCAATAACCTCACATTTTAAACGCATTTATCTCAAAACTGCATTTTGCAAGTTGGCCGCACCCATAACTTGATAATTTTCAACAAATTTACTTTAAATTTTAACTAGATTTTTAAAAATATAATATATAATGTGTATATTATGTGTATATTATTTATAATCTACTATAAATAAGTACGCATGATTTTTTTTTTATTTGGCATAGTTCGCTGGTTAATAAACAATGTGCTGGCGATTTTTCTGCGAACCTTGCAAATTTAGTTCTACAAGTGCTCCATTCGGCTTAAAATCAATACATTATTAAATATTTGTGTGGGTACAGATGGCAGAACTTATTCCTTTATTTAATACGATTATAATTCAGAATCTAATCGGTTAACTCATCCGATTAACATTTCTTTATCTTTTACTTAAACTAATCACATTTCAAATTGAAGTGATGAACTGACTTGCCTACCTTGGGGATGCTGATATTTACACTCCAATGACATATTTCGAATACATTCCAGTTTTGTACATACATACATTTTCCATTTTTGTAGAAAATTCGATTCTACGCTCCACACAGCAATGGCTGAGGCTTCTGCTATCGAAGTCTTCTGCTTTGGAAACATAGAAGACGTTGCTCCCATTCAAATTGATATCAAACTGCTTGCTCCCAAAAGTTGGCTGTCCTGAACAACTTTCTCATTCATCATTCCGTTGAAATGACACATTCTATCCAAATGAACCACCTTCAATTTTCCTCGATACGGTAGACAATATCATTAATTCGGGTTATCACCTTGTTGGTTTCTTCCCAATCCTGTTGCAGTTTTAGTGATTTTCCTTTCTTACTCAGAGAATTATACAGGCACACCATATCTTCTCGTTGAACTTCGAATCGCTTTGATGTCATACCTAGTCTTCATGCGGTTGCTCGATAACTTCATCTTTTCTCTGGTGCAATTTATGAATCTTGCTGCGCAAGTTGTCCACGTAGTCATCTACCTCCTTGGTCTCCACAGGTGGGGATTCAAATTCTATTTAACTTGGTAACCGAACTGTTTGACCAAATAAGATTCCGGATGTTGTGTGTCTTGTTGAACTATGGACCGCGTTTTGTTAGGCCATTAAGAAGAGGGGTACGTTACGATCCCAGTCCCGCTGGCTGTTTCTAACGATCTTAGAGAGATGCTCATTCAAGGTTCGATTGAATCGCTTGACCGTTACATCAGGGTGAGTGTGTAGTGGTGTTGTTCTTGGCTTCCTTATTTTCAGATATTGGCACACTTCCTTGAATGGAGTGTAGCTCTATTGGGACCTCAAAGCTGCTCACCCAGTTCTTAACTATCTTTTCTGTTACGGTCTTAGCCTCTTGATTAGGGATGGCAAACACTTTAGGCCTCTTACTGAAGTAGTCCATAACCACGAGGGTGAATGGGTTGCCATGAAAGGTGTCACGAAATGGTCCGGTTTTCCCTCTATTTGCCTGTTAGCCCAGTGCGGACAGCCTTTTCTTCGTAGCGGTTCTTTGCAATGCCCTTGAAGACGTCCTACTTTATCGCAGCTCCAGCAGCTCATCCTTCGTCTCTCCGCCGTCGGAGACCGTTTCTCCATAGCCTTCACTAAAGCCATATAGTCCCTATGCTTTTCGATGTTTATTGTATGCAACAATTCTGCTGCAGGACCTTGTAAGGAACTTTTTAGAGCAAAGCTCATGTTCTCATTATCCCAGTCGTTCGCACAAACAGCCGTTTCAAACTGCTTCTTAGTAGTAGACCATGAGGCCTGGCCCTGGAAAGAGGGAGGCTTCAAGTTTTTTCTCCTTGGACCGCTTAAAGAACAATCTCGCAGTTTCTGTTTTTGCGCTGTATCGATCTCTTTTGCTAGTTTTTTTTTTTAACAACCACAGAACTCTTTTTGTTCTATCTCACTTCTGACACCAATGTAAAATGTTTGTGTGGGTACACATGATCTCTTTATTTAATACGGTTATAATACACAATCCAATCGATTAGATCAATACTTTCTAGTTTTCGTTATCTTTTACTTAAACCAATCACTACTCGTAATCCACATTTCAAATTTAACTGACACATACCTAGTAGATCCTGATATATATACTACAATCTCCTCCAGGATTCCATAAATTTTCCACACTTTCCAAAAAAATCGATTCTACCTTCCATACACCACTGATTGATGCTTCTGCTGTCGAAATCTTCTGCTATGGAAACATAGATTACGTTGCTCACATTCAAATGGATATCACAATACCAAAAAAAACCTATGTAATTCTCTAGATTTTGTTAAATACAACAAAAAAAATTTTAGTGACTCATCGCAATTCAAAACTTACAAGAGCTGTTTGTACGGGCGTAGGCCCATCCAAAAAGGAGAGATCATCTGAGATACGCTGCAGAGCCGCCATTTTTAAATAAATTATTCTTAACTCTTAACAATAGCTAAAGTCCACAAACCACCCATAAGAACCTGGGCAAGAACCAATGGTGGCAAGGACAAGTTATTCGGCCAACAGCATATGTATTTAAAGACACTGGTCTCATACATACCTGTTCCTCATACGCGTTCTTCATCCTATTCTTCATATTTGTCAATACAAAATCAAAACCTTGTTGCTTTATACTCTAAGCAGTCATTTGTTAAAATGGAACTGGAAGCGGCATGGCGGCGATGATACAATTCCTCTTGTCGAATAAGTAAGAACAGAAGAACAGCACTGAATAAAAATTCGACCAACAAAAGAACAACCTGCAGGGCCTTCACCAGAAAATGGATGGACAAAAGAATAATCTAGAAGAATAAAATAACAACCTCCAGTAAAAGTTCGGAGAAATCGATAACACATTTCATAGAACCGGTGCCACGAAAGGGCTGCCCTGACCGCGGAAACAAGCAAATAGAGGAGGGAACCGGCAAAAATGGCTATCAAGAAGCCGGTCCACATTCTGGAAGACATCAGTCGCGAAATGCTGAAGCAACCACCTCGCGGGACAGTAGTTGGTAGGAAGAGTCGACGGCTGCGTGACCATCATCCAAATCTCGTTAGTAAAACGATGCAATGAAAGCCTTCTAGTAGAGATAGTTAGTGGAAAGAAAAAACGGATGGCAACAATAAACACCGGTCCCACGGCCTCAGTCATCAGGAGGAAACAGGTGCAGAAATCCTAGTAGCATAACACCGGCAGTTACAGCTTGAGAACAGCTACGGGAGAAACGGCTAAATTATATGGTGAAGTCCGTATAAAAATCCAACTGGCCGGAATAGCCAGTGGAAAGTGGTCTTGGTAGCCACCGCTTCTATTTGACGAAGATAGAAAATAGGAGAGACCTTAGCGGAACCAAATAACAACATGGTTCCTGTAAGCATTCCAAAACCAAAGACACTCAGTGTATGACAATTGGAAAGATAGTGGCAGGCTATATTGACCAAAACGAAAACAAATAGTGCAACATCGGTCGCGAGTTTTCAGAGTATGAAAATCAAAAACAAAATCATCAGCCTCTGTTATTTGGTTCAAAAGCAGCGTATCCCGGCAGACAAACTAACCGGTGAGTACACTAATATATTTTCTACACAAGACGAAAAGTATTGACGTTCGTAACTTGTTCAGCACCACATTGACACCGGAGACCCCCGACCAATTCGTAAACTTACAAGACCTCTTTAAAGCAAACAGAAGTTACCGAAATGGTGTTGAAGATGAAAGTTGAGGGGCTAATTGAAGAATCGCAGAGCCCTTGGGCATCTCCAGTGGTCCTCGTGAAAAAGAAAGATGACAACACGAGGTTTTGTAAAGACTACATACGTCTTAACGAGGTCAGTAAAAAGGACAAATACCTACCATCAAGAATTGACGACACTCTCAGAGCGGTTACTTGTAGGTGAAGATTGATCGAGAAGATCGTAAGAAAACAGCTTTCGCTGGTTTACAGTGCTGACGTTTGGACAACGATTCCGACACCTTCGAACGATTAATGGAACATACATTGCAAGGCCTAACGTGGAATATCTGTACAATGTTATCGCCATATAAAAGACGTTCTAAAATAAGTGCCTGAGGGGCTGTGGAGCACTAATTTGAAGTTGAACCCAGAAAAGTCTGCCTTGTTCCGTCCGGAAGTAAAATATCTGGGTCGCAAAAATAAACACCAACTGAGAAGCTTCTTAGGACTTGCTACGTATTACAGAAGATTCGTGGAGGATTTTGCTTACTTACGAAAAAGGCCGAGAGTTCAGGTGATCTGAAAAGTGTGAGAAAGCATTTGAAGAACTCAAGCGGGAGCTCGATAGTGCTGCCATCTAAGGTTACGGAACACCTGGCAAAATATTAATCGCAAACGCAGACGCTAGCGGTGTTGGGGTCGGAGCTGTAATCTATCAAGTTCATAATGATCAGGAGAAAGTGGTTGCATGTTACAGCAAGGTTTTCTGAAGGTTTTATTCTGGCTATGAAGCATTTCCATAATTACCTCTATGGACATTTTTCTGACCGACCACACAGCTCTAAAATGGCTACTTAAATTTAAGAATCCTGAAGGCCAAGCTGCAAGATTGATCGAGCAGTTGCAGGGCTACGACTTTGAAGTGCAACATCGCAAGGGTAAACTCACATGCTGATGCTCGCTCCGCTCCGCTCGATCGTGCGGAGTTTAATGTGAACACCGCAACCTAAAGAAGCGTTCAGGACGGAGCTAATAGAGGGTTGGAGTACAGATGAAATCCTTTCTTCCCAACAGGCAGATATTGACATCGCACCGATATAAGTCTGGAAAGAAAACAAGGAAAATCCAAGCTGGCAGTGGGGCACACTAAGACTCGTTTTGTCTGGAACACCATCTCATATGCAGCTAATCATGCCACGGTTCGAATTCAGCCAAGTACTCCTTAAAATACATGACGGAATCTCAGGGGGCCATTTGGGAAAAAAGATGGTAAACAACTGGATGAGCAGATTTGCAGTCCCAATAGAGCTATACTCCGATCAAGGGCGAAACTTTGAATCAGAAGTCTTCCAGGAAGTGTGCCAATATCTGGTAATAAGGAAGATAAGGATAACGCCACTACTGATGGAATGATCGAGGGACTTAATCGGACCTTGAAAAAGCATCTGTCTGAGCTCATCAGCAACTGCCAGCGGGACTGGAATTGAAACATACCCCTCTTCTTAATGGCCTACCGAAACGCGGTCTATAGCTCAACAGGACACACATCATCCGAGATCTTATTTGGTGAAACAGTTCGGTTGCCAAGTGAAACAAAATTCGGATAACACCCACGGAGCACGAAGAGGTGGACGACTACGTAGATGACTTGCGCAGCATGATTCGTATATTGCATGAAAGCACCGGAGAAAAGATGAAGTTAACGAGCAACCGCATAAACTCTATCTACGACATCAAAGCGAAATCTTCCGGCTTCAACGTAGGAGATCTGGTATGGTTGCATAATCTTCTGCGTAAGAAAGGAAAATCACCAAATTACAACAGGACTGGGAAGGTCAATACAAGCGTGGGTATTGAGGAAAATTGAAGGTGGTCCATTTGGTGTCATTAAAATAGAACGATGGAAAACGATGTTGTCTGTCTGTCGCGTGCTCTAGGGATTTATTGCAAGTACCGTTAAAATGCTTGCACACAACATGGCGAAGGAAAATAAGGGAGGATGTAATAAGAGGTAAAAAGCAAATTAGTTTAGGTGAATTTGAAATGTGATTTACAAGTACTAATAAACTAGTTTAAGTAAAACATAAAGAAAAGAGAAGGGGTTGAGATAAGCGATCAAATTGTGAATTGTAATTATATTGAACAAATCGATTGTTTTGAAATTAATAAGTTCTATTATTTGTATCCACAAAAACATTTTAGAATATTCTGATATTTGTTTGAATGTGAACAGCATCATCTATATTTGAATTTAGCTGATTTCCATATTTAAATAGCAGAAGTCCCAATCATTGGAGAATGGAGACTTTTATCGAATTTATTGCTGAAATGGAAATTTTTTTGGAACGCTGAATGGTACAGAATGTTCTCGAAAGAAGTCAGGGGAGTATAAACATCAGCATCCCCCAAGATATGCAATTTAGTTTTAAAGTGGAATTTAAAATGTGAGTAACGAATAGTGATAAGGTTTAATAAGGTTTAAGTAAAAAGTAAAAGTGATTGGAAAAAATAATTAGATTCATAAACTGTAACTATTCTAAATAAATTGATTATATTGAAAGGAATACCTTTTATCATTTGTACCCACACAAACATTTTACAATATATTAAAATAATTCATTTAGTCATTTAAAATAAGTTACATACTTCATTTTTTTATAGTTAAAAGTAAAACCAACATAATAATAAGAGTTTATGATTCAACTCTAATTTCTCTAATTCCAGTTTCCTTTTGTTTGTTTTATTCTTATCCATTAAAAATTGTTCTATTCTTAAACTATTACACTTTAATTCGTCAGCTTATCCCTTCAATATATCCGAATTTTTGTCTAAAGAACGATATATATCGTTTTTAAACTTGACCTATTTTCAACATTTATTTCTACGGATTAGCTAATTTCTCAGATATTCCTTCCAGTGTCACTTCCTGCACACCCATATATTTATTTTTTATTACAGTTCGCTCTTACAACATATAGTGAATTTTATAACTTTAAATTTATTCTCAAACTGCGAATAAAAGAAGATTTTCGCATTCCGGAAACGGGAGAGAAGAAGAGCCAGCAGAGGATACTTCTTTGGATTCAAAAGGGGACTTAATACCATCGATTGTGGATGTAAAAGTTAAAATTTGGTCAGAAAAATGTCTAAATAATACCATTGTATCTAAATTGCAATCGTTGACAAAGGCTTTTGAGAAGTTATGCGAAAAAGCGATATGCTACGGAAACTGGAACGTCTGTTTTATAAGAGACCTGAACGTAAAAGTGGGAAAAGAAGGTATAACTGAAAACAGAATAGCTGGAATAAGTCGACAATATAAGGATCGAATTTGTAACGCAAATGGTATTAAGTTTTTGAAATTTTGTTATTCGTTTGGGTTCAAAGCGACAAATGTGAGAAGTTCACATATTGGAAGACCGGGACGTCCCCCCTTCCCTATTGTTTTAGCCATTGCGCTAATAATAATGCTTAACTTGGATGCAAGACAAACGAATCTCCAATCGAACCTGATATATATGGAACAATTCTAAATCGTCTTCTCGTCCGACAATCGTATGAGAAACTACAAGCCCAGCATCACGTGGACTTCAACAAAATTAAGACGATTACAAAATTATATAAAATCATCAGCCAATCTAAAAATAATAAAAAAAAAGGAACAAAGAACCATGGTTTGATAATAAGTGGTGGTAGGGGAGGCAACTATTATTCGACTGGCTCAAATTATTCCGACTGTTTAATGAAGATGCCATGAAGGTTTCATATATATTCTGTTTTGGTGGGGACAGCTCAATATAATATAAACTATACAGTCTTACGCTAACTTAAATTAAACTGAAACTTAAACTTAAACTTAAAACTTAGGTTGGTTGGAGTGGTGAATCGGATCGGATTTGAGGCAGGGGGTGATGTGGTTAAAGTCAAAGACGGTTTGAATTGATCTCTCGTAGCATACGGGAGATTGGTTCGTTCGCGCCATATTAGGTGTGGTGGGTTGGTAGAAAGAAGAGATACGGGTGTTGAGGAAAATGGAGTTCGCGCATTCAACGTGACCTGAAAACAGTCGATGAATGAAGAGACAGGTGGCAGCATTTCTGCGTTCCTCAAGTGTGTTTAAGTAAATAAGGGTGAGACACTTTTGATAGGGGGCTAGAATAAAAGGATCATCCCAGGAGATACCTCAAAGAGCAAATTGAAGAAACCGGCGTTAAACGCTAGAGAACAAATTGAACAAAGGTAATATGGAGGTCGATTATGCGCACCGTAAGTTTCTCGAATCACACGAAAAACATTTCTTACAGAACGCTAATTTTCGTAATAGAGCTGAACAATTTGGAGACGCTGTAGTATTGTTAGTCTTTTCGTGATGACTTCCCAAACGATACTGAACAAATATGATAAAGCAATTTGTCAAAAAAGCCTATTGAAAATCAAACTTCACGATGAATCACCCTGTATTAGAAATAAATATATAAAAAGGTAAATTAGTTGTGAACAACGGCCAAATATGGTATGTAAGGTAAGGAGTAAGGTATGTAATTTAATTCGTGTGGTTCTTTTTTTCAAAATTTGAACGTTTATTTAAGAATAACATGTACAATAGTATTATTCAAGGTATTACCCATCTGAAGCTATGACTTTTTCCCATCTTTCTGCCAATTTGTGGATCCCATCCCAAAAGAACTGCGCCGGCTTGGCAGCCAAGAATGAATCAAGCCAATTTGTGATATTCTGCTGTGATGTGAACCGTATTTCAGTGAGGGCGTTCTGCATCGACCGGAACAAATGGTAGTCAGAAGGTGCAAGGTCTGGGCTATAAGGCGGATGGGGGTAAGACTTCCCATCCACTGTTTTCCAAATAGTTCTTAACCGGAATAGCAACGTGGGGCCGAGTGTTGTCATGATGGAAAATTATTGCCTCGTGTCTGGTCGCATATTCCGGGCGTTTTTCGGCTACTGCTCTCTTCAAATGGATTAATTGTGTTCGGTAGCATTGTCCATTGATGGTTTCACCCAGTTTCAGCAGCTCATAATACAGCACACCCATCTGATCCCACCAAATACAGAGCATTACTTTCGCGCCATGGATATTCGGCTTTGCCGTTGATTTGGCTGGTTGGCCCGGTTTCACATACGATTTTTTGCCCTTGGGGTTGTCGTAATGGATCCATTTTTCATCACCAGTAACAATCCGATGCAAAAATTACTTCCTTTTGTGGCGTTCAAGCAGCATTTCGGACATGCAAAACCGTCATTCGACGTCTCTCGGCTTGAGTTCATGTGGAACCCAATTTCCTTGCTTTTGAATACATCCAGCTGCTTTTAAACGTTTTGAGATGGCTGCTTGGGTGACACCCAAAGATTCTGCGAGCTCTTCTTGTGCTTGGAAATAATCTTCAGAGAGTAATGCTTCCAGTTCTTTATCTTCAAACTTTTTTGGCTGCTCAGGACGTTCTTCGTCTTCCAAGCCAAAATCACCACTTTTAAATCATGCAAACCACTTTTGGCATGTTCCAATAGAGTAATAACAATGGAACAATACAAGTTACGCCATCTCTTATCAAAACGCACGAATTATAGTTATAGACCCAATAAGAACTGGCGTTCTGATGTTAAACAGCAGTACGGTGGCTGAATTAGTACAAAATTTCACTGCGATACAGGGAACCTCAGCTTGCTGTAAAGGTAGTCTGTTTGTTATATTTCAATAATATTTTAAATACAAGTCAATGAGAAGTATTGCAGTATATTTTGAAAGGAATATCCAAAGACTGCGACAAAACATTGACGTATCAACGTTATATATGTATCACACAATACTATTGTAGACTACAATTAATTTTCTTTTTGTTGGTGTATAGGTACATAAGGCCCAGAGAAGACGGAAACGGCCATAAACTTCTTCAATTGTTGCAGTGATGTACGATTAAATGTACGATTAAAGGTAATACGTAGCTTTCGAACAGACTCAACATATTCGATGTTTGAGTCCCTAGCTGCAGCACCATTCCTGCCAGTACCAGTAGAACCCCCTTGTGACCCGTAGCGTTGTTTAGTAGTTATTTAATGAAACGTTGAGAGCAAAATAAGAAGAAGCAGAAACGCAAGCTATTTTATAAATAAAAGTGGACTGCACTAAGAAAAAAGATCGTAAGAAAACAGCTTTCGCTGGTTTACAGTGCTGACGTTTGGACAACGATTCCGACACCTTCGAACGATTAATGGAACATACATTGCAAGGCCTAACGTGGAATATCTGTACAATGTTATCGCCATATAAAAGACGTTCTAAAATAAGTGCCTGAGGGGCTGTGGAGCACTAATTTGAAGTTGAACCCAGAAAAGTCTGCCTTGTTCCGTCCGGAAGTAAAATATCTGGGTCGCAAAAATA
Source organism: Volucella inanis (assembly GCA_907269105.1). Classification (NCBI taxonomy): domain Eukaryota; kingdom Metazoa; phylum Arthropoda; class Insecta; order Diptera; family Syrphidae; genus Volucella; species Volucella inanis. The sequence goes on from OU026153.1 coordinate 76,016,828, forward strand.
AACACCAACTGAGAAGCTTCTTAGGACTTGCTACGTATTACAGAAGATTCGTGGAGGATTTTGCTTACTTACGAAAAAGGCCGAGAGTTCAGGTGATCTGAAAAGTGTGAGAAAGCATTTGAAGAACTCAAGCGGGAGCTCGATAGTGCTGCCATCTAAGGTTACGGAACACCTGGCAAAATATTAATCGCAAACGCAGACGCTAGCGGTGTTGGGGTCGGAGCTGTAATCTATCAAGTTCATAATGATCAGGAGAAAGTGGTTGCATGTTACAGCAAGGTTTTCTGAAGGTTTTATTCTGGCTATGAAGCATTTCCATAATTACCTCTATGGACATTTTTCTGACCGACCACACAGCTCTAAAATGGCTACTTAAATTTAAGAATCCTGAAGGCCAAGCTGCAAGATTGATCGAGCAGTTGCAGGGCTACGACTTTGAAGTGCAACATCGCAAGGGTAAACTCACATGCTGATGCTCGCTCCGCTCCGCTCGATCGTGCGGAGTTTAATGTGAACACCGCAACCTAAAGAAGCGTTCAGGACGGAGCTAATAAAGGGTTGGAGTACAGATGAAATCCTTTCTTCCCAACAGGCAGATATTGACATCGCACCGATATAAGTCTGTAAAGAAAACAAGGAAAATCCAAGCTGACAGTGGGGCACACTAAGACTCGTTTTGTCTGGAACACCATCTCATATGCAGCTAATCATGCCACGGTTCGAATTCAGCCAAGTACTCCTTGAAATACATGACGGAATCTCAGGGGGCCATTTTGGAAAAAAGATGGTAAACAACTGGATGAGCAGATTTGCAGTCCCAATAGAGCTATACTCCGATCAAGGGCGAAACTTTGAATCAGAAGTCTTCCAGGAAGTGTGCCAATATCTGGTAATAAGGAAGATAAGGATAACGCCACTACTGATGGAATGATCGAGGGACTTAATCGGACCTTGAAAAAGCATCTGTCTGAGCTCATCAGCAACTGCCAGCGGGACTGGAATTGAAACATACCCCTCTTCTTAATGGCCTACCGAAACGCGGTCTATAGCTCAACAGGACACACATCATCCGAGATCTTATTTGGTGAAACAGTTCGGTTGCCAAGTGAAACAAAATTCGGATAACACCTACGGAGCACGAAGAGGTGGACGACTACGTAGATGACTTGCGCAGCATGATTCGTATATTGCATGAAAGCACCGGAGAAAAGATGAAGTTAACGAGCAACCGCATAAACTCTATCTACGACATCAAAGCGAAATCTTCCGGCTTCAACGTAGGAGATCTGGTATGGTTGCATAATCTTCTGCGTAAGAAAGGAAAATCACCAAATTACAACAGGACTGGGAAGGTCAATACAAGCGTGGGTATTGAGGAAAATTGAAGGTGGTCCATTTGGTGTCATTAAAATAGAACGATGGAAAACGATGTTGTCTGTCTGTCGCGCGCTCTAGGGATTTATTGCAAGTACCGTTAAAATGCTTGCACACAACATGGCGAAGGAAAATGAGGGAGGATGTAATAAGAGGTAAAAAGCAAATTAGTTTAGGTGAATTTGAAATGTGATTTACAAGTACTAATAAACTAGTTTAAGTAAAACATAAAGAAAAGAGAAGGGGTTGAGATAAGCGATCAAATTGTGAATTGTAATTATATTGAACAAATCGATTGTTTTGAAATTAATAAGTTCTATTATTTGTATCCACAAAAACATTTTAGAATATTCTGATATTTGTTTGAATGTGAACAGCATCATCTATATTTGAATTTAGCTGATTTCCATATTTAAATAGCAGAAGTCCCAATCATTGGAGAATGGAGACTTTTATCGAATTTATTGCTGAAATGGAAATTTTTTTGGAACGCTGAATGGTACAGAATGTTCTCGAAAGAAGTCAGGGGAGTATAAACATCAGCATCCCCCAAGATATGCAATTTAGTTTTAAAGTGGAATTTAAAATGTGAGTAACGAATAGTGATAAGGTTTAATAAGGTTTAAGTAAAAAGTAAAAGTGATTGGAAAAAATAATTAGATTCATAAACTGTAACTATTCTAAATAAATTGATTATATTGAAAGGAATACCTTTTATCATTTGTACCCACACAAACATTTTACAATATATTAAAATAATTCATTTAGTCATTTAAAATAAGTTACATACTTCATTTTTTTATAGTTAAAAGTAAAACCAACATAATAATAAGAGTTTATAATTCAACTCTAATTTCTCTAATTCCAGTTTCCTTTTGTTTGTTTTATTCTTATCCATTAAAAATTGTTCTATTCTTAAACTATTACACTTTAATTCGTCAGCTTATCCCTTCAATATATCCGAATTTTTGTCTAAAGAACGATATATATCGTTTTTAAACTTGACCTATTTTCAACATTTATTTCTACGGATTAGCTAATTTCTCAGATATTCCTTCCAGTGTCACTTCCTGCACACCCATATATTTATTTTTTATTACAGTTCGCTCTTACAACATATAGTGAATTTTATAACTTTAAATTTATTCTCAAACTGCGAATAAAAGAAGATTTTCGCATTCCGGAAACGGGAGAGAAGAAGAGCCAGCAGAGGATACTTCTTTGGATTCAAAAGGGGACTTAATACCATCGATTGTGGATGTAAAAGTTAAAATTTGGTCAGAAAAATGTCTAAATAATACCATTGTATCTAAATTGCAATCGTTGACAAAGGCTTTTGAGAAGTTATGCGAAAAAGCGATATGCTACGGAAACTGGAACGTCTGTTTTATAAGAGACCTGAACGTAAAAGTGGGAAAAGAAGGTATAACTGAAAACAGAATAGCTGGAATAAGTCGACAATATAAGGATCGAATTTGTAACGCAAATGGTATTAAGTTTTTGAAATTTTGTTATTCGTTTGGGTTCAAAGCGACAAATGTGAGAAGTTCACATATTGGAAGACCGGGACGTCCCCCCTTCCCTATTGTTTTAGCCATTGCGCTAATAATAATGCTTAACTTGGATGCAAGACAAACGAATCTCCAATCGAACCTGATATATATGGAACAATTCTAAATCGTCTTCTCGTCCGACAATCGTATGAGAAACTACAAGCCCAGCATCACGTGGACTTCAACAAAATTAAGACGATTACAAAATTATATAAAATCATCAGCCAATCTAAAAATAATAAAAAAAAAGGAACAAAGAACCATGGTTTGATAATAAGTGGTGGTAGGGGAGGCAACTATTATTCGACTGGCTCAAATTATTCCGACTGTTTAATGAAGATGCCATGAAGGTTTCATATATATTCTGTTTTGGTGGGGACAGCTCAATATAATATAAACTATACAGTCTTACGCTAACTTAAATTAAACTGAAACTTAAACTTAAACTTAAAACTTAGGTTGGTTGGAGTGGTGAATCGGATCGGATTTGAGGCAGGGGGTGATGTGGTTAAAGTCAAAGACGGTTTGAATTGATCTCTCGTAGCATACGGGAGATTGGTTCGTTCGCGCCATATTAGGTGTGGTGGGTTGGTAGAAAGAAGAGATACGGGTGTTGAGGAAAATGGAGTTCGCGCATTCAACGTGACCTGAAAACAGTCGATGAATGAAGAGACAGGTGGCAGCATTTCTGCGTTCCTCAAGTGTGTTTAAGTAAATAAGGGTGAGACACTTTTGATAGGGGGCTAGAATAAAAGCATCATCCCAGGAGATACCTCAAAGAGCAAATTGAAGAAACCGGCGTTAAACGCTAGAGAACAAATTGAACAAAGGTAATATGGAGGTCGATTATGCGCACCGTAAGTTTCTCGAATCACACGAAAAACATTTCTTACAGAACGCTAATTTTCGTAATAGAGCTGAACAATTTGGAGACGCTGTAGTATTGTTAGTCTTTTCGTGATGACTTCCCAAACGATACTGAACAAATATGATAAAGCAATTTGTCAAAAAAGCCTATTGAAAATCAAACTTCACGATGAATCACCCTGTATTAGAAATAAATATATAAAAAGGTAAATTAGTTGTGAACAACGGCCAAATATGGTATGTAAGGTAAGGAGTAAGGTATGTAATTTAATTCGTGTGGTTCTTTTTTTCAAAATTTGAACGTTTATTTAAGAATAACATGTACAATAGTATTATTCAAGGTATTACCCATCTGAAGCTATGACTTTTTCCCATCTTTCTGCCAATTTGTGGATCCCATCCCAAAAGAACTGCGCCGGCTTGGCAGCCAAGAATGAATCAAGCCAATTTGTGATATTCTGCTGTGATGTGAACCGTATTTCAGTGAGGGCGTTCTGCATCGACCGGAACAAATGGTAGTCAGAAGGTGCAAGGTCTGGGCTATAAGGCGGATGGGGGTAAGACTTCCCATCCACTGTTTTCCAAATAGTTCTTAACCGGAATAGCAACGTGGGGCCGAGTGTTGTCATGATGGAAAATTATTGCCTCGTGTCTGGTCGCATATTCCGGGCGTTTTTCGGCTACTGCTCTCTTCAAATGGATTAATTGTGTTCGGTAGCATTGTCCATTGATGGTTTCACCCAGTTTCAGCAGCTCATAATACAGCACACCCATCTGATCCCACCAAATACAGAGCATTACTTTCGCGCCATGGATATTCGGCTTTGCCGTTGATTTGGCTGGTTGGCCCGGTTTCACATACGATTTTTTGCGCTTGGGGTTGTCGTAATGGATCCAATTTTCATCATCAGTAACAATCCGATGCAAAAATTACTTCCTTTTGTGGCGTTCAAGCAGCATTTCGGACATGCAAAACCGTCATTCGACGTCTCTCGGCTTGAGTTCATGTGGAACCCAATTTCCTTGCTTTTGAATACATCCAGCTGCTTTTAAACGTTTTGAGATGGCTGCTTGGGTGACACCCAAAGATTCTGCGAGCTCTTCTTGTGCTTGGAAATAATCTTCAGAGAGTAATGCTTCCAGTTCTTTATCTTCAAACTTTTTTGGCTGCTCAGGACGTTCTTCGTCTTCCAAGCCAAAATCACCACTTTTAAATCATGCAAACCACTTTTGGCATGTTCCAATAGAGTAATAACAATGGAACAATACAAGTTACGCCATCTCTTATCAAAACGCACGAATTATAGTTATAGACCCAATAAGAACTGGCGTTCTGATGTTAAACAGCAGTACGGTGGCTGAATTAGTACAAAATTTCACTGCGATACAGGGAACCTCAGCTTGCTGTAAAGGTAGTCTGTTTGTTGTATTTCAATAATATTTTAAATACAAGTCAATGAGAAGTATTGCAGTATATTTTGAAAGGAATATCCAAAGACTGTTTTGGCATGCGACAAAACATTGACGTATCAACGTTATATATGTATCACACAATACTATTGTAGACTACAATTAATTTTCTTTTTGACCTATAATTGAGTTTACCAAATAATTCACAACAGTTTAATAAAATTGGCAGTAGTAGAATTTTTGCCAGAAGCATTTTCGCTTCTGTTGGTGTATAGGTACATAAGGCCCAGAGAAGACGGAAACGGCCATAAACTTCTTCAATTGTTGCAGTGATGTACGATTAAATGTACGATTAAAGGTAATACGTAGCTTTCGAACAGACTCAACATATTCGATGTTTGAGTCCCTAGCTGCAGCACCATTCCTGCCAGTACCAGTAGAACCCCCTTGTGACCCGTAGCGTTGTTTAGTAGTTATTTAATGAAACGTTGAGAGCAAAATAAGAAGAAGCAGAAACGCAAGCTATTTTATAAATAAAAGTGGACTGCACTAAGAAAAAATTGATTTGGCCATTGTGACTCACGAAAAAGAAAAAAAAATAGAAAATAGAAATAGAAATAAGAAAGAAATAAAAATAAGTAAACAGAAAGAATTCTAAAATTATTCCAAAGTGAACAATTATTTTTAATTGGCAACACTTTGATTGGCTGGTATAGTTGTCATCGTGGTAGTGGTAGCACTCCAACAATCAGAGCTTTCAACGAGAATACTCTTGTCCTTAGCGTACATTTTGTGTACACGGAGGACAGCTGGTTTTGGCGTTTCATAGGTAGCGCTTGCTGTAGAAGAACACGACTTTTTATCTCTCATAAATGTATAGGGTTCTTTTCGTTTTTCTCCCACCTTACTCTAGCGGAAATGAATTAAAAATAAAAGAAAATAAATTTAACTAGAAAAAGATAACAAGTAACTTATTAGTCCAATTTGAAAGCGATACCTAGTAATCGGAAAACAATACTGTAGTCAGAGTCGCATTCGGGAGAACTTTTTAAAAATCAAAAATCGTTGCAACCAACCAATCAATCGGATGAACCCAGATAGTGCGTGTTGTGTTATTTGAATAGATAAGAAACAAGGTACAAACATGGAACAAACATATTAACTCTGAAATCGAAAAGAAAAGTTCCAGTAACAAATATGTCAAAAAGAGTTTGTGTTTAGTGACAAACAAAAATCGTGTAATACGCTAACTTGTAGGTGGTGTAGCGAGAAAAATTACACATATGGCATATTGTTAAGCCTGGAGCGCTTCACAAATGGTTAAAATATAAAAAAAACGTCACACGCGGACTGGATTGTTAGCTGGGGACTCGCCTAAAGTATTTTCTTTGTGTATTATCAAAAAAAGAGAAGTAAACCGAACTGTCGAATCAAACTGTCGAAAACTGTCGAATCAATCTGTTGAATAAGTATCGTCGAACAGCAGAAATGAAGACAATAAGAGAAAAATAAAACAAAACATGTTTCTTTTGATTTTGTATAACATTTCACTATCTGAATTGATTGTCTTTAAGTTACAGTTATTAGCTTTCTTGCGCATGAAAACATTTATTGCGCATTTATTGTCTGCCTTCTGTTTTTATAAGATTTATTGAGCTAATTATTTCATTGATTTTGGTTGCGGTTACATTCTGAATTGCTCCTACGTCAAATACATGCTTTCTTAATTTTGTCATGCTTCTTTTACTAATCTCATTTGATTTGATTGTATTCACAGTTTCTGCGTAATATTCGGTGTCCTCATTATACATAATACCGAATAATGCTTTAAATCCATTACCGATTATATTATATACTAGTCCTCTACGAAATCTTGTTTCCTTACCCATTATATTATAGATAACATGAACTCTAGGCTCTAGCTTTATCAAATTATTCTTTACAATTTGTTGATACTTTTCACAATTGGGAATATGTTTTACACATTCATCGTTAATTGTTTTTACCATTTGCCTTATATTTTCTATGTATTCGTTTAAATTCCTAACACTGATTTTGTTAACTAATGTTACCTTGCTTCCTATTTCTCTGACGGGTCCTTTAAGGTTAAAATATAATCCGCTATTATCGGTTAGTTTCCTTATTTCGATGTTCCTGGCTGTTGTCCCTAAAGACCAGGTGATCCTGTAAAGTACGGTCGGATGTTGGATTTATTGTGTTTTTGTTCTTTATTTCCTAACTTAATCAATACGTAATGATGACAAACTTTTGATATCTTTAACGGTCCCTTTAAATTACTTTCTTACTTAATTTTTACTGAATTTTTTACTAAAACCTGTTATCCTACTTTATACTCTACCGGTTTCCCTATGTGCTTATCATATTGTAGTTTTGCCTTTTGTTTTGCGTTCAAACTCCTATTTCTAGCTTTTACTGATTCAGTTAAGAGATTCGGTTTTAACTCATCTAAGTAATCGAATGTACTCTTCTCATAATTCTCGTCTAACTCACTAGGTTTGTTTGCCAAATTACCATATACGAGTTCATACGGAGTGTATCCGGTTGTTGTATGCACTGTTGTGTTACAGCAGAAACTTGCGTAAGGCATTCGTTCATGCCAATCTTACATGTTATATAGTTCCTTTCCTGCAGCCTTTAAATATTCTAATAAACGACAGTGTGCCCTTTCTACACCACCATTAGCCTGGGGGTGGGCTATACTAGTAGTGATGTGTTGCATTTTGAAAATTCTACAAAACTCCTCAAATAGGGCGTTGCAAAATTACATGCCATTATTAGTCAATATTAGTTTCGGCAATCCAAAATTTAGAATCCAATCATTGGTGATTGTTCTAGCTACTGTTTCCATTGCTTTGTCTTTTAATGGTATAAATTTAATGAATTTTGATAGGTCGTCCTAAATTGTCAGGTCAAATTTATATCTATCTTTTGTTTGTTTAAGTGGGCCAATCAAATCCATAGATATTTTTTCGAGCGCTTTTTCTGCTGAGGTTACTATTTTCATTGGGTTTCGTTTGGTTTGCCTGGTTACTTTCTCTATTTGGCAATGTTTGCAAATTCTTATGTATTCCTCAACTTCTTTTTGCATCCCTTTGCAGTAGTATTTCATCTTAAGTTTCGCATAGGTCGCTTTCTGCCCTGTATGACCTCCTAGTAACCCATCATGACTTACTTTTATTATGCTTTTTCTTTCTTCTAAATCGGTTATTTCTCTGCGAATATTATTTCTATTACATTCGGCTTCTCCTGGCTCACTAATGTGGAATTCTTCTACTTGTTCCTCTTCTAATTCAACTTCGCTACTTGGAAGAGCTGTATTGTCTTTCATCATACTATTAACTATTTCATCTATTAGTTGGTCTACGTCTTCGAAACTTTCTATTTCCTGATTATTACCGTTCCCATTATCATTACCTTCTTCTTCCTGTTGCATCATCCCTACGTTCCGAGACAATTCATCTGCAACAACGTTTTCGCATTCTTTTTAATAACGGATCTCATACTCGAACTCCTCCAGTTTCAGCCTCCACCTGACGAGTCTAAATCCGGGATCTTTTACATTAAATAGCCAAATCAATGGCCTGTGGTCTGTCTGAACGATGAATTTTCTCCCGTAAATGTAAGGTCTTAACTGCTTCGTTGCCCAAACTATGGCCAAGCACTCTTTTTCAGTAGTGCTGTAATTTTCTTCGGCCTTATTTAGTGTCCTACTGATATACTGAATTGGTAAATCTTTTGAACCATGTTGTTGGCTGAGAACAGCTCCTATTCCCTTGATCGAGGCATCCGTTGTAATTGTAAATTCCTTTTTATAGTCTGGGTATTGTAGGACTGGAAATTTGGTAATTGCTTCTTTCAACTTTTCGAATGATTCCTGTTGCTCTTTTCCCCAATTAAATAATACATCTTTCTTTAGCAATTTATTTAGGGGCTCTGTTATTTTACTAAAGTTTTTGACAAACTTTCGGTAATATCCTACCGTTCCTAAAAATGACTTGATTCCTTTCTGATTGTATGGCGGTTGCATTTTAACTATACTCTCTATCTTATTGAGATCAGGCTTCACGCCTTGGTCAGTTATCACATGACCAATATACTGAACTTCCTTATGAAGAAATTCACATTTGTCTGGTTGCAACTTGAGATTAGCATTATTCCTTATTTGTTCAAGAACATTATGATCTGTCCTAATATTCCCTGTTACCTCTGATACTCTTTGTTTTTTGACCTCAAAGTCCTCTAAATTTCTTCCGACAATTCGGATTCCGTTAACGTTAAAATTTTATTCAGTTGTATTAAGTATAGTGGCCACACATTCACTATTGTTGTTTTTGGTTATACATTCTGGCATAATTATTCCTTCCTTTACTAACTGTCTTGGCACAACTATATCCTCTTTTAATTCATTACCATTTTTTATTTTTACAAATCTAAATGCTTCAAATCTTTGCTTCAGAATCTTTTCTTCGCTAAAATACTTGAAAGTTATTTCTTTTTACCTGTTTTTCAGTATACCTTCTTTATAATGGATGGAATAACCTCCTTCCTTAAGAAGATGGCTACCCAATATTCCATCATACTCCCCAAGTAATCCATTTTCCACTACCTGAAACTTTATTTCTCTACTTACAGCTTTACCTTTGTTATTTGGAAATAAACAGATGTTCTTAGTTACCTCTCCCATAGTTTCTTGTAATATACTACCTAATCCTTTAAACTGAGTTATTCTATTTGTGTTTACTTCATGTTCATACACATGCTTAGCGCATATTAGCGATACTTCCGGTCCTATGTCAATTATGATTCTTTTAATTTCGTTGTCAATTACCACGTTGACGTGGGGGCTTTCTGAATTACTCATCTCATTAAATACTGTTAAATTCCTAACATTGGAATCTTTTTTGAATTCTTTCTTATGCACATGTGAAGGATTGGAACTTGTTTCTTGCCCACTAGAACTTGGTTCTGGGTCACTTGAACGGTTTCTCTGTGCGTTTTGCTTTTCCCTATCTTTCCTAGGTAATCTGCAGTTTCTGGAAATATGACCTAGCTTGCCACAGTTAAAACATTTTGTTTCTGTATAATTAACCCTTGCTAAATTTCTACTCGAATAGTGCCTGTTAACATTTGATCTAAATAGGTTGAGCCCTTGCTCTTCCTCTTGAGCAAACCTACTCGCTTCCGCTAAAGTTTTAGGTTTTTGTGTCACAACGTATGATGCTAATTTTTCTTGCAGTCCATTAATAAAGACAGTGAGGGTCTCACTCTTAATATAATCTACCTGTCCTTTGGAATCTTCTTCTTTTATATTATGTAGTTTACTCTGCATCAACCTTCATTCTAAAGTCTCAATTCTTTGTGTATACAATGTCACAGATTCATTCTTATTTTGCCTAATACTAATTAACTCTCTGTGTAACTGAAGACTGGTATACGGCTCCCTAAAGACACCGTACAATTCTTTTTTCAACGATTCCCAATCTTGTATATTTTTGTTCATTAGGATTGTAGTGGCGTTGCCACGAATCCTTGTTTTGATAAACTTGAAAAGTACTGATTTCAAAGATACCGATGCTAATTCACACCTCATCACCGTTACTATTGAAAATAGGGATAAAGGATATTATAACATTGATTGGTATTTCAGACATTATTGTGTTTAAATTTCCTGAATCGTTAATACTTTGGTTACTTTCACTTTCTATCTCTTCCGGTTCACTATCACTGCCGCTAAGGGACATAAAAGCTTTTCTACTGACCCACCTAGAAAGTAATATCCAATATTTTCCCTCGCTTTTTTTCTACCCACTTATAACTTTTTCATTTAATCTCTCCTGAAGGGAGTTTGATTTGATACACCCGCTAGGAGATGTAGGAGTTTAATATGTTTAAACTTATCTTTTGACCTTGCTATCGAGACAACTTTTTCTGTTCTTTATCCACTATTTACAATGTTACAAACTTAATGTAAAACTACTTGCATAATTCATTAACTTACATAATAAAAATTATTATCAGCTTCATGGCAATCATCGGCGAGACGGCAATATACCTTTTAAGGTACTGCAACTTTTACTACACGTAGTTTACACTACAACAATTAAGTGAATTAGGATATTTTCTTTTATTCTCTAAAATTTTTTTTGTTCACAAGGTTTTTTTTTTTTTTTATCACATTTACTGTGGGAACATTCTTTGTTTGACAATTTTCCTTCGTCAGCATCACACTTTACTAATAATATAGCACTCTAATCCACCAGGAATAGGATTGAGTTGTGCTTTACGAATGGCAACTAGTGCTATCACAATAACTGACAGGTAACACTCTTGGGAGCAGATATTAGGACACAGTTAAACAGGAGTAACACGATGAAGTAGAAATCCAAGAATTGGCTGATAAGATGGTAGACACACAAAAGGCAAATATGGCCAATGCTGTCCAAATGCAGAATCGTCAGATAAATGGTAATTCCATTTTATGTGGGCGACATTCGGTAAAATCTACATAAAGTAAATTTATCGACAAAAATGCTGTAAGAATGGTGGAATTCAAACTCCTGGGTAAGTACTTAAATTATTTGCATCCAGATATATACAGTAGTTGTACTTGCGTGCGGAGCTACTATGGTATATAACCGAAGCAGAATGCCGGCTATTCAATAACATAAATCACAAGCACTACAATGGAGATATTTGACGGGATTTATTTACTCTTGGATTTGGATGTACGACTGAGTGATGCAAGTTTCTCCAGTTCCTTGATATTTGCTATCGAAAATTGATTTGGGGATGGAAAACACCCTCCGAAAAATATTATTATTAATAATAATAATATTAGTATAAATAAAGAATCCATCGTCTCGTACACAGTGCGTAACAATGAGCAAATTGTACAAGTTGTACTTCGATGGCGAAACGGAGAAGAAGGAGAAGCTCAAACAAAAGGCTGACTATCTGTCCGGTTGGGATTTGGCATACTTGAAATTCTGATGTAAGTTTCAAGGCATTCGCAATGAATTGTTCTCTAGCGAATCGGTGACTGTGGTTAGTATTAAGAGTTACTTTTCCAATGGTACGGAATTTGGAGACTACTATCCATGTAAGGTAGCTGATTATAATCTTTTGCTGGGCTCACAAAGATCATCGGACCGACTAATTCAGTTAACTGGACGCGACAACCATCGACGCCACCACCGAAGATTATCACACCTGCGGTAGCAGGTAAACAACAGCAGTCACAACAGATGGCATCGAAACGTGGGTCTGCCTACTCCCAAATGGCTGTAAATAGTACAGCAACGGCATAGAGACTACATGATGCCTCCTTACCGGCCGTTACACAGGCAATATATGGTGCGTGGCTAGAACAGTCGCAAAATGGTATCCCGATGATGCATGCACAAATGTTGGAAACACAGGCTCAACAATTTTGGTGGGGGCGAAAGCCTCCATTTATTCGGCTTAATACAAGCTATAACTTAAAATTAAACTTAAACTAATACTTAAAACTAAGGTTGGTTGTTGTGGTGAAGGAGAACCGATTTGAGGTAGGAAGTGGTGCGGTGGAAGTCAAAGATGCTAGGGTTTGAATTAATTTTTCGTAGCATGCGGGAGATTGGTTCGTTCGCGCCATAGGTGGTTTGGTGGGTTGGGAGATAGAAGAGACGAGGGGTACGTAGATTACGAGGGTTAGTGTTGAGGAAAATAGAATTGTGAAGGGACATGCATTCAACCTGACCTGAAAGAAGTCGATGAATGAAGAGAAAGTCGGCTGCGTCTCTGCGTTCCTCAAGGGTGTTTAGGTTAATAAGGTTGAGACGGTTTTGATAGGGGGGCAGAGTAAAAGAATCATCCCAGGGCAAACCTCGAAGAACAAATCGAAGAAAACGGCGCTGGATGCTTTCGATTCTCGAGATATGAACGCGATGATATGGGGACTATACTTGACTAGCGTACTCTAGAAGGGGACGAACAAAGGTAATATAGAGGGACCTGGTCACGTATGGGTTGGTGAATTCTTTGGACCATCGTTTTACAAAACCTAGTGCAGAGTTGGCTTTAAATATTATCCCATCCATATGCAAACGGAAATTGAGCTCCCTATCACACAAAATGCCGAGGTCGCGAAGAGATTCAACGGAGGAGATCGGTTGGTTGTGGAGACGGTAGAATCGGGGAGGAGATTTGAGCCGCTTATGTGAAAAGGTGATGGACTGGCATTTGGTGATATTAAGTTCCAAACAATTTTTGAGGCACCAGATCGAAAAACTATCAAGGTCTTGTTGAAGAAGGAAGGAGTCATGGGGAGAGGAAATGGTTTTGAAAAATTTGGTATCGTCGGCGTAAAGGGAGACGGAGGAGTATTTGATGATCCTATCGAGATCATTTATGGTTAATATAAAGAGAAGGGGGCCGAGATGGCTACCTTGAGGAACTCCAGAGGTGGCCAAAAATGGAGTGGAGTGGGCTGACCTAAAACGAACACTGTAAAAACGGTTTTCGAGGTAAGAAGATATCCATTTTAACAGTATGGGTTCAAAGCCGAGGGCAGACAATTTGAAGAGTATTAATCGATGAGAGATTTTATCGAAGGCTTTGCTAAAATCGGTTGCAACTACATCGACTTCGTTGCCGTTCTCTAGGGCAGAGATGGCAAAGGATACGAATTCAACAAGATTTGTGGTGGTTGACCTACCCTTTATGAAGCCATGTTGTCTAGGGGAAATAAGTGATTTGCATTGGAAACTTAGAGCTTCATACAAAATACTTTCGAGGAGTTTGGGAATATGGGAGAGTTTAGCGATTGGACGATAGTTTGTTATTTCGTTCTTTGATCCCTTTTTGTGGATCGGGGTTATAAAGGAGGTTTTTCAAACCTGAGGAAATTCTCCTTGTGAAAGGGATAGACGAAAGAGATCAGAAAGGGCAAGGGAAAGAGACGAAGAACATTTTTTAAGAAATATGGCAGGGAGGCCACCTGGACCGGGTGTAAATTCGTCATTGAGTTGGTGTAATTTATATTCGATATAAGAGGGATCCAAGATGTGAGAGAGATGTGGGCCGTTGGAGAAGTTCGGTAGGTAACGAAAATAGGAGGGATCTGGTACAAAGGAGTCGTTGGTGAAGGATTGTTTAAAGAAGCTGGCAAATAGGTTGGCAGTGGTGAGTGGATCGGTTGATGACTTGTTGTTGAAAGAGAGGGAAGGAGGGTAATCATCGGACTTTCTTTTGTAGTTAACAAATTGGTAAAAGGACTTAGGGTCATTTATAAGGTTGACTTGCATTGTTAAGGTAACGCTGGTAAAGGGAATCGTAAAGTTCGGTGAAATGAAGATAAGTACCAAGATAGTTGGAATAGTCGGACAAGGATCTGGTACGCAGGAAAACAGCCCATAACTTGTTTCTCTTGTTTCGTAAGGAACGAAGCTTGCGATTATACCAGGGAGGACTAGTAGATGATGTTTTAAGGCGAGAAAACGGAACGTAAAGGCTGAAAGAATTAAATATTTCTTTATAAAAAATGGATAAGGCATCATTTACGCTTAGGTTGTGAAAGTTAAGGGGGGATCTGCTAAGATAGTCACTGATTTTGTGAAAGTTTGCTTTATGAAAGTCGTAGGATGAGAGAGTTGTGGGAGGAGTGGACTGGAAAGTAGAGTTATGAAAAAATGAAAGTAGAAGGGGGGGGGGGGGGGGTGGTAGTTATCGATTGTAGAGAGAGATAGGGGACAAAGTGAGACTGAGGAGTTAATGGAATCTGTTGTGAAAATAAGGTCCAATTGCCTGCCCATATAGTTGGATACATCACTGACTTGGCATAGACTTGAGTCTGTTAAGCGATCTAAGAAGAGACATTCCTTAGCTGAGTTGGCATTTGAAGCGATGAAGAACGATTGATCGTCTGATGGAATCCACTGTAGCTGAGGAAGATTAAAGTCGCCGAAAACAAAGATATCGTCAGTAGAGTCAGACAGGTCAATTAAATAGTCGATCGCATCGACAACAAGTTGGTAAGATTCGGTAGGTTGAGCTGGCAGGATGTAGCAACATAAAACGTAAAGGGACTTGAAGGGGAGTGATATTTTTATAGCGACAAAGTCGACTTTAGAGGATGAAGAGATGCTAATGGGAGAAGAGTTAAGGCTGTTGTGGACCGCCAGTAAGACGCCTCGACAGGGGGAATCATCATGTGGGCGGGTAGGATCGTCGTCGCGAAAAACATTAAAAGTAAGGGGGAACAATTCCTGGTTCTTTATGTCGGGAATCAAATTGGTTTCAGTCAAGGCGTAAATATCAAAGGGAAGAGAATGCGATTGACGTAGGACAGCATTGGTTTTAGAGCGAAGACCTCTTACATTCTGGTAGTAAAATGTAAGAGGGATGTTGTGTGGTGGAGATGTATGGCGGGATGGTTTAAGTGCTGACGAGGAAGGCACGTTATGGACGAAAAAATTTATCGTGGTCAGCTCGGTTTCGCTGTAGGTGTGAGACTCGTTTAGAGTGAACGTAGTGGCCGAATGCAGCAAGGTCGTCTGCTACTTTCTGAGGGGACATGCTAAAAATCTCGTGGTACCTGACATAAAGGTTCCTGAGACTGATAGGGTTGGTAGGGAGGCCTTTCTGCTGGATGGATACCATGACGCTGGTTTTGGTCTTTCCTTTGTAGCAGACCGAGTCCGATTTGTCGTGTAGATAGGCGAGAAAGAGACGAATGTTTTCATATATCTTTCTCTCTCTAAGCCTAGAGAGTGCATAGCGACTTTCTGTAGTTCCATTGGTTTGCTGGGTTAGTTGAACTGTAGGGGGAAAAAGAGGATCAAGAATAGGGGCAGTGGGGGAGGGAGATGGAGATTCGTGGTTGGATATGGAATTGGGCGCCGGATGAGATGTTGGGTGTAGTGTATGGGAGTTAATAAAATTAGGGTACTTAGCTCCAGTTTGTAGGTCGAAGTTAGGAAATGAGTTGTTTGCTGGGATCGGGGGCGTAGAAGATTGAGATGGGATAATGTGGGTGGTTGGGGTTAAGTTGAAAGAGACGCGTTGGCGCGGGTGCTTGGGTGGAACATTGGAAATTAGCGGATTAGAGGATTGGTGTGTAAGGGCTTTGTGTCGGATAAGTGAGGAGGGGGGACTGAAATCGGGGAACAAGTTCGTTTTGAAGCTCCAGTTGGGATCGGGATTAGAGCTTCGTTTTTTGTTAGCGTGCTTTTTAGTTGGAAGGGGGTTTGTGAGCGGTCTTTTTTTAAGCTTATCATTACGTTTATTTTTAGAATTTTGGTTGTCGTCGACACGTGGGTTTTCTCGTTTCTCAAAGCATTTAGTGATACTTATCTTCCCAGGTTTAGTGGCCTTACCAGAAGAAGTGGGGAATATCCATGAATATTTGGTTGGGATGCTGATTTTGAAGCTGCAGGAACTATTGGAGTCAGCAGGGGAAATCATCTCGCACTCGCTAATGGTGATGGCATAATTTCGGTGAAAGAAATTCCGCACCCAACTAACATCAGCGTGTTGAGGAGCCCCTTCAACGTAGAATACGGTATGGTTTCCCACTTTCAACTTTTCGAGTCGGCTTTTCCATTCGGAGGGGGTCCATGAAGTTCCGAATTGTTTGAGCGGTTTTTGTGGGGCGGGTGCGGGCGGGATAGGCAGCGCGGTTTCGGTTTCCGTTGTAAGGGCGGCAGGAGGAGTATTTGAAAGTGACTCCGTGTCTACTAATTCATTATGAATTGAGACATTGTACGGGGAACTAGCTTGAAGTTGAATTTGATCGGGGATTCCATCGATTTTTTGGGAAGCCAATCTCACTTCTTTACCGATTTCGGCAACGGTCAACCGAGTTGCTATGAGTTCCTCGTTGACGTCTATTATTTTTAGGGTTAAGTCATCAAGCGTAGAGTCTGATGGATGCGGGGTGGGATGTATTGTTTTGGAGGAGGTTTGAAAAAGCAAGTCGAGATCAGTACGGAGAAGATTGATAGAGTCGTTTATGTGTGTGAGTACGTTGGATTTAAGGAGGTTGGCAAAATTTGTTTTGAGGAAAGCTTTTAATCCATCCAGGTGATGTTTGATCACTTCGCTCTCGTTGTCGTGATGAGATTGATTTTTGGACAGATTGTAGATCGCTGTCAGTTGTTTTTCTATCAGTCTTCCTGTGGACTTGTAAGCTTCCACATTACTGTCAATGCAGTTTACTGAGTCTTCAATCTTCTCTATTCTGTCGAGAATAGTTCTGCTAATATGATTGTTTTCGGTTAGCATCGCATTGATAGACTCATTATTGCATTTAATTGCAAGCATAACATGAGCCAAGGTGATCTCTTTGCACTCGTCGCAGTAAAAATTGAAGAGACTGCAATACTCCTTGAGGTAGGTAATGGATCTCCGGGTAAGACCGATGCATATGGCATGGAATGATTTTCCACAGAGACCATTGCAGGCTACCCATTCCGCGTTGGGTTCAACAATTGAGCACAAAACACTAGCACAGCACTTTTCCATTTTTTTTTTTTTTTTTTTTTTTTGGGCTACGAACACTTATTGACACAGTTAATATTTGTTTATTTTTTTTAATTTATTTATTTATTTTTTTTTTTTGGGGTACAAAACTGGCACAGGTGAATCAGAACCATCCAGCAGTACGGCCCGGTTATCGTGGCCCAGCAGATAATCTTATGCTCACCAACCGCCAAATGTATACCTACAATAATTGAGCGATATCAAAGCAACCAATGAGCAATCACTAGTGCGAGCAGGTGGACAAAATGCAACCCACCAGATGTTATTTTGTACTAGTATCGAGAAAATAATCACCACCTTTAAATTGCTTACATCCTCCTCCCTATTCCCCAACACAAGCTTCCATGCTTTCTCAATCTATGTCGAATTTTAATTCTGCCTATCAGCAAGCGTAGAACCGGCAACAACCCCAGCAGCAAACCTCTGCAATCGTTCTTCTAAGCTCTGTGACAAACAAAATTATTGCAAAGCAACAACCGCCTAATTATAATGCCGCAATTGCTGCAGATTTCCAGAAGTTGGCCGTTTTGGAATCAGTTAAATATATATTTAACTGTATCCGTACTGGATACACCACACCATTTCTTTATACCTCACCCTATGGTATTCAATCAGAACTATGAAGCTTTGTCGCAGTCTTGCATACTGCAAATGGTTTGAACGAAACCGCCGGGCATAAGCTAGAAAAAGAGATAGAGATTTACTAAAGGTCCACAATACCCAAAATTTCTCAAGGAGACACTGCCGTGACCAACTACTTCATTCGTGGGTGGAGCGAAGGATATATGTCTA
Source organism: Volucella inanis (assembly GCA_907269105.1). NCBI lineage: Eukaryota > Metazoa > Arthropoda > Insecta > Diptera > Syrphidae > Volucella > Volucella inanis. The sequence continues at coordinate 76,035,364 of OU026153.1, forward strand.
GGATGAAACAGCGTCTGAAGTGGACAAGACGGAAGCCGGAACAAAAACGCGGAGACTTGGTTCTCATCAATGATGAGAAATTACCGCCATTACAATGGCGACTCGGACGGATCAACGACACATCCCGGAAAAAACAGACTTGCTCGAGCGGCTACGTTACAAATCCAAGCCGGAGAACTTAAGCGGTCACTTGGGAAAAGGTTCTAATTATCATCAAATATCGCAAACGAAAAATAAAATATTTAAACGGCACAACACAAACTGTATAAGAAACACAATTAAAATTAAATCGTATAAAAAATCAAATTCATTTATATTCTTTAAGAATGATATATTTGTCAATTAAATTCATATTTGGGTATATAACTTAATTCGTTCGGTTTGCTAAGAGATGGCGTAACTTGTATTATTCCATTGGAACATGCTTTGGAAAGCCACTGTCGTTGTACGTCATTTTAATATATATCATTCATTTGAAGCGTAAACAACAATAATTTTTTTTCACTCAAATATGTCGAACTTTGTGCCTGAAAAAGTGTTTTTGTGGGGAGTTCTTCTTCATTACTTTAATATGAATAAAACTGCTGGCGAAAGTCATCGTATTTTGGTGGAAGTTTGTGGTGAACATGCGCTAGCTGAGCGAACGTGCCAAAATTTATTTGCACGATTTAAAAGTGGTGATTTTGGCTTGGAAGACGATGAACGTCCTGGGCAGCCAAAAAGTTTAAAGATGAAGAACTGGAAGCATTACTCTATGAAGATTGTTGCCAAACACAAGAAGAGCTCGCAGAATCTTTGGGTGTCACTCAAGCAGCCATTTCAAAACGTTTAAAAGCAGCTGGATATATTCAAAAGCAAGGAAATTGGGTTTCACATGAACTCAAGCCGAGAGACGTCGAAAGGCGGTTTTGCATGTCCGAAATGCTGCTTGATCGCTACAAAAGGAAGTCATTTTTGCATCGGATTGTTACTGGTGATTAAAAATGGATCCATTACGACAACCCCAAGCGCAAAAAATCATATGTGAAACCCGGTCAACCAGCCAAATCAACGGCAAAGCCGAATATCCATGGTGCGTAGGTAATGCTCTGTATTTGGTGGGATCAGATGGGTGTGCTGTATTATGAGCTGCTAAAATCGAGTGAAACCATTAATGGACAGCGCTACCGAACACAATTAATCCGTTTGAAGAGAGCAGTAGCCGAAAAGCGCCCGGAATATGCGATCAGACACGAGGCAATAATTTTCCATCATGATAACGCTCGGCCCCACGTTGCTATTCCGGTTAAGAACTATTTGGAAAACAGTGGATGTGCCTTATAGCACAGACCTTGCCCCTTCTGACTACCATTTGTTTCGGTCGATGAAATACGGTTCACATCAGAGAAGAAAATCAAAAATTTGCTTGATTCGTTCTTGGCTGCCAAGCCGACTCAGTTCTTTTGGGATGGGATCCACAAATTGCCAGAAAGATGGGAAAAAGTCAAAGCTTCAGATGGGCAATACTTTGCATAATACTATTGTACATGTTTTTCTTAAATAAACGTTCAAATTTTGAAATAAAAACCGCACGAATTAGAATACATACCCAATAAATAAATAAATATATATATATTGTATATAAGTAAGTGAATAAATAAATGAATAAATAAATAAATAGACAAATAAACAAATGAATTCATTAATAAACAAATAAATAAATATTAAAGTAAATAACAAAACAAAAAAAGAGAAAAAAAATAAACATCAATCTTGTCGGTTATAGCTATTATTAAGTTCGTTTACTAGTGGGACAATACTAGATTGTCAGATAATTCATATCTGAATATAAATCTTTCAGTAAGTGTATGTATCCTAGCAGAGATCAATTCAACATTAGCTTTGCTGTGTAGATCGCGGGTGGAGTGATGGCAAGAAAAGTTGAGCATCATTTTGAGTATCTTATTTTACTGCAATCACATTTTATGTGCCACTTAGGGCATATTTGACAGCAGTAAACAGTATTGCCTGAAAAATGACCTTATGTAATACTATTTTGTTGTCATTTGAAAGCAAGTATTTCCTGTAAGAAAGGGATACATCGTTTTAATTGCAGTGCCCCTTTTATGGAAAGTTTTTCTAATGTGTTCATTAAAAGTGAGTTTTGTGTCCAGATAAATTGGTAGGACGAAAGATAACAAGACTTTATTTTTCTTGTAAAAAAGATAGCTTTTATCTTTTCCTCATTAACTTTAATTTTCCATGGAAAGTATTGAATTTTTAAACAAGCATTTATTATGAAAGCTAAATATCTAGTTCCAGCCTTGGGTAAGTTCTTCAAATAAATATTTCTTACTCTATCTAGACCACCAGTTTTCCTTACAATGAGGTTATCTGTGATGTGTTCTATCTCAGTCTCAGTAATGAACGCATTTTCAGGTGTTGTGGTTATTGGGGCATTAAAGTCTTGTAAAGCGTTTTGTACAAATGAGTTGGTATTAGTGTCCCCTAGGTGTAAGGAAACGTAATGGTATTTAGCAAAACTCTGACAGAAAATATTGGCTTTCTCTAGATCAGTGTGATATGCTGAACCCATGTTTGTAAGAGTAGGAAAATTTCTATTTTTGCTTTTCGTAAATTTCACGATATTCCAGAAAGGTTTAGAAGGCGTGTCTAGAGAATTGATCTTCCTATTCCACTCTTCATGGTGTTTCGTTTGAATAAACTTAGCTATGAGTTTGTTAAAGTGTTTTACCAGCCTTTGAGAGATGTTCTGTCTATATCTTTGCCAGTTTCTTCGGTGCATATTACGAAAACGAATAAACTCCAAGACATAAGCTGGAAGTACTTACTTTTTTTCAACTTTTGGTACTTCTATCGGTGGAACTAAGAATATGTTCCGAAAACTGAGAGACGATATTGTCAATGTCATTTTTGCTGTTTACTTCGTCCAGGCTGATAGGAACGTTTCTAAGTCTGGATTTGATTTCGGATCAAAAAATGCTCCAATTTGCGTTTCAGGTCCTGAAAATATTGCAAAAGTTTTTCACCTGAAGAGGGAAGCCAACAGAGAACTGGATTATGATCTGAAGATAGGTCATTAATTGTCACTGGCTGGGAAATATGACTAAATAAGTTAGTGACAAAAAAATCAATGACAGATGGACGACCACGAAAACCAGCTGGAGTATAAGTAGGACTGGACGGAAACAGACCACGAACATAGCAAATAGGTTTGACAGAACGTTGACCCAGGAGTAAGCACGTACACAGCCCCAATCCCTATGTCTACAGTTAAGATCACCTCCAATTAAAAAGTCACCAGCAGAACTGAAGAGTTTCCTCAAATGGGTTTTTAACTGAAGTTGTTTTACAACTCCAGGAGTACAACCAGGGAAATAAACACAGAAGATTTTCAGTCTATTTCCGGTACCTTAAATGAGCTCTATACCCAGATTTTCTACAAGATGTGTGTGAATACTTCCTAAAAGCCTATGTTGAATTGATCTGTTTTTGAGGATTGCTACACCACCACCACTTCTATTTGTTCTATCCATACGATAACACTTAAATACTGATGTTGATATATGCATTATGGAATCTAGCCATGTTTTCGGTATTAATGCGATATCAATATTATTATTGTTTAAGAAACTAATGAGTTCGATATGTTTATTTTTAACACTTCTTGCATTCCATGTTCTAATATTTAAATTATTATTTGTAATATTACTTGACATGTATGTACAAAAACTTAGTAGCTAATTGTGCGATAGTATTAAATTGTTCTACTTTTGTTTTAAAGGAACCCAATGTATTTATCATCTCCATTACAAGGGAGTTTAATTCTTCTTTGGTAAATAACTCACCATTGTTGGTACTTAAATTATAGCTGCACGATGGCAACTCCCTTGAGACCTTTTGATCCCACGCTTTTGGTGTGGAAATATTACTGCTCCCTATTACTCCAACCCGCTTTGTAGCTGCTTGTATTGGTAGAGCTGGGAAATCCGATAAAGAGTAAAGGGAAATGTTGGCATTGTTGTTATTTCTATTAACTTGATTGTTGTTGTGTGAGAAAGATTGGTTCGATCCTCTTGAACCAATTTTCAACGACTCGCGCACACATTTCGGCCGAAACGGCCAACGTCGTCAGCGTGTTGGCATAAACCAATGACTTAACGTAGCCCCACAGAAAATAGTCAAGCGGTAAATCGCACGAACGAGGCGGCCAAACGACTGGCCCATGTCTTGAGATAACACCCTCACCATACTTACTCTTCAATAAATCGATTGTAACGTGTACTGTGTGGCTTGTGGCACCATCCTGTTGAAATCACATATCGTCCAAGTCCATGTCTTCTAATTCGGGCCAAAAATAATTGGTGATCATGGCGCGATAACGCTGACCATTCACAGTAACGTGACGATCGTTATCGTCGAAGAAAAAATATTGCCCCAATAACGTCGCCGGCATGCAAACCGCAACAAACAGTTATTTTTTGTGGATGAAGTGGTGATTCATGAAGCACATGTGGGTTTTCACCCGATTCATAACGCATATTTTGCTTATTGACGAACCCATTGAGCCAAAAATGAGCTTTGTCACTGAAGATGATTTTGCGATGAAATTCATCATCTTGGCGCACCTTCTCCAGAACCCAATCGGAGAACGTAAGTCACTTCAAATGGTCCATCGGGTTCAATTCTTGAGTCAGCTGGATATTATATGGGTGTAAACCAAGATCCTTACGCAAAATACGCCATAATGTGGTCTGAGCGATTCCCAATTCTTGAGAACGCCGTGGAATTGACTGATTTGGATCGTTTGCTACGGACGTCTGAACGGCAGCGATATTTTCGACACTTCGACCAACCCGTTGTCTCACTGACACGGCAACATCGCACAACGAATATGTAGACTCAAATGTGTGTACTAAACTTGTTATTGCCTGTCTACTAGGGCGAGAATTACGATCGAAAATTGGAGTTAACGCTCTTAAAGTTGCAGTCACCGACTCCGAATATCTGTAGAAAATTTTTATAATTTGCAGACGTTGCTCGTTAGTGTACTTTACCATGATGAAAATGTTGAGTTTACTGAATAAATTGACAGTTACAGCTTGATTATTAGTGAAAGAGTGCGTTCACAAATTAAATTCAAAGTGACTTGACAACTTTGGAAAATCCTTTACTTACAAAAGAGACTATGTAGAGCGTGTAAGTGTAGAATGTATATGGTTTAATAATGCATTTATTTATTTTTTTGCACTTTAAGCCGAGTTTAATGAGTTGATTTTTCAAGGAAACTGTTTCAATTTGCCATATAAAACAGCCTTGAACATTTTATCACTTTTTACGTCATGAGTGAAGTATTGACAATTGTCTTTTTTTTAATTTATAAGAAACGAATTATATGATTCTATAGAGTCGCACATAATTCTTATGCCAATAGACATCCTTTTAATACAATAGTCTCCTATTTTTAGGAGGTTCATTACACCGTGCACATAGTCACAGCATTTTTTCAACACTCTTATTGGAGGAGGAACTATTTTTTGTGGTTTATTTTGCACAATTTCATCTGTTTCATCCATTACGTCGCCCTCGTAGAATTGAGGAGCGCTGAACGGATTTTATCGTGGACCACTTTTATTTGTGGCCATTTTAGGTCTTAGTCTTTTTTTAGATGACAATGGAATATCTTCTGAATCTGGTGATAGATAGCGCTTACCAATTTTGATAATTGGTAGGACAAAAACACAAGAAGGAAAGAAAAATCGATATAGTATTTAATAACATGCGGGTTCGATGCGGTAAGCTTTAAAGCTGCGGATGGACTAAATAAATGTAAATATAAAAATAAGAATAGACTGTAAGATACGTTGAAAGACATAGTTTTATGTGTAAGGTTTATGTTAGAGTGCCCGCATGGGCCTAGTAAGTTAGATTAAGATAACTTTAAGTTATTTAAGCTAATTTTTAAGCGTACTTTCGTATAGTATCAATGAATGAGTTTAATAAAATTGCATTAAAAATGAAAAAAATGAAAATGAACACAACTTCATTATGTACATCTGATACAGCGGGAAAATGGCCTGATCCGCAGAATGAGCTAAGACAACTAAACCATATAATCTAATCCATGACGAGGTGAGGCTGTAGCTGATTTGATTTGTAGCTGAGATTTGAGAGGGTCAGTTGGTTCGAAACATGCAGTGCGTCAAGTGTTTAGAACGCAGTGTCAAGTGTTTTGTAGTGCAGTCTAGAGAGCAGTTTGTACAGTCGTACAAACTTAATTAAAACCATTTCGAGCAAACGTAAGGTGGGTTTTGTTTTTTTTGTTTTCTGACGCACGTTACCCTGAAGGCAGCTCATTTTCTTAGTTAGGATACTAAGGGCAAAATCGTGGTTGGAAGTTTTTTTCTGGGTGCGTGAAACCCTGGACAAGCTTGATACTGTTGGGCAATTAATTTTTCCCCAAGCGAAATCCTAGTTGGCGTTGGAGCGAGACGACCGAGGAGCAGAGTCTAGAGCCAGCTAAGTGCTTCTTAAGTGTTTTTTTTTGCAACTCTTATACAATTCAAGAATAAGAGCGTATTGCCAAAAAAAAGAAAAAAAAAGATGAAAGATAAAACGGGGGGAGAAGAATTAATGCTCGGTGCAAACTGTTATACGCCGAGTATAGTAAAACAGTTTCAGACCAGAAACATACGAGTATATACAGTCTGTAGGTGTGACAGTCAAAGCGCTTGGTTTGGTCGTGCGAGTTTCCCGATTCAAATTACGGAGTTCTTTCCTTGTTCCTTTTCTTTTGCTACTCATTGACCTTTAGTCATTGGGGAAGCGTGTTGTTACCCGTTTTTTGTGTTTTTCTTGCGATAACACTGTAACTAGAACTAAGATAGAGTTAAGATACCTACATTAAGATAGAATTAAATTTTGTATTATTTTGAGCGAATTGAATAAATTGTAAGATTAAACGAAAATTGATTTGTGTTAATTGAGAGAGGACGGGGCTTGTTTGCGATCGTCACAACCACTTCGCGATTAAAGGTGTGTTGAAGTTGTACGGAAGGGGAATCCCGTGACGCCTACTTATTAAACACCTTTACCCAACGTAGTTGGTCAATCAACTTATCGTATAATGCCGCAGGGTAGAAGGTAAAAAGACGGTAACATTTATGGCGCTCAAATTGTGGTCCTTATTTAATCAGATTTAGCCATTTCATTAACCCGTCGGTAGTCGCGTGCTTTTATTTTACTTTTTTTCGTTTTATTGTTTTTTCTTTTTTTTTAATTAATATTTTTTTTATAAAAGCTCTTGTTTTCCCGTCTGGAGATCTTTGAATTATATATTTTAGCACAAAAAAAAACCTCCAACCACAGCTCAACTGTTTTTTTTTAGGATGGAGATCAATAAGTTAAGCTCAGAAGAACATCGATACGAACTGGATGTTAGGGGACTCATCGTTAGTGATGTAGATGAGATGAGGAAGGTTCGGCTTTAAGGAGGGACTCTAACTTCATTTTGCCTGAGTATCCCTTTAGCTTTTCAGAGGATCAAGAAGCCATGAAATCCAAATAAGAAGAAATTTTAAAGTTGACGAATGAGTTTGTTGGTAAAGAAAACTCCACACAATTTAAAGAGATTTCTGCTAAATGAGAGTGGGTTTTGAAGCGGTTGTGTAAGTCGCAAATTAGCACACCCAAAAAGAAAGCTTTCGTTTTTGAGGCAAGGCAGCAGGTGGTAGTGCTCCTCTCCAACGAACGAGGCATCTCACCAATAGCATTCACTGTTTAGCATTCACCTTTGCTTATATCGGGAAAGAGGGTGCCCATTATGAGATGGAGCGTTAAGTTTAGCGGCCCACAATCAGTCAATTAGCTGCTTCTTGGAAAAGGTACAAGAGATATGGGAAGCTCGGAGTTTCACTAAGGCTGAGCTTTTTTCCGGAGCCTACGACTTTTTCGAGGGGAAAGTGACAATATGGTTCAGGACCACTAAACCATTTATCAGTTCCAGGCCACAATTGGTCCAAAAGTTAAAAGTGGAGTTTCTGCCACCGGAGTACGACGATAGGCTCTGGGAGGAGATAAGATGTAGCAAACAGGGCAGTTTCGAGACTATAGGAATTTTCGTCAGCGTAATGTAAAGACTATTTTCAAAGCTAAATGAGACATGTACGGAGAAGGTGAAGCTAAAATGGATCCGCAGAAATATTTACCCCTTCTACCAGACGCAGATGGTCCTGGTCGAGGTTTCGTCGCTGGACCGATTAGTGGAAGTGTGACACCGGTTGGAAGCCACGAGGTACTTGGTCGAGAACTTTGCGTCACTACCATCCAGGTGAAATAATTCTCTACTAGAACCAGATTTAGCGTATGTGGATATAAGAGAGGGGAGAGCAGATGTGCAAGCTTTAAGTCCCTCTTCGATTGATACCGCAAGTCGACCCCTCACTTGTTTTCGATGTAAGCAACCTGGCCACATCGCCGCCTAATGTCAGCAACCGATTCGTTGTTATGGCTGCAAAAGGGATGGTACCATACGCAGCTGGTCTAGGTTTTCGGGTAACAACCCCTTAGCTCAAGGATAGGCGGACTTTGATTCGAAATAAAGAGACCACAATAAAGAGGAGAAGATTCGTTGGAGAGTCGGTAGGGTGTAACATAGGTTTAGACTTTATACTGGAAATGAAAGGTTTTAACAGGCGTCCTTATTTAAGGGTAGAGATTTGTGGGGTAAACATTTTAGGGTTATTAGATTCAGGGGCATCTTGGACGATTCTCGGAAGTAAAGGTTGGGAAGCGCTGCGGGGTTTTAATTGCCAACTGTCCAAATCAAATGTCAAAGCGGTGACTGTTACTAATGCGAATGAGGCTGAGGTGGTTGGTGCACTCAACGTTCCTATTAAGGTGGAGGATACGGAGAAAGTAAAGAAAGTGCTTCTGATACCAATACCCTACCTATCAAAAAACGATACTATCCTGTTTCCCCCATAGTGCAGGGACAGATTAATAAATAAGTGGGCGGTATGAATTGAGCCATCTTTAAGTCTATGGTCGTCCCCAATTTTGTTAATCAACGAAAAGGATGGGAGATACCGATTTGATGTGGACTTCCGTAAGCTCAACCAAGTAACCGAGCGCGACGCGAAATGCTAAATATCTTTCCTCGCTTGACATCAAATACTTATGGCCGAGACATCGAAACAGTACACAGCGTTCACAATTCAGGGAAAGGGGCTGTATCAAACTTATCGCATGCCTTTTGGGCTACATAAGTCATCGGAGCCGACCTTAAATCGTACGTCTTTGTGTACCTGGATGATATAATTGTGGCTAAAATTAGTGAAAAACATTTGAACGTCTTGCAGCACTATGTCTGCATCGAATCAGGGATGCCAGTCTTGCCTTGAGTCGTGACACGTCCGAGACTTGTAACCCAGACCTAGGGTACCTTGGTTATGTCGTAAATGGGAACGGCATTTAAGTCGATCTGGAAAAGGTTAAATGTATAATTGAGTACCCAACCAACCGTTTTAAGTCAAGAACAACCTGGTAAAGGCGAAAAGCTGATTACCTGTCTTAGCCGATCCCTGACAAGAACCGAAAGGAACTACTCCACTAAGGAACGGGAATGTCTGGCTGTCTGGCTTCTTTCCTATTAAGAAGGTAGTAGTCTTAATGTAGTGACTGACCATCATTCGTTACTGTGGCTGAACATTTTAAAGGATCCGCAGGGTAGGCTGGCTCGCTGAACTGCAAAAACAGTATAATTTTACAATCATACACCGGAAAGGTAAGGATCACCTGGTCCCAAGTGCTCAATCGAAGGTAAGTGAAAAATTGTTTTCAATCTCCTTAACTACGGTCGATTCGTGTTACCTTAAGATGTTGGAGGTGGTGAAAAGGAATGGGGAAAAATATACAGACTGGAAACTAGAAGAGGGTAACCTGTTGAGGCGAGTAAGGATGAGATATTCGAAGTTGATGACCTAGGGTGGTGAGTAGTTCCGATGGAAATCCGGTCCGAAGTACTAAAGCAATCCCACGACGACATATTAAGAGGCCACAGTGGTGTCCAAAAGACGCTAGACAAGGTGGCGGGAAGCTATTTTTGACCGAAGCTAAAAAAAAGTGTCACAAAGTACGTCAGTGCCTGTACAGTCGTCAGACGGTGAAACCTGACTTACGGAAATTGCAGGACTGATGGCTTCGTCAGTAGACCTTAGGAGCTGGTATGCATGGTTTCTGTAAAACCGCTTCTTCGGTCAACTTAGAGGTATTGGTACATTTTGCCGGTTGTCGACTTCTTCTCAAAATTTTCCTTGTTTTTTCCAATTAAAACAGCAACAGCGGATAATATTAGACCAACTGAGCTTAAAATGAATGCTCATTTTCTTGCCCCAGTTATACAAACGATGATTAATCTAAGTATAACACAAGCTCGTGTTTCAAGAATAATGAAAACTTCGATTGTTCGGGCCGTTTATAAAATATTTCACTCAAACCAGTACGGTTTTCAAAAAAAAAAGTTCATCGAAACTGTCAATCGAGTTGGTGTGAGAGGAGTGCTGGTAAACTGGATCGAAAACTATCTAACTGATAAAAAAAATTAGAGTTAGATTATTCAATACCTTAAGTAAAGAAATGCTAATTGCGCTTGGTGTCACACAAGGCTCCAAATTAGGTCTGATTCTATTTGTTTTGTATACAAATTAACTTCTCCATTTATTCAAAAAGTGCATAGCCTATGCCTATGCAGATGATATAGCACTTGTCGTCAAAAACACAAAAACTTTAACAAGGCATTGGAAATAATTCAAATAGAATTCTATGCGATGTCAAAATGATGCCTTTAATAATAATTAATTAATTAATTAAGCTAATAACTAATGCTTCAAAAACAAAGATAATGCACATATAAACACCGTTTAAGCCAAATGAAGCGTTTAATATATATCACCGAAAAGTACTCTGTCCATATTCGGCCAACAACACAGAAATAGAAGTAGTCAACAAAATAAAGTATCTAGGAGTTATAATCGATAAGAATTTCCTTTGACGTGAACATAAAAATGTACTGGGTTTAAAACTCAAAAACTCATTCTTTGCGATGGTTTATATAAAAAAGTATTCAAGTTTTGAAGTACGTTAGCAGATGTACTTATAAGATGTGGACTACTAGCATGAGGAAATGCGTCCAAAACGCATATGGATAGGATATTAAATCTACAGCATCGTCTTGTTAAACTTTTAAAACCAACAAGCTCATATTTTAAAGTCCTAGATGTGTACGCGATCTAAAAGATGATATCATTGCTCCATTACATGGACGACCAATGGTTTCTACAGCCCAAAACACCAGTGGCGAGCCAAGGGATGCTTAAAATTATTTAAAAAAACGTCAAAAAATGTTAAAGAAATTTCTAATAGATTTATATTTTGTGTAATAGGCTGATTCACTTTAAATTAATTCATATATAAATATAAATTTATTCTTACATACATACATATGTTATATGTATTAATCTGTTACCACTGTTTTAACATATTGTACATTTTAACTACAACTGTTTTAAGCTTCAATATTATTATTGCATTTTGTATATAAATATTACTCTTTCTATATTTACAATTTTCCTACATAAAGTTATTTATAGCCAAAATACGGTTTCACTTTGTCGACAACAACGAGCGAAAATGGGCGCACGGAATCAATAAAACCTCCAACGTTCTCGGGAAGATTAAAATCTTTCTATGCAAAAAATGAAACCATTGAGAATTAAAGAATAAGTATAGCATGAACTTTATTTAAAATAATTTTATCACTTTAAGAGACTAACGCAATGTTATCAACCACCTTTTCTTTGCGGCTAAAAATAAAAACTTTATATAGGCAATAATTGCGTGAATAAATTTCTTAATCTTAATCTAATCTTAACAGCCAAATCGGTACGAGATATGCTCGAAGACCAAGTGCTTTTAGTGTTTGGGGTCCCTAAATGGATTGTGTGTGACAATGAGGTGCAGTTTAAGAGTGGGCCGATGCCTACAAAGTCACTCTGAATTAAACTGTATTTTACCACCCCCAAGCCAATTCGGCGGAGCAGTATAACCAAACGCTAAATACAAAACTTCGTTCCCATTTCACCAGAAATTGGATGAGCCTCTACTCAAAGTGGCGTGTGACATTCGATCCTCTACACAAAAAGTCATCAAGGAGTCACCATACATCGTTTTGTTTGGGACTGAGATGCCAGTTAGGGATGATGGGTATGAGGTTCCTTCAAATGGTTTTACCGCCGATCGCTCTTTTAATGCACAGTCCTGGTCAAAAGCCTTAGGAGAAAAGACACTCAGACATTCCGAAAGATTTTGTTTTCAGAAGGAATTTCGTCCTATCCGATGTTGCGAAGTATTTTACGGCAAAGCTTGCCCCCAAGTATGTAAGTCCTTTTGAGGTAGAAGGGTAGAAGTACGAAAATCTTTCCATAGGAAGGGGGTGTTAATTATGGTTTAATTTGTGAAAGATTTTTGTCCAGGTTGGTGTGGAAACTCACGTCATGTTTAGTGTTTTTTTTCTTTATTAATTGATTAAAAAAGACAATTAGTGTTAATAAAGCGATTAAGCAAACAAGTTCGATGGCATGATGTCATCTGATGATCAAACCGTTAAGCCAGTCCACCATTCAACAACATCAATAACAACAGATGTAGCCACAAAGAGGAGGATAAAGCTGAAGCCGACTCCGAATTTCATCAAGCGCACTTTACCATCAGCTTCACTAGAAATGTTGCATGGTAAAGTAAAGGAGAGGACCAAGATGATATCGGCAAGCGCAGCAATTAATAAAAGGATACAGGAGTCGGATAATAACGACTGTCCGTATGTATCCGACGGAAGAGAAGGCTACTACATAGAATCAGACAACAGCTTCGCATCCCCAGCTACATCCGAGTCAAATGACGAAGAGGACGAAGTCGAAGCTTTGAACAGTAGCATCAAGCAGCTACAGCAAAAAGTGCTGGGTATAAAAGCAAAGCAAGTGTAAGGAGGGAGATGGAGAAACAACTACTCCAGAGACCTCAGCCGCAACCAAACATTAATGTGGAACTTCCACAACAACCAAAACAGAAACCGCTGGAAAAACAGAAAATACAGAAACAGGCACAAGAACAGACTCATAAGCACAGCAAAAAAATAAACAACAACAAAAAAAGTTTTAGCAGACTAAGCAGCAATAACAGCAGCAGCATAATCAACAGCGGCAACAACAACAACATCAACAAAAGCAACAGCAGCAGAGACAACAGCAAGAGCAGAAATCAACCAAGCAGAAAGTGCCACCAATCAACACTTTCAAATTTTAATATAAGGACACAATCAAACTGTGTAAGTCGAGACAGCAACTTTTTTATACAAAGGTTATCATTTGATAGGCATGCGATCGAATGTAACATAGTGGAGCGCTACCAGTAAATTAAAAACCTTTTGAGGGATTCGACGACGGAATTCTTCTCCTACACCCCTAAGGGTAAAAAGCTGCAAGCAATGCTAATGAGGGGTTTGGAACCGTCGACTGATCCGGTTGAGCTACTTGCACTGCTGAAAGAGAAGGAGTGTGAAGAGCTCAAATTTGTAGGGGTAAAGCCATTTGTCACGATTAGAGCCAAAAGGGAGAAATGCAAACTGCCGTTCTTCCTGGTCCATCTAAGTGCTAACTGCAAACTGGATGGTCTTAGGAGCATCAAAGTCCTCAACTAGCAGGTTGTAGACTGGGAAAAAGAATGGAAAGAACCACAAATCTGAGGAATGCGCTATAGTTAAGAACCAATTAAGCCAATTCTCTTGTTCTTCATGTGGGAACACACCGCAAATTATCGGGGTTGTCCTAAATTCCAATATAACAAAAGAGTAAATCTGGCTCGGCAGCAGAAAGTGTAAGTTAAATGTCTACTGTGTGCATTAACAAACTCCAGCCGTTACTCCCCATGTTTAATACGCCCAAATGGCGGCAGGTGGAGGAATAACGGTATAGCAAGCGAAGGTTGCTTCTCAGGCCCCAGCCCCTAGAGCGACGGAAACAGCACTTGAGATGCTAGATATCCTGCTCTCTATCCAGGGGAAGATAGCTCAGCTTCAGCATCATATAACTGAACAGACCGCTCGGGTCTGTTCGCACCTTTTGTCGTAATAGGTACGTACGTGGCGGAGTAGACCCTAAATGTGTTTGGAGTGAATGTTTATTCACTGATTAGCTTAGAACGAAGAGCCGCACTACTTAAGTTGCTCAAAGACCAAGCCCCTTATGTGCTTTTTGTTATTGAAGCTCAGCTTACCAAATGACACAAAATGCGGCACAGAAAATATAAAATAGTAAGAAGACACCAACCCAACTCCATTCTTTGCTAGAAAATAAATACATTTTAAAAGAGTATACAGTCGTGTAGAACGTAGATTCCAGGTGCTGGAGGCATGCACCGTATATATCCCCCTCCGCAGTGGAAAGCGATTGTACATGGTGTATGTCTATGCACCGGAGGTTACTCAATCCACCTTTTTCATCTCGGAGCTCGAGACACTTTTTCGATTTCTGAGCTTAGAATTGGAGGAGAATTATTTTATTATCGGCGGAGATTTCAACAGACATAGGGATTTGGGAAATAATACACCAAAACGTTAAGTGAATAAGCAAGTGGTGGGATGATTTCTTCTGACACAAAGTGCTGAGAACCATTGGTAATTCACTGAAGAATTAAGGAAATTCAACTAACATACATTTGTTTATACTTTACGGTGGTTAATGTGTTAAAATAGACTATTTACCTAGATCTTTTAAGAATATTTTTCTTTGCTTTTTCAGGCGCGAAATATTACTCGAGTTGTTTTCGCCATTGCCATCCATTACCGTAAATCTCGCTCTTCTCTTAAAACCATGTCAGCTACTAGTTTACGCTCAGGGTCCAGATCTAATGCACTAACATAAGATCTTGAATCTACGCCCACATGTACTCGTATAGCCTCTCCCGCAACGAAATAACATAACTTGGTTAATGCTCTTGCAGCAAAAGTCTTGGAAAAACATCTCGCAAAGCAAGCAGAATCGATGAGGATTGGTTTCGCGGAGGAAATATCCAAAATGCGTATCGAGTTTCTCCTTAAGGTTGAGGAAATCAAGAAAACTTGGGGTTGTCGATTTGAGGACTTAATAAAATTTATTTGACTGAGCGCATTGAACGCGTTGAGGAGGATATCAGATCGCCTGTTAAATTTCATAAGGCAGAGATCTTAGCTATTCAGCAACGAGTGGATGCACTAGAGAGGAAAGAAGTGACTTCTGACCCTGTGCTCTTTGTAGTACCCATATTTAGAAACGAAAACCTTAAGAGTATCATCTTTGTCATACGAGTGATTGTAGACCGCCTATGTCAGTTAAAACTTTCCGAGCAAACTCAAGTGACAACCCAAATGTCACACCATCACCAATGGTGTTGAAATTCAGCAATTTGCAAGAGAGGAACGTTGTGCTCACCTAAATAAAAGCTTAAGCAGACAGACACGCTTTCTTTTAAATAGTGCTCTCGTACTCCAGCGAAAAAACCAACTCTTCGCGGTACACACTTACCATGGATCTGTTTACGTTAAGACGGCGAATATGAAAAGCTTTCGCATTGAAAGCTCTAAAGCACTGCATGCTGCTGCTGCTGCCGCCGAGACACTTTAAAGACAAATCTTTTTTACGTATCTATTTTTCTGTATTTTTTGTTTTCTTTAGTTTCGCTATTTTTGTATACTTTATTGTAATTTTTATTATTCGATTGTCTTTTGTTAATATTACTGGCTGATCAAATTATTTTGTTCCTACGTTTCTGATACTTTCGGCTTTCTGACTCTCATTATGAAAAATTAACACCAGTATAAATAACACCGAAGGGGGTTTTATGGGCGGAGATAGGAGCGAGAACCTGCATAGTATGATCCGCATACTCTGTGCGAAGAAAAGTGGTTTAAAAATCTGTCACCTTAATGCACAAAGCCTGCATAATAGGTCGAAACTCTAGAAATTTAGGTATTTGTTTGTAGGATCTCAGGTGGATGTTGCATATGTATCTGAGACGTGGTTTCATTCACATATTGAAAACAAATTTTATGATATGGCTGGGTTAAAAGTTTTTCGTGGTGATAGAATGAGTTGTGTAGGGGGAGGTTCAGCTATTTATTTGCGTGTAGGGATACAATGTAAGATGGTTTGCAAATCCATGATGGACACTGGCCTAGACTATTGCTTCGTCAATATCGTGTGCGAGAATGAAAAAATATTTCTAGGTACTGCATATAGAGCAAGCCGGTATGTGGACTACATGCCGATAATTTCAATTCCTGAGCAATTCTCTTGTACCGCCTCCTATGCTGTTCTATTCGGTGATCTTAACAGCAATTTGACGCATCTTCCAATTTTGTAAAGTGCTGAACCTATTTCCAGTAAATACTACTAGACTTACTCATTTTCAGGGTGACTCATGTTCACTTGTTGATCACTTTTTTGTTGGCGATGTACGTAAGATCCTTCTTTATAGTCAGGTCTCGGTCTCCGGTTTTTCGAGGAATGATATGATCTACCTTGGTGTTAAAAAAGGGAACCCAAAACTGCCTGATGATATTAACTGTGAAACCGGACACAAAACATTTGAACCATCAGAAACGAACATCACCAACGAATCCTTTGATTTCGTATGCGTTAGCCGAAGATGTTGTCGTAGCAGTACTATCGATAAATTCAAACGCAACTGGTATTGACGCAGTTGATCCCAGATTTGTGAAACTTATGCTTCCATACATCTTACCTAATATGACTCAGATATTCAACAGTATAATCACAACTACTGAATATCCGAACGTATGGAAATGGCCAAAGTAAATCCAATTCCTAAAAAACCAAATGGTGGTTACAGACCCATTGCGATTCTACCCTATTTAAGTAAAGTGTTTGAAAAAGTAATTCTAAAACAATTACAAACGTATCCCTTCCAAAATAATCTTTTACGCAGTGTTCAGTCCGGTGTTCGCCCCAAACACAGTTGTAAGACCGCATTGCTGTCTGTAGTAGATGATATCAGGAAGTCTTTGGATAAAAGGTATCTAACTCTATTGGTTCTTTTAGATTTTTCCAAAACGTTTGACACAGTGAACCATGTTCTTCTATGTCAAAAACTCCAGAACAAATATAACTTCTCTAAAGAATCTGCAAAACTTATTTATTCATATCTGACAAAAAGACAGCAATGTGTTGTGGCTAACGATAAGCTTTCAAGTTTTCATAGGATTTCGACCGGCGTTACCCAAGGCTCAATATTAAGGCTCAATACTTGGACCAATACTTTTTTCCCTGTACATTAGTGAACTGTCTCAAATTATCCATCACTCTTTGACCCATATGTATGTCGATCACGTTCAGTTGTATTTGAGTGGGCGTATTGATGTCTTAGACGAAGTTGCTGCTTTATTAACGAAGATTTGAATAACATACTTCTCTGGGCTCGACGTAACTTCCTGTGCTTAAACCCAGCGAAATCAAAAGCTATCGCCATATATAGGAAAACATAAGATCCGTCTGCCTTGCCATTGCTAAAACTAGGTCAAGAAACCATCCTCTAAGTAAACACTGCTACAAATCTCGGACTCGCTTTTAACAGTACCCTAACCTGGGCTGACCATATAAACGCTGCAATCAAAAAGGTTTACGGAGGCCTTTATTTACTTTAGTCAACCCAAATGTTCACACCTACACCTGTAAGGAAAACGCCAGCATAGCTTCTCCTGCCAATTTTACTGTTTGGGTGCGAGATATATGGCAACGTTGACTGTTTTTGCAGAAGGAAGCTTAATGTTGTGTACAATAATATTGCTCTCTATATTTATGGTATTCGAAGACGTCATCGCATATCAGCCTATTCAAAGCGCATTGTCAGTTGCTCGCTTGATAGCTTGCTAGAGTTTCGTTCCCTATCTGGTTTGCACGATATTATAGAAAGACATCAACTTGAGTGCCTATATAAAAGACTAGTCTTTCTTCGGTCACAAAGAACCTTTGCCTTAATTCAAACTGCATATTCTTGCCAGTCAGAGCGCCAGTTCTTCGTCAACTGCACTCGCCTGTGGAACTCCTTCTTCTTTCTTATTGCCTTCCTTTTTATTATATAAAATTTGCTAAAATAAATATGTATTGTATTAATTTAAATTAACTTTCTGAACTACATGTTTTATACCCTTTGCAAATTAAATTTTAAGGCTTTTACTACTTAATAAGATTTATCTTACTTTGTCAAAGCGATAAATAAAAATAAATAATAGATAAAACAGTAGAGGGAACCTACTAATATATTCAATTTGTGGAGTCAGTACAGTAAAATATATCGACTCGGCCTTAAAGTGACGGATAGCCCGTCGTTTCACAGACACGGGTCCTATTTGGATCTCCTACTGTTTGACTCGTGAATACGACTGACATGCAATAACCAACAAACTTCAAACTGTCTACGCACTTTCGCGTATGACAGTGACCATTGCGCTCTCTGCGGAAGGGTTTTGTCCAAAGACATTCCTACAATTATAGTAAGGTACGTTGAACACACTTCTCAAGAATACTGACAAGAGTCAGTAAAATTTACCACAACAAGTCCTACTTTTTCTCTTTCTTCGGTCGGGCAGGTGAAGGTTTTTGCCCTAATATCCATTCAAGAAAAGTCAGACCTGAAAGAGTCGGAGGAAAAACAGCTGGAGGCAACACTAAATGATGCGATCAAAGCAATGCCAAACGGTTTAGGGTGCACATGATTGGTAGAGCATAAAATTAGGACGTCGGCAGAACCTATAAAGCAGAGGTACTACCCGGTCTCGCCTGCCATGCAGGTTTATATTGATAAAGGAGATGATTGACGCCGGGTTATTGAAAAATCTAGCAGCCTATGGGCTGGTTCTTATTAAGAAGAAAGATGGGTCGTATAGGTTCTATGTCGACAAAAGGAAGCTTAGTAGGGTCACTGATAGGGACGCGTATCTACTTCCTTTCATTTCGGCAATGTTAGATAAATTTCGGGACGTACAATATCTGCCCTCCCTATGCATAAAGTCAGCTTACTGGCAAATCCCGATGGAAGAAAAATAGAGACCCTTCACCGCTTTTACAGTGCAGAACAGAGGTCTCTTTCAGTTCAAGTGAATGCCATTCGGCTTACATAATGACCAGCGACTTGGCAATGGTTCATTATCATCGTCACAAACTCGTTCCAAAAACACTTGGAAATATTAAAAGAGGTCCTCAGATGACTGATGGAAGCAGGTTTGTAAGTCAGTCGGGATAAGTGCCATTTTTGTAAACTGTCTTTAAAGTTCCTAGGATACATTCTGACATGCCCGGATTTTAATCGCCCCTTTGCAGTCCAAACCAACGTGTCAGATTATGGGATTGTTCTCTCCCAGAGTTTCGAGAATGGGCAGAATGTAATTTGCTACCTTAGTAGGTCCCTTAATAGGTGTGAGTGTAACAACTCTACCACGGAAAGGGAGTGCTTAGCCGTGCTATGGGCGACTGAGAATTTGCGAGCGTATATCGAAGGCAGTCGATTTACGGTCGTAACCGATCATTATTCGCTTTTATGGTTGAGCAATCTGAAGGATTCGCAGAGAAGATTAACGCGTTTGGCAGTTTGGCTCCAACAATTTGACTTCGAGATCGTTCTACGGAAGGGGAAAGAACATTTGGTTCCTGACAAAGTTTGCCAACAGATGAAACCGGTTAACGAAAAGCCTTATGACGGAGAGTAGTGACCACATCACCGTGGGAAATGGTGTTTGTAGATTTGGTTAGTTCGCTTCCAAAGTGTTTTAGGGGCTTCACTTATATCCTCACTGTCGTAAAATATTTCACCAAGTTCCCTCTTCTTTTCCCCCTGCGGTCTGCAACAGCGAAATCTGTATGTAGAAAACTAGAATACAATGTCTTTCTTTTATTTGGCGTCCCATCGGTAACCGTGTGTGACAATGGTCTCCAGTTCCGTAGCAAGAAATTCTCCACTCTATGCAAGTCTTATGGATCCCACTTGCAATATACCGCTCATTATCATCCCCAAATAAGCCCGCCGACCGCATTAATCAGATAATAAAAATCACACATAGGGCTTATATCTCAGAGAACCATCGGGAATGAGATACCCAACTCTCAAAGGTAGCTTGCACCATACGTACTGCTCAGAATGAGGTGTTAGGTGTCCCACCGTACTATACAAATTTTGGAAAGGATATGGTTACTCACGCACGGGTGATACCGATCGCGAGCGACCATGCTAGCGATAGGGATGTAGATGTAGAATCGTTAGGTGATAAATTTAGGAGGTTGAGGATAGACATAGAAAAAAAAACTAGAGGTGGCAAGCAAGAAATCCGCGAAGGCCTACAGTCTCCGACGGAGAGATACTCAGTTACTCCCGAACGAGCTTGTCTGGCGAAGAAATTTTGTTCTCTCGAATGCCGCGTAATTTTATTCCGCTAAGCTGGCCCTAAATTTATCGGCCCTTACGGAATTTAGAAAAGAGTGTCCCCGTGGACCTAAATACTAGAAGACGAAGACGGTAAAGAACGCGGTACGTGGCACTGTAAGGACCTTAAGCCATATAATGACTGAACCCAATAAACGGTCTAAAGTCCCAATACGAAAAAAAATGTAATATTAGCATGTAGTTTATAGTATCAGTTGAGTTAAATTGATGTAGGTTTGAGGTAATACTTGTAACTTTTCGGATTTTTGTTGCATGTTCCTTGAATTCTTGTTGCGGATATTATCTCCCTTCGGTAGTGGCATTTAATCAAAATCTTTGCTTCAGCTTTTTACATTCACGTGTAGACACTGCCAGGTTGGCAACTGATGTCTCCAACTACCCGAGCCTACAGAGACTTAGGAAATGGCATCTTTGCTTAGCATAATGAGCACATTCCCAGGAGGTAAGGCTGGAGTTTGTTGCGGTAAAACTTACCACAACAAGTTCTCCTCTTTCCCTTCCTTCGGCCTTTCACTTTCATTATTTCCGTTGGTTCTTCAAAATCCTAGAAGGGTGGTGGGCAGCCATGGGTTTATCAGCCATTGGTGCACCCTCCAAGTATCTTAAAAGATCAACCATCGCAGGTAGGACGTACGGTTTATGATGGAAACGATCAGAGGAAAGGCGCAGGAACAGCGTCCTTGTGTGGTGTCGTCTCCCCCATCGGGTAGTCTCCTTTTACTTAGGAGACATCTTCGCTCCACCCATTTCTTTCCTGCTCAATCCGTTGTTTTTATCCCTTCATTTTAGGTTTGTTTTCCCTTTGAAGAGGCATATTGGCGGTTCTTGAACTCTGTACTTCTGCTTCTATGCTTGTCGGAGGGGACAAACAATAAGTCTGCGAGAAGAAAGATACTGCCAAAGAATCTCTTTGGTAGTGACGGACGGTCACTTTAATAGAAGCGCGTTACACCTCTACGTGCAATAAGCCCCAGAAGACTTAAAATTACTGATGTCTTATTCGGTGACTGACTGTCGCCCATCCAACCATCTTGTAAAAGAAAATTTGTAAAGACTGGACCCCCATTTGCTTGCCCTTTCAGGAAAATTAGGGAAAAAAAGATAAGTGACCTTGTGTATTAGAAATAGTTACTTATATCGTTTTCCCCGGGGTGAATTCTTTAGCGTTTTAGTGTCGGGCTTCGCAACTAGTGGTTCAGGTTATTTGCGGTACCTTCAGTAAAAAAAAGTCCATTTTTTAATGTATATCAATCTTTCTGGTGTAGTTTTCGGTCTTTTTCTTTT
Organism: Volucella inanis; assembly: GCA_907269105.1. Lineage (NCBI taxonomy): Eukaryota > Metazoa > Arthropoda > Insecta > Diptera > Syrphidae > Volucella > Volucella inanis. Next base: position 76,057,192 of record OU026153.1, read on the forward strand.
GGAGCATACGATTTTGAACTTCTGATCAGAAAAAGTGTATGGCGCCTTGTTTAAACAAGGAAAATTATTTTAAAGTGAAATTCACTACGTATTTATTTCCCTGAACCCAAAGGTTCAGCAAACAATTTGCTGTCAGTACAAATTTCCTCAGGACAAGAAACCAACCCAACTCCATTCAAGGAAGAGGCGTTGCGATCTTTGTTAGAAAATTAATACGTTTTAAAAGAGTATACAGTCGTGTAGTACGTAGGTTCCAGTTGCTGGAGGCATGCATCGTGTATATCCACCTCCGCAGTGGAAAGCGATTGTACATGGTGTCTGTCTATGCACTGAAGGCTGCTCAATCCACCTTATTCAGCTCTGAGCTCGAGACACTTTTGTGATTTATGAGGTTAGAATTAGAGAAAAATTATTTTGTTATCGACGGAGATTTCAACGCCAAACATAGGGATTGGGGAAATAATACACCAAATACTAGAGAGAACCTACTATTCAATTGGTGGGGTAAGCACAGCATAATGTATCGATTCAACCTCAAAGCGACTTACAGTCCGTCGTTTCCCAGACACGGGTCCTATTTGGATCTCCTGCTATTTGACTCACGAATACGACTAACATGCACTAACCAACAAACTTCAAACTATCTACGCAGTTTCGTGTATGACCGTAACCATTGCAGTCTCAGCTCCGAAATAATTATTCCCAACTAAACTGCGGAATTGGAAGAATTTATTCAAATTCATTCCTACAATTAAAGTAGGGTGCGTTTGACACACTTCTCAAGAATACTGATAAGAGCACTCTCCTCGAATTTGCTTTACCCAGATTGACAGATATCTAAGACTTATGGACGAGACAATCAAAGGAACAATGGACAAAACGATACCTCTGTACCAGCACACTGACAAAGAAGACTTATTCCGCAACGGGATTATTGACTCACTGCACCGACATAAAAGTAAACAGCTGTCAAAACTAAAAACCTTGTACAGACAGTTTACTGACAGACTTAACCCGGAGATTATGACGCTGAAGTCGTCGATTAAAAACCTCCAAACATTAATAAAGCAGGCATAGATCCAAGTGCGGCCGTTGATGATGACGCCTTTTTTGTGATCGAGGATCAGCACAAAAAGGTAGAAGCTATATAAGCGAGTTTCCAGGATGTGTACAAGACGAATGAAACCATTGGCCCGAACTACGATCTGTAAAATTGAGTCTTTGTGCAGAACTTCTACTTTTGAAATGAAATAGTGAATTGGCGATTCAAGAGCTCGGGTTTCACCCAGTTCAGTGACGAAAATATGGCAAATAATGTCATCCCTAATGAATGTGTACTACCAACGTTTATTTCGAAGGAAGACCCCAAAACGGTCTTCAAATCGCTTAGAAGTAAGAAATTAGTGGGAACTGATGAAATACCGAACATTGTACTTCGACATCTCCCACTAGAAGCGGCGAACATTTATACCACCCTGTTTAATAATGCAATTAATAATGCCCATTATGCAGCGTTTTGGAAATCTGCGGTGGTACATCCCATTTTCAAAAGAGATAAAAGTCTTCCAGTCCGGCGAATCTCTGATCGATCAGTCTTCTTGGTACCAAACATCAGTAAGGTATTCAAAGGGGTGATTAATAGAGTCCTGACTAAGTGGGTTGAGGACAAAAATATAGTTTTGGATAATCAATTTGGTTTCAAGACTGGTTTCTGATATCCAATGAAACAAAAGCAAGAATCAGTGTACTGTACAATCAGGCCTGCCTGATTGACTTGGAAAAAACCTTCGATACCGTATAGTTAGAGGAACTCTTTTTCAAGCTGAGCAGGCTGGGTTTTTGTAAACTACTTCTGTATATTCTTAACAATATGTTAGCAGATAGACAGTTCATCGTGAAAAATGGCGATGTGACTTCTGCTAGAACATTTCTGCAGCAAGGTGCTGTAAATTCGCCGATCCTATTCAACATTTACATAAGTGATCTAATAAATTCACGTCATAATGCCATAGCGAACGCAGACGACTTAATCGCGTATAGATCAGGTCCAAAGATTGAGGTCATTAATATACTTTTGCAACGTGACTTCGACAAAATTAAGCGGTATTGCGATGACTGCAAGTTGAAATACAACGTTCAAAAGTCGGAAACCATTTTATTTAGGACGCCTTTGTCTGGGGTCTCTAGGGACACCAGAAAGAATTGGCTAAAGTTTTCGATCGTGAGGCAGAACGGGCAGCCACTTGCTTATCGAAAAGTAGTCAGATACCTTGGGATTTTTTTTTAACAAACATATAGATGTTTCTCTGTCCAGAGCCCTTACCAGGCCCATACTTGTATTCTGATATCCTGTGTGGTTTAACGTGAGAGCAAGTTTATTGGAAAAGATTCGTTTAAAAAAAAACAGACATAAAAAAAAAGTAAAAGAACAAAAAATTAAAAAAGAGGAAAAATATATATATATGCATATTCTTACATATTAAGTTAATATATATTATGTATGTATATATATAATATATACAATATGTACCATGTATTTTAGGTATTAGATGTAAATAGATTAAGTAGATTAAGATTTACTTGTAGGTAGTTTGTAAATTTTAGTTTTAAGTTTTATAATATAACAAAAAGTCCATTCACTAAGTTTTTTCTTAAATTTATTTTCTTAGTTTTAGTTTTAATGAATGTAAAAATAAAAGCAAGATTAGAATGTAAGAAGCGTCGAAAGACATACATAGTTTAAGTGTTAGGTTTAACTTAGAGTGCCTGCATTGGGCCTGTAAGTTAGATTTATATAATTTTAAGTTATTTAAGCTAATTTTTAAGCGTTGTTTTGTATATGGTAGCTTGTAATTATCAATGAATGAATTTAATAAAAATGCATTTAGAATGAAATGTGATGAAAAAATGAAAGCGGTTAGTTCTTTTTTTTTTTTTTTTGCTAGTCATTGAACTTCAGTCATTGGGGAAACGTGTTGTTACTGTTACTCTTTTCTTGTTTTTGATAACACTATTAAGATAGAATTAGGATACCTACATTTAAGATAGAATTGAATAAATTGTGAGATTAAACGGAAATTGATTTATGTTAATTGAGAGAGGACATCAGTACCAATTCGCGGTTAAAGTTTATTGATGTTGTACAGAAGGGTAATCACGTGGCGCTCATTTATTTAACATCTTTTCCTACGGCCAGTTTTCGCAGTTGGCCGAGCAACTTTTCGTACAACGCTGGTGGTTAGGGGGTAGAGGGACAGTAACAATAGGCCAATTACTTCACTGGATGTTATTGAGGCTCTAAGTAGTCTTAAGGATAGTAAGGCAGTGGGATCGGATGGGATACCAGTTGGGTTCTACAAATACCAAATACCAAATTTTTACAGCAATACTTCAAAGTATCAAAGGCTAACTGCATGGATAGGCTCCAATAATCTGCTCAATGAAAATCAAGCGGCTTCTCGGCCAGGATAGTTCATTGTTGATCACGTGTTTGTATTAAATAGTATTGAGGAGTCATTCATCTAGAGGAATGTGAAACTGTATGCATTCAAGGCATCTTTTGAGTCAGTAGATCGAGGCGCGTTGTTGTATATGGTAAGTTCTTTGACCTCAATACGTCACTAAAGTTCGAATGAGTAGAATCAGTAGGTAGAATGAGATTTTCTACCTGAAGGTGTGGAGTAAGCGGGTGAACTAGGTAAAGCTCTTTTTTTATGTGTGACGAGGTGTTGTAAGCGTTTTTATCCGAATCCCTACAATAAGTAGACTTTCGAATAAAGCAAAACGTAGAATCTGGTGGAGAATATAAGTATGTCTCTAATAATGATATTCAAAAGAGGTGGACGCAGAAATTGCACAAATGAAAAGTTAAACATTAATAGAGAAAGTATTTAAGTTGTGAAAGAATATAAGTACCTCATACTTTATTTTATGAAGAATTTTCAATATGAAAAGGTATCTAAAAGAAAAATTGGGTCAGCCATCAATCCTGCTTAGAAAAACTGTTTCACCAACAAATATAGTAGCCATAGCTGGTGTGGAAAACAACATGAGACAGTGTAAAAACTATCTAGGTTTTATAATAAGAGGGCATTCCACCTTCTACTGAATTCAGAAATTGGAAACCCTAACTTTTTTAATTGATTTTGCGTGTGGATGATCAAACTGCACATAGCAATCTACGGCCGGTTATGCTATAAATTGAAGCACAATACCTATTTTCGTGATGAACATAGCATAAATCCATTCTGGTGAAAGTGCGTGGAAAGCCTCCTTTGGATTACTAATCAGGTACTGCAAAACTACTACAGTACAAAGACGAAGTCTTAAATGAAAACTTCTAAAAAAAATTAAACAAAATAATAATAATGAAGAATTAATTCATTATAATTTCCTACTTGGCAATAAAGAATAATCTACACGTTTTTGTCAACCAGGCAGACGGCAATGCTTTGCCAACTGATTTTTGTTTCAGTACGTTATATGATATTTTGTAAATATTTTAGTAAAGAAATAAAAAATCTAATATAATCTACCCTCTCTTTCTAATTTGGTCCTTATTTACACATATATTTTCCTTACCGCTTCACAAACTGAGCAAAATGACGTCGCTGTTGTAAACGTAGTCGCTGTCACTTTATGTCGCACACCGATGTCGCGTAATTTCTCAAAAAATTCGTCCGCAATAAAGTCGGATTGAAATTGTGTTTATCAAATACAAATAAAATTAGTTGAAGCGTTCAATTGTTGAATTAGTTGAAGCAATGAATGAAAAAGAAATTGCGTTTGTAATGACCGCATTGAATATGTGTTATTTAACATTCAAACTTTTAAAATCAAAGCAACAAAAATAGTGGGTACGTCCTTTATACAGAGAAAATAATGCCAAAAGTTTCTTCCAAACAACATTTGCGATACTGATTTTTCAAAATCAACTCTCATGAATATAATGCAACACAAATTGCTTTAACTCGTGAAATGAAAAGTTCCCTAAATACAACATCAAGTCAATTTACACTAATAATTTAGTCTGCCCATTAAATGTTGGATGCCACTCATAGAGCGAAATAACCATTGAGCCCAAAAATCTTTCTTTCTCTGTCTATCCCACTTTGCTATGAACTTAACACGTGCTCAGAGCATTTAAGTGCAGTCATGCCACTTGAGTGTTAAGTTCTTTTAACACAGACCCGAAGTATATTAATTACAAGAGATAATTTAGCATTGTTTTATTGGATATGTGTGATGTCAACTTTTGTATATTTTCACCGCTGTCAAGGTTGGAGCATTCAGTAGCCATAATGATGCTCGTATTTTCCGCAATACATATGTTAGCCAAAAAATCTTCGCAAGTAGAAAGACTTCCTTTTCAGTCACAATAAACCTTTTGTCACCTTATATTACCTGATTAAATAAATTCCGTATATTTTAGCACTTAAGTTTTTTATTATATATTTTGAAAATTATTTAATTTACATTAATTATTATTAGTTCTGCTGATTTTTGGTGGAACGAAGGAGCTTAGATTGAAGCGAACCCACACAGCGGGCAGTGTGCTCAGCTTCTCCAACATATTGCGGCATAGAGCTCATCTTCAGAGGTGTTAAAGTTTCTCCTACGGATTTCTTTAGATATTGCTGCGTGTATTCAATTGTAGAAAGCAGAGTCTTCTCATGCGTTAGCCGATTTATTTTTGATGATGAAATGGACGCTTATAAGGCCGGGTTTATTTTTGAATACTCGTTTTCCATACAGCTTCATCTACATCGCATTAGTTGAAATCGGGAGTCAATGAATATTCAGAATCTGAATCTACGTGTAAGCCAGGGGATGTAAATTGGCCAGTACCACGAAACTTACATGGGCTTAATAATTCTTTTGCTTCTACTGTAATCGCTGCTGCAGAAGACGATGAGCAGTTCCTAAGAGTCCTGCAAAAATAAAACAGTTATTTTTTGTTTTTATTTCCGAACCAATACCTACTTTGTTGGGCTTAAGTGCTTCTATAAAAGTCTTTGTTTTGGTGTACTTTTTTTTAGACCCCTGGAGTATGTATATATCAGATTTTTCCACTCAACTCTAGCTATGTTAATCCAAGAATTACTTTGTTTCCTTTTTTTTTAATATGATTGTCTTTTCCTTTATATTTTTAGAAAGTGGATGTGATAAATCCCAAAGCATTTCATATTGTTTAACTATTTCTATAATTTTTTCGACTTACTGCTACTCCATGGTTTACTTATAAAGTTTCGGCGCGTGACTAATGTTAAAAATTGCCCAACTCATACTATACCGACGTCATTGTGTTCCTGCAGTAAGACGTTCAAAGTTGATGGTTGGCTAAGAGCTTGTTCCAGATTTTTGACGATAGTAATATTGCTAGAAGTATTCTCTGCACCGAACCCAGTAGTACCCTGGGTACGCTATATAAACCCTTGATTTTAGCGATGGCATCTTATGTTTGTTGCGGAAAATTTTCCTCTCGTTTCCTTACAAGTCTCTCGATTCCCTTTTTTCATTGAGTGGTAACACCGAACTCTGGTGGTGTGGAGGGCAGCCATGGTCCCTTCGGCCATGGACCATTTCAGATATTTCAAAAACTTTATTATTGGCTTGAAGTACAATCAAAACATTTATGAATGGAACTCGACTTCGTTCATATGGCCACCGCGGGCACGACAACGACTAGGCCACACATTTTGGCCGAAACGGCCGCTATTTCGCGTTCAAAGTTGGCTCTGAGCTCTTCTAACGTCGTCGGCGTGTTGGCATATACCAATGACTTAACGTAGCCCCACAGAAAATAGTCAAGCGGCATTAAATCGCACGAACGAGGCGGTCAATCAACTGGCCCATGTCTTGATATAATACGCTCACCATACTTACTCTTCAATAAATCGATTGCAGCGTGTACTGTGTAGCTTGTGGCACCATCCTGTTGAAACCACGTGTCACCCAAGTCCATATCTTCCAATTCTGGCCAGAAGTAATAAGTGATCATGGCTCAATAACGCTGACCATTCACAGTAACGTGACGATCGTTAGCGTCGACGAAAACATATGACCCAATAAAGCCGCCGGCATGCAAACCGCACCAAACAGTTATTTTTTGTGGATGAAGTGGTGATTCATAAGGCACATGTAGGTTTTCACCCGACCAATAACGCATATTTTGCTTATTGACGAACCCATTGAGCCAATAATGAGCTTCGTCACTGAAGATGATTTTGCGATGAAGTTCATCATCTTGGCGCATCTTCTCCAGAACCCAGTCGGAGAACGTAGCTCGTTAGTGTACTTTACGATGATGAAAATGTTGAGTTTACTGAATAAATTGACAGTGACAGTTTGATGATTAGTGAAAGAGTGCGTTCACAAATTAATTTCAAAGCTGTCAATTCCCTATTAGAAAACTCTATACTAAAATAAGCAGTCTCCAACACGGGGACATACCGACATACAAACATACAAACATACCAAGAACAAAAACATCATCCAACAATAAACATCAATATAAACAATAAATACAAACCATAACGAAACACCAGAAGGGCCCACACCCCAAAATAAATAGATCAATAATTGTAAGGAGAGACACACTATTGGTCACCCCTCCCCATTCGCCCCTAAATCTTAACACCGATCCACCGGAGTATATAAAGAACGCGGTAAAAATATAAAAATTTGCACAGGCACTGTACCTAGCTTTCGTCAGGGGCGGCGATCCAGCGGATGGCTGGATTGAGATACAATCCCTTCTTTCGCGTTTGGTTTAATTTACAAAAGATTTGAATAGTGTAATTCGATGGGGTAGTACCCGGGCAGCAGAAGAAAAACAAACATTGCTTTTTGAAATTTCATAGTAGAATCCAATGGTAGGGGAAAGAGTAGACTATACGGATAAGATCCACAGTTTTCATAAACTCTCTCAATGGAGTTCCCAGTTATCACTGGAAGGTGTATCGAACTCCGAAACTGAGCAATTTAGTGTGAATGTGTGAAATGGTATGAATGAGGGCTTGTTGGACACGGGCGCACACACTATCAAAGCTTGCTAGTGTGTAGTTAAGAAACCCTGTTTTTGGGTCCGCCAGGGCTGAATGAATGTGTGAGCGAGCATATGTGTGAATGTGTGTGTGTCTGGCGGGAGCTGTGGGACAAAAAAAGATTTGGAAGTCACTTTGGAGACGACAAACCACAAGGGTCAAGCGAAGTTTTTTTTTTATGAGATTGTGCGGTTTTAATATTGCGAAAAGCAAGTTTTTTTTCCTTTTTTTAAGTTTTATCGGTTGGAACGATTAGAGTAGAATTTCGCGAGTATTGCGTTAGCAAAAGCAAAAAAAAAGAAACCTCAATAGAAGAAACGGGGAAAAGGAGAAGGTAACAAAGGACGGAATATAGGACAAAGGACATAGGAGTAGCGGGACGAAAGGGAGGAAAATTCCGCCAGGAAGGGGTACAGCACCGCTTTGACACCAAAGATAAGTATAGTGCAGAGAAGTAATTAAATAGTGAAAATAGCTTAGGAATTAGTTTTTTTTTTTTTATAAGTTGAATCGAGACTCTAGTAAAATCCCCGAAAATAAACGGGGCACGCGACCCGTTAACCTACGGTTTGTGCTTTTCGGGAAGATAAAAATAGCGGGTCGCTCTATCGGCGTGCGTATCGCTAAAGCTGAAAATAAATCGTCGAGCCCCAACGGCGCTTTTATAACGTAGCGTAAAACCTGTTGTTTTTTTCTTCGTAGATTTTTTTTTCTTTTCTCGTAGAAGATTTTTCTTTGTTTTCTCTTTAAATTTTCGTGATTTCGGTAAAAAAATACATGGCGCCCATTTTTCATCGTTACCCAGGTTTAACAGCCGTCAAAGCGCTACCTGGGAGAACTCACGGCTAATTTGCCGTTTTTTTGTAATTCGTATTTTTAATCACTTTTCATTCGGTTAATTTTGACCTATTTTCGCGAATTTTTTTTGTAACTCGGTCACGGAGTTTTTTTTTTGAAATTTTATAGGAGTTAGGAAAGTAGTTGTTTGTAATATGTGTTTTTCTGTTCAAAAGAATGCTTTTTTTCAAGGTTTGCAACAAGTGCAAAAACAGGGTCAAATACTCAAGAATTGAGTTGAGAATCAGAAAAAAAAGAAAAGTACATGTGGAACCAAAGAATATGAGCACAAATAGGATACCTAAATTTGGGCAAGTACCAGGTCCACAAGTAGATGTCTTTTGTTTGTGTTATTTTTTTTTTTTTTGGATTCACTCCCCTGTGGATTTTTCTTATGTGGTTTAGCGGTTAAAAAAAAAATAATAATAATAACAATAACAAAAAAAGTATATAGAACGCCTATACACGTATACCCCTATACTACTTTGATCAAAAAAAGGTAACCACCGTGTGGCGCTCCCATTGTTCCGATTTAAGTTCTTTTTTTTTTTTTGTTAAGTCTGTTCTTGACATTCTGAATCTTAGCGTCGTAGCTTGATATTTGCAATAGTTACGTAGCCAAGAGTACATCTATCCTTGTGTGTGTTGGCGATTTTTTACAATTTTAGAAATGGATTTAAATTTGCAACAGCGAACTTGTAACATATTAAATTATGCGTAAAAAACGGATATAATGGTGCCCGAACATTGGAAATGTTGGAAAAGTTTTTCGGCAACGATTCTCTAAAGAAAATGGTCGTTTACAGCGGCACGAGAGGTTCAAAAGTGATCGTGAGTCAATCGAAGATGATGAACGCAGTGGCGAAGCATCGACATTGAAAACCAACGAAAACATTGATGAAGCAAAAGAAATGTTGGTCAATAACCGCAAATTAACAATCAAAAAGATAGCGGAGGACTTGAACATTGCCTATGGATCCGTCCATGGGTTTTCGTCGTGTAGCAGCAAAGTTGGTGCCAAAAGACCTCAATTTCATGCAAAAAAAAAACCGTGTTGACGTCGCAAAAGAGATGATTTGCGAGGCTGAATCCAATCCCACAATCATCAAAAGGATCATGACTGGAGACGAGACGTGGGTTTATGAGTACGACACGCAATCCAAACATCAGGCAAGTGAATGGCGTTCACCATATGAGCCGAGACCAAAAAAATGCTCACGGTTTTCATGGATTACAACGGTGTAACGCATCATGAATTTTTGCCAGAAGGCCAGACAGTAAACAAAGAGTATTATTTGGGCGTTATGATACGTTTGCGTGAAACGTAAAGAGACCAGAATTGTAGGCAGAAAAGTCGTGTATTTTGCGCCATGATACCGCTCGTACAGTGCCATTATTATTTGTAATTTTTTAACGAAAAATGCAACAAATACCATCAAACAGCCACCGAATTTACCTGATTTGGTTACCTATGACTTCTTTCTATTCAATCGAGTTAAAAAACCACTACGGGGAACGCGTTTCATCAGCCGAGAGGAAGTAATGGAAAAATCGCAGAAAGCACTGATGGACATACCGAAAACCGATATAAAAAATGCTTCAAAGATTGGATCAAGCGCTGGCATAAGTGTGTTGCAGTCGATGGGGTTTGCTTTGAAGGGGACAATATAGACTTTAGATGAATAAACTTGTATTTTCAATTTTCTGAATAAATTCCGAAATTTTTTTGATCAAGGTATATATATGTATATATGTATATATAATTACCTTGTGCCACTTTGTTTTATTTTATTTAATTTTTACATACAAACTTATATAACTAAATATATGGTACATGTACATACATTTAACTATAAAATTTTGTGATAAATATAGAAACATACATACACATAGGGTTTATAAATATATACATACATCCCCAATATAAAGGGTAGTTCATCGTAAGGTTTGATTTATAATGTAAAATAAAATACATAAATTTGAAAGCGAACTTACAATTTTTATTATCGGTTAAAAGAACAATTCATTGCATTTCCTTTTTGAGAATGATATCATGTAAATGTTGGCCAGGACTACGTCTGAGGTGGTGCATTCGGAAGGTACAATTTTGGGTGACTCGTTCGAGCATAACGACTGGTATCTCGCGGATAACACGAGTAATGTTTGCTTCCAAAGCGTCAATCGTAGCTGGCTTATGGTATTCCTGAAGACCTAAAACTTTAAATATCCCTAGAGAAAATAGTTCAAAGGTGTGATATTGCACGATCTAGGCGGCCAATTTACCGTAGCAAACGTGAAATCAAGTGCTCACCAAAATAATTTCTTAACAAGTCCATTGCTTCAGGCGCTGTAATGGAAGCTCTTGGTCCTCTTCGGGCTGCTCATCAGCCCAAATACTGCAATATTGTTAATTAACGTATCCATTGAGCCAGAAATGGGCTTCATCACTGAACAAAATTTCACGATAAAACACCAGATTTTAATTGAGGTTTTCCAGAGCCAATTCACTCAAAATATGACGCAAATTCAAGTCACCTGGCTTCAATTCTTGCACAAGTTGAATTTTGTAAGCTTTTAGGCCGAGATCCTCACGTAAAATACGCCAAGTTGTTGAATACGCCAAGCCAAGCTGCTGAGAACGACGACGAATCGGTTCGTCACGATATTCACGTACCCTCTCAGCTACAGCTGGTATAGTCTCTTCACTACGTGCTGGATGTGGTCTAACCGGTCGAGTATAATCCATTAATGTAAACTGGGACTCAAATTTCCGAATGGTATAGGCAATAGTAATTTCAGTAGATCGATTATGCGCACCGTAAGTTCCTCGAATCGTATGAAAAACATTTCTTCCAGAGCGCTGATTTTCGTAATACAGCTGAACAATTTGGAGACCTGTTGCGATGTGAATCTTTCCATGATAACTTGCCAAACGATACTGAACAAAAATGAAAAAGCAGTTTGATAGAAGTCACACGCGATCTGTCAAAAAAAAACCTATTGAAAATCATACCTTACGATGAATCACCTCTTACATATTCACAAATTTTTTTTTTTGTTCTTTTACTCTCCTTTGCAGTCAGTGAGACCAACCACCCTTTTGTGGGTTTTTCTTTCGAGATCTGTGTGACCATTTACCTTTACTTTTTTTCTGGTGCGTTTTCTTTTTGCGTTTTTTTTAAAGGTTTCGTCTACATCGTGAGTTTGGTTTCTTTTATGACTCTTGACATTTATTTGTTGGCATTTTTTTTCTTCCTTTATTTTCGCGTAAATTTTTGTACTACATAATTTTTGTCGCTGCCGTTTTTTTTTTTAATAGCTCTGTCTGAATATGGAAATCAATAGGTTTGCTGTAGACGAGATGAAGGCTCGCGGTTTTCCCATTACCTCCTTGGACGCCATGAGAAAATCGTTGAGATTCGCTCGTATGCTCGAACGCAGAGGGTCTCTTAACTTGGATCCGAGTTACAAATTCACATTTGTCGATTGAAGAGCTTTTGGAAGAACCTCTAAGTAATCCTAAGTCAAAGGAATACTTGAAGATTCTTACAAAAATCGAATGGGCTCTTAGTAGGTTAGATAGGGCGAGAGACACTTCTCTGGAGGAAACTGAGTATATCTTCAACTTAAGATATTGGAAGAAATCTTTAGACGATTGTGTGAGGCAGGGTTAAAAGTTAGCCGGGAAAAATGTAACCTTTGTAGGCCTTTGAAATATTTAAGTTATGTTGTTGATAGGAATGGACTACATGTAGATCCAGAGAAAGAAGAGAGTATGGTGAGGATTCTCGCACCAAAGAGTGTGAAGGAAATTAAGAGTTTTGTAGGGACAATTCTTGGTAAAGATGTTTTGTACTAAATTTCGCCGCTTTAGTTAGGACTTTAATAGACTTGTTAAAGAAAAATAGGAAATTTATATGGACGGATGAGTGTGAGGAAAATTTTAGGATGGCTAAAGAATGTTTAGCCACGGCACCCATTTTGATGCCCAAACTTCGATAGGCCGTTCTTACTTCAGATGGACGCCTTGAACTATGGAATAGGGGCCGTTTTGTCTCAGGAGTTTAACGATGGCGGGAAGGTTATATGTTATCTTAGTAGGTCTCTTCAGAGAAGTGAGAAGAACTACTCTACCACAGAAAAGGAATATTGGTTGTCCTGTGGGCGATTGAGAAATTGAGATCATACATCGAAGGGGTTCGGTTTACGGTCTTAACTGATCATTATTCGCTAGTGTGGCTAAGCAACCTTAAGGAACCTCTAGGGAGATTAGGTTGAGGGCAGTGAGGTTGCAGCAATTTGATTTCCAGATAATCCGCAGAAAAGGGAAAGATTATGTAGTTCCCGACATGCTTTCGCGAGGAGTCCCGGAGTTGGCGGGGATCTCAGACGCGGATCAGGACCCTTGGATTGGGGAGATGATCGCTGCAGTAGAATTTAACCTGTTAGCCTACCCCCTGTGGAGAGTAAAGCTAGGAATACAGAGGTATTCGATGATGACAGTAACAAGTGGAAACTAGTAGTAGGAAAGCAAGGTAGATTAGCGATTTTAAAAGCGTGCCGTGATAATCCATTAGCGGGTCACGTGGGTGGCCGCAAAACATTTGCGAGTATACGAGCTAGGTACTACTGGCCGAAGATGCGGTCAGAAGTAACAAAGTACGTTAAGAATTGTAAAGTTTCTCAAAAAGTGAAGTCGGTAAATGAGCGACCCGCTGGTCTAATGGTTGAGAGGGTAGGTGTGTCAAGGTGTTGGGAAATGGTTTGTGTAGATCTGGTAGGCCCACTTCCCAGTAACCACTCGGGGTTACAGTTATATTCTTACCGTTGTAGGCCAGTATGCGTACTTCAGGTTTTCGTGAGTGACAACGGTCCTGAATTTCGGGGGAAGAAGCTCTCTGTGACTCATACGAATCCCAAATTAAGTTTACGTCCAATTAACACCCGCAGGCTAATCAGGCGGAAAGGATTAATCAACTAATTAAGACAACGCTCATAGCGTATGTTTCGAAGAACCACCGAAGTTAGGATTCGCAGTTGGGGGTATCCCCATACTACGTGAATTTCGGGAGGGAGAAAATGACTCGCGGCACAGAATCGGAAGCCTCGAGTGATTATCTCCAGTGTACGATATATAGAGAAGGTAGCGGAGTAGGTAGTAGGGATATAGTACCTGGTAGTGAGACTACAGGTATAATAGGTAGGGATTTAGACATTCAAAGTCTGGAAGGGAACAGCGAAGTTAGGGACTTAGATATACCAGAGTTAGGTAGGAAGTTTTAGATACTGAGGAAGGATATACGTGGGAAGTTGGCGACTGCAGCGAAGAAGTCGGCGAAGCCCTACGAACTCCGACGGCAAGATATGCCGTCTCCCAAGCGAGTTAATATCACGACGAAATTTCGTGTTGTCTGACGCAGCTAACTATTACGCGGCCAAGCTAGCGCCGAAATTCGTTGGACCATTCAAGATCCACAAACGTTTTTCAGCGTTTACATATAGTTTAGTGGATGCGAATGGTCAGAACAAAGGCACCTGGCACGCTTAGGACCTTAAGCCCTATAGTAATGAGTCAGAAGAGTCCTAAGTCCGTGGGGGTCGAAATTTTGATTTTAGTTTTTTTTTTAGCCTCGGGAAATGGTTTTCACTTAAGAGAAACGCAAGCCAATTTCCTAAGAGGTGAGGGTGCGGAAAATTTTCCGCAACAGGTTTGTCTCTCGTTTCCTTAGAAGCCCCTCCCGTTCTTTTTTTTCATTGAATGAGAACACCGAGCTCTGGCGGGGGTGGAAGGCAGCCATGGTCCCATCAGCCAGTGGCCCACCAACCCCAGACCTCGAAAAACAACCCACATAGGCTTACGGGCGGTTTTCTCCTCTGAAGGGGACGAGGGGGTTCGGTCGGCGAAGCCCTAAAGACAGTAGGGAGACTCACGACGAGACAGGAGCGTCCAGGAGCGACATGAGTTCCACCAGGATCACCGCTGTCGGAGCCCGTAGGTTAATTAAATTTTTCAAAATGATTAATGACAGCTTACACGCAAATTCACCCCACAAAGGCATGTGACTTCAATTCACGTCATTAAAGTTAAGAGAATTTGATTCACATGGAAACAATCGAAATCGAGAACACTAATTTCCATGTTCGAGTGAAATTCAAAAGACCAAAATATTCAATGGATATTCCCAATGGAAACAGCCAGGAGAACCAAGACCGAAAAAGCACGCAAATTTCTTTCAAATGTCAAGGTCTTGCTCACTGTTTTTTCGAATACTGTGGCGTAGTGCATCAGAAGTTTTTACCTCAAGGTCGTACGGTCAATAAGGAGTACTACTTTGAAGTTATGTGCCGTTTGCGAGAAGTAATACGAAAAAACTTCCGGAATTGTGGAAAAACAAATCATGGCTTTTTCATCACGATAATGCACCTGCTCATTCATCTTTGATTATGAGGATTTTTTTCTGTTCTCAAAACTGAGGAGACCTCAATAAATAAATAAGAACGGGATCGCTGGGTGCTTATGAGAAATTCTTCGAGGATTAGAAAAAGAGTTGGCACAAGTGTATTATATCTGAGTGGGATTACTTTGAAGGGGACAACTTTAATATTGATGAACAAATAAATATTTTTATAAATAAATATAAAAATATAAAATCGCCTAACTTTTTGAACACACCTTGTACGTACATATTTCACAACTCATTATTTTGTTCAGATTACCTAAAACTTAGTTTGACTTTTATTACCTGAATTCACTTTAAGTGGAATGTAGAACATTGAGATGCATGTATAATATATCATACATCCTGAAAAAGCTTACCCGGGGTTACTTAAATGGCTGACAAATTCGCAGTATTTTTTAAAATATTATGTGCATTTTTAAAGCATTATTTTTTTTAACTAGCAACACATCTTCAGCAACTTCCAATTAAAAACTTACTGGTGATTTCTCTCGTTAAGAGGCAAAATAATCAGATTTTGAGAGAAGAAAATCTATAAAATGTATTAATCCATAATTTATGCCGGCCAAATCGTTACAATAAAGAGGGTTATAGATCTTATTGAAAGAAACTTTGGATGAGTGCATAATTTCACTAAACAGACATATTGATTGGCCCGCTACATCATTTAATATTTTCCTGTGGGTGATATGTGAAGACGATAGTTTCAAAAAATCGATAAACCGAAGATGATGCACGTCTTGACTTCGATTTTGTGCTTATTCGAGCCAGTCGTGACGCCATATGGTTGATACTTTTATACACTACATCTCCACTAGCTAAAAACTTAGGAATGCACAAAACAGAACAGCTATCCAATTTTTTTACGGTGCATTTTATACCATACATACAGTTCTGCCTGCTCTTATTTCAAACTAGAAAGAGCAGACGATAAAAGAATATATTGGCTATAAAACTATAGCAGTTATGGCGATCTCCATTAGTGATAAATTAGGTTAGGTTAGATAAAACATGGGTATTATGGATATGCTATCACACATACACCAGGCACCAAAATGGGCTCATGGCGATCCCTATGGAACTAGTTGAATTTGCTTTTAAATGGCAAAACCTAAAAATCTCCTGGTGAAACACCCAATTTTTTTTGCAAAAGCAAAGAAGGCCTTGCTGTCTATTTCCTTTAAGCTCTCGAAAATGTATATCCCTAAAAATTTTCTTCGACTTCGCGATATTGCATCGCATTTACACACTATGTGTGTTATTTCCTCAACTGCTTGCAGATCCCAGCAGAATCTGCAAATATCCGTCAACTTGAGTCTCTTTTCATGTTTCTTATCCCTGTTTAGTTTTCTTAACTCTCAAGATCTTTTGCCGTCAAAAGGCGGCCGGAAAGTCCCTTGGATACCCTGTGGCTGGCAAATTTTGTAATTTTTTTCCTTGATAATACCCCTCATTTTGCAGAGGCGTCGTTTGATGTTGGCAACCACGCAATTTTCGAGTGGCACCCCATTTTTTTCAAGCTCATTCGCTTATTAATTTCCTTTAATACCGCAGTGTCTTGGCACCCAGCACAGTCTTACCCGATTCTGAATGCATAATGCCTTGAGCGCTGTGCGAAAGCCCCTGGATGTATCAGAGCTTCTTGATTCCATTGTCTTGCCATTGTGTAGCCTGGCTATCAATGTAGATAGCGAACCTCTGATAATAACCAGCACCCACAGGAGTGGCGATATGACCCACCCCTGATGGGTTCCCCTTGGTACGGACATTTTAATCAAGCTTTACGAAACTGAAAAATTTATTTTCCAACTTGCAAGCATGTTGCAGAACCAGTTTGTAATGTCCTGTTACATGTTATCTTCTACTAGGGCATTTATAATAGCGGTGCACTCCACGTTATTAAAGGCCGACATGCAAACTAATCAAAGTGTAGAATCTTCTCTATTTTCCCCACCACCTCGTGCTGAGCGGTTTCTACAGATTTTCCTTTCATACCATATGTGCATGCTGTGACTCAGTCAAAAAGCCATTCCTACATCTATTCCTAATATAAATCTTGATAATCGCTTTAGGGTTTTAAGCACGAATTATGATAGACTAGTTGTCAACATTAGGTACAAAAACCACATTAATTTCCCTCCAAGCTATTGCTATGTACCCTATATTTAGACTGTGTCTAAGAATTTCCATAATTTGTGGATTACTACCTCCGATGCCTTCTATAGCATAGTCGGTAGAATACCATTCGGACCAAGGGATTTGTACGGCTTAAAGGACTGAATAGCCCACCGTAATTTTTTCCATGCCGTAGCATGACAGAGTCGTCTGATACTGTGGATCCCAGAAAGTGCGTTTCCACCAGCGTCGGCAGAACCTCTTGGCTGCCTTCAGCCCCCGTTCTTTCTTTTTGCCTGAGATAGCTAGGAACGTTCGCTTCCTTTGAAAGCGCTTTGCGTTACCTCGAAGCCTTGTCTGTTACCGCGATAGATTCGCAGTACTTCTACATTTAAGCCCTTTTTGACTTTCTAACTAAGTACTTGAATTGTTTCTTACATTCATAGTACTAATTTCATACACTGTCCTTTTGGAAAGCTTTGCCCTATCATAGAGTTTCAATTTTGGTTGAACTCTTGCAGATGTTCTGATTAGCAGGCAGGCTAACGACATTGTTAGTGCCTTATTGAGATTTTCTACCACCCTTGCTAAGTTAACAATATTATCGCATGTGATTGACTGGGTATCCAGGTGTGTGGTATATTTATCACTTCTGTATACTTGACCCAATAAGTCTTCTTAGGATTTCTTTGAAAACTACATACTCTGTTCTGAAAGTTCACATTGAAGCGTATCCAACGGTGATCTGACATTGACGCTTCTTCGAATACTCTCCATTGCCTTATCTATAACCCTTCTGTATTTGTAGTTGTAAAGTTCCCCTTTTCCTGTGGTAGATGATTCCTTTCATAGGGCGTCTTGAAACTGCTCCTCGACGTTTTTCCACTGGTCGATTGTCAAGCGAACCCAAGGATCCAGCTCGTTAATCAATTTCGCCTTCATTCACCTCTAACTTCATTTTGTGTTTTGTTTGTTTTCTGTCTTTCCATTTTAAATGAAATTTGGTTCTCACGACTTAGGTCGGAAATAAAAAGGTCAGCCCAGGCGGCGCCGTAATATCTTCTTCCAGCACAGTTTGCTATATGCTCACTTCACCACTGGAATTAGGTTTGGCCAACCTTAGTTGTTTAAGCCTTTGCGACTTAAGCCTCCGCACTGGCAAGGTGCCTGCCGCACGGAAGTCTATTTGCATACTTTGATTTTATAGCTACTGAAGAAATCATTGCAAAAACTAATGTAAAATAAAATTATCTTTATAATAAAGCCAATATTTAGATCATTTCCACAATTTTAATGGAAAGGATGATCCATCGTGAGGTTTGATTTATAATGTAAAATAAAGCACAAATTTGAAAGTGAACTCAAAAATTTTACTATCGGTTAAGAGATATTTGAATAGTAGAAGACTCAAACATTGGAAAATGGAGACTTTAGCGAATGTTCTGGTAAAATGAAAATTTGTATGGACCACTGAATAGTACAGAAATTTCTTGAAAGTTTTTAGGGTAGTGTATATCTCAGCGTCCCACAAGAAGTGAAAGTCAGTTCTAAATTGGAATTTGATATGTGAATTACGAGTATTTATAAGTTGGTCTACGTAAAAGATCAAGAAAAGTAAAAGTAGTTAAGAAAAACGATTGAAACGTAGATTGTAATGGTATTGTGTTGAAAAAAATACATTCTAAAATTCGTACCTACATAACTATTTTACAAAATTAATCGAAAACGATTATGATTTTAGCATGATGAACTAATACAAGCCACATCGAAAGCTAAAGCGTATCAAAAGAAATTTAAGTTGTCAATTAGTTAGGATTATACAGGTGTCGTGTATTATGACAAAAATGGAAAAAAGTTATATACCGCACTCAAAAACTGAAATTAAATTCCTACAACTTTTTTTTAAAGAGTTATAGAACTTTTAAATGAAGGTAAATGAGGGGTTATTCATCGTGAGGTTTGATTTTTAATAGGCTTTTTTAACAGATCACCGATACCATTCGCAAATTTGAGTCCCAGTTTACATTATTGGATGATACTCAACTGGTTAGACTATATCTAGTACGTAGTGAAGAGACCATAGCAGCTGTAGCGGAGAGTCTACGAGAAGACCGTGATGAATCGATTCGTTGTCGTTCTCAGCAGCTTGGCTCGTCATATTCGACAACTTGGCGTATTTTACGTGAGGATCTCGGCCTAAAAGCATACGAAATTGAACTTGTTCAAGAATTAAAGCCAGGCGACTTGAATTTGCGTCATATTTTCAGTGAATGGGCTCTGGAAAAACCCAATGAAAATCCGTTGTTTTATCGTGAAATTTTGTTCAGTGATGAAGACCATTTCTGGCTCAATGGATAAGTTAATAAACAAAATTGGAGAGTACCAAAATTGGACCTTCCAAATGGACGACCTCAGACGTAGTCGTGACCAACATCTACATAATATCATTTTTAAAAAGTAAATACCATGAATTGTTTTTTTAACCGATAATAAAAATTGTAAGTTCGCTTTCAAATTTATGTGTTTTATTTTGTATTATAAATCAAACTTTACGATGAATCACCCTATAGAATCGGTGACTACCAGGACTACCTTCCCTTTTTTCCATACAATTGCTTCTGACGAACGCTCTAGAATCTGATTTCAGCAGATGACGACGTTTAAGGCGAAAGTTTTGGCATTTCCGTATACCATTGTTATCTCTATTTTTTCGAATTTCAGGTTTTGTGCCAATAAGTCGACGACCAGTCCGTGTTCTTTCATAAGGTCTGTACAAATGATGCAAGCGTCACATATATCAGCCAGTAGAAACACATGAAAGATGTTATTCCGGCTAGATATATTTCACTATATTTTTTTTTAAAGATCTTGACACTCAAGGATTTAGGATCAGTGGCTATTTCGATCCATGGGTGGCATCCAACATTTAATGCTGAGATTTATTTATAAGTTTAATTTGACTTGCTGTATTCTAGGCATCCAATCATGTTACATGATTTTTCACTTAACCCACTGCCACACACCGTTGTCTTCTCAGCTGTTCGCAAGTTGCAACTGCTAGTGTTATGCAAGCAAGACTTCTGCACAAGATTCCTCCTGATGATTGATTGCTTAATACTGACTACCCCTACCAGAAATTTTTTATTGCATCGTTTTGCTAGTGAGACTTGGACGATGGTTCCCGCGGCCGTCGACTACTGCTACCAATTTCGGTCCCGTAAAGTTTGTTCTTAAGTATTTCCCGACTGATGGCTTTGGGAAATTTAAGCGGCTTCTTGGTAGCCGTTTCTGACGGTTTCTTCTTCTAGTTGGTTGTTGCAGCATTAAGCGCAGCCTATTCGTCGCACGGATTCTATACACTGCCATTGATGTCCTATTTTATTGGCTTTCCAGCATCGCGTTCTTCGTCTCTTCCGCGGTTTATCTCGTTTCTAGGCACTTAGTTTTACACAGGAGCATTCAACAAGAGCTACCATTTTGAAGAAATGTGTTCCTTCGGTAGCCCGATTGTCTGCTTTCATTGCCAGAAGGAAGGCAAATGCTTTAGGAAAGGTTTTTTTTCCGTCCATCCCTGTTGCTAACTGTAGTTTCGAATCTGAAAATCCCCTGATGAATGCGTCCTTTGCCATATTGTGCTTTTTTTAGCCTGCGGTGGGGTATGACAAATGTGCCAGTGTACTCAGGTCTGCTTGAGCAGTTGCAATGTTTTTCCTCGTTGCTGTATTCGGCTATGCAATTGAAACTTGTAAACCTCCCGCATGTTGCTATCCACAAACCGTGTCTCGATATCCCATGTAAGAACCCTAAAGTCTTTATGCTTTTCGATGTCTTTGTTTGCAATGATTCTGCTGCAGGACCGTGTAAGGGCATTTTTAAGGCAAAACACTTCCCCTCATTGTCCCAGTTGTTTGCACAAACAGCCATTTCAAACTGCTTCTCACATGTAGACTATGAGGTCTGACCATCGAATGAGGGAGGTTTAAACTCTTTTAAAAAAACATTTTTGCAGCTTCTTTTTTCGCACTGTATTCAGCTTTGTTGCCAGTCACTATTCTTATCTATTCTTTCAAATTTGTCACCAATTTTTTCGAACTTTTGCTGTAGAATGTTGTTGTGCACATCATGATTTCCATGAAATCAGCAGTATACACTACACTTAAGCGGTATTTTCACTTATGCGAACTTCGGACTGCTAAAAAAAAGCTAAACTCAACCGCATTTCGATTGAAAAAAAATTTCACTTATCCAATCTGAAAATCCAAGATCCAGATGCCTGAAATACATAATTTATATGTAATTTGTAATTGTAATGTAATTCTTATAAATATAACAATTCAGATTTTTCTTTTCCTCAACAATATAATGCAATTCAATAAAACATTTGAACACTGAAGCCAAAAGAGAAATCGTAAACAAACATTATATTGCGCTGATAGACTATGCAAGGTGCACGGGTAAAAATTAATAGTTAGGTCCAGTGGACGTGTTCCGTTGAAGAAATTAAAAAAATTTTCCAATAGGCGTATTCGGTGATTTTTTTTTCGGTTATGCGGAGCTAAATTACTATGCATTATTTATTTTTGGCATAATAATTTTTTCAGTAAACCGGGTTTTTCTGTTAAGCGGGTTTCAGCTAAGCTTGAAATTATCAAAAAATGCTTCGTGATAAATTTTTGTTTCAGCTAACCGATCTTTTCAGTAAAGTCAAGTTCAGATAAGCGGAGTCGACTGTATTTGTATATAAAAAGTATGCTAAAAGCACTAGTAGTGAACCAATCAAACTTCAGTGCAAATGATACTAAAGACCCTTAATGTAGGAAACGGATATCTACGTTGATGTTGCCACTTAGCAAAACAACTAGAACAGGTTCAAATTAACTTTAGAAAACACAGTGAAGTCCGGAAACCACGGTGATATACAGAAGAACGAATAAAGAAAATTGATGAAATATGTGCTGAATCTAAAGAGAATCATGAAAAAATTCGAAATGTCGTAAGATCCGAAATTCCCTAAATACAGAGCGATACTTTTCATTTAGTAAAAACAATTTGTGAACAGTTGAGAGCTAAATTATGAAATATTCATCCACTAGAGTTGGAATTAATCTAAGCAAATAAAGAGAAGCCCTTACTACCCGGAAAAAAATCACATCGATTGTGTCTGAGAAAATTGGAGATAAGAATTGCGGCAATCATGAGGACCATAGATTATTTCCGAAAAACATTCAAGAACTACTCCAAAAAAGTTCATAAGTATCAGCAAAAAATTTTGCCTGGTCAATGAAAAGTTTTAACAGAGGAGCTTGGAGAATTTCTCAGTAATGCAACAACTGAAGATTACAAGACTTTATATCTAACGGAACACAGGTATAAAGGGGTGGAAGAAGACATAAACAATTGCCTTTTTCTAATGGCTTCAAAAAGTAAAAAATAACAGTGGCTAAGGATTCGTCAACTAAATCCCCATATTCATAGGCAACTATTTCATTTTTACATTTTCACAACAAGGTCACGCTTGGTATCACTGTAAAGATGGAGTACTTGAAAACACATTTAAAAGGCGAACCACTCCAACTCATACAACACTTCACAATATCCGGTGAAAATTACCAGAGCGCTTGGGAAACTCTTACTTTACGACAACGAACGGAAAATAATTTCACTACATCTGGATAGAATTTTCAATACAAACCATCAGCAAAGCCAATTTAAAGCTGTGCTATATGCCAACAAAGAAGGTCTTGCGGCTCTCAAAAACATTGGAATTGAGGGCTCTCATAGAACCAATATCCCAACCGACACTTTTTACAGAGCAAGGTGTCCAGCCCTTACGCTTGCCGAAACAAAAGTTCTACGCTGAAATCAGCGGGTAAGGAGCAACGGATACTGGCATAGCCCGCAGTAAGGTAGAATTCTCAATCGAGCTAAGATTCAGATCAAATTTTAAACTCTAAGTCTCAGCGCTTGTATTAACAAAAGTATGCTGTATAGAAACAACATCGACAAGATTCCTAATCAAGTAAAAAATCTTGAATTACCCAGTCCAACATTTCTCATTCATGACCCATTGATATGATATAAGAAGCCGATGTGTATGGGGACATCATTCTCAATGGCTACAGATCACAATATATCTGATACCGATATCACTGATGTTTAAAGAACGAACAAAATACATCCAAACAAAACAACAATAATAGTTACATTAGTAAGCCACACTTACAAAGCAAACATAAAGAAAAAGGCAAAAACCATTCCTCTTAACAAATTTGACTAAACGTCTAAAATGGCCTAGAGTCAATTGCAACAAACGAAATTGAAATACTGGTTAATGTAAATAATCACCTTACGCCCACTAATAAGTACTAAGCTAGAGAGTGCAAATGGAAGTTTGTTTGGGAGACAAATACAATACTTGCAAAAAAAGTGAAATACGGAAAACGGAGACACAGTACATATCGGGTCTTCTCACAATGTAAATAAAATGACCAACTAGGTCACTAAGGACCAAAAAAAATATTTTAAAAAAATTAACTTTTTTTGTATAAGTTTTAATATACGATCAATAACACAAACATGGGATGCTTTCATAGCGGAAATTGAAAATACGTTGTGTTACATTGATATACTAGTTTTGAATGAAATAAATATACCTAAAAAAAATTATTTTTACATCATTGACGGTTTTAAACTTGAATTCATTAACCATGATGCAATGAAAATGCGGAAGTGTCGCAATTTATATACAAAACAAAATAACCTACACAATTATACCAGTGAATCCAACTTATTACGAGGGCATGCACTTAGAAATCTACCATAAAGGTAAACAAAAGCATAAAGTTGCAATTTACCGTAGACCTAGTTTTGCGAGTTTAATTGAAGAATTAGATGGAAATATTAAAGATAATAAGGAAAACATCGTGCTAGATGACGTCAATATTAACATCCGAGATGTGAATAACTTTGTTGTTTTAAAATATATGGAGATGATGGCCTCCAAAAATGAGCACAACCAAAAAACAAAACATAGAAACCTAAGCCGTGGATCGCGCCTGAAATAATCCCAATGTGCAAAAAAGGGATGAATTATATAATAGGTAGAAAAATAGCCCGAAGTGTTATACATTTGAAAGTGGATACAAAAAGATTCGAAATGCAGTTAATAAGAATATTCAACTTATAAAATCCTACATGCTTAAAATGACCCCAGAAAAACATGGAGTATCATCAATGAACTTCTTGAAAGAAAGGAACGCTGTCTAAACGAAACTATAAAAAGCAATTTTTCAGAAGCTGAAGAAAGCTTAAAAAATGTAGTGAAAAGTTCGCGAAACAATTTTCGAATCAAACGGTAAATATAATTCATGCCTGCGACACAAAAACATCAAACCATGAGACCTGGCAACTACAACAAAGCATCTGCTTAGAGGAAGCAACGGAATCTGAAGTTTACAAGATACTCTGACAATTAAATAACAAAAAAAGGCTAAGAAATGATAATATTAGACCAGTTGATCTCAATATTAATGCTAAGTATCTTACTCGGGTAGTCACTTAAATAATAAACCGTGTTATGTGTCAGTGCTATGTGCCAAAACTGATGAAAATATATATAAATCGCCCTACTTACAAGGGAATGATAAAAAATAACACAAAACATTAAAGACTGATTGCAACCACACCTTCTGATTAACGAACGATTGTTGTTTCGTATCGTTACAAGATCTGTATAAAAATCCAATTTTAGTTACAATTAGTCATGGGCACATTTTTTATACCCACCCGGTAGGTATTTATCAAAGGGTAAATACCGGGTATTTAACCACCCAAATATGGGTTTCTATTATATTTGGTAATTAGTGATAATGCCAATCAGCCTTGTCGTGAATAAAAATTTCCCCGAAATTTTTGGAAACTTTAAAAAAATTTTGGTCTTAAGCAAAAACAAAGAACATGTAGAATTCGAGGGAAAAAATTCCCTCGGAACTGCCGATAACCCTGAATGATTTTTTTATTACATTTGGTAATTAGTGATGTGCTAAAGTAGGTAGGAAAATAAATAACTCTTTTTGCAGAGGGCATATACACAGGCCTATATGCTACTGTAGCTTGTCAATACAATACGCGTGCTGACATCTTTTCTGCATGAATCCGAGACAATTTTTTTAATTGCAGAACCATTGGTTTTTGAGTTTTTCCGCACAGTGTAAAGAACGACCCTTTCATCCCTTTCATTCAATTTGCGTGGACGGCAATTTGTAAGGTCAGTTTTTCGTCTGGTTTTGTAAATATTAGGTCTATTATTCATTAATTAATATTTATTCATGCGTTTTGCTAAGAGATGGCGTAACTTTTATTATTTCATTGTTATTATTCCATTGGAACATGCATTGGACAGCTACTGTCATTCTACGTCATTTCAGTATATGTCACTCATTTGAAGCGTAAACAACACTAATTTTTTTCCACTCAAATATGTCGAACTTTGTGCCCGAAAAAGTGTTTTTGCGGGGAGTTCTTCTTCATTACTTTAATATGAAGAAAACTGCTGCCGAAAGTCATCGTATTTTGAAGGAAGTTTATGGTGAACATGCGCTAGCTAAGTGAACGTGTAAAAAATGGTTTTCACGATTTAAAAGTGGTGATTTTGGCTTGGAAGACGATGAACGTCCTGGGCAGCCAAAAAAGTTTGAAGATAAAGAACTGGAAGCATTACTCTATGAAGATTGTTGCCAAACACAAGAAGAGCTCGCAGAATCTTTGGATGTCACTTGCTTTGAATATATTCAAAAGCAAGGAATTTTGGTTCCACATGAACTCACGCCGAGAGACGTCGAAAGGCGGTTTTGCATGTCCGAAATGCTGCTGGAACGCCACAAAAAGAAGTCATTTTTGCATCGGATTGTTACTGGTGATGAAAAATGGATCCATTACGACAATCCCAAGCGCAAAAAATCATGTGAAACCCGGCCAATCAGCCAAATCAACGGCAAAGCCGAATATCCATGGCCCGAAGGTAATGCTCTGTATTTGGTAGGATCAGATGGGTGTGCTGTACTATGAGCTGCTAAAACCGGAAGAAACCATTAATGGACAACTCTACCGAACATAATTAATCCGTTTGAAGAAGAGCAGTAGCCGAAAAACGCCCGGAATATGCGACCAGACAGGAGGCAATAATTTTCTATCATAACAACGCTCGGCTCCACGCTGCTATTCCATTTAAGAACTATTTGGAAAACAGTGGATGGGAAGTCTTACCCCACCCCCTTTATAGCCCAGACCTTGCCCCTTCTGACTACCATTTGTTCCGGTCAATGCAGAACGCCCTCACTCAAATACGGTTCACATCACAGCAGAATATCAAAAATTGGCTTGATTCATTCTTGGCTGCCAAGCCGGCGCAGTTCTTTTGGGATGGGATCCACTAATTACCAGAAAGATGGGAAAAGGTCATAACTTCAGATGGGCAATACTTTGAATAATATTATTGTATAGGTTTTTCTTAAATAAACGTTCAAATTTTGAAAAAAAAAAAAACCTTAGGAATTAAATTACATACCCAATAGAAGATGAAATTTTCGTACTAGTTTGTTGAGTTTTTGTCTATAATCTATAGTTGAGCTGTCTGTAGTTAAGTTTAGTATGGTTTGTTCTAAGATAAATTTTGTTTACTGCTTCTAAAACATGTTGTCTAATTCTGAATTTAATTTTGTTATTGATATCCATGATATTTTTTTTTTTAG
This sequence comes from Volucella inanis, assembly GCA_907269105.1. Lineage (NCBI taxonomy): Eukaryota > Metazoa > Arthropoda > Insecta > Diptera > Syrphidae > Volucella > Volucella inanis. The sequence goes on from OU026153.1 coordinate 76,084,396, forward strand.
TATTTATAGCAGCTGAAAGGTTTTTAAGAGAGTCGTTACCTAAAATAGCGTCAAAGGTTCTAAGAGATAAGAAAAAAAAAAAATGTCGATTATGAGTTTAGTAAGACAAGGAAATTCATTATCTTATGAGGACTGATTTCTAATTCAACACTTATAGTTATTGCGAAAAGGGGATTTTGTTTTAAATGGGATTCGAAATAAGATCTAATCTAATGTAACTTTTATTAGATCCTATATAAATTAATATTCTTTATATTTTTACGCTCTTCATTCTATAATATAGCAAAGAAGAGCAATTTAATCTAAAAAATTAACTTCAGCTACGTCTGTTAAATCATTAGCTGAGGGAATATTCACACATCGTTTTAGAGATAAGTTTTGTTTCTGTAACCGGTTATTGGGAATTAATTGTTCATACGCTATATGTTGAAGATACACATCCTGGAATTCATACATTTCATTCTGGATTGTCACATTTGGCATGTTCGGTATATCCGTGTTGAAATAGTAATTTCTTTGTTATTTTTGCTGGTGATTTTTATCCTGTTGTTCTTGTGGTGGTCTTTTTCCAGCAAACTGATTACGTTTAGATGGTCCGTTTCAATAATCAATGGCTCGCGTTTGAACTCTGAACTCAGGGATGTGGTTTTGGTTAATATGGACGAGGTGGAGGATTATTAAGACGTTGGAAATGATAATTGGGGCTAAGTTGTTGAAATTGGTAGTTTGGGTTATGAATGTTATTACGAGGTGTTTAAAAAATATGGGCTAATTGCGGAAAAAATTGCGGATTATTTTTTGGGGGGAAAGGGGGAACATGGATTATTTTGGGTGTATTATTTTGATATGTATAAGCAACTGGGTTCCGAAGTTCTAGTTTTCAGGTTTCAAATATAGGTGGAGAAGCCTGTGCCAAGTCAGAAGGTTCGCGAATGCCTTTTCCCTTTCTTCTTTTCATTTTAATCCGCTTTCGAACGTATCCAATACTTTGTCCCTATATGTTTGTGTAAGGATCGTAAGAGAATCCTTTGATATCTCCATACAACCTATTTTGTTGAAAATGACCGAAAGGTGCGGATAGGCAGTGTGAAAGAAATCTTGAATAGACCGATTTCCTAGAACGAGAAGTAATTTGATATTCAAACGTGGACAGATCACGTTTGTCCGCGTGGTGCATTGTTAGGCAACGTGCAGTGGATTTCCAGTCTATTGCAGTATTGTACGATCCCAATACAATATCAGCAATGTCTACAACTTTATTGCGGGTTGCACTCAGTAAACCGTAATACTTTGGTGTACCTTTTATATGATCATACAGTTGTAATTTTCTATCTACGCTCTTTTTCCATGAATTGAAAACACCTGGTTGTCCAGTAAAATCTTTTAAATATCGCACTACGTCTGGTATTTTGTTTAATTCATCGAGGTTTTCCCGAAACTGTCGGTATAATGTTTTGTTTTGTACCGAAAAATAAATCTAAATTTGGGTTAACTATGGACTTAACAATTTGTCGTCCTTCGTTTTTTAAGACACGACTAACGATTCCCGTAATAAGACGTTCGAAGGATTCGTTTGTGCTTATACCATTTACTTTGAAAACAGAAGGTTGGGAAGGATTTTGGGTCTCATCAAATTTGGATTAGCCATGGTAAGTTATATAAGCAGAGAGTCACTCACAATTATTAAAAATACAATTAAAAAGAATTAACAGTTAATCTAAATTTATCAATCAATGAAATGAATTTCAGGCATATTGACATATTTTTTATTTTTGTTAATAATTTTAAATTTAATTCTGAAAAAAAATTGACTTGAATTTTGTAAGATTTCATTTTTCATTATTTTGTAACATAAAAACTGCTAGGTAACAAATGCTAAATGATACTTTTGTGATACGATAACGCAGTCAAATTAGAACTTGCTAAACAAAAATTGCTAAAACAAGTCCCAGTAGACTCCTACCCCACTAGACTACGAAAAAAATATAAAAATCGAGGAAAGCAGGTTCCTAACCGAAATCTTCGGTTCCTATTCCATTTTATCATTATTAATTCGATCGTTGAAAAGTGAATCTCGCGGGTAATAATAAGTATTTGTGTGAGAAATGGCCGATATAGAAGGGTTTCACTTATCACCCCTTAAACTTTATGATTACATGACTGAGCACAACAGTGTACGTAAGCGTGACATGACATGAAACAAAGGTTAAATATACATCAATAAAAACATAGACGGAAAACTTTCCAGATTTTTTCCGCTCCAAAAGGCGCTTTCCACTGATTGCCTTTATTCGTGAGACCCTGTCTGTTATTGCGTGTGAATTGTTAACAATATCAGTTCACTTAACATTTTTCATAATAACGTTTATTTTTAAGAGATTAATATATGATAGATATTTAAAAAAAAACAGCATACCCAATTTCTTTGGTCTAATGTCATGATTTGGGTTAGAGTGTCGACCTTAACATAGGATGAGAACACTCCGCTGAGTTTTCGTTATTCTCTTTTGGGCTTATGTCGTACTTTTACACGTCGCGATTGTAAACAGATACTGGATATTTTTGTTTCTCCCCTTATTCGTAATATCTGCATTGATAGTTATCTTTTATTAGGGAACCGACCCATATAACGAATAAGTCATCCCTAAAATCCTTTTCACACCGCATCAAAAACTGAATCTCACAAAAATTCTCCTAACCTTAATCGTAATCTTAATCGATAACAGAAATTTTCCCATATTTTTTATTAGTTTTTGGATACCCTAAGTTTTTTTTATGTTATGCATTATGCATAACTAAAGATAAGAATAAAAGAAAGAAAAGGCGCGAATGGATGCTTCTCACATGAGAGTAGTAGAAACTGAGGCACGAGTGAGACAATTATACTGACAAGGGTGTGTTTATTTTAAAGTTTTTTAGGAGTCATGTAGGCGTTCACAGTTGCTGTGAGGATCTCAGTTTTTCTGTGAGCACCGAAAAGCTTGTAGGGGCAATATTTTGACCCAATCCAACTAATTACTGCCTTTGAGTCAGTCCATTGGATAGCCAAGCTATGCTCTTCCATGATGATTTGCATCAAGCGAGTTCCACGAACAGCTGCCTGGAGCTCGAGGCGCGGTATGGTCAATGGCTTCATCGGTGCACTGGATGTGCTGGAAATACTTATTAACAGCCATCAACCAGAACATGAAGTTGAATTCGCTTCGGCAAGGCTTCGGTGGAATATTAGCGAAAGCTTCGAAGCGTAACTACTTGGTTCAAATTTTGACATCACTTGATTCAGGCTGCATTTATGTTGCTAGGTGCCAAGGTTCCCTCTTGCTGGGATATCTCTTTTCAGAAATTCAGAAATTCAGAGTTTGAAGTAAAACTACGCAGTTCAAATCCAGCCTCTTTGTGAATTTCACCGCCCTTTCTTGTGACACAGATGGCCTCTTCTGTTGTTTCGAAACTATCTACGAAAGAGTCATCGTTGTGGTGCTGTAGGACGGAATTTACGGCTCAGGCATTAACACTAAGATGTGCCATTGCGTTGACGTTTTTTACATATTGGGCAGCTTATAGCGAAGAGGCAGCCTTAAAGGTCATAACCAACATCTCATAGATGTTAGGCTAGACATTCTCATAGCCTCCGCGCCGAAAAAACCTCTGCGAGCTTCTATCCTCTGGACGGATCAACACTTGGTTAAACATTTCGCGTATTTCACCGCATACTACAATGATTCCCACAAGAAAATTGAATAAGACCGATGGCATCGGTTAATATTGCTGTGGGCCTTTTAATAAAAATGAGTTGAGTAGTACTCCATCAACTGTGGCGGCGGCATCAAATACCTGGCGGAGCTTACCTGGCTTGTTGAAGTTCACGACGACGAAGTGCGGCAGATACCACGTATGCAGTATGCTGCAGTATACGGCATACCCTTTGGTGACGCAGCTTGTTATGAATTCATTGCAGGCGGTAGGAAACCCCTTATCACGTTTCATTTTACGCTCAACACTAACCAGTGCCTTAGTTTTATTTGCTGGCCGTACCTCGAAAATTTCTGTGCTAAGGTAGTCCGCTACCTCAAAGGTCACAAGCACCATAAACGTTACGAAGCTCGTGTCTTTTTTTCATTTGCGCACCACTGATATAAATGTTAAGCACCGTTGCAGTTTCTTGAGCGGCTCTACCTCTAAGGCATTGAAGATCTAATCTGCGTCTATGGCCATCTAATCCAAGTTCCTTAATGAAGTTGTTGTCCATCATTGTTATTGAATAACCTTCATCCAACAAAGCATATGTGTCAACCTGCTTCATGGGCCCATAAATCTTGACCGGCAGCACACGAAAGAGTATTATGCAGTTCTTAACTGGAATGGCTATGCAGCTAAGGACTGGTTCCTTTGTGTTGGTTACCTTTTGTTTCTGATGCTCGTGCGGTCTAGGTGTACTCTCGAAAACAGGATGTCTGAGCTCATGCAACAAATGGTGGTGACCTTTATGGCAGCCATCAATACCACATGCGTTTTTGTGACAACGGCAGTTCCGGATGGTATGTCCTGCTTCCAAGCACGTAAAACACAATCGGAGTCATTTTGCTTGAGTCCACCTTTCATTTACGTTAAACCCCAGAAAAAGTTTACACAACGCTACATGGAGAACTGAACGCCGCTTTGGTAATACTGTCGCTCGTCCCATGGTCGGTTTTCTGTGTCCTTTGCAGTTGAAATAACATCTGCCATCCTACCAGTCGCTGAAGTCAATTATAGTTGGATATTGGTGAATTTATGCTACGTATCCAGCCCATACAATCCTTTGACTCATAGACAGTTAGAAACGAGTTCCTTTAGTAAAGTGGTATTGGATAGGTGATCCTGACCATTTATTGAAGATAAGAATGTTCATAACCCTGACCGCGAACGGAATCAACATCTCCACTGAGGATTCAGAAATTGGCCTGTCTGAGCTGGCTATCTATCAATTGCTCTGGTCGGTCAAAACTAGAACGAAGTTGCTCCATAACCGTGTATACATTGTTGGCATGAATCAGCATACATCGGACTAGATTTCTTGTTTCCCCTTTCAAAGCCTTCTGCAGCCGGATGTTGTTTTGGAAATTGCTGTAATTGTAGACAGAAGTTGACTCAGTAAAGACTGTTGAGAACAAAGGCCAGTCCTCTGGATCGCCATTAAATTCTGGCAAATCTTGCAGTTTTCAGGGCACGGCAAGGCAACAGAAGTCTGTTGTAATGTGCCACTGTAATTTTCGCCCAAAGTGGTAGTAAGCTGTAGTGTATGATAATGCGGAGAGAGCCTTGAAAACAACGATACAATTACATGATACAATTACATGGTATTGCATACGAGCAGCCTTGTGAAGATGATGACAGCAGTGGGTTGATGAACGATTCCGTTAGTTGTGTGTTTACAGTTGAATGTGTCGGTAAAGTTGAACAAAGAGTAATGGTCCGACGTCCATTGGTAGTGTCAGATTCTTACTGACTAAAACCACCTACCGGAGAATCTTTCCGTTTATTCCCCCGAGGAACTACCGCTAAATTACTTCGCAAGGGACGGATTTAAGCTTTTCGCCTCGTCACGGGGTGCTTATCGAATTCGCGTTCTGCTGCTGTTCTAAATACCTTAGATCGTACATTATTCGTATGCTGCATGGTTCACAGCAGCCCAAAAATCTTCGGATTTCAACATATATTGAATCATGTTTTTTGGTTTGGCCATTCACCAAATTCTTCACACAATATAGCTCTTTCGTTTGCATACCGAGCACATTCGAATGAAACGTGCTCAACGTTCTTTACCGTGTTTACGCAGCGAAACAACCGTGACCCGTCAAGAACTGTGTAAGATAGTTCAATAGTTCAGTTCGCCGTGTTTTCGTTTTACCCAAATTTCAATCCTTGGGATTAGTCGGTACGTCCATTTCCCATTTCTATTGTTGTTGCCACGCTTCTATACTGCGGCTTCTTTCGAATTTATTCGCTTGATTTATGGATGGCTCGATTTGCACGTGATTTTCATAAAGTCGCCTAACTCTAAAGCTAAAAAATCGATTGGTACCATAGAGGACAGTACCAATATCGCATTGTGGGATATCGTTCGAAATGCAATGCTAACTCGCAGTGCAATATCGTCTGCGAAACCTAAAATGGAGGCTTCTCTGGGGACTGGGAGTCGTAGAATGTCGTCATATATCACATTTCATAGTAAGGAACCTTACACTGATCCTTGGGGCACCCCCCCTGTAATTTTATACAATTTTGTCCCGTCGTCAGGACGTTGCAGAGTCGCTCCTGATCAATCATAATATGTATTTCGGTACATAATCTTTCGAGGCATTGTAAAATACGCGACCATTTCGCCGAGTTACACGTCAAGTGTAACCACGGCGTGGTACTTTTTACTGCCCCCTTTCCATCGTCTACTTTCTGGTCGATTGGGCTTTGTCTATTACGATCGATCGGCTCTTTATAATCCGTACTGATATTCCGTGAGCCCATCATTGGCTTCAATGGTAGGCTGTAGTTTCTTGCATATAATTCGCTCTAATATTTTGCCCATTGTGTCGAGCATACAGAGCGGCCGGTAGGATGAGAACTCCTCCGGTGGTTTATTTCCTTTCGGTTATAATACCAACCGTTGGTATTTCCATTGTTCCGAAAATATTCCCTCGCTTAAGCATGCATTATACATGCTAACGAAAATGTCTAGGCGGGCTTTCATCGCTATTTTTAAAGCCCTATTTGGAATGCCGTCTGGAGCAGGAGCTTTTTCAATCTTCTACCCTCGCGATTGCCGCGGTGAGTTCATTGGTTGTTACGCCAGGAATGTGTTCGCGTAGTTCTCATATCTCTCTCAATAGAACTTCTCTCATGTTAAGAGGCGAACAGAGCTTCTACGATTCTGCAGAGTAATAGCGAGCAAGTTGGTGCCGTTCTCTGAGGCGTTTTAACTTTCGCGGATATAATTTTGTACGATTTACCCCATACATTTTCGTTCAATTGCGTACAAAGATCCTTGAAGCACTGTCCGTTGCTAGACGTAATGACGGATAAAAGTGCGGCGAGTGCTTCTTTATAAAGCTGTCCTCAATATCAAATGTCTATCCGTATCGCGTCTAGACCGTTGATATTTTCTTCGTGCTTTAAGACAGGCTGATCGAAGTTCCTTAATGTCGTCGTTCCACCAATACGTTGGACGGCGGCGGTTTTGTGACCCGTTTCGAGCCATTGATATATCGCAAGCAACGTGTAGTTGTCGCATTACTTGACGCACGATCTCGCTCGCTGATCTCCTTGCAACTATAGCTTCAACAATTGCATACTCTAAAAGCTACGCATCTAAGGTGTGCACGTTCCATTTTGTCTTGTTAGTTTGAGACCTAGTGTTTGGAGATTGTGTAAGACTATGGAGATCGATTATAATTGCATTATGATCACTTTGTAGTCGTATACCAAAATAAGCTACGTGTTCGCATTTCACACATTAGCTCAACGACGTCCAAACTAACGAGAGAATGGTTCCCCTTTTATTCGTTAGCATGCTTCCCCATGTTACTGCCAATGCGCTAAAATCACCGGCTATATGATCCTTAGCATCGAGAACTATGCTTTCGACGACTAGTTCGTATTGCTCAGTAGTAAGGCTTGGAGGAACAGCTGTATATGTATATATCGTTTAAAGTCCCATTTACAATACTGCGAGATGCGAAACGAGGGTCGCATTCGGACATCGGACGTCTGTGTACAATGATATGTCAAAACGCAACGAAGATTTGACAAGTGAGGCGCTGATTGAATGAAACACCACTCAAAAATCACAAGCTCAAAATAAAAACAAAAAAAATTAAGCTGTCACGCATTGCGAGATATGAGAGTTTTCCATATTTTCGAAATTGACTGCTATTTTAGCTGCGAGACTCGCATTGTTGTAAACAAACACATTGAAGTACACGTACAGAAATATTTTTGAAAGTTCACGCGCTCTCTTTTTCGAACAACGTATCGCATCTCGCAGAATTGTAAATGGGACTCAACTTTGCTCGTACGAAGTAGTTTTTCTCGCCGAAAGGTGGTATCTGAAACGTGGTATTACCACATGCCCATATGGCTGCTTTTTCCATCGCATCATGTGCCTAGCTAGTATTGCAATATCGACCTTTAGCTCGTGGACCGTTTGATGCAATAGATAATGAGATACGTCACAATGATTTAAATTTAGTTGCAAAATTTTCATGTTTTTGCTAACACTACCGTTATATGTCCAAAGTCTACTCCGTTTGCTCTGCAGTGCAAGCATTTCGGTTTTGTCTTGCAGTTTTTTAATTTATGCCCGTTTTTTCTACATCCGAGGCATGCATTCGATCGATCGGTAGGGCTTTTGCACGTTCTTGGCATATGGCCAAACCCGTGGCATCTACAGCATTTCTTTTGTGAAATTTTTTCTCGGATCCTGCAGTAGATCCAACCAGCGCGTCCTTTTCCGTCGGTAAGTAATCTGTTACCGATACCTGCAGGCAACTGTAGGGTGGCCGCCTGAGTCCCACCAAAAGTTTTCCTCATTGTCTTTACTGCCGGCGATTTAACTTCATAACTTCGGTAATAGCAGCGCAAACTTTTTCTTTCGACGTTATTTCTTCTATGTCCTTGCATTCGAGGAATATGTCGTGTATGATAAGACGAATGCTAGCATTTTCACCTAACGAATCTCCGATTTTTAGACTCGAAATAGGTATCTCGAGATATTTTTTTAGCGCTAAAAGGAGGGCTCCGCCTGCTGTTTTCCGGATTCGACTTACGTTTTCTCCGACTACTTTTAAATTCGTGTTCGATTTAAATTCGCCCGTTCTTTTTATAATAATTGCGTCGGGACGTTTCGCTTTTTTGCATGATTTTCCTGAGCACCTCTTTCGACCTTCGTCCACTCGTTCCCTTTCATTTTGGCAACATTTCTCTCTCTAAGAGGATTCGTCTTAGAGGGAGTCGACTGTGGACTTATGCGGTCACTTTTTTGAACCCATTTTTGAGCGCCTGGTTTTTCTTGCGCTATACCTTCGGTGATGGAGTCCTAATACGCTGTTCCGCAGCGTTCTTTGGTCTATCTCCTCCCCTTACCCTCTTTTCAGGACGGTCATGTTTAATTTTTGGGCTTAGCGATTTGTCAACACTATGTGCTGAGTTGTTTTCTTGCAAAGATGCCACTGGTACTCGACGTTTCTCAAGACGAAGATTGATGATTTGCACTTCCCGTTTCAGTTAAGAAACTTTGCAACGCAGGTTAGATGACTCGACTTCGGCTTCTCGAAAAGCGGACTTGATTAAACTTCCGATTTTTTTTTTTGAATTCACGGTGGGTGTTGTCTTATCTTTATAAAAACCTATCAACTCATAGACTTTTGTACCCAGCTATAACAAATTAATACCCGTTTGAGGCGGAGCCTCAGTGGTTGGCGTGACCATTGGGCTCCGATCTAATACTTTGGGATTGATTCGCCGGTTTTCTATCACGTGTTCCTTCAGGACAATTGTTTTTGGTGGTGAACGCGTGAATGGGTCTGTCGGAATGTCTGCTTCGAGGCTATTCATTGTAGTATTACCACCTACGAGGACCAAGGTTGCCACCGTCGTAGGAAATATTGAAGATGTGTCTCTGTTATTGCAGTCATTGTATCTCGACGACTTTCAGCCTGCTTTCGCACTCTCCGCCGCCGGTAGTGGGGATCCGACTCCCTGCACCGTAACTTTATTTCTTTTCGTCTCACTATCATCATTGAATTTATTTTGAGAATAATTCCGCTCAGTTTTTCGGTCCGCGGGTGGTTTTGATATTTCCACCAACCCTGTGTATGTATAGATTAATGCCCTATTCACGCACAAGGGCCCCTTATCCGTCACCTGGAGACACGCGCGATGGGAGAACTGGCTAAACTCCACATGGGACAGTTGGCGGAGTAGAAGTAGTGCATTGTATTGATTTACTTTGCAATGCCTCCTACAAAGCATGGCACTGCAAGTTACTTTCCCCAATTTTACTTAAGTGCTCATTAGTTCGTTTTCAAGAGCAGCCAGACGACCTTGTATTTCTTCAAGTGTGATTTGTTGCTGTGACGCAGCGGCCTTGATTGCAACGATGCTGTTTGTTGAATATCTTTACTCCATTGTAGTTAAATAGTTCACTGAAGAAGTCAGCAGTCCGACGGCTGTCACTTCTTCTGATGTGTTTACTGCTGTGGCAGGAACACCTTCATGACTTGTTTGACTTTCTAAGTATGTGTTCTAGCCAAAAAAATTCGTCCTGATTGTTTCGTGTGCTTCTTCTCGGTGGTGTATATTTCATGGCCTCTAACTGCAGTAACGAGACTCCAAAGGGCGGCAAAAGAGTCTCAATCTGCCTTTTGACGGGTAAACCAAAATATTGGCCCACCGACACAAATAAAATTCCTGACCTCGTTGACCTTTTTATTGCAAAAGGGGTACGTATATAACTCACGAACACTGTAGAATTCTATGACCTCTGCTCAGATCATTAACCAGTAGTTAACGATAACTTGAAAAGTATTCGAAATTCTTTTGTTTACACGATTGAAACGTACAAGTGATGAGCAACGACTAATTCCGGGTCAACAGTTCGGATTAAGGGTCAAGTATTTGACAATAGACCAGGTATATCGGATCACAAATGAAATTGAAAACGCCTTAAAAAAAAAAGCAAATATGCTGCAGCGCCTTTCTTGATGTGTCAAAAGCCTTCAATAAGGTATGGCACGAGGGCCTGACAAACTATGCAAAATAGTAAATTCGTACCTTAAAAACCGGCTGTTTCGGGTTAGACATGAGTCTTGTTTGTGAACAAGATGTATAAATAACAGTTTTAATTTTTAAAAATTATAAAAAATAAAAAAACTTAATTCGTGCGGTTTGCTAAGAGACGGCGTAACTTGTATAATTCCATTGGAACATGCGTTGGAAAGCTACTGTCATTGTACGTCATTTCAGTATAAGTCATTCATTTGAAGCGTAAACAACAATAATTTTTTTCACTTTAATATGAATAAAACTGCTGCCGAAAGTCATCGTATTTAGGTGGAAGTTTGTGGTGAACAAGCGCTAGCTGAGCGAATGTGCCAAAAGTGGTTTGCACGATTTAAATGTGGTGATTTTGGCTTGGAAGACGATGAACCCTGGCCAGCCAAAAAAGTTTGAAGATGAAGAACTGGAAGCATTACTCTATGAAGATTGTTGCCAAACAAAAGAAGAGCTCGCAAAATCCTTGGGTGTCACTCAAGCAGCCATTTCAAAACGGTTAAAAGCAGCTGGATGTATTCAAAAGTAAGGAAATTGGGTTCCACATGAACTCAAGCCGAGAGACGTCGAATGGCGGTTTTGCATGTCTGAAATGCTGCTGAAACGCCACAAAAGTCATTTTTGCATCAAATTGTTACTGGTGATGAAAAATGGATCCATTACGACAACCCCAAGCGCAAAAAATCATATGTGAAACCCGGCCAACCAGCCAAATCAACGGCAAAGCTGAATATCCATGGCGCGAAGGTAATGCTCTGTATTTGGTGGGATCAGATGGGTGTGCTGTATTATGAGCTGCTAAAACCGGGTGAAACCATCAATGGACCGTTTGAAAAGAGCAGTAGCCGAAAAACGCCCGGAATATGCAATCAGACACGAGGCAATAATTTTCCATCATGACAACGCTCGGCCCCACTTTGCTATTCCGGTTAAGAACTATTTGGAAAACAGTGGATGGGAAGTCTTACCCCACTCGCCTTATAGCCCAGACCTTGCCCTTCTGATTACCATTTGTTCCGGTCGATGCAGAACGCCCTTACTGAAATGCGGTTCACATCAGAGCAGAATATCAAAAATTGGCTTGATTCATTCTTGGCTGCCAAGCCGGCGCAGTTTTTTGTGATGCGATCCACAAATTTCCGGAAAGATGGGAAAAACTCATAACTTCAGATGGGCAATACTTTGAATAATACTTTTTTACATGTTTTTCTTAAATAAACGTTCAAATTTTGAAAAAAAAAAAACCGTACGAAATAAAATATATACCCAGTACATATATTTTAGCTCATATAATTATTGTTTTTCAATATTAAAATTGGAATCTATATTAGAACTAAGCTAAATTGATTGAAACTTAATTTAAAATGTAAACAATTAAACGTAACTTAATGTTACGAATCTAATATGGTAATATGGTATGACACTTATTGTAAAAAAGATGGAAGTAATTTCCGGTCGAATAAAGAGCTCTCTTTGCTGTTGTCAAAAATATTATGTAATGAAAGATGATTGGAATTTGAAGTATTGTACATATTTAATTTAATTGGTATCTGGTAATGCTGTAAACAATACTGGTTTATATTTTGTAGGTTGTTACTTGCGGAATAACTGCAAGTTTCTCTTTGTATTAAAAAAGGCTGTTTAGTACATAATTTGAATTTTCCTCTCTTCACATTTTTTTGTATTTGTACAGTCATCAGACTCTGTCGATTTCCCAGCAAAACTTTAAATAAACATACAATTTTTTATATATTTTTTCTAAAATCACAAGGGCTTGTTTTATTTCTTATTGATACGGGTTCTTATTTTTAACCGGATTTTTTTTTTGCCGAAATCCGGGACATTCGAAGAATAAACAAGAATTTATATATTTTTCGAGAAGAAAAGTCGTGTAGATTGTGTGTAGGATAATGCAATTATCAAGTAGATCTTCGTATCGTGGTCAATTGACTAAGCTCATTAAAAGCGCAAGCGATTATTTAAAGTCTGATGGCTCCAAATTTAACGAAAACATGGACAATCTAGATACTATCGCGGAAGAATTAACAATTTTTATAGATAAGTTGAAAGTGACCAACGATTATTTACGAAAAGCAAACGCAAACATCGTGTTTTTCATAAAAGAAGAAGACATGACCAAGGAGTCCGAGATGGTCATACAATATGAAGATAAGGCAACAATTACACTAACTCGTCTTAAATATCTTCTCTTTAAAGTTGAGGAACATCTTGCACGCAACACCACTGCAGTAAATACACGTGAGTATACAACTGCAACAAGGCCATCCAACAGTTCTGAAAGTTCAATTAAGTTGACAAGATTGCAACCCAAAAAGTTCTCAGGTGATTTTTGACAATGGATTGCCTTTTGGCAACAGTTCCGTGCTTTGATACACGAGAACAACTCTATCACTCTATCTAATAATTTGGAAACAGTGCTACATGGCGAGGCTGCACACACATTGGCAGGTCTCACTCCAAAAGAAGCAAACTATCGTACAGCAATAACACTGCTGAAAGAAGAGTATGGCAATACCGATAAAATAATAAATCTCACCATACAACATCTATTTTCTTTTCAGTCAGTGAACTCAAAGTCTGATGCTGTAAGTTTGAGACGGCTATACACGTTGGTCCTATCTTTTACTCGCTCTCTTTCAACTCTGGGAATATCTTCGTCAAATTATTTCATTATGCTAAAAGGTGTCCTTTTACGCTGTCTACCTAACGAATTACGAGTGGATTTTTATAGATACTTTGAGGATTTTTCGGAGTTAAACACCAACAACGAAGACAGTGTAGTAGCAAGTAATTCTAAAAAACTTTTGTCAAAAGTCAGCGACAAAGCAGTTGATAATTTACTAAAATTTTTAAAACGTGAAGTTTGCAAAAGAAACAAAAGTCACCACCAATCGTTCAACTGTGGTCAGTACACGTCCTGTCAAAACAGCTGTAGGATTATTGACAACTGAAAAAAATTATTGGTGTTTATTTTGCAAGGCAACAAATCATACCGCATCTGAATGCAGTAATAAGAACTTATCGGAAAAGAAGGAAATTTTAAAACAAGAAGGCAGACGCCTTCGCTGTTGCAGAAAAGGACACAACTCAAAAATGTGCAGGGTGAAAATTAAATGCAAAACATGTACAAAACGACACGTAACAAGCATATGTGATCCAACATTTATATACGAGTACATCGGAAAAAATCCACAAAAAATAGTTTACTTGCAGACAGCATATGCGTTCGTCAGCAGCGAAACTTCTTTCCGGTCATCTTACGTTCGACTTGTTTTAGATGATGGAAGCCAGCTTTCTTTTGTGAGAAGCACTGTTGCGGATATGCTTGATTTGCCTGTAGTGGGTGTACACAATCTCAGTGTTATTCCCTTTGGTGCAGATAAGGCAAAACCCAGTAAGTTGTACAAAAAGGTAAAATTATTACTACGTAATCAATTATCGCACTGTGACTCTGGATGCAATAGTAGTCCCTGATATCTGTAAAAATATCCTTTCAATGCCCACAAATGATGCCGAACTTGTATCCCATGGAATGATGCTGGAAGATACAAAAATTTCCACCCACACTGCTGAAGACGGTATCAGTTTACTGATCGGTGCTGACACATATTGGCAAATCGTCACAGGAGAACAGCGACGCATTACGAACAAACAATTAGCTATCAATACCATTTTTTGATGGACAATTGATGGTCCTTCAAGAGCACAGTTTAAGGAAACCGAAAGCTTTACTACAACTTTAAGTACTTGCGCCTGCGAAGATGTCAACAATTTTTGGAGTCTTGACGCAATTGAGATTTCACACGAATCGAGCGATAAGGTAAGCTCTAATTTATCTTCATAGGGAATAGATTCGAGGCATCCATTCCGTAGAAAATAAACTCTGTTTTGCTGAATGATAATAGGATAGGAGCACTAACACGAATGCAATTACTGGTGCGAAAGTTAATTTCAGCTGGACGATTATTGGAATATGATAATGCGACGAACAAAATGTTTTCTACTGGTATTGCCAAAATTGCGTCGAATTGTTGTGGTAAAGTACATAATACCTACTACCTTCCACATAGACCTGCGTACCGTGAAGATTAAAACACCACCAGACTGCGCATATTGTTTGATGCGTCAGCGCATGCACCAAACTTTACTTCACTTAACGAAAATCTGGAAGTGGGGGATAATTTACTACCTGCTTTGCTGGCTATACTACTAAATTTTCGCGTTGGTAAATTTGGACTCATAGCAGAAGTGGAAAAGGCTTTTCTTCAGATCGTACTTCACGACGACGATATAGGTTTTTTTGGTTCTCATCGAAAATAGACAACGAAAACATTTTACCAGCTGTACAAACATTTCGTATGACTCGAGTTACGTTTAGGGTGACATGCAGTCCCTTTTTACTATATGCAGCGATACAAATCGTTATTAAAGAGGCCAGTGAGCAATATCCAAAGACGTGTGAAGTGATGCGAAAGGGTTTCTACATGGATGAATTGATTGTGAGTGTAGATAACGAAGACGATGCGATCAATATTTATCGGGAAGCTCGGATTATTTTGGGTGGTGTTTAAATGTTGTTGCGTAAATGGGGCACAAATAATACAAATATTCGCCAGTATTTTTCAAAGGGAAGGGATACAGGAATAAGAAAGCTGTTTGGATTACAAGTTCATCAATGACGGCATTTAGGTCTGAAATTTTAGTTGGAACCAAGCGAAAGGTTTTGAGATCTATGGCAAGGATGTTTGATCCATTTGGAATTATCGGTCCGTGGACTGTGCGGTTGAAAATTCTTTTCCAAGAAATATGGAAGCAAGGTTTAAACTGGGATGCATCTTTGCCAACACATTTGCAGAGAACTTGGGAACAGTGTTGCAATGAAGCCAAAGATCTCCTCGAAATAGCGATTTCTCGATATATAGCTGCGGTAAAAAATTCGACACAGTTGCATATTTTTTCAGATGCAAGTCAGTTAGCCTATAGAGCAGCAGCTTATGCCAGAACAGTGCATTAAAATGGGAAAACTACTGTGCAGCTTATTTGTGCCAAAAACAGGGTTGCTCCTCTTAAAACTGACTAACGATCGAAACTTACTCTACCCAAATTAGAACTGACTGCGGTTCTTATTTCTTCGCGTTTATTATCATTCTTACAGCGTAACTTTAATTTAGCGGTTTCTGAAACATTTTTATGGACTGACTCTCTTATTGCTCTTTTCTGGATTCAAGGAACAGCAAAACGTTGGAAACAATACGACGAAAACCGGGTCAAGGAGATAAGGTCATTATCGCCTAAAGAGTGTTGGAGGCATTGCGCTGGCTCGAATAATCCAGCTGATCTTGTTACAAGAGGGGTAGGTGCCAACGTTCTTGTAAAATCTTTTCTATCTAACATATCTGCCTTTGAGAGGGTTGATGGAGGTGAACCTAAAATTCTATGCGCATTAATATGTAATAGTGAAAGATTTAGTTCATGGAGGCATCTTTTGCGAGTCACATCTTATGTCTTGCGAGCAGTTAAAGCATTTAAAAATATACAGCGATTTAAAGGTCCTTTGCTAGCAGAAGAAATCGATCTCGCCGAAAAATATTGGATCAGCGTAATACAAAGGGATCATTTCTCTAAAGAACTTGGAAGTCTTCGAATGAATAAAGGTATATATTTTAATTCTCCGCTAATATCTCTTTCTCCTTTCCTTGACAGGACTGACGAATTACTAAGGTTAGGAGGACGTCTTAAAGAAGTTTTCGATGATCCGAATTTGTCGCATCTAATTATTCTACCGAAATGTTACAGAGCGAATCTTATTGTAAGGGATATCCATGAGAAAACTTTCCATGGTGGTACATCGTTAGTTCTTACCAAAATACGTTATAAATTCTATATTATCAAATGTCGTCAACTTATTAAAAACGTTACAAAAAGCTGTTTTGTATGTAAGACTTTACGGGGTAAGCTCGCGGCACAATTTTTCGCATCTTGTCATCGAGACCATTCGAAATTTGTGGACTGGGTTTCGCTGGTACTCTTTACATATCAAATGAAAAAGGTCATTTCAAAAAGTTTTACATTTTGCTGTTTACATGTGCTGCTGTTCGTGCAGTGCACTTAGAAAGTACTGCCAACTTAACCACGGAAAGCTTTCTTCTAGCTTTAAGAGGGTTTATATGCGGAAAAGAAATCCTCGTACCATTTACTCGGACAATGCTAAGACACTTAAAAAGGCTTTGCAACTTTTTCAACTTAATAATTTAAGATCAAGCGAGCAATTCATGGTATTTTTAAGCAACTCAAAGATTAAGTGGAAATTTATTGTGGAGCGAGCCCTATGGTAGGGCTGCTTTTAGGAACGCCTGGTTGGAATCGTTAAATCGGCTCTCAGAACTGTTGTTAAAAAGAGTACTTTGAACTATGATCAACTAAACACATTGCTGATAGAAGTCGAATCCGTTGTGAACTCAAGGCCCTTAACCTATACGGGTAATGATTCATTGGACCTCTCATCATTAACTCCAGCGCATTTCGTCAATGCTTATTATACTACGTCAACTGAAATTGCAAATAATCAAGAAACGGGAAGTAACTGCGCGAACAGTGGAAGCAATGTTTACGTTTTTTGACTTCATTTAAAAAAAGGTGGTTTAAGGAATATCTTTGCCAGCTTCGTTCACTTCAACTTGCTGAAGAACCGTCCAATTGCAGCAATATGAAAGAATGAGACGTTGTGCGTGCGAAATACGTTTGTCGTCAGGAGCTGTTCTAAGAAGACCAATTCAACTGCTTTATCCTTTGGAAATGAGAGACAAGTCATGAATTCTTTTGCGGCGGAGGATGTCAAAATATTATGTAATGAAAGATGAATGAAATTTGTAGTATTGTACATATTTAATTTAATTTGTATTTGGTAATAACTGCAAGTTTCTCTTTGTATTAAAAAAGGCTATTTAGTACATAATTTGAATTTTCCTCTCTTCACATTTTTTTGAGAAGTATTTGTACAGTCATCAGACTCGGTCGATTTCCCAGCAAAACTTTAAATAAACATACAATTTTTTATATACTTTTCTAAAATCACAACGGCTTGTGCGTAGATTGCATTTCCCGCGCCGTGTAAAAATTAAATATTATCAACTTTAACCTCAACTGTCACCAGCTGGGCAAAGCTAACCAAAGGTCGTAAGTTACTGAAATAAAACATTAATTATTTTAATATCATTTAATAAACATCTGTACTTAATAAAATTAAATAAGTACTTGAAACACACATATTGGTTTCTAATAATTTAATTTTCAAATAAAAACCATTGAAAAATGCCAGCTATTTGTCAGGTCGTCTTCTTATTCTAGAAGGGAACTTCAAGAATGCGCTTGGTCTTCAAGGAAGATTCGACGAGGAGAAGTAGAAGAAATTCTGGAAGAAGAAGATTTTGATGAAATATTTGATAGGTTACAAGATACGTACTGCACATACCATGGTGAATTGGTTATTGCTATCGACAATACCAAATCAGCATCTGAAGAGAAGATTGTGGAAGGTGAATCCACAGGTGCTTCGTGTAATGCGCTTTCACTTTCCCAAATTCAAATACCACATTTTGAGGGCTCATACAAGAAGTGGCGGGCTTTCCAAAATGTTTTTTTGTCTTAGTCCACAGTAATCAACGGCTAGGGGAAATTTAAAACTTACACTATTTGAAATCGTCTCTTACAGGTGTAGCTGCTCGTTTGTTGCAAAACTTAGGTTTGTAGGCAATTATGACAAAGCATGGGAACTCCTTGTCGCCGGATGCGAACACGAGCGAGTGTTGGTAAACGCTCACTTCCAACTTTTCTTTGAACAGAGGTAACATAAAGTCCCTACTGTACACGTTCCAGGAATGTTTCCATGCTCTAGACAATTTAGGATTGCCGGTTAGTTCTTGGGATGACATACTAATTTATATTCTGGCGCAAAATTTACCTGCTTTTACTCAGCGTTTGTGGGAGTAAAAGTTGGGTAGTTTGAAGGAGTTGAAAACACTGAGACAATTTACAGAGTTCCTGGAGACACGTTTTCGAACCTTGGAAGCAGTAGCTTTAACGAGTGGCATAAAGGTCAGCGGTTCTTCTGCACACAAGGCTGTTGCGGTAGGGAAGAAAACGGTGTTGCACGTCGGGAAGAAGCAACTGTCTTGCATGCAGTCACCGGACCAGTCAATGTCAAAGCAGTATGCGCTGCTATTACTGCAAGCAGAAACACCACTCTCTGCTGCATGTCAACTGTGGAGGGTCGAATATTGCAAAGGTTAGTACTAACACTATAATAGGTACACAAACTTTCCACACAAAATCAAGGATTAACCAACCTGTCTCTCTTGAGGTAGATCAACCAAGTGTGCTTCTTGCCACAGCCGTTGTGAAAGTGAGGTCTTCAATGGGCAACTATTATCATCTTAGGGCGCTAGTCGATCCTGGATCTGAAGCAACGTTCATTACTGAATCCGCTGTCCAGTTATTAGGTTTTCATTGACGGCGAACATTCATTGAGGTATCTGGATTGGGAAAAATCAGTAGTGCTTCATGTCAGCGGTATGTAAATCTTACCTTTGGTTCACTGGTGAAACCATTCGAAACAAATACCCGGTCCTACGTGTTCAAGTCGCTGACTGGTTTGTTGCCGTCCAAGCCTCTAGCTCAACAAAACTGGGAACACATCGAGAGCTTAAGGCTGATCCACAATTCGATAAGCCTGCAACTGTTGACATTCTAATGGGAAACGATGTTTATCTTGAATTTATTTTAGCATCCATTGTACGCGGTAATGATGTAAGATCCCAATCGCACAAGAATCCGAGCTAGGTTGGCTTCTACTTGGGAACGTCATTTCGCAAATTCAGGGACCCATTCACAGTTTTCTACAGGTTTGTGACATCGACACTCAATTGTGAAATTTCTGGGAATTAGACGAAGACAGGACTTGTGAGCAGCACTATCGCACGACAACAAAAAGATTGGATGATGGACGATATGAGGTATCGTTGCCATTTAAGGACAGATGTAAACCTGGGTTTGGTGCCTCAACGTTAGGTGCTTTACGTACGTTTCATCAGCAGGAGAACACGACCAACATTTTCCATGTCACGCAACAACTCGATGAAGACAATGAGGTCATCAATCTTATGCTTAAGCAATCTTCGTTAATAAGGCTTCATCACATTCTAGCCTATTGCATCCGTTTTGTGTTTAACTGCCGGGCAAAACCTGAAACAAGGTAGAAAGGTTGACAAATCTATGAAATTGTTGATAAAAACTTCACAAAAACAAATGTTCCCTGAAATGAATGTTGCGAAAAAGGTATATCCCAAACGTACCTTGCGTTTGAATCACTTTATAGATGCTGACGACATTCTACGTGTTGGAGGGTGACTGCAGAACTCAAACCTGGACGACGAACAGAGACATCCAACTATTTTGGCACCAGATCATCATCTCACACACCTTTTAACAAGAGCTGCACACAAAACCACAATCCATGGTGGTGTTTCTCTAATGATGGCGTACATCCGCACAGCGTTCTGGATTTTTTTTTAAGGAGAAAGGTGAAGAAGATGAGTGTATCATTTTTTTTATTCACAAAGCGAAGTCAATGCAACAACTCATGAGAAACCTACCTGGGCCAAGAGTTCGCATGACAAGGCCTTTCCCCAGATCGGGTGTAGACTTTGCAGGACCCTTTGACATCAAAACCTGGGAAGGACGAGGTGTAAAAATATTAAAAGGATATTTTTCAATATTCATCTGCCTAGCAGTCAAGGCAGTGCATTTGAAGGTCGTGTCAGACCTTACGACACAGGCGTTCTTAGCGGCTTTCAAACGATTTATAGCTCGCCGAGGAATGTGCGCCGAGCTGTACAGTGATCGTAGCACTAATTTTGTAGGGGCAGAAACGGAGTTAGAGAGGATGCTGCAAAAGGCGAAGGTTGACTGGGGGTTGGTTAATGAATAACTGACACAGCTGCACACAAAGTAGAATTTTATTCCTCCTGCATCTCCCAGTTTAGAGGACTTTGGGAGGCAGGTGTGAAATCGGTAAAGAATCACCTCGGAAGAGCGGTCGGGGCAGAAGCTCTGACATTTGAAGAACTGTCAACATTGCTAACTCAAGTTGAAACCTGCCTCAATTCCAGACCTTTGTGCCCAATTTCGGACGACATCAAAGACTTGGAAACGCTGAAACCAGCACATTTTCTAATCGGCGAAAGACTCGTCGCAATTCCTCAAGGAGACACTGCCTTGGAAAGGGTAAGTTACCTTGAGCGATGGAAGCGGATCACCTCAATGACCAACTATTTCTGGTGCAAGTGGAGTACGGAATAACGGTCCAGAATGCAACAGCGCCCAAAGTGGATGACACGGGAGCCGGAACCAAAATGCGTCGACTTAGTTCTCATTAAAGACGAAAGACTACCACCGTTGCAATGGCGACTCGGACGAATCATCGCTACACATTCCGGAAACGATGGACTAATTCGAGTTATCACTTTGAAAACAAGTACCAAGTACAAGAACTTACACGATCAATTGGCAATTTACCAGGCAACAACAGAGAAATACAAAATGATCAAACCTACACAAAACTAGGATTTCACACTAAAATAACGATTAACATATACAATTTTTTATCCATTTCTACACAACACAACACAATACAAAAACATTTTACCCCTTTTCCTCTTTCTTTTTTTCTTCTCAATCACTCAATAACATTTCTCAGTCAACACTAAACAAACATACACAACATATAACGAAGCTTCATTCCTACACAGCACAACACACATACAGACCACTCTAAGCCACACAAAATCATTCATTCCAAACAACTTTGCGGAGTCCTGAAATTCCCAAATGCCGACGGCAATTGGAGAATGAAAGCCCCGACAGCATTTGAGACTTCCTACTGAATCCCAACGTTGTCCACTCACAACACAACACAACATTTAAAACACAACATAACACTTTATAAAAAGAAAAACAAAACATTTTAGAATTTATAAACACTCATTAATAATAATATATATCTTAAACTAATCTTAACATAAATTACATAAATAATAATAATAAATATGTAAATAATAAAAATAAAAAAAAAGAATATGTCAAAAAATCTTAATGAAGATGAATTGCAGGAAGAATTCTATAGGAAGGTGGATTCATGGCTTTACTTGAAAACGTAAACACCACACACACTAAGAAGGCTAATTCGGCCATCATCAAAACACTAACCGTTCGCGAAAATTTCGTCGCACTGCACAACCAAAAATTGCATGAGAACAGTTATCGTACAAAATAACACCACAAATTGTACCGAGTTGTTGGGAAAATAATTACAATGAACTTTTTTTCATTTTCCCATTTCTTTTTTTCTTTTATTTTTTATTGTTTACACCGCACTCGAATATCACTTTCACGAAACAATAACAGACAATCGATGCATATAAATATATACACACGCACGTATATACGATTGTGTACTCGCGCCGATGTACACAATTCAAAACGAAATCGAATGACGTGAAGGAAGGGGAGCAGACAAGATAAATAAATAAAAACACTTAGCTTTTTTAACACCACTCTAACACAAAAAAAAGGGAAAATACAACAAAACCGAAAAACACGATGTTTTGGTCAATGATCAAAACAAACTATTGCACTAGGCGAATTACGCACATTTTATCTCCTTTTGTTGCTCGTTTGTTATATCGTCGTCCTTGTCACCTACATGTAATGTTTCAAATTATTAATATACACGATTTTGGATCATTTACATGTAGATAGTCAATACACTCGCACTCACACAACACACAACTTTTATGTCAAAAGAGGTACAACATCTTCCACCTCCATTTGGGTACAGTAAGGTACAAGAGCGAGGACACTTGCGGACGAAATTCGTCCACCGGGCTAGATGTGAACTAAATGTATAAATAATATACATATATTTTAGTTTATAAAATTATTGTTTTTCAGTATTAAAATTGTAATCTATATTAAAACTAAGCTAAATTAATTGAAACTTAATTTAAAATGTAAACAATTAAACGTAACGTAAGGTTACGAATCTAATATAGTATGACACTTATTGTAAAAAAGATGGAAGTAATTTCCGGACGAATAAATAGCTTTCTTTGCTGTGACTGTTCAACAAAAAAACGACGTGTTTTACTTAAACCGCATTTTTCCGACCCCTCTTTTTTACCTTACACATATAATTCAAAAAGTTAAAACCCTATACACCCCAACAAGTCTGAATACTCGGAATTCAGAGAAATTCGCTCTTATGTGCCAATAGGAAAAGTTCTTGGTCCGTACTTATTCCTACTACAAGATATATACCTCTGGATAAAGAAACAGTAGTAGCTACGTTCGCGGACGATACGGCTATTCTTGCCACAGATCGAATGGTAGGATGTATTACGATAAAACTCCAACGAGCACTAAACAAGTTGCTTGAGTGGACAAAGACCTGAAGAATCGTACAAAGCGAGACCAAGTCGACTAATGTCAATTTTACTAATAGAAAGGTAGATAATTTACCTTTATTTATTAATTCCATAAAATTACCGTAAGCAAACGAGGCATAATATTTAGGAATAACTCTATACGCAAAGCTGAAGTGAAAATCACACCTTAAAAAGAAACGTCATAAGGCTTAGAGAAACGTATTGGCTTGTTGAAAGACATTCCAAGCTAAGCTTATATAACAAACTGATTTTATATAAGCAAGAGCGATATTCACAATGACCTATTGTTTGCTACCGTAAAAGACGAAGTAGAAAGCTCTGCTCGAAATCTTCGTACTGGTCTCATGCATCACTGCAACTCAGAAATAATCCGGATATTGGACGAGACTAACCTTGTTCGTCGACTACGTAGAATAAGACCATTCGATTTAGCGCCGTAAGAAAAAACCGTATGAATTAACGGAAATAGTAGGTTCTTTCACCGGAAGGCTACCTAAAAAAACGTGAACATTTTACAGAAGATGGGACTACTTGTTTTTTTTTTATAATTCCGCGCGAATTGATATATTGTATGTATATTCATTGTTTTAAATCAAAAAAATATGTTTTTTCTTTTTGTTTCGCCGAAATGCGTGCGATCACAATATTCGATCTTACTGCTATTTATACTAACTAGGATGCGGTTGTTATCGTATTGTTGTTTATGTCGATAATGCAAACGCATCGGATTATTGTGTTGAAGTATGTTTTCCGTATTGCAAGATAATGAAGCATGTATTCGTTGTTTACGTGTTTTCGAATTACAAGTTACTGTTTTTGCTTGTTGAAACATGTTGTCGCTGTTCACGTTTTTAGTGAGAGATAACGAACATGTTGTCGTTGTTTACATTTGTAGTGAGAGATAACGAAGAGATAGGCAGGTAGAGAACATTCTTAAAATGAAGCGTCCTCGATATAGATTAATTTTCTTTCTTGTCGGAGTATTAAAAGTTCTGCTTCGTATATTTCGTTGACTCTTTGCCTTCTTTGGATGATGTTTGGATGCGTCATGGATGAATAATGCCATTATGCATAGCCCCAGGATGAGATAAAGTAAGTATTGTATGAGATGTTCTTCGACTGGTATCAGGAATGTTGATATTTTTTTAGATGTTGCTGAATTTGTAATCGGCATGATTCGATTATGCGCAGGACGTCTAGTTTTTCGTCATGTTGTTTGAGTATGGCATTTTTAAATTCTTGTTGATGGTTGAAATATTGCTTCCGATCAACAGTTGTGGAGTAGTTGAACTGTATTAATTTAGGTCCGTCTATTTTTACACTATTTTAGGTATGCTCGTAGTCTGTAATAATATTTCCGCTTTCGAATATTTGGAGTGGTGCATTGTTTTCGTGTATAACTTCGCATTTGGCTGCCTTATTTTCTAATATATTAATAGGTCAATTGCCTGGAGTCTTAATTTTACATATATAGTTCCCTTTGTAATTTTTACATCTTTCAATGCGAGTAAATATATTGTTGCATTGTGATATCTTAGGATCTAACAAATGTTTCCCTGCTTTGGATATAGATTGAATAAATTACATTTCAATTTTAATATTGGATATTTATAGGTAATTATGATTGCATAATTAAAATAACAGATGTGTAACACATGGCCTGAAAAGTCAGTACCGTTTTATAGTAAAACACAAATTTTTTGCAAAATTCTACTTTATTTATCAATATAGTTGCCTTCGAGAGCGATACACTAATTGATACGATTTTTCAATCTTTCGATACCAGTTTTGTAGTACAATTTCGGTTTAGCCTCAAAATAGGCCTCTGTTTCGGCTATTACTTATTCATCGGTCTTAAATCTCTTTCCGGCGAGCATTCTTTTGATTTTGAGGTCTGCGAACAGGAAATAGTCACTCGGGGCCAAATCTGGAGAATACGGTGGGTGGAGAAGCAATTCGTAGCCGAATTCATTCAATTTTGCCATCGTTTTCATCGACTTGTGACACGGTGCATTGTCTTGATGAAACAGCACTTTCTTTTCTTCAAATGCAGCCGTTTTTCTACGATTTCGTCCTTCAAATGCTCCAACAACGCAATGTAATAGTCGCTGTTGATAGTCTGCCCCTTTTGGAGGTAGTTGATGAAAATTATTAAATGTGTATCCCAAAATACGGATGCCATAACCTTGCCAGCCGACTGTTGAGTTTTGGAAAAGTTCGTCGCCTGCTGACTGCCGACTTGACTCTGGTGTGAAGTGACGGAGCCAAGTTTCATCCATCGTCACACACCTACGCAAAAATTCGGCTTTACTGCGGTTGATCAGCTTTAAACACTCCTCTGATTCATCAACACGTTGTTGTTTTTTGTCAACTGTGAGCAAACGCGGCACTTACTTTGATCGGAGCTTTCGCATGTCCAAATATTCGTGTATGATATACCCAACACGCTCTTTTGATATCTTCAGAGATTCAGCTATCTCGATCAACTTCACTTTCCGGTCATTCGTAATCATTTTGTGGACTTTTTTGATGTTTTCATCTGAAACAGCCTCTTTTGGACGTCCACTGCGTGCATCATCTTCGGTGCTTGTATGAGCACTTATAAATTTTTCAATCCACTTGCGAATGGTTCGTACGGCTAGTGCAGCGTCCGTGTAACACTTATCAAGCCATTTCTTTGCATCGGCTGCGTTTTTTCCCATCAAAAAGCAATGATTAATTAACACACGAAATTGCCTTGAACCCACTTCTTTTCACAATAACAAAAGCTGCTTCACTCACAACGCTATATCTCGAGAACTAATCGTCTGACAGCTGTCAAATTTATACACGTATCTTTGGCAGGTTGGTACTAACTGAAACGGCACTTTTCAGTCCATGTGTTATATCGGCATATTCTAAAACATTTATAATAGGTAAGTCTAATGCTTCAGTAGATGTTATTTGTTGAATATCTTTTAAATTTAAAGTACCTGAATAAAAATTTCCATTTTTAGCAAAATTTATTGTATTAGCAATAGAGGTTAGTTCGTTGTATAATTCTGTAAGAACTAGGTCGTCTCTTATGGCTTTAGGGTCGAGAGGGTCGAGAGTTTCTAATATTTTCTCAAATTGGGAATTTATTATCTTTTGTTTATTATTGTTTCCTATTATCATATTTAATTTTGTCTTGATTTCAATTAAGTAATCGTGATCGGGTGTACCAATTATAAACTTAAGAGCTGATCCTAACTTTCTAGGATCGTCTAGTTTTAATGACGTTTTTAAGTAACTGTGATTTAAGCAATTCTATATTGTTTATTATTATTAGCCCTGTTGAATTCTTATATGCGAATTTCGCTATATTTTCATAGGGTACATGAATTTTGGAAAGGTTTGCTATATGTAATAGAAAACTAGTGTCCTGAAAAACGTATACAGGATCTGTTTCTATTATTACGTATTTTTTGTTTCTTAGATCAGTTAAATTGTCGCAGAAGGCGACGTTCTTTGCATGCTTGAACTAGTATATTATTCTTATGTATAATTGTACCGTAGTTTGTAAGTATATGTAGTATTACCCCTAACTTCGCTTACAATGTGTTTGGCGTATTTCGGAACGTTTTTGTTTCGACGGTGTGTTTTGGAGTAAACAATGTCTCCTTTTTTGTATGTGACGTAAAAACGCACTTGCGTTGTATTGTCGTACCGCGTTGAAAATTTTCTCTCCTGGTGAAGAATTATTTTCTTGTGTTAGGACTCTAGTGAGTTCGATTAGAGTGCTATGTGTACGCTCGACTTGACCGTTGGTTACCGAATGGAGTTTTGGTGTTACTGTATGTACAATTTGTAGTTTTTCATATACTTATTTGCTGCATATGCTTGTCATTTGAATTGTGTGTTGGAGTAAATTTGTGATAAGATTTCGTCAATGTATGCATTTACATTCTTTTTACTCGGTATTTCGCGTATGTAACAATATTTAGAGTATTTATCAGTTGTGCTTATATAATACATGGACTGAAAAGTCCGTGCCGTTTGTAAGAGAGGGCACCACTTGAATAAAATCCATACCATTTTCAGTTAGTACCAACCTTCTTTTTTTTTCATCATCGACTATCTCCAAAAGGGGCAGACTATCAACAGCGACTATTACATTGTGTTGTTGGAGCGTTTGAAGGACGAAATCGCAGAAAAACGGCCGCATTTGAAGAAAAAAAAATTGCAATGCACCGTGTCACAATTCGATGAAAACGATGGCAAAATTGAATGAATTTGACTACAAATTGCTTCGCCACCCAACGTATTCTTCAGATTTGGCCCCCAGTGACTATTTCCTGTTCGCAGACCTCAAAAGAATCGCAGAAACTAAGGCCTATTTTGAGGCTAAACCGAAATCGTACTACAAAACTGGTATCGAAAGATTGAAAAACCGTTTCAGTGTATCGCCCACGTATTATATTGATAAATAAAGTTGAATTTTGCAAAAATTTTGTGTCTTACTAAAAAAACGGAATTTTCAGCCCACATGTTTTGGTAAAGGTGTGGCACCGATTAATTGTTTGTTTGGTCTGCGTTCGTATTTATTTTTTAGGCAGATTTCACAGTCTTGTGCTTCCTTTTTACACATTTGGCGTATAGTTATCCAAAAGTATATAGTTAGTATTTCTTGAGCGTTATTTTTGTAATACCTATGCTGGTTTGTGTGTATGCATTACTATTTCGTTTTGCCTATCTATATTTTCTGTCTTCTGTAATTTTTTGTGCTAAAAAAATTGGTACATTTGGAAACGTTGAAATAATGTCATTTTTGGAATAAAGTTTCTTCATCAATTTTTATGGCGTTCGTTACTTTGGGTTTATTATTCGTTTTAATCTGTCTAATAGTTCTTCTTTAGTTGAACAAAACGTGTGTGTCGTGCATATGAAAAAATGTTTTGTGAAGAAATTTCTGCTGAGTTTTTTCTACTATAGTTTATAATTATTTGATTTCTAAATGTATTAAACGATTGTTTTATGCGTTTTAGTGCGTCGATTGATGAACTTTTAGCTGAGTGTTGTGAGTCGCTTGAAGTGTTGTTAATCTGTTGGATTAACAATAGGGGTTTTACTATTGCGGCGAAATTCTGTATAAATTTCCTATAGTATCTAGCTAAGCCTAAAAATGAGCGCAGTTCTTTTAGATTTTTTGGGGTTGGAAAATCTTTTATATGTAATTTGAATTTTGTTAGGATCTACAGCTATTTTGTTATATTTAATTATATGTCCGAAGTATTATACTGAATCCTGGAAAAAAGTGATTTTCCATTTGAAATTTTTATATTTGCATTGTGGAGTGCACTAACTATTGTACGTATGTGTTCCATATGTTTTTCGGGTGAGGAGGAATATATGAGTACATCGTCAATATAAACCTGCACTAATTTGCCAATATATGGACGAATGATATCGTCTAGGTACCCTTGAAATACAGAAGGTGCATTCTTTAAGTCGAACGGCATTCTAAGGAATTCATTCTTTGCGCCATTATTTATAATTTCGTTGTCTGCGATTGGATACGGGTATTGTTTCCCAAATATGATCTTCGGATTTTGTCCTAATTGTACCTTGTATTGTAGTTGAGAACGGTAGGACTTCGTTTGTATGTCATTATTAACTGTATAATTTACTTTTTGTTCGCTACTCTCATTTGTTTTATATTTATATGTAAGTTTATACTCAAAAGGATGAATTTCTGCTCTTATTACTCTAAGACCGTGTTCACCTAAAAGGATATCGTACTCCTCTAAAGCTTCGGCTTCAAAAAATGTTAAATTATGGTTAAATAGTGTAAAAATTTTTTTGGCTTTGGTGAAAGAGTAACAGTGAATCGTTTTGATTTTTGCTGGCCCTATAGGTATAGATATTCCTAATTTAGACTTTGAGCTAATATAATTATTTGTCGCGCCTGTATCTTTAAAAATATTAACGGATGTACCTGTTTCTTGGCAGCGTCTTTGTAGGCATGGCAATCCGTTTATTCTCCTTAAAAAACACTTCCTATTTTGTAGGGATCATCGGTGTGTGAGGTGAGTAATTGTAGGTCTTCATCTCTGGTTTGGTTTACTTTTTGAGTTTTGCTTGGGTTGTAGTTTTTTGATGACGGTACTCGTTCATGTTTTGCTGTATGCTGGTTTTCTCTGAATGGGTTGTGGCGCTGTTTTGTTTGTTGAAAGTGTTGCGTAGGTCGCACATATTGACGAGACTTGTCCACTTCCATTGGTTCTGAGGGTGGGTGATAATTATGTACTGTTCGGATGTACAATATACTTTTTGAATCTTATTCTTAATATATGTAATAATTATATTTGACTTTGTTATATTTAAAACTTAATCCAAACGTTGAAAGTTACTCTAAAATGTAAACAATTAAACGTAACGTAAGGTTAAGAATCTAATATTGTAAAAAAGATGGAAGTAATTTCCGGACGAATAAAAAGGTGCTTTTGCTGTGACTGTTCAACAAAAAAGGATGTGTTTCATTTAAAACCGCATTTGTCTGAGCCCTCTTTTTTACCCTACACATATAAATCAAAAAGTTAAAAACCTACACACCCCAACATTTGAATAAGAATACACAAAACATTAAACATTTAAAAGAAAAAAGAACAAAATTAATCAAAAAGTACTAGTGAAAAGTGCAAGTGCACAAAACATATATATATAAAATATATAAAAGAGAATTCATTAACAAAACTTAAACATTGAAAAGAACACAATTGATAAAAAAAGTAAAAAGTGCAAGTGCAAGGACAAGTGCAAAATGCGATATATATGTATAGATATATATATAACAAATAAAGTACATACATAGATTCTTGTGTTGTTCCCTTTAAAGACTTAAAGACATTCGGTGGTTGTGCATTAATCGGGATTCCCGCGCCTTGTAAAAACTCATTAATTTATCAATTTTAACCTCAATTGTTACCAGCTGGCCAAAGCTGACCAAAGGTCGTAAGTTGCTGTAATAAATAAAATATTTAATTAAGTATCTTAATAAACTGTATCTAATAATAATTTAATAAATATTGTACATATTGGGTTAAATTATCTAAATAAATAAATAAAATAATAAAATAAAAACCTTCAAAAATGTCGAAATTGTCAGCGGGTGCAGATCAGAAAGGTGTTGTGGAGCAGATTATTCGTGACCACTCCAACTTCTAAAAGACTGGAGCATCACATCGTACAGCTAGCTACAGGTCGTCTTCTTATTCTAGAAGTGAACTTTAAGAACGCGCTTAGTCTTCAAGAGAAAATTCGACGAGGAGAAGTAGAAGAAACTCTGGAAGAAGAAGATTTTAATGAAATATTTGATAGGTTACAAAAAACGTACTGCACTTACCGTGGTGAATTTTTCGATGCTATCGACAATACCAAATCAGCATCTAAAGAGAAGATTGTGGAAGATGAATCCACAGGTGCTTCGTGTAATGCGCTTTCACTACCCCAAATTCAAATACCACATTTTGAGGGCTCATACAAGAAGTGGCGGGCTTTCCAAAATGTTTTTATGTCCTTAGTCCACAGTAATCAACGGCTAGGGGAAATTTAAAACTTACACTATTTGAAATCGTCTCTTACAGGTGAAGCTGCTCGTTTGTTGCAAAACTTAGGTTTGTAGGCAATTATGATAAAGCATGGGAACTGCTTGTCGCCGGATACGAACACGAGCGAGTGTTGGTAAACGCTCACTTCCAACTTTTCTTTGAACAGCAGCAGTTGACGAAGAAGACTACAGGTAACATAAAGTCCCTACTGTACACGTCCCAGGAATGTTTCCATGCTCTAGACAATTAAGGATTGCCGGTTAGTTCTTGGGATGACATACTAATTTATATTCTGGCGCAAAAATTACCTGCTTTTACTCAGCGTTTGTGGGAGTAAAATTTGGGTAGTTTGAAGGAGTTGAAAACACTGAGACAATTTACAGAGTTCCTGGAGACACGTTTTCGAACCTTGGAAGCAGTAGCTGGAACGAGTGGCATAAAGGTCAGCGGTTCTTCTGCACACAAGGCTGTTGCGGTAGGGAAGAAAACGGTATTGCACGTCGGGAAGAAGCAACTGTCTTGCATACAGTCACCGGACCAGTCAATGTCAAAGCAGTATGCGCTGCTAATACTGCAAGCAGAAACACCACTCTCTGCTGCATATCAACTGTGGAGGGTCGAATATTGCAAAGGTTAGTACTAACACTATAATAGGTACACAAACTTTCCACACAAAATCAAGGATTAACCAACCTGTCTCCCTTGAGGTAGATCAACCAAGTGTGCTTCTTGCCACAGCCGTTGTGAAAGTGAGGTCTTCAAAGGGCAACTATTATCATCTTAGGGCGCTAGTCGATCCTGGATCTGAAGCAACGTTCATTACTGAATCCGCTGTCCAGTTATTCTACTGGCTTCTACTTGGGAACGTCATTTCGCAAATTCAGGGACCCATTCACAGTTTTCTACAGGTTTGTGACATCGACACTCAATTGCGAAATTTCTGGGAATTAGACGAAGACAGCACTTGTGAGCAGCACTATCGCATGACAACAAAAAGATTGGATGATGGACGATATGAGGTATCGTTGCCATTTAAGGACATTAAGGGTTTGGTGCCTCAACGTTATGTGCTTTACGTACGTTTCATCAGCAGGAGAACACGACCAACATTTTCCATGTCACGCAACAACTCGATGAAGACAATGAGGTCATCAATCTTATGCTTAAGCAATCTTCGTTAATAAGGCTTCATCACATTCTAGCCTATTGCATCCGTTTTGTGTTTAACTGCCGGGCAAAACCTGAAACAAGGTAGAAAGGTTGACAAGTTGAAATTGTTGATAAAAACCTCACAAAAACAAATGTTCTCTGAAATGAATGTTGCAAAAAAGGTATATCCCAAACGTACATTGCGTTTGAATCACTTTATAGATGCTGACGACATTCTACGTGTTGGAGGGTGACTGCAGAACTCAAACTTGGACGACGAACAGAGACATCCATCTATTTTGGCACCAAATCATCATCTCACACACCTTATAATAAGAGATGCACACAAAAACACAATCCATGTTGGTGTTTCTTTTTTGGATTTTTTCTTTAAGGAGAAAGGTGAAGAAGATGGTGCATGAGTGTATCATTTTTTTTATTCACAAAGCAAAGTCAATGCAACAACTTATGGGAATCTTACCTGGGCCAAGAGTTCGCATGACAAGGCCTTTCCCCAGATCGGGTGTAGACTTTGCAGGACCCTTTGACATAAAACCCTGGAAAGGACGAGGAGCAAAAATGCTAAAGGCATATTTTTCAATAGTCATTTGCCTAGCAGTTATGGCAGTGCATTTGGAGGTCGTGTCAGACCTTACGACACAGGCGTTTTTAGCGGCTTTCAAACGATTTATAGCTCGCCGAGGAATGTACGCCGAGCTGTACAGTGATCGGGACTAATTTTGTAGGGGCAGAAACGGAATTAGGTAGGATGCTGCAAAAGGCGAAGAACTGTCAACGTTACTTACTCAGGTTGAAGCCTGCCTCAATTCCAGACCTTTGTGCCCGATGTCGGACGACACCGAAGACATGGAAACGCTGACACCAGCACATTTTTTAATCGGCGAAAGAATGACCAACTATTTCTGGCGCAAGTGGTGTACGGAATATCTGTCCAGAATGCAACAGCGCCAAAATTGGTTGAAACGGGAGCCGGGTCCAAAATGAGGAGACTTTGTTCTCATTAAAGATGTGAGACTACCACCGTTGCAATGGCGACTCGAACGAATCATCGCTACACATTCCGGAACCAACGTACTAGTTCTAGTGGTCACTTTAAAAACAAAAACCGGACAATTTACACGATCAATTAGAAAAATCTGCTGTCTACCAAGCAACAATAAAGAAATACAAAATGATCAAACAACACAAAACTAGGATTTCACATTAAAATAACGATTAAGATATACAATTTTTCATCCATTTCTACACAACACAATACAAAAATATTTTACGTCGTTTCCTCTTTCTTTTTTTTCTTCTCAATCACTCAATAATATTTCTCAGTCAACAGTAAACACACAAACACAACATATAACGAAGCTTCATTCCTACACAGCACAACACACATACAGTCCACTCTAAGCCACACAAAATCATTCATAGATAGAGGGGAATTGGAGAATGAAAACCCCGGAGGCATTTGAGACTTCCTACTGACTCCCAACGTTGTCCACTCAAAATACAACACATACACTTTAACCCATCGACAGGTATCAAAGGTTTACGACACTAAAATCTAGCAATATTTTGTATTAACATAAACATCTTAAACTAATATACATTATATTTTTAATATAAATTACATAAAAAAAAATCAAAATGTAACAAAAAAATATATGTATTGTAAATAAAAGAAACTTACTGCAGATTGAATTGTATATTTGAAGCAAATTGCAA
Source organism: Volucella inanis (assembly GCA_907269105.1). NCBI lineage: Eukaryota > Metazoa > Arthropoda > Insecta > Diptera > Syrphidae > Volucella > Volucella inanis. The sequence continues at coordinate 76,118,177 of OU026153.1, forward strand.
CAACAATTCAATCGAAGGCGGATTCATGGCTTTACTTTAAGACGTCACACTACACACACTTTGACAGCTAATTCGGCTATTATTATATTGTATTATTATATTTCATCTCCCTTTGTTGCTCGTTTGTTATATCGTTATCCTTGTCACCTACATGTAATGTTTCAAATTATTAACTTAGACGATTTTGTTTCATTTACATGTAGATAGTCAACACACTCGCACTCACACAACACACAACTCTTATGTCAGAAGAAGTACGACATACTCCAACTGCAACTGGGTATAGTAAGGTACATGATCGGGAACACTTGAGGACGAAAATCGTCCATCGGGCGGGAGTATGTTCGGATGTACAGTATACTTTATGAATCTTATAACATACGTAATAAATACCGGGTGAGTTTTTTAACTGACCTTCGTTTGACCTAGAAAATGAGGCTCAAGGTCAAACTCGTGGTCACCATCTTATGTCCCCTTCAGAACCTTGTGACTTTTGTCTGAAACATTTTTCGCGATATTTCGTACTTTTCAAGTAATTTTGATGTCTTAAGTTTTATGGCCCCCTCTGACGGGATGTCTCAAGTTAAAAAACTCACCCTGTATATTTGACTTTGTTATATTTAAAACTTAATCCAAACGTTGAATCTAAAATGTAAACAATTAAACGTAACGTAAGGTTACGAATCTAATATTATATGACACTTATTGTAAAAAAGATGGAAGTAATTTCCGGATCAATAAAGAGGCGCTTTTGCTGTGACTGTTCAACAAGAAATGACGTGTTTCTTTTAAAACCGCATTTGTCCGACCCCTCTTTTTTTAACCTACAAATAAAAATCAAAAAGTTAAAACCCTACACACCCGAAAATGTACGTTTGGCTTGTACCTTCTGTTATCGCCATATTTTTGTGGTGGTTGATGGTTATATTCGACACGTATATTTGAGTTGTATCTCCTGTTGTCCTTGTAAGTTTGTAGCGGAGGGTTTTGTCGTTGATTTTACCTTATTTGTGGTGATATTTGGGCTGATGAAAGTGCGGACTGCTTCCTGGTTTGCGTAGTTTGCCATTGCTTCAGATCCCTGATCATCTGGTATTTCTGTTTTGGATAATGCCAAATTTAAGACTTTGCTTACTGTGGAATTCTGACAGTGTTTGTCTTTCTTGCGTACTTTTTTTTTTATCTCCTCTAGAAGTGCATATAATGGCCTTTGGTAGGCATATGTATAGTTAAGCTTTGTGTAATGGTTGATTAGTATATCTGCAGCTTCTCCAACAATTTTTGAATGAATGTGGAGAACAATCTTCCACTTTTTTTTAACACTTTTTCCACTAAAAAATAGCTGTCCGCTGTTTCAGGATCTGCTTTTTTCTTGAAGTATTTGTTTTTTATGGTATTTAATTTTCACTTCTTTCGACTATTTAGTGTTGGAAGTCTTCCTTTCCGTGGAATTTTTACTTTTATTGAAATATGTTTTCCGTATTGCAAGATAATGATAAATGTTATCGTTGTTTACGTGTTTTCGAATTATAAGCTACTGTTTTTGCTTGTTGAAACATGTTATCGTTGTTTACGTGTTTTCGAATTATAAGCTACTGTTTTTGCTTGTTGAAACATGTTATCGTTGTTTACGTTTGTAGTGAGAGATAACGAACATGTTGTCGTTGTTTACGTTTATAGTGAGAGATAACGAAGAGATAGGCAGAGAACCTACGTTATTATCTCGCGCGCACCAAGAGGATATGAATACCCTTTTACTGTTTTTTTTCCAGGACACGAGCGGGTGGTGTAGTAGTTTGAAACTCAGGTTTATTAGGTTTCGGTATTTTTTTCAGAGCTGGTTGTCAAATTGGAGCCAGTGCTTCCTCAACCAGTGAGTCTTAGTACGTGCTAGTTGTCAGTTCGTTACAATCTCGACGGGATTTTTATATAACTACATACAAATTTTATGAAAAGATGTTTTCAGAGAATTGCCTCGCACGGGATTCGAATCCGCAACCCTCTGCTTGAGGAGTCTATGCATATACCACTACACCACGGCCAACAACGGAAACTTAGTCTTGACCTGGAAGAAAATGGGAGGTTATGAAGTGAGTAGGAATCTCACACCAGCACGAGCCTTGGCTTACGATTGGCGCTGCTATGCCACTGTGATAGGCAGCAGGTGATTGTGCTTATGTGCCTGCTATGGTGATGTGATGGAACTCTTATGAGCACGTGTTTATGGTGCCTATGAAGGTTTTTACCTACAAACGGAAAAAAAATTGCAAATTACAATTCACGGAAAAAGAGATTTCAAATTGCGAAATAAAACATTGTGAGTTGAGAAGGAGAACAGGAGATTGCGTTTTAATATCCAGTCAATTTAACATACAAAAGCGACGAATTCCTTATTTGATATTTTTATTTTATTTTTGAAATTTTGACATTATAATTTTTGCATATTTTAGTTTGAATTTGATTCTTACCGCAGTTTGTCCTCTCACATTCGCTTTCAAACCAAGAATGAAACCAAGAAAAGGCGGGAATGGACGCTTGTCAAATGAGAGAAGCACACTCTGAGGTACGAGGGAGATTACAATACTGACAAAGGTGTGTTTATTTTGAAGAATTTTAGGAGTCATGAAGTCGTTCTTTAGCAAACATAATCGCAATCAATATGGAAGATACTCAAAAAAAATCTGTTTGCTATTAGGTGTGAAGGCCTTTATAAAGTTTTGTAAACTTTCTATCGAAATCTCGGTTTTCTATGCGGTTTAAACAAAATATAAAGCTTTTTTTAAAACTGCAAAAAGTCGAAAAATTAAAAAATTTTCCTCAGTTTTCATGCCTCTAAATACCTGTTTCAGGAATATCCAAATGTTATTGTAGATTTATATCATATATATGAATATAGCATCCATTTTTTATAAGATTATTATAACTATTATTATTATTAAATAAAGCCTAATTTGTAATCAAAAATTATGAGTCGCCAATGTCTTCTGTTGCCATCCATTTTTCCTTTCCGCTGATTATTGTAACCAAAAGGTTTACTTTGTATCGCTTTGCCAGCGGGGCTCGGTTGATATCCCTGGGGCCGTTGACACCTGCTACCAACTTCTGGCTCACGAAGATGTCGGTTCTAAAGTGCAATTTGAAATGTTAACAACGAGTAGTGATAAAATGGTTTAAGTAAAATAAATATAAAGAGAAGTAAAAATTATTGACTAAAGTGATTGTATTGAAAGGAATATTCTGTTTAGTAACTGATGTGGGGTAGGACTTCTTGATTGTGTAAAAAAAAGATTTTGTGATTTTTCTAAAAAGCTATCATGAGAGCGTACATCAGAAGCAATTGTTTGAACAAAAGTGAAAGGTGGTCCTGGTAGCCATCGACTCTATTTTATGAGAGAGTGGGTAAGACCCTAGTGAATCCAAAAAGTGATATGGTTGCTGTAAGGATTCGAAATCCAAAGACATTTAGTGTAAAGGTGAAAAAGGGAGAAATAGTGGGAAAATTCGCACTTATTGAGGATATATCGACCAGAATGTAAAAAAATCGTGCAACCCCGGTCACGGATGTCCAAAGTGTGAAAATCAAAAATAAGAGCAGCGTATCCTGGCAAACAAACTAATCAATGAGTAAGCTAATATATTTTCTACACAAGATGGATAATATGGAGGTACGCGACGTCTTTAACACCACATTGCCCCGGTGACGTCCGACCAATCCGTCAACCCTCAAGTCGTCTTCCTTTGGCTAAGCAAACAGAAGCTGCCGAAATGGAGTCGAAGGTGAAAGTCCATGGGCATCTCCAGTGGTTCTCCTGAAGAAGAAAGATGGTAGCACAAGATTTTGTGTAGACTACCGACGTCTCAACGGTAACACCAAAAAGACAGCTTCCCACTACCAATAATTGACGAAACTTTGTTTCACTTTCTGGAGCGAAATGGTTCTCAACACTAGACCGAGCGATTAATGGAACGAAAATTGCAAAGGCTCACGTGAAAATCTTGCCTAGCGCTTCTGGACGACGTTATCGTTATAGGCAAGACTTTCAAGGAGCATTGCCAAAATCTAAAAGAACTGAAAGAAAATAAACAGCGATTGAGAAGCTTTTTGGGACCTGCCACGTATTACAGAAGATTCGTAAAGGATTTTTCTGGTATTGTAAAGAGCTTGTATCAACTTACGGAAAAGGGCCGAGAGTTCTAAAGAGAGTAAAAAAGCATTCCAAGACCTCAAGCGGCAGCAGTGCAATACCCTCATCTTGGGCTACCCAACACCGAAAAGGAAAACTTAGCGCTCAAAGGGCTTACTTGACTACTTTTAAAATGCCGGAGCACGTGTTAAGTTTTTCGGAAAATTGGATGTAGAGAGGGAGAAAAAGATATTTGGGCTTAGGGGTAATTTCGCCCCATGGCAAGACTAAATTAATGGTGCAAATTGACTTGATGTTGCATTTAGGCTACCATTCATCTCACGAGATTTTAGTTGCCTGAAAACAATTCTTTCGGGCACGGCTGGTATTGAACCCCGAACCATCCAATTGGGAAGCCAATACATTACCACTTGAGACACGGCTACCCACCATAAGCATCTCTATGGACAAAAGTACAAACCACGCAGCTCTGAAATGACTAAGACAATTTAAGAACCCTGAAGCCCAAGCAGCGAGATAGATCGAATAGTTACAAGGCTACAACTTTAAAAGCAACACTGCAAGGACAAGCTCCACTCGGTGCCGTGGAATAACATTTGAAAAGTGAAATAAGACCAAGTTTTGAAAGTTGGCAACGACTGTCAGGCAGGCGTCTACAACTTCAAGTTTGAAGGAGGTGGCTCGCTTCGCTCGTAAACAAAATTTCACCCTTTTCTCCGTAGGGTTTAGATGCTCACGAGACTTCGTCGCTGCGCTAGGGAATGGCGCCTATGGCTTCATAGCAACTGCATTTTAGTTGTAATAGTAATTGGTCGATTTGACATGGTACCGTTTATTTTAATCATTTTTAGCATGATATGATGACAATTGATTTGTATTAAAACAATAATAAAAACAATGAAAAATGTAATAAGCCGATTCGATCGCTAATATTCAGCCTTACTTCATTTTTACAAAGTGAAATAAAGCCAAATTTTGGAATTCGGCGTAATTGCGCTCGGCTTTTTTCACGGCATCTAGAATAATTTAAACTATTAAAATTTGCCTTCTTATTTATTTAATTAATTAAAGAGAAAGAAGCCCACCTTGGCTTTATTTCTCAAAACAAGTCGGCGTTATTTCACTTTGCCTTATTTCATGGCACCGCTCCACTCAAACGCTGATGCTCTTTCTCTTGTCGACTGTGCGGAGTTAAGTGTGAACACTGCAACCGCAGAGAAGGCGAAGAACAGCCAACTATCCAAGCGATCAGGACTGAAACTGTAGATCGTTGGAGTACAGGGGAAATTCATTCTTCCCAAAACTGTTCCAAGGTCCAGAGTCAGCCAAGTAACCATTAAATACAGGACGGAATCTCAGGAGGTCTTTTGGGAATAGACAAAATGTTTTTGAAGATAAGGGAACATTTTTAATAGTTAAGCGCAAAACAAGATATCGAGAATTGGTGCAAAGTGTGCATAAGGACTGGGACCAACACCATAAAGGCGGACCGTAGTTCAACAGGACATACACTATCCGAGATATTATTTGGTCAAACAGTTCGGTTGCCAAGTGACACGAAATTCGGATCGCCGCTTAGGAAACCCAAGGAGGTAAACAACTACGTGGATGATTTGCGCAGCAAGATTCGTAAACTACATGAAAACTCCCGAAAAAAAGATGAAGCTAGAGAGCAACCGCATGAAGACTAGATGCGACATCAAAACGAAGAAATTTTTCGGCCTTAACGAAGGAAATCTTGTGTGGCTGTATAATCCTCTGGGTAAGAAAGCCAGCTCGCCAAAACTGCAACAGGATTGGGAAGGTACATACAAGGCGATAAGCCTCATTAATAAAGTTGTATACCGGATCCAGTGTGGAGATCGGGGGAAATAGAAGGTCGTTTATTCGAATGGAAGATGTCGGTTTAACGGAATGATGAACGACGAAGTTGTTCGAAACGAATGAACGAACGAAGAACTTTAGAGAGGGAGTAGTGCGATATCCATTTGAATGTGAACACCGTCGTCTTTATTTGAATAACAGAAGATTTCCTTATTTGGATAGCAGAAGAATCAACCAACAATGGAAACGTATAGCGAATTGTCTGGCAAAATTGATATTTCTATGTAACGGTGAATGGTTCATATTGTTCTCGATTGGTGTAAGGAGAGTATAAACATCTGCATCTCCCAAGATATGAAAGTCGGTTCTAAAGTGGAATTTGAATAGTGAAGAAAGTGATTAAGTAGTTTAAGTAAAAGATAAAGTTTAGGAAGTAAAAGATAAAATAAAAGCTACTGTATTTCTTAATTTTAATTGTATTGATTAAAACGATTATATTAAAACGAATAAGCTTATTATTTGTAAACACCTTAACATTTTACAGTATTGTTTGTCAAACAAGATTTTTGTATGCCAGCTATCGACTGTGTTGGGCTTCAAAGCAAAAAGAAGTTTTCAGTGTTACATATGAGTCCAAATTTCCCAACTTCTAGAGAAAAACTAAACGAAAACTTCAACTCCTGCACTTTAAATATAAAATATGTTTGAAAGCGGTAAGAGCGAATGCTGAATTAATATTTTCATTAAAGTCGCTATTCCTCCACTCTGTGTCTTGTTCATAGATAAACTAAACATAGATGGCAAATTCTCTAGATATTGGAAAATTAAAACCGGTTTTCTCCTGATCGCCCCCGTCAGTTCGAACCTGTCTGAGAATACGTTGTGAATTGTCAACAATGTCAAAATTCGAGAAGTGACGTCTCGCAGTGAATGACGCGGTGAATTCCCACTTTGACATTTGACATGTTTACAGCTCTTATTTCGTGTAAGTTGCCAACTATCATTAATGTAGTACAATATTTGCCTTTATTATATTTTCTAGGACAACAAAAGAAGAAAAATCAAGACATCTGGATCAAGAAGAGATTATTTCCTACAAAATACATCTGCCATCAACAAACTGTTTTAATGGAGATGTGGCAAAAGCAGTTGCAATTGTTTGTTTACATTTTCTTGTGAGTAAGTAAAAACATTTTAGTTTCAAAATAATTTATTTAACTTCTTTTTTACAGTAGGAACAAAATATAAGTAAATGTGATACTCAAGAGCTTGGAAGAAATGTAGATAAATTATACTAACTGAAAACGTGTGAGTAAGAATTATACATTTTTTTTTAATAATACATTTAATGCCTTTATCTTTGCAGATTCAACATTTGTGGTACAACGACAGAATTTATTGTTCTTACTGTACATTAACGAAATGTTTAATAAAAATACTAAATGCCTTTTCCTCGATTTTTTTTTTATTTTTTTTATTCAATAAATGAAATAAATTTAAAGAAATTGTTTTTTTTTCTTGGGTTATGCAACTTAACACCACTTTTGAGGTATTCACAGCGGTGCGTTAACCGATTTTTTTTTACTAGGTGTTCGGTTTTCTCTGTAGGCATATTGCACCCATTCTGCATTCTGAAAAATGAAGAATAAAAAACAGTTCCATAAGAATGGACATCAGTTTTCTTTAAAGATGGCTTGCTGAAAGAAATTTGAGTGACGGATCGCAAATATCTCTATAACTATGGGGTGGTTCATCGTAAGGTTTGATTTCCAATAGACTTTTTTTGACAGATCACGAGTGACTCCTATCAAACTGCTTTGTCATTTTTGTTCAGTATCGCTTGGGAAATCAACACGCATTGTGAGATAATTTAAACTTAACGTGCTTCCTCACATGCCGGCCGGTACCAATGGATGTGGGTCTTACATCTTAAACTGTAATTCTTGTTCTTGTTGTTTTCACTTCTTATTCTTCTTTTTATACCCCTCTAAATTAAAAAAAAATTAGTTTTACTAAATAAAGGAATAAGAATTTTTTTTGCACTCACATTTTTGTTCCTTCTTCAAAAAAATATTGACATACGTTAATTCCACCACGGTGTGGGTAAATTTTTCACTCACCATGAATGCTTTTATCAGGAGAATATGTTCCGAAAAAATGTAAATTACAATACACGAATAAACTGGATTATTAGATTAGATAGCATATATGGTATATAATTCAATACCATTTTAATGACTTTTCATAAGATCTATGAAAAAATAAATAATGATTATTTGTGAAAATATAACTATACACAAACCTTTTGCAAAACTGGATTTAAAATATTGGTAACGGCAACAAACAAAACAATAAACAAGGCAAACATAATATGTCGTAATCCATTTTTTTTTTTTTTTTTTTTTTTTTTTTTTTTTTTTTTTTAATTTGGATGTGACTGGACGCATTTAGCTTACAATGTAGAAAATAAATCTGAATTACATGTTAAATGGTAATTAACTTACATGAATTTTTAAAATTCAGAAACATTATATACGGTTAACAATTTCAATTTTAAAATACCTATTTGTATGATGCTATCGTTTGACCGATTCCAAAGTAAACAATGCTGTACGATTGTCATGTTTCAGAAGTCTTCGACGGTTCTGGCAGTCTATCTTCGTAAAAAATGTTCCGCAAATAGAAATTGCAAAAGACATATTTTCTTAAGCTGCTTCTTGACTCCTTTTGAGAATCGTTAGAAAATATATCCAAATTAGCTGCTCAGTTTTTGCATCCAAAAATGTCCGAGAAGAAAAAAATCGATGTAAATACAACGCTGTACATTCAACAAATATCACGTTGTAAGGCTAAAATTTTGCGGGTTTGTCGTGAATGTTAATGAAATCAAATCGGCCTAGCGAAAGCTGCGTACATAGTACGTAGATACACACAATGAACTGAGTACAAATCCTACACCGCTAGAACGAAACCTTTCGTCAGCGAAAACAAGACTTTGCTGATGAATACAAAAACAAAGGATTTAACTTAAAGGACTTTTTTCAGAAGAGTCAAAATTGAACATTTATGGATCAAATAGGTTTTCGAAAGCGTGAAACAATCAAATAAAGCTTTGAATCTAAAAATACAACGAAAGGCTTTATGTTGTGGGGCTAAATGTCCACAGTAATTAAGTCATAGTAATTTTGCAGGAAAATTTGCTTCAAAGTAAAAAAGAAATGGTTATCAAATTACTTCCAGCAGGACAACGATCCCAAGCATGTCGCACAAATGGTGAAGATGTGCTTGATACATTAAATCCTTAACTTTCTAGTAACACTACAACAAAGCCCTGATCTTAACCCAATAGAACCTCTTTGGAATCATTTAGAAAAGATCTTACAAAAATATGTCATTACATCAAAGCCTCAGTTAAAAGCCTAAACAGATCTGTTGAAAACAATTATAAACTGAATTCTCTCGATAAAACTAACACATGGGCTAAAAAGTCGTTTTATAGTAAAACACAAATTTTTTGCAAAATTCAACTTCATTTATCAATATAGTTGCCTTCGAGGGCGATACACTGATTGAAACGATTTTTCAATCTTTCGATACCAGTTTTGTAGTACAATTTCGGTTTAGCCTCAAAATAGGCCTCTGTTTCGGCTATTACTTATTCATCGGTCTTAAATCTCTTTCCGGCGAGCATTCTTTTGATTTTGAGGTCTGCGAACAGGAAATAGTCACTCGGGGCCAAATCTGGAGAATACGGTGGGTGGAGAAGCAATTCGTAGCCGAATTCATTCAATTTTGCCATCGTTTTCATCGACTTGTGACACGGTGCATTGTCTTGATGAAACAGCACTTTCTTTTCTTCAAATGCAGCCGTTTTTCTACGATTTCGTCCTTCAAATGCTCCAACAACGCAATGTAATAGTCGCTGTTGATAGTCTGCCCCTTTTGGAGGTAGTTGATGAAAATTATTAAATGTGTATCCCAAAATACGGATGCCATAACCTTGCCAGCCGACTGTTGAGTTTTGGAAAAGTTCGTCGCCTGCTGACTGCCGACTTGACTCTGGTGTGAAGTGACGGAGCCAAGTTTCATCCATCGTCACACACCTACGCAAAAATTCGGCTTTACTGCGGTTGATCAGCTTTAAACACTCCTCTGATTCATCAACACGTTGTTGTTTTTTGTCAACTGTGAGCAAACGCGGCACTTACTTTGATCGGAGCTTTCGCATGTCCAAATATTCGTGTATGATATACCCAACACGCTCTTTTGATATCTTCAGAGATTCAGCTATCTCGATCAACTTCACTTTCCGGTCATTCGTAATCATTTTGTGGACTTTTTTGATGTTTTCATCTGAAACAGCCTCTTTTGGACGTCCACTGCGTGCATCATCTTCGGTGCTTGTATGAGCACTTATAAATTTTTCAATCCACTTGCGAATGGTTCGTACGGCTAGTGCAGCGTCCGTGTAACACTTATCAAGCCATTTCTTTGCATCGGCTGCGTTTTTTCCCATCAAAAAGCAATGATTAATTAACACACGAAATTGCCTTGAACCCACTTCTTTTCACAATAACAAAAGCTGCTTCACTCACAACGCTATATCTCGAGAACTAATCGTCTGACAGCTGTCAAATTTATACACGTATCTTTGGCAGGTTGGTACTAACTGAAACGGCACTTTTCAGTCCATGTGTTATATCGGCATATTCTAAAACATTTATAATAGGTAAGTCTAATGCTTCAGTAGATGTTATTTGTTGAATATCTTTTAAATTTAAAGTACCTGAATAAAAATTTCCATTTTTAGCAAAATTTATTGTATTAGCAATAGAGGTTAGTTCGTTGTATAATTCTGTAAGAACTAGGTCGTCTCTTATGGCTTTAGGGTCGAGAGGGTCGAGAGTTTCTAATATTTTCTCAAATTGGGAATTTATTATCTTTTGTTTATTATTGTTTCCTATTATCATATTTAATTTTGTCTTGATTTCAATTAAGTAATCGTGATCGGGTGTACCAATTATAAACTTAAGAGCTGATCCTAACTTTCTAGGATCGTCTAGTTTTAATGACGTTTTTAAGTAACTGTGATTTAAGCAATTCTATATTGTTTATTATTATTAGCCCTGTTGAATTCTTATATGCGAATTTCGCTATATTTTCATAGGGTACATGAATTTTGGAAAGGTTTGCTATATGTAATAGAAAACTAGTGTCCTGAAAAACGTATACAGGATCTGTTTCTATTATTACGTATTTTTTGTTTCTTAGATCAGTTAAATTGTCGCAGAAGGCGACGTTCTTTGCATGCTTGAACTAGTATATTATTCTTATGTATAATTGTACCGTAGTTTGTAAGTATATGTAGTATTACCCCTAACTTCGCTTACAATGTGTTTGGCGTATTTCGGAACGTTTTTGTTTCGACGGTGTGTTTTGGAGTAAACAATGTCTCCTTTTTTGTATGTGACGTAAAAACGCACTTGCGTTGTATTGTCGTACCGCGTTGAAAATTTTCTCTCCTGGTGAAGAATTATTTTCTTGTGTTAGGACTCTAGTGAGTTCGATTAGAGTGCTATGTGTACGCTCGACTTGACCGTTGGTTACCGAATGGAGTTTTGGTGTTACTGTATGTACAATTTGTAGTTTTTCATATACTTATTTGCTGCATATGCTTGTCATTTGAATTGTGTGTTGGAGTAAATTTGTGATAAGATTTCGTCAATGTATGCATTTACATTCTTTTTACTCGGTATTTCGCGTATGTAACAATATTTAGAGTATTTATCAGTTGTGCTTATATAATACATGGACTGAAAAGTCCGTGCCGTTTGTAAGAGAGGGCACCACTTGAATAAAATCCATACCATTTTCAGTTAGTACCAACCTTCTTTTTTTTTCATCATCGACTATCTCCAAAAGGGGCAGACTATCAACAGCGACTATTACATTGTGTTGTTGGAGCGTTTGAAGGACGAAATCGCAGAAAAACGGCCGCATTTGAAGAAAAAAAAATTGCAATGCACCGTGTCACAATTCGATGAAAACGATGGCAAAATTGAATGAATTTGACTACAAATTGCTTCGCCACCCAACGTATTCTTCAGATTTGGCCCCCAGTGACTATTTCCTGTTCGCAGACCTCAAAAGAATCGCAGAAACTAAGGCCTATTTTGAGGCTAAACCGAAATCGTACTACAAAACTGGTATCGAAAGATTGAAAAACCGTTTCAGTGTATCGCCCACGTATTATATTGATAAATAAAGTTGAATTTTGCAAAAATTTTGTGTCTTACTAAAAAAACGGAATTTTCAGCCCACATGTTTTGGTAAAGGTGTGGCACCGATTAATTGTTTGTTTGGTCTGCGTTCGTATTTATTTTTTAGGCAGATTTCACAGTCTTGTGCTTCCTTTTTACACATTTGGCGTATAGTTATCCAAAAGTATATAGTTAGTATTTCTTGAGCGTTATTTTTGTAATACCTATGCTGGTTTGTGTGTATGCATTACTATTTCGTTTTGCCTATCTATATTTTCTGTCTTCTGTAATTTTTTGTGCTAAAAAAATTGGTACATTTGGAAACGTTGAAATAATGTCATTTTTGGAATAAAGTTTCTTCATCAATTTTTATGGCGTTCGTTACTTTGGGTTTATTATTCGTTTTAATCTGTCTAATAGTTCTTCTTTAGTTGAACAAAACGTGTGTGTCGTGCATATGAAAAAATGTTTTGTGAAGAAATTTCTGCTGAGTTTTTTCTACTATAGTTTATAATTATTTGATTTCTAAATGTATTAAACGATTGTTTTATGCGTTTTAGTGCGTCGATTGATGAACTTTTAGCTGAGTGTTGTGAGTCGCTTGAAGTGTTGTTAATCTGTTGGATTAACAATAGGGGTTTTACTATTGCGGCGAAATTCTGTATAAATTTCCTATAGTATCTAGCTAAGCCTAAAAATGAGCGCAGTTCTTTTAGATTTTTTGGGGTTGGAAAATCTTTTATATGTAATTTGAATTTTGTTAGGATCTACAGCTATTTTGTTATATTTAATTATATGTCCGAAGTATTATACTGAATCCTGGAAAAAAGTGATTTTCCATTTGAAATTTTTATATTTGCATTGTGGAGTGCACTAACTATTGTACGTATGTGTTCCATATGTTTTTCGGGTGAGGAGGAATATATGAGTACATCGTCAATATAAACCTGCACTAATTTGCCAATATATGGACGAATGATATCGTCTAGGTACCCTTGAAATACAGAAGGTGCATTCTTTAAGTCGAACGGCATTCTAAGGAATTCATTCTTTGCGCCATTATTTATAATTTCGTTGTCTGCGATTGGATACGGGTATTGTTTCCCAAATATGATCTTCGGATTTTGTCCTAATTGTACCTTGTATTGTAGTTGAGAACGGTAGGACTTCGTTTGTATGTCATTATTAACTGTATAATTTACTTTTTGTTCGCTACTCTCATTTGTTTTATATTTATATGTAAGTTTATACTCAAAAGGATGAATTTCTGCTCTTATTACTCTAAGACCGTGTTCACCTAAAAGGATATCGTACTCCTCTAAAGCTTCGGCTTCAAAAAATGTTAAATTATGGTTAAATAGTGTAAAAATTTTTTTGGCTTTGGTGAAAGAGTAACAGTGAATCGTTTTGATTTTTGCTGGCCCTATAGGTATAGATATTCCTAATTTAGACTTTGAGCTAATATAATTATTTGTCGCGCCTGTATCTTTAAAAATATTAACGGATGTACCTGTTTCTTGGCAGCGTCTTTGTAGGCATGGCAATCCGTTTATTCTCCTTAAAAAACACTTCCTATTTTGTAGGGATCATCGGTGTGTGAGGTGAGTAATTGTAGGTCTTCATCTCTGGTTTGGTTTACTTTTTGAGTTTTGCTTGGGTTGTAGTTTTTTGATGACGGTACTCGTTCATGTTTTGCTGTATGCTGGTTTTCTCTGAATGGGTTGTGGCGCTGTTTTGTTTGTTGAAAGTGTTGCGTAGGTCGCACATATTGACGAGACTTGTCCACTTCCATTGGTTCTGAGGGTGGGTGATAATTATGTACTGTTCGGATGTACAATATACTTTTTGAATCTTATTCTTAATATATGTAATAATTATATTTGACTTTGTTATATTTAAAACTTAATCCAAACGTTGAAAGTTACTCTAAAATGTAAACAATTAAACGTAACGTAAGGTTAAGAATCTAATATTGTAAAAAAGATGGAAGTAATTTCCGGACGAATAAAAAGGTGCTTTTGCTGTGACTGTTCAACAAAAAAGGATGTGTTTCATTTAAAACCGCATTTGTCTGAGCCCTCTTTTTTACCCTACACATATAAATCAAAAAGTTAAAAACCTACACACCCCAACATTTGAATAAGAATACACAAAACATTAAACATTTAAAAGAAAAAAGAACAAAATTAATCAAAAAGTACTAGTGAAAAGTGCAAGTGCACAAAACATATATATATAAAATATATAAAAGAGAATTCATTAACAAAACTTAAACATTGAAAAGAACACAATTGATAAAAAAAGTAAAAAGTGCAAGTGCAAGGACAAGTGCAAAATGCGATATATATGTATAGATATATATATAACAAATAAAGTACATACATAGATTCTTGTGTTGTTCCCTTTAAAGACTTAAAGACATTCGGTGGTTGTGCATTAATCGGGATTCCCGCGCCTTGTAAAAACTCATTAATTTATCAATTTTAACCTCAATTGTTACCAGCTGGCCAAAGCTGACCAAAGGTCGTAAGTTGCTGTAATAAATAAAATATTTAATTAAGTATCTTAATAAACTGTATCTAATAATAATTTAATAAATATTGTACATATTGGGTTAAATTATCTAAATAAATAAATAAAATAATAAAATAAAAACCTTCAAAAATGTCGAAATTGTCAGCGGGTGCAGATCAGAAAGGTGTTGTGGAGCAGATTATTCGTGACCACTCCAACTTCTAAAAGACTGGAGCATCACATCGTACAGCTAGCTACAGGTCGTCTTCTTATTCTAGAAGTGAACTTTAAGAACGCGCTTAGTCTTCAAGAGAAAATTCGACGAGGAGAAGTAGAAGAAACTCTGGAAGAAGAAGATTTTAATGAAATATTTGATAGGTTACAAAAAACGTACTGCACTTACCGTGGTGAATTTTTCGATGCTATCGACAATACCAAATCAGCATCTAAAGAGAAGATTGTGGAAGATGAATCCACAGGTGCTTCGTGTAATGCGCTTTCACTACCCCAAATTCAAATACCACATTTTGAGGGCTCATACAAGAAGTGGCGGGCTTTCCAAAATGTTTTTATGTCCTTAGTCCACAGTAATCAACGGCTAGGGGAAATTTAAAACTTACACTATTTGAAATCGTCTCTTACAGGTGAAGCTGCTCGTTTGTTGCAAAACTTAGGTTTGTAGGCAATTATGATAAAGCATGGGAACTGCTTGTCGCCGGATACGAACACGAGCGAGTGTTGGTAAACGCTCACTTCCAACTTTTCTTTGAACAGCAGCAGTTGACGAAGAAGACTACAGGTAACATAAAGTCCCTACTGTACACGTCCCAGGAATGTTTCCATGCTCTAGACAATTAAGGATTGCCGGTTAGTTCTTGGGATGACATACTAATTTATATTCTGGCGCAAAAATTACCTGCTTTTACTCAGCGTTTGTGGGAGTAAAATTTGGGTAGTTTGAAGGAGTTGAAAACACTGAGACAATTTACAGAGTTCCTGGAGACACGTTTTCGAACCTTGGAAGCAGTAGCTGGAACGAGTGGCATAAAGGTCAGCGGTTCTTCTGCACACAAGGCTGTTGCGGTAGGGAAGAAAACGGTATTGCACGTCGGGAAGAAGCAACTGTCTTGCATACAGTCACCGGACCAGTCAATGTCAAAGCAGTATGCGCTGCTAATACTGCAAGCAGAAACACCACTCTCTGCTGCATATCAACTGTGGAGGGTCGAATATTGCAAAGGTTAGTACTAACACTATAATAGGTACACAAACTTTCCACACAAAATCAAGGATTAACCAACCTGTCTCCCTTGAGGTAGATCAACCAAGTGTGCTTCTTGCCACAGCCGTTGTGAAAGTGAGGTCTTCAAAGGGCAACTATTATCATCTTAGGGCGCTAGTCGATCCTGGATCTGAAGCAACGTTCATTACTGAATCCGCTGTCCAGTTATTCTACTGGCTTCTACTTGGGAACGTCATTTCGCAAATTCAGGGACCCATTCACAGTTTTCTACAGGTTTGTGACATCGACACTCAATTGCGAAATTTCTGGGAATTAGACGAAGACAGCACTTGTGAGCAGCACTATCGCATGACAACAAAAAGATTGGATGATGGACGATATGAGGTATCGTTGCCATTTAAGGACATTAAGGGTTTGGTGCCTCAACGTTATGTGCTTTACGTACGTTTCATCAGCAGGAGAACACGACCAACATTTTCCATGTCACGCAACAACTCGATGAAGACAATGAGGTCATCAATCTTATGCTTAAGCAATCTTCGTTAATAAGGCTTCATCACATTCTAGCCTATTGCATCCGTTTTGTGTTTAACTGCCGGGCAAAACCTGAAACAAGGTAGAAAGGTTGACAAGTTGAAATTGTTGATAAAAACCTCACAAAAACAAATGTTCTCTGAAATGAATGTTGCAAAAAAGGTATATCCCAAACGTACATTGCGTTTGAATCACTTTATAGATGCTGACGACATTCTACGTGTTGGAGGGTGACTGCAGAACTCAAACTTGGACGACGAACAGAGACATCCATCTATTTTGGCACCAAATCATCATCTCACACACCTTATAATAAGAGATGCACACAAAAACACAATCCATGTTGGTGTTTCTTTTTTGGATTTTTTCTTTAAGGAGAAAGGTGAAGAAGATGGTGCATGAGTGTATCATTTTTTTTATTCACAAAGCAAAGTCAATGCAACAACTTATGGGAATCTTACCTGGGCCAAGAGTTCGCATGACAAGGCCTTTCCCCAGATCGGGTGTAGACTTTGCAGGACCCTTTGACATAAAACCCTGGAAAGGACGAGGAGCAAAAATGCTAAAGGCATATTTTTCAATAGTCATTTGCCTAGCAGTTATGGCAGTGCATTTGGAGGTCGTGTCAGACCTTACGACACAGGCGTTTTTAGCGGCTTTCAAACGATTTATAGCTCGCCGAGGAATGTACGCCGAGCTGTACAGTGATCGGGACTAATTTTGTAGGGGCAGAAACGGAATTAGGTAGGATGCTGCAAAAGGCGAAGAACTGTCAACGTTACTTACTCAGGTTGAAGCCTGCCTCAATTCCAGACCTTTGTGCCCGATGTCGGACGACACCGAAGACATGGAAACGCTGACACCAGCACATTTTTTAATCGGCGAAAGAATGACCAACTATTTCTGGCGCAAGTGGTGTACGGAATATCTGTCCAGAATGCAACAGCGCCAAAATTGGTTGAAACGGGAGCCGGGTCCAAAATGAGGAGACTTTGTTCTCATTAAAGATGTGAGACTACCACCGTTGCAATGGCGACTCGAACGAATCATCGCTACACATTCCGGAACCAACGTACTAGTTCTAGTGGTCACTTTAAAAACAAAAACCGGACAATTTACACGATCAATTAGAAAAATCTGCTGTCTACCAAGCAACAATAAAGAAATACAAAATGATCAAACAACACAAAACTAGGATTTCACATTAAAATAACGATTAAGATATACAATTTTTCATCCATTTCTACACAACACAATACAAAAATATTTTACGTCGTTTCCTCTTTCTTTTTTTTCTTCTCAATCACTCAATAATATTTCTCAGTCAACAGTAAACACACAAACACAACATATAACGAAGCTTCATTCCTACACAGCACAACACACATACAGTCCACTCTAAGCCACACAAAATCATTCATAGATAGAGGGGAATTGGAGAATGAAAACCCCGGAGGCATTTGAGACTTCCTACTGACTCCCAACGTTGTCCACTCAAAATACAACACATACACTTTAACCCATCGACAGGTATCAAAGGTTTACGACACTAAAATCTAGCAATATTTTGTATTAACATAAACATCTTAAACTAATATACATTATATTTTTAATATAAATTACATAAAAAAAAATCAAAATGTAACAAAAAAATATATGTATTGTAAATAAAAGAAACTTACTGCAGATTGAATTGTATATTTGAAGCAAATTGCAACAACAATTCAATCGAAGGCGGATTCATGGCTTTACTTTAAGACGTCACACTACACACACTTTGACAGCTAATTCGGCTATTATTATATTGTATTATTATATTTCATCTCCCTTTGTTGCTCGTTTGTTATATCGTTATCCTTGTCACCTACATGTAATGTTTCAAATTATTAACTTAGACGATTTTGTTTCATTTACATGTAGATAGTCAACACACTCGCACTCACACAACACACAACTCTTATGTCAGAAGAAGTACGACATACTCCAACTGCAACTGGGTATAGTAAGGTACATGATCGGGAACACTTGAGGACGAAAATCGTCCATCGGGCGGGAGTATGTTCGGATGTACAGTATACTTTATGAATCTTATAACATACGTAATAAATACCGGGTGAGTTTTTTAACTGACCTTCGTTTGACCTAGAAAATGAGGCTCAAGGTCAAACTCGTGGTCACCATCTTATGTCCCCTTCAGAACCTTGTGACTTTTGTCTGAAACATTTTTCGCGATATTTCGTACTTTTCAAGTAATTTTGATGTCTTAAGTTTTATGGCCCCCTCTGACGGGATGTCTCAAGTTAAAAAACTCACCCTGTATATTTGACTTTGTTATATTTAAAACTTAATCCAAACGTTGAATCTAAAATGTAAACAATTAAACGTAACGTAAGGTTACGAATCTAATATTATATGACACTTATTGTAAAAAAGATGGAAGTAATTTCCGGATCAATAAAGAGGCGCTTTTGCTGTGACTGTTCAACAAGAAATGACGTGTTTCATTTAAAACCGCATTTGTCCGACCCCTCTTTTTTTAACCTACAAATAAAAATCAAAAAGTTAAAACCCTACACACCCGAAAATGTACGTTTGGCTTGTACCTTCTGTTATCGCCATATTTTTGTGGTGGTTGATGGTTATATTCGACACGTATATTTGAGTTGTATCTCCTGTTGTCCTTGTAAGTTTGTAGCGGAGGGTTTTGTCGTTGATTTTACCTTATTTGTGGTGATATTTGGGCTGATGAAAGTGCGGACTGCTTCCTGGTTTGCGTAGTTTGCCATTGCTTCAGATCCCTGATCATCTGGTATTTCTGTTTTGGATAATGCCAAATTTAAGACTTTGCTTACTGTGGAATTCTGACAGTGTTTGTCTTTCTTGCGTACTTTTTTTTTTATCTCCTCTAGAAGTGCATATAATGGCCTTTGGTAGGCATATGTATAGTTAAGCTTTGTGTAATGGTTGATTAGTATATCTGCAGCTTCTCCAACAATTTTTGAATGAATGTGGAGAACAATCTTCCACTTTTTTTTAACACTTTTTCCACTAAAAAATAGCTGTCCGCTGTTTCAGGATCTGCTTTTTTCTTGAAGTATTTGTTTTTTATGGTATTTAATTTTCACTTCTTTCGACTATTTAGTGTTGGAAGTCTTCCTTTCCGTGGAATTTTTACTTTTATTGAAATATGTTTTCCGTATTGCAAGATAATGATAAATGTTATCGTTGTTTACGTGTTTTCGAATTATAAGCTACTGTTTTTGCTTGTTGAAACATGTTATCGTTGTTTACGTGTTTTCGAATTATAAGCTACTGTTTTTGCTTGTTGAAACATGTTATCGTTGTTTACGTTTGTAGTGAGAGATAACGAACATGTTGTCGTTGTTTACGTTTATAGTGAGAGATAACGAAGAGATAGGCAGAGAACCTACGTTATTATCTCGCGCGCACCAAGAGGATATGAATACCCTTTTACTGTTTTTTTTCCAGGACACGAGCGGGTGGTGTAGTAGTTTGAAACTCAGGTTTATTAGGTTTCGGTATTTTTTTCAGAGCTGGTTGTCAAATTGGAGCCAGTGCTTCCTCAACCAGTGAGTCTTAGTACGTGCTAGTTGTCAGTTCGTTACAATCTCGACGGGATTTTTATATAACTACATACAAATTTTATGAAAAGATGTTTTCAGAGAATTGCCTCGCACGGGATTCGAATCCGCAACCCTCTGCTTGAGGAGTCTATGCATATACCACTACACCACGGCCAACAACGGAAACTTAGTCTTGACCTGGAAGAAAATGGGAGGTTATGAAGTGAGTAGGAATCTCACACCAGCACGAGCCTTGGCTTACGATTGGCGCTGCTATGCCACTGTGATAGGCAGCAGGTGATTGTGCTTATGTGCCTGCTATGGTGATGTGATGGAACTCTTATGAGCACGTGTTTATGGTGCCTATGAAGGTTTTTACCTACAAACGGAAAAAAAATTGCAAATTACAATTCACGGAAAAAGAGATTTCAAATTGCGAAATAAAACATTGTGAGTTGAGAAGGAGAACAGGAGATTGCGTTTTAATATCCAGTCAATTTAACATACAAAAGCGACGAATTCCTTATTTGATATTTTTATTTTATTTTTGAAATTTTGACATTATAATTTTTGCATATTTTAGTTTGAATTTGATTCTTACCGCAGTTTGTCCTCTCACATTCGCTTTCAAACCAAGAATGAAACCAAGAAAAGGCGGGAATGGACGCTTGTCAAATGAGAGAAGCACACTCTGAGGTACGAGGGAGATTACAATACTGACAAAGGTGTGTTTATTTTGAAGAATTTTAGGAGTCATGAAGTCGTTCTTTAGCAAACATAATCGCAATCAATATGGAAGATACTCAAAAAAAATCTGTTTGCTATTAGGTGTGAAGGCCTTTATAAAGTTTTGTAAACTTTCTATCGAAATCTCGGTTTTCTATGCGGTTTAAACAAAATATAAAGCTTTTTTTAAAACTGCAAAAAGTCGAAAAATTAAAAAATTTTCCTCAGTTTTCATGCCTCTAAATACCTGTTTCAGGAATATCCAAATGTTATTGTAGATTTATATCATATATATGAATATAGCATCCATTTTTTATAAGATTATTATAACTATTATTATTATTAAATAAAGCCTAATTTGTAATCAAAAATTATGAGTCGCCAATGTCTTCTGTTGCCATCCATTTTTCCTTTCCGCTGATTATTGTAACCAAAAGGTTTACTTTGTATCGCTTTGCCAGCGGGGCTCGGTTGATATCCCTGGGGCCGTTGACACCTGCTACCAACTTCTGGCTCACGAAGATGTCGGTTCTAAAGTGCAATTTGAAATGTTAACAACGAGTAGTGATAAAATGGTTTAAGTAAAATAAATATAAAGAGAAGTAAAAATTATTGACTAAAGTGATTGTATTGAAAGGAATATTCTGTTTAGTAACTGATGTGGGGTAGGACTTCTTGATTGTGTAAAAAAAAGATTTTGTGATTTTTCTAAAAAGCTATCATGAGAGCGTACATCAGAAGCAATTGTTTGAACAAAAGTGAAAGGTGGTCCTGGTAGCCATCGACTCTATTTTATGAGAGAGTGGGTAAGACCCTAGTGAATCCAAAAAGTGATATGGTTGCTGTAAGGATTCGAAATCCAAAGACATTTAGTGTAAAGGTGAAAAAGGGAGAAATAGTGGGAAAATTCGCACTTATTGAGGATATATCGACCAGAATGTAAAAAAATCGTGCAACCCCGGTCACGGATGTCCAAAGTGTGAAAATCAAAAATAAGAGCAGCGTATCCTGGCAAACAAACTAATCAATGAGTAAGCTAATATATTTTCTACACAAGATGGATAATATGGAGGTACGCGACGTCTTTAACACCACATTGCCCCGGTGACGTCCGACCAATCCGTCAACCCTCAAGTCGTCTTCCTTTGGCTAAGCAAACAGAAGCTGCCGAAATGGAGTCGAAGGTGAAAGTCCATGGGCATCTCCAGTGGTTCTCCTGAAGAAGAAAGATGGTAGCACAAGATTTTGTGTAGACTACCGACGTCTCAACGGTAACACCAAAAAGACAGCTTCCCACTACCAATAATTGACGAAACTTTGTTTCACTTTCTGGAGCGAAATGGTTCTCAACACTAGACCGAGCGATTAATGGAACGAAAATTGCAAAGGCTCACGTGAAAATCTTGCCTAGCGCTTCTGGACGACGTTATCGTTATAGGCAAGACTTTCAAGGAGCATTGCCAAAATCTAAAAGAACTGAAAGAAAATAAACAGCGATTGAGAAGCTTTTTGGGACCTGCCACGTATTACAGAAGATTCGTAAAGGATTTTTCTGGTATTGTAAAGAGCTTGTATCAACTTACGGAAAAGGGCCGAGAGTTCTAAAGAGAGTAAAAAAGCATTCCAAGACCTCAAGCGGCAGCAGTGCAATACCCTCATCTTGGGCTACCCAACACCGAAAAGGAAAACTTAGCGCTCAAAGGGCTTACTTGACTACTTTTAAAATGCCGGAGCACGTGTTAAGTTTTTCGGAAAATTGGATGTAGAGAGGGAGAAAAAGATATTTGGGCTTAGGGGTAATTTCGCCCCATGGCAAGACTAAATTAATGGTGCAAATTGACTTGATGTTGCATTTAGGCTACCATTCATCTCACGAGATTTTAGTTGCCTGAAAACAATTCTTTCGGGCACGGCTGGTATTGAACCCCGAACCATCCAATTGGGAAGCCAATACATTACCACTTGAGACACGGCTACCCACCATAAGCATCTCTATGGACAAAAGTACAAACCACGCAGCTCTGAAATGACTAAGACAATTTAAGAACCCTGAAGCCCAAGCAGCGAGATAGATCGAATAGTTACAAGGCTACAACTTTAAAAGCAACACTGCAAGGACAAGCTCCACTCGGTGCCGTGGAATAACATTTGAAAAGTGAAATAAGACCAAGTTTTGAAAGTTGGCAACGACTGTCAGGCAGGCGTCTACAACTTCAAGTTTGAAGGAGGTGGCTCGCTTCGCTCGTAAACAAAATTTCACCCTTTTCTCCGTAGGGTTTAGATGCTCACGAGACTTCGTCGCTGCGCTAGGGAATGGCGCCTATGGCTTCATAGCAACTGCATTTTAGTTGTAATAGTAATTGGTCGATTTGACATGGTACCGTTTATTTTAATCATTTTTAGCATGATATGATGACAATTGATTTGTATTAAAACAATAATAAAAACAATGAAAAATGTAATAAGCCGATTCGATCGCTAATATTCAGCCTTACTTCATTTTTACAAAGTGAAATAAAGCCAAATTTTGGAATTCGGCGTAATTGCGCTCGGCTTTTTTCACGGCATCTAGAATAATTTAAACTATTAAAATTTGCCTTCTTATTTATTTAATTAATTAAAGAGAAAGAAGCCCACCTTGGCTTTATTTCTCAAAACAAGTCGGCGTTATTTCACTTTGCCTTATTTCATGGCACCGCTCCACTCAAACGCTGATGCTCTTTCTCTTGTCGACTGTGCGGAGTTAAGTGTGAACACTGCAACCGCAGAGAAGGCGAAGAACAGCCAACTATCCAAGCGATCAGGACTGAAACTGTAGATCGTTGGAGTACAGGGGAAATTCATTCTTCCCAAAACTGTTCCAAGGTCCAGAGTCAGCCAAGTAACCATTAAATACAGGACGGAATCTCAGGAGGTCTTTTGGGAATAGACAAAATGTTTTTGAAGATAAGGGAACATTTTTAATAGTTAAGCGCAAAACAAGATATCGAGAATTGGTGCAAAGTGTGCATAAGGACTGGGACCAACACCATAAAGGCGGACCGTAGTTCAACAGGACATACACTATCCGAGATATTATTTGGTCAAACAGTTCGGTTGCCAAGTGACACGAAATTCGGATCGCCGCTTAGGAAACCCAAGGAGGTAAACAACTACGTGGATGATTTGCGCAGCAAGATTCGTAAACTACATGAAAACTCCCGAAAAAAAGATGAAGCTAGAGAGCAACCGCATGAAGACTAGATGCGACATCAAAACGAAGAAATTTTTCGGCCTTAACGAAGGAAATCTTGTGTGGCTGTATAATCCTCTGGGTAAGAAAGCCAGCTCGCCAAAACTGCAACAGGATTGGGAAGGTACATACAAGGCGATAAGCCTCATTAATAAAGTTGTATACCGGATCCAGTGTGGAGATCGGGGGAAATAGAAGGTCGTTTATTCGAATGGAAGATGTCGGTTTAACGGAATGATGAACGACGAAGTTGTTCGAAACGAATGAACGAACGAAGAACTTTAGAGAGGGAGTAGTGCGATATCCATTTGAATGTGAACACCGTCGTCTTTATTTGAATAACAGAAGATTTCCTTATTTGGATAGCAGAAGAATCAACCAACAATGGAAACGTATAGCGAATTGTCTGGCAAAATTGATATTTCTATGTAACGGTGAATGGTTCATATTGTTCTCGATTGGTGTAAGGAGAGTATAAACATCTGCATCTCCCAAGATATGAAAGTCGGTTCTAAAGTGGAATTTGAATAGTGAAGAAAGTGATTAAGTAGTTTAAGTAAAAGATAAAGTTTAGGAAGTAAAAGATAAAATAAAAGCTACTGTATTTCTTAATTTTAATTGTATTGATTAAAACGATTATATTAAAACGAATAAGCTTATTATTTGTAAACACCTTAACATTTTACAGTATTGTTTGTCAAACAAGATTTTTGTATGCCAGCTATCGACTGTGTTGGGCTTCAAAGCAAAAAGAAGTTTTCAGTGTTACATATGAGTCCAAATTTCCCAACTTCTAGAGAAAAACTAAACGAAAACTTCAACTCCTGCACTTTAAATATAAAATATGTTTGAAAGCGGTAAGAGCGAATGCTGAATTAATATTTTCATTAAAGTCGCTATTCCTCCACTCTGTGTCTTGTTCATAGATAAACTAAACATAGATGGCAAATTCTCTAGATATTGGAAAATTAAAACCGGTTTTCTCCTGATCGCCCCCGTCAGTTCGAACCTGTCTGAGAATACGTTGTGAATTGTCAACAATGTCAAAATTCGAGAAGTGACGTCTCGCAGTGAATGACGCGGTGAATTCCCACTTTGACATTTGACATGTTTACAGCTCTTATTTCGTGTAAGTTGCCAACTATCATTAATGTAGTACAATATTTGCCTTTATTATATTTTCTAGGACAACAAAAGAAGAAAAATCAAGACATCTGGATCAAGAAGAGATTATTTCCTACAAAATACATCTGCCATCAACAAACTGTTTTAATGGAGATGTGGCAAAAGCAGTTGCAATTGTTTGTTTACATTTTCTTGTGAGTAAGTAAAAACATTTTAGTTTCAAAATAATTTATTTAACTTCTTTTTTACAGTAGGAACAAAATATAAGTAAATGTGATACTCAAGAGCTTGGAAGAAATGTAGATAAATTATACTAACTGAAAACGTGTGAGTAAGAATTATACATTTTTTTTTAATAATACATTTAATGCCTTTATCTTTGCAGATTCAACATTTGTGGTACAACGACAGAATTTATTGTTCTTACTGTACATTAACGAAATGTTTAATAAAAATACTAAATGCCTTTTCCTCGATTTTTTTTTTATTTTTTTTATTCAATAAATGAAATAAATTTAAAGAAATTGTTTTTTTTTCTTGGGTTATGCAACTTAACACCACTTTTGAGGTATTCACAGCGGTGCGTTAACCGATTTTTTTTTACTAGGTGTTCGGTTTTCTCTGTAGGCATATTGCACCCATTCTGCATTCTGAAAAATGAAGAATAAAAAACAGTTCCATAAGAATGGACATCAGTTTTCTTTAAAGATGGCTTGCTGAAAGAAATTTGAGTGACGGATCGCAAATATCTCTATAACTATGGGGTGGTTCATCGTAAGGTTTGATTTCCAATAGACTTTTTTTGACAGATCACGAGTGACTCCTATCAAACTGCTTTGTCATTTTTGTTCAGTATCGCTTGGGAAATCAACACGCATTGTGAGATAATTTAAACTTAACGTGCTTCCTCACATGCCGGCCGGTACCAATGGATGTGGGTCTTACATCTTAAACTGTAATTCTTGTTCTTGTTGTTTTCACTTCTTATTCTTCTTTTTATACCCCTCTAAATTAAAAAAAAATTAGTTTTACTAAATAAAGGAATAAGAATTTTTTTTGCACTCACATTTTTGTTCCTTCTTCAAAAAAATATTGACATACGTTAATTCCACCACGGTGTGGGTAAATTTTTCACTCACCATGAATGCTTTTATCAGGAGAATATGTTCCGAAAAAATGTAAATTACAATACACGAATAAACTGGATTATTAGATTAGATAGCATATATGGTATATAATTCAATACCATTTTAATGACTTTTCATAAGATCTATGAAAAAATAAATAATGATTATTTGTGAAAATATAACTATACACAAACCTTTTGCAAAACTGGATTTAAAATATTGGTAACGGCAACAAACAAAACAATAAACAAGGCAAACATAATATGTCGTAATCCATTTTTTTTTTTTTTTTTTTTTTTTTTTTTTTTTTTTTTTTTAATTTGGATGTGACTGGACGCATTTAGCTTACAATGTAGAAAATAAATCTGAATTACATGTTAAATGGTAATTAACTTACATGAATTTTTAAAATTCAGAAACATTATATACGGTTAACAATTTCAATTTTAAAATACCTATTTGTATGATGCTATCGTTTGACCGATTCCAAAGTAAACAATGCTGTACGATTGTCATGTTTCAGAAGTCTTCGACGGTTCTGGCAGTCTATCTTCGTAAAAAATGTTCCGCAAATAGAAATTGCAAAAGACATATTTTCTTAAGCTGCTTCTTGACTCCTTTTGAGAATCGTTAGAAAATATATCCAAATTAGCTGCTCAGTTTTTGCATCCAAAAATGTCCGAGAAGAAAAAAATCGATGTAAATACAACGCTGTACATTCAACAAATATCACGTTGTAAGGCTAAAATTTTGCGGGTTTGTCGTGAATGTTAATGAAATCAAATCGGCCTAGCGAAAGCTGCGTACATAGTACGTAGATACACACAATGAACTGAGTACAAATCCTACACCGCTAGAACGAAACCTTTCGTCAGCGAAAACAAGACTTTGCTGATGAATACAAAAACAAAGGATTTAACTTAAAGGACTTTTTTCAGAAGAGTCAAAATTGAACATTTATGGATCAAATAGGTTTTCGAAAGCGTGAAACAATCAAATAAAGCTTTGAATCTAAAAATACAACGAAAGGCTTTATGTTGTGGGGCTAAATGTCCACAGTAATTAAGTCATAGTAATTTTGCAGGAAAATTTGCTTCAAAGTAAAAAAGAAATGGTTATCAAATTACTTCCAGCAGGACAACGATCCCAAGCATGTCGCACAAATGGTGAAGATGTGCTTGATACATTAAATCCTTAACTTTCTAGTAACACTACAACAAAGCCCTGATCTTAACCCAATAGAACCTCTTTGGAATCATTTAGAAAAGATCTTACAAAAATATGTCATTACATCAAAGCCTCAGTTAAAAGCCTAAACAGATCTGTTGAAAACAATTATAAACTGAATTCTCTCGATAAAACTAACACATGGGCTAAAAAGTCGTTTTATAGTAAAACACAAATTTTTTGCAAAATTCAACTTCATTTATCAATATAGTTGCCTTCGAGGGCGATACACTGATTGAAACGATTTTTCAATCTTTCGATACCAGTTTTGTAGTACGATTTCGGTTTAGCCTCAAAATAGGCCTCCGTTTCGGAGACTACTTCTTCATCGGTCTTAAATCTCTTTCCGGCGAGCATTCTTTTGATTTTAAGGTCTGCGAACAGGCAATAGTCACTGGGGGCCAAATCTGGAGAATAAAGTGGGTGGGGAAGCAATTCGTAGCCGAATTGATTCAATTTTGCCATCGTTTTCATCGACTTGTGACACGGTGCATTGTCTTGATGAAATCACGTTTCCTTTTTCTTCAAATGCGGCCGTTTTTCTGCGATTTCGTCCGTCTTTCAAACGCTCCAAAAACGCAATGTAATAGTCGCTGTTGATAGTCTGCCCCTTTTGGAGATAGTCGATGAAAATTATGCCATGTGTATCCCAAAATACGGATGCCATAACCTTGTCAGCCGGTTCTTGTGTCGTTTTGGACGAGGTTCGTCGCCTGCTCGCCACTCAGCTGACTGCCGACTTGACTCTGGTGTGAAGTGATGGGGCCAAGTTTTATCCATTGTCATATACCGATGCAAAAATTCGGCTTTATTGCGGTTGAACAGCTTTAAACACTCCTCTGAATCATCAACACGTTGTTGTTTTTGGTCGACTGTGAGCAAACGCGGCATCCACTTTGAACAGAGCTTTCGCAAGTCCAAATATTCGTGTATGATATATCCAATACGCTCTTTTGATATCATAAGAGCCTCAGCTATCTCGATTAACTTCA
Organism: Volucella inanis; assembly: GCA_907269105.1. Classification (NCBI taxonomy): domain Eukaryota; kingdom Metazoa; phylum Arthropoda; class Insecta; order Diptera; family Syrphidae; genus Volucella; species Volucella inanis. Next base: position 76,146,710 of record OU026153.1, read on the forward strand.
CTTTACGGTCATTCGTAATCATTTTGTGAACTTTTTTAATGTTTTCATCTGAAACAGCCTCTTTTGGACGTCCACTGCGTGCATCATCTTCGGTGGTTGCATGACTTTTAAATTTTTCAATTCACTTGCGAATGGTTAGTTCGGCTGATGCAAAGTCCGGGTAACATTTATCAAGCCATTTCTTTGCATCGGCTGAATTTTTTTCCATCAAAAAGCAATGATAAATCAACACACGAAAATGCTTTGAATCCATTTTTTTCACATTAACAAAAGTTGCTTCACTCACAACGCTATATATCGAGAACTAATCGTCCGACAGCTGTCAAATTGGTATGGTGCCCTCTCTTAGAAACGGCACTGACTTTTCAGCCCATGTGTTAAATGAGGCTTGGATATCAAAAGTCTTACTGCACATTGTATGTTGGTTATTCCGGGACTTTTAACAAAAAAGCCCTTGATATACCACTCCTTATATATTTCATAATATGTGAAAAGAAAGCATTTTAGAAATTTTTGGAAAACCTTTAAATTCAATGAAAATTAAAATGTTATCCTAAAAAACTAAAAATGATAAAAAATGTTAATTTATTAGTTAATAGTATGTATTATTTAATTAATTTTTTTTTAATTATCACATGTCAAACTAAAAGAACAACACTAAAATTGAATTTAAAAGATGCCCTTCATTAACAATCCTTTTCATTGATGTCCAGTGTTCAAAATTTGTGCCTAAACCCGAAAAATGCTAATACTATACAAATAATTAACAAAACAAGCTTATGTTTGATTTCAAAATTGTAATAGTTGCAATCCATTTATATCTTCAAGTGAAACGTTCAAAATATCATTTTAAAGTCCTTTTTTAATTACTATCTCCTTTTTGTGCACTTGAAACAAAAAAAAGAGGTTTCTTTCCATGTATTCTATTATCCTCACTTTTCCACCACTGAAATAAATATTCACCAGCTTAAATATTTTTCCTTTTACTTTATTTATATGTAATAAATATACCTAGTGAATATTACGTGAAATTTGCTCTCATTTTGGCCATTCTGACAGGTTCCAGAAGCGGAGAATGGATTCGTAATTCACTTACAGTACGTCTGAGCGAAAGTTCCGTGTTTGCAAATGTAGTAATAGAGTTTGACATCTATTTTAGTTTATCTACGGTCTTGTTAGACGTATTAAGGTTAGAGTGCAGCCAAGTTTCACTTACAATTTCAATCTCAATATTGTTGCCACGCAAAATATGACAAACTCTTTACTCGTAGAGTTTATAGTTCATAGTTCTCTACATTTTGAATCAATCGGATAATTTACTGAGATATAATACTATTGTATCTTGCTACTGATAAAAAAAAATAAAAATTAAAAAATAAAAATAGTGTTATAACTGTGAATTTATACTTTTATGGGAACATCTATTGGAAAAACCCATATATTCAATAGCTGAACAAACTCATCCGATGAATACCATATAATGCTGTATCATCAGCAAATAGACCAGTTTTGTATAATGTCTGCGTAAAAAATATATATAGTACTAGTCCTCGAATTCCAGAGTTTATATTTTTGAGGAATAATTTCCATCAATGCATACTCGAAAGATTCATTTAATTACTTTAGTAACTAATTGTGATATGTGACCAGCGCTATCTATACTTGAATAACAGAAGATTTACATATTTGAGTAGCAGAAGATTCAAACATCTGTTAATGGAGATTGGAATCGAATTTTCTAGCAAAATGGAAATTGGTATGGATTGCTGGATGGTACAGAATATTCTCGGGGAGTGTTAGTTCATAAGCCGAATTTGAAATGTGATTTACGAGGAGTGATAAAGTGGTGTAAGTAAAAAATAAAGACAAGTGAAAGTTGTTGAGGAAAACGATTGGATTGTAAATTATAACTGTATTAAATAAAGTGGTTATATTGAAAGAACAAATTCTATAAATTTGTCCCACACAAATATTTTCATCTACATATATCAGAAGTGGGATAGGACTTATTGTGTGTGAAAAAAAAATTGTTTTGTGATTGTTTGTAAAAGACTGAAATAATGGGTTCAAAACTATTGCATCAAAAATCTCAGCATCAGTGAAGGAAGAAGTGATTTGGTGCTCCGACTCCAGGATGCTTTGAACAATGTTGGACGTAATACATGCTCCTTTGACTTGGACAAGGAAGATCAAATGAGTACTGTCGGCGACATGGCTGCGATGTTGCAACTCCTCTTGTCGAAAATGGAAGAACAGAAGAAATAAACAAAAATTTGATGAACAAAAAAACAGTCTCGAACAAAAACGAGAATTATGTTGATGCAAAATTTGAACAAATGGATAACAAAAATGATCAATTAGCAAAAGAGCTCGACACAGTGTGCAAACGAAAACAATGAAGAGAAATTCTTTCCCCCAACAATGACTTTGCAGGATCCTGCAGCAGAATCGTTGCAAACAATAGACATCGACAAGGATAAAGATTTTGTGGCTTTAGAAAAGGCTATCGAGAAAAGGACCACCATCCAAGTCCCGCTAGCAAAAAAAAAAATGCAAGAGGTTATACCACTCTAGGCTTTTCAAAAAATCAATTTGTTTTTATTAGTTTCGTTTTATTGCTTCGTTTTGACCTCAAAAAAGAAATTTCAAAAGATTATGACCGGGAAATATCTAACAGTACTTGTTTTTCAAAGTATAGTACAAGGACGCCAGGTATGAACTTCTATAACCTAAATTTTTAAACGTATTTACCTCAAAACTGCATTTTTTAAGTTAGCCGCCCCCTTAACTTAACAATTTTCAACAAATAAACCTAAAATTTTAACTAGATCTTTAAAAATATAACATGTAATGTGTACCTTATTTATGTGTGTATTATTTATGATAAGTGCGTAGGATTTTTTTTTATATGGCATAGTGCATTTGTTAATAAACAATTATGTGGCAATTTTTTCTGGGAATTTCGGAAGTTTGATTTTAGAAGTGCGCCAAAATGTTTGTGTGTGTACAAATGATAGAACTTATTCCTTTTCAATGCAATCTCTTTATTTAATACAGTTATAATTAACAATCCAATCAGCTAACTTATCAACTTTCATATTTCGAGAACAATGTGCAATATTTACACTCCAATGACATATTTCGAGAACAATGTCTGCCATCCAGCATTCCATACATTTTCTACTTTGGTAGAAAATTCGATTCTACTCTCCATTCACCAATGGCTGATGCTTCTGCTATCGAATTCTTCTGCTATGAAAACATAGGGAGCGCTGCTCACTTTCAAATTAATATCACACTGCTCCCTTTCTAAACTTCCTCATTCATCATTCTATTCAAATGGACTACCTTCAATTTTCTTCGGTCTGCACGCTGAATACGGTACACAACATCACTAATGTGGGTTATCACCTTGTAGGGTTCCTCCCAATCATGTTGCAAATTTGATGATTTTCCTTTCTTACGCAGTGATTTATACAGGCACACCAGAACCCCTTGCTAAACCCGGAAAATTTCGCTTTGATGTCGTATCGAGTCTTCATGCATGTTATGAATCCTGCTGCGCAAGTCGTCCACGTAGTCATTCATCCCCTTGGGCTCCGTAGGTGGGGATCCGAATTTTATTTCTCTTGGCAACCGGGCTGTTTAGCCAAATATCGGTTGCCATTAAAGGCTTCGGGAAACGGGCCGGTTTTTCCCTCTATTTGCCTGTGACCCCAGTGCGGAAAGTATTTTGGTCGTATCGTTTTTTTGTTGTTGTTCCACTTTATCGCACATACAGCAGCGCATCCTACGTCTCTCCCGTGGAGTATTTCGTTGTTCGGTACTTAGTCTTGAGCAGAAGCATTCGCCAGATGCTACTTCCCCGACAAAATGTATTCCTTTCAAAGCCTGATTGGTTGCTTCCATCGCTACAGCAAAGGCTAGTGCTTCAGCAAGTGATCTTTTCCCGGACACCCTTACTGCTGACTGTAGCTCCGAATCTGCTATTCCTCTGATGAATGCGTCCTTTCCCATTTCGTCGATTATTTATTGGCCTGCGGTGTGATATTACAAATGTGCTAGTCTACTGACGTCTGCTTGGAACTAGGGCTACGCAATTGAACTTTGTAAACTACCCGCATGTGGCTACCCCCAAACCGTTTCTTGATAGCCTCCACTAAAGCCATATAGTCTCTATGCTTTTCGAAGCCTATTGTTTGCAACAATTCTACTGCAGAACCGTACAAAGCCATTGTTAGAGCAAAGCCCCTCTCCTCATTGTCCCAGTCGTTCGCATAAACAGCCATTTCATGAGACCATGAGTTCTGGCTCTCGAATGAGGGAAGTTTCAGCACTTTTCTCCTTGGACCGCTTAAAGAACAATCTCGCAGTTTCTTTTTTCGCACTATATCGAGCTCTCTTGCCAGTTGCAAAGTATACTTTGCTGTATATTTGTTCGAGTCTTTCGTTGATGTCTTCGAACTTTCGCCGTAAAATGTTTTTTTGTTCTTCCAGATTTTTCTTCGGTCCTCCATTTTTGTTCGAGGCTATCCTTTTGTTCGACTAGATTTTTGTTTTGTTCTTCCAGCTTTTATTCAAGACAAAGGTTTTATTCGTCGAATTTTTGTTCAATGCTGTTTTTTTATTTATCCAGATTTCGTTCGAGACTACTCTTTTGTTCGTCTTGATTTATCTTCTGTTGGTCCAATTTTGACAAGAGGAGTTGCATCATCGCAGCCATCTGCGATGTCATCTTCCTTGTCAATGTCAAGGGAGTATGTATCTGGATCATTTCTATCGTTGTTCAAAGTGTCCCGAAGTCGGAGCACCAAATCACTTTTTCCTCCGCTAGCGCTGCGGTTCCTTTTGTTCAACTCTTTTGTCAACTGTAATAGTTTTCGGCCCATTACAGTTTTTTTTTTTTTTTTTAACAACCACAAAACTGTTTTTGTTTATTTTTTACACACAATAAGTCCTATCCCACTTCTAGCACCAATGTAAAATGTTTGTGTGGGTACAAATGATAGAACTTATTCCTTTTCGATTTATTATTACATATTCATTTTATACAGTTATAATTCAAAGTCCAAACAGTTAACTCATCCATTTTCTTCTTTTCATTATCTTTTACTTAAATTAAATCGTAAATCACATTTCAAGTTCAACTGACGAACTGTCTTCCATACCTTATGGATCCTGATATTTATACTCCAATCCCATCCAGGATTCCATACATTTTGCATTTTAGTAGAAAATTCAATTCTTCTCTCTATTCACCAATGGTTTATGCTTCTGCCATCGAAATTTTCTGCTATGGAAACATAGATTACGCTGCTCACATTCAAATGGATATCATAATACCAAAAAATTCTATGTAATTCTCTAGCTATTGTTACGTAAAACGAAATAACATTAAGTGACTCATAACAATTCAAAATGTACAGGAGCTTTTGGTACGGGCGTAGGCCCTTCCAAAAAAGAGAGGTCAATTGAGAAACGCTGCAGAGCTGCCATTTTAAATAAATTATTATTAACTCTTAACAAAAGCTAAAGTATATAAACCAACCATAAGAAAACCAAATAACACCTGGGCAAGAACCAATACTGACAAAGAATAGTTGCCAACAGCATATGTATTTAAAGACACTGATCTCATACAAACCTCGTGTTTCTCATCTAATATTTGTAAGTACAAAATCAAAAACTTGTTTTTTATGCTCTAAGTAGTCATTTATTAAAATGGAACTACATATAAAAAAAAGATTAAATTAAAAACTGGTGTCAGAAGTGCGATAGGACTTATTGTCTGTAAGGAAAAGTGTCTTGCGATAGTTTGAAAAAGCTATATTGGTTAGGAATCCATTGCAGTTGCCCCTCGTCCAACTCAAATTCGAATTGAGCAAAAAAAACCTCTGCCCTAGTGGAGGAAAAGGCGACTTGGAGCTAGAACTTTAGGGTGCTTAAAAAAACGATGGTCATGATCCAGATACATACTCCTTTGACAGTTTGGGGATAGCCACATACAGGAGGCTTACAAGGTCTAATTGCAATGCCGAATGCAGCAACGAGGAGAAACATTGCAGCAGCTCCAAGTAGACGTGAGTAGACTGGCAAATTTGTCATACCCCACCGAAGGCCAGGAAGCTATCCACGAAACGGCAAGGAACGCATTCATCTGAGGGACTACAGTTTCGAAACTACAATTAGTAGTAAGTTTGGCCGGTAAAAGAATCCTTGTTGAAGCACTTGACTTCGCTCTGTCGATAAAAGGAGCCAGTCAGGCTTCCAAAGCAACACATTTTGTTAGGGAAGTAGCATCTAGTGTCGAGGAACGGAATTTTCTAAGACGAAAAATGCGTGGCTGGAACATCAGTTAAATAGGACATCTTCAAACACAGTGTAAGGATCGGGTGCAATTAAGCTGCCCGGACCGTGGAAACAAGCAAATACAGGAGAAAATCCGCAGAAACGGTTATCAAGAAGCCGGTACACATTCCTGAAGACATCAGTCGCGAAATGCTTAAGCAACACTTCGCGGGGCAGAAGTTGACGGCTCTAGGACCATCATCCAAATATCGCTAGCAAAACGATGCAATGAAAGCCTCCTAGTAGAGGTAGTCAGTGGATATAAAAAACGGATGGCAATAATAAACACCGGTCCCACGGCCTCAGTCATAAGGAGGGATCTGGTGCAGAAATCCTGGTCGCATAACACCGGCAGTTACAGCTTGAGAATAGCTACGGGAGAAACGACTTAAGTATATAGGGAAATCCGTATAAAAATCCAACTGGCCGAAATAGCCTTCTCTCACGTTCCTCTGGTGGCTGACATATACAACGAGTGCATTTGTTGGGGTAGGTAGGGTTAATATTTGTGTAAACTGTGTAGGGTAAAAAATAGGGGTCGAAAAATACGGTTGGAATAAAACACGTCTTTTCCTCTTGATGTTACAGCAAAGAGTTTTAATTTGTTCTATCGGGAATAACATCCATTTTGACTTTAAAGCGCCATACAATACATTTGTATTATAATCATAGGCTAACGTTACGTTTATTCGTTTACGTTTAAGTTAAAATATTACATATGTTACATTTAGTTTAGTTTAAGCTTAGTTGTTAGTAAAGCTATTAATTTACAAAATAAAATGGTGTTGTATATCCGAACATGCTCCCGCCCGGTGGACGATTTTTGTTCGCGAATGTACTTAATTATGTACCTTACTGTGCCCAATTGCAGTTGGGGTATTTTGTACTTATTTTGACAGAAGGGTTGTGTGTTGTGTGAGTGTGTTTACTTTCAACATTTAAATGAGACAATATCGTGTAAGACAACAATATGAAACAATACATGTAGCTGACAAGGATAGCAACATAACAATACGGGCAACAAAGGGAGATGGAATGTATGTCATCTGTTTTGTTTTGCAAAAATGCAATAGTTTGTTACCGTCATAAGTAAACTAAACTAGATATCAAACTTTCCAGATGTTGGAAAATCAATTTTCTCTTGATCGCCACTATCTGTGAACCTGTCCGTGAATACGTGTGAATTGTCAACAATGTCAAAATTCGAAAAGTGACGTCTCACACATAAAAATGACACGGTGAATTCCCATTTTGACATTTGTCATGTTTACAACTCTTACTTCGTGTAAGTTGCCAACTATCATTAATGTTGTAAAATAATTTTCATAATGATATTTTCTAGGACAACAAAAGAAGAAAAATCAAGACATCTGGAGCAAGAAAAGATAATTTCCTACAAAATACATCTGCCACCAACAAACTGCTTTTATGGGGATGTGGCAAAAGCAGTTGCAATTGCTTGTTTACATTCTCTTGTGAGTAAATAAAAACATTTTAGTTTCAAAATATTAATGTGATACTCAAGAGCTTGAAGAAATGTGTATAAATTATACACATTTGAGTAAGAATTATTCATTTTTGTTTAATATTACATTTAATGTCTTTATCTTTGCAGATTCAACATTATGAGTACAACAGCTCTGACAGAAGTGCTTTAAGAATATATTTATCAAATGCTGACCAAAGACATGTGAGTAAAAAGTATATATATTTTAGTTTAGCCATTTATTTAATGCATTTTTCTATGCAGATTCATTATTTGTAGTACAACGACAAAAATTGTTGTTCTTACTGCACATTAACGAAATGTTTGATAAAAATACTAAATGCCTTTTCCTCGATTTTTTTATATTTTTTATTCAATAAATAAAATAAATTTAAAAAATTGTGTTTTTTCTTGGGCTGTGCAATTCAACAACACTTTTGAGGTATGCACAGCGGTGCGTAAGCCGATTTTTTTTTACTAGTTGTTCGATTTCCCATGTAGTCCTATTGCACCCATTCTGCATTCTGAAAAATGAAGAATAAAAAACATTTCCATAAAAATGGACATCAGATTTTATTTTTAAAGATTGCTTACTGGAAGAAACTTGCTTCTGAATGATGGATCGGAAATATCTCTATAACTATATTTCTAACTCTGAGGTAATAGTGCAAAATGAAATTCTTCGGAAAATTTTTGCAGCACACGTAAGTGCAAACAAATTTAGCTTTTGCAGAAATTTCCATTCAATTCGGAATTCAAGTTAGCTTTTGTATAACATAAACAATTCAGATATTTATTTTTCAGCAGAATATTTGTTTGTCGTACCACTTTGAATAGTTAGGTAGATTGTGTCATGTCTTCTTAACAAATGTTCACTGGGATCGAATATTGTTAATTAACCACTTAAACAACGGAAAGTAATCCAAACACTACGATGATTTTATCCCATTCTCAGAATTGTTATGATTAATATGCGAAGAGCAATTTCACGTAATAAGATAAGTACTTGGTATATAAGTCCTCTTGGCAAAGCATCTTGAAACCCGCAGATTAAGAATATTATATTTCGTGAAGGAACTGGATGTCTCAAATCCATTAGCACACCAATATGACTGGAAAAAATCAGTTTGATTAATTTTTTCAAAGCATTTTTATTAAAACGAATAAAAAAGGATTTAAATTAAAGAAATTATATCATTTATGGTACATAAAAAGAATGTAATTTTTTTTTTTTTTTTTTTAAGCCGAGTGGTATTATGTGTAAAATGTGTACCTATGTATGCGTATGTTTAGCCGATGAAACTGCATTCCTATTTTATAATAACACTATTATAAATAAAAACTAAATTTTTATTCTCTTATTAGAACAACTTTTGAATGCTTATTGCCATAAATTAGATGACCCAATCATATAAAACCGCTTCACCGTCATTTTATTTACGCTTCCGTTAAGTAGTTCGTCTAGTTTCTCTCCCTTTTAGTCAAATTCGAATCAGCTTCGCAATCGAAGAATTTCTATCAATAAGAAAAAATCGATAGGTCGTGAGAGCGTACATATTAGTGGAAAATATAAATAATAAGAACAAACCTTATAGTTGCAAACAGCCTTCTTGGGATTATCACAATGCACGCATGCACAGTATCTCCATGTACGGTAAATTGATTTGCTTGAAAAAGGCGGTGATTTTTACGGAAGAGGTAGAATATAATTTTTTAAAAAAATATTCTTACTATGCATAATATAAACTTACCTGGCCCCCTCGCATCCCGTCTGATACCAATGGATGTGGGTCTTACATCTCAAAAAAAAATGCAAAATTGGATTTAAAATATTGGGAACGGTAACAAACAAAACAATAAACAAAGTAAATATAATATTTCGTAACAAATTCTTTTTGAAAAAAAGCTTGGATGTGACTGGACGCATTTAGCTTACAATGGAGAAAAAAAATCTGAATTATACGTTAAATGGAAATTAATTTACATGAATTTTTAAAATTCAAAAAATCTATCTACGGTCAACAATTTCAATCTTAAAATACCTATTTCTATGATGCTATCATTTGACCTATTTTAAAGTAAACAATTCTGTACTATTCAGAAGTCGTCGACCGTTCTGGCAATCCGTCTACGTAAAAAATGTGTCCCTGTGAAGCTGGTGTCGAGTGACTTGAATTTCCTACAGAGAAAAGTAGCAAATGTAAATTGCAAAAGACATGTTTTCAAAAGCTGCTTCCTGATTTGTTTAGAGAAACGTTAGTAAATACATTCTCACTATTTTTTGTGGCATATATTTCGTTTCCAAATTCGCTGCTCAGTTTTTGCATCCAAAAACAAATATCACATTGTAATGCTAAAATTTTGCGGGATTGTCGTGAATATTAATGAAATCAAATACTCCTAACGAAAGCAGCGTACACAGTACGTAGATATACATAACGAACTGAGTATAAATCCTACACAGCTGGAAGGAAACCTTTCGTCAGCGAAGCAAATAAAAAAAGGATATTCAAATATAGATTTTTGAAAGCATGAAGACAATCAAATAAAGCTTTGAATCCAAAAATACAAGGAAAAAAGTAAAGCACGGAGATGGTGGCTTTATGATGTGGGACTAAATGTCCACTTTTAGGATCGGTAATTTAGTCAAAGTCATTGAGATCATGACAAAAGAAGTATACTAGCAAATTTTGCAGGAAAATTTGCTTAAAATTAAACAAAAAATGGTTATCACGAAAGACAATTACTTTCAACAGGACAAATCCCAAGCATATCGCACAAATGATGAAGATGTGGTTAATACATAATGTCTCTCACCTGCTAGTTACACCACTAAAAAGCCCCGATTTTAACATTGTTTATCATTATATCAAAGGTTCAGTTAAAAGCTTTTTTTAGTGGAATGGTAAGAAATAACAATTAAATTAATTAAGAAATTAAAAGGCTTAAAAGGTACTCAAAAAAGTATTAGGTAAGTCCCTTTTCCGCAAAATTAAGGTATAAACTAACACTTTTTATTAAGTGTATCAACAATTTATTGAGTATGTAATTTAATTCGTCCGGTTTTTTTTTTCAAAATTTGAACGTTTATTTAAGAAAATCATGTACAATAGTATTATTCAAAGTATTGCCCATCCGAAGGCCTGACTTTTCCCCATCTTTCTTGCAATTTGTGGATCCCATCCCAAAAGAACTGCGCCGGCTTGGCAGCCAAGAATGAATCAAGCCAATTTTTGATATTCTGCTCTGATGTGAACAGTATTTCAGTGAGGGCGTTCTGCATCGTCCGGAACAAATTTTAATCAGAAGGGGCAAGGTCTGGGCTATAAAGCGGGTGGGGTAAGACTTCACATCCACTGTTTTCCAAATAGTTCTTAACCGGAATAGCAACGTGGAGCCGAGCGTTGTCATGATGGAAAATTATTGCCTCGTGTCTGGTCGCATATTCCGGGCGTTTTTCGGCTACTGCTCTCTTCAAACGGATTAACTGTGTTCGGTAGCGTTATCTATTGATGGTTTCACCTGGTTTTAGCAGCTCATAATACAGCACACCTATCTGATCCCACCAAATACAGAGCATTACCTTCGCGCCATGGATATTCGGCTTTGCCGTTGATTTGGCTGGTTAGCCGGGTTTCACATATGATTTTTTGCGCTTGGGGTTATCGTAATGGATCACTTTTTCATCACCAGTAAAAATGACTTCCTTTTGTGGCGTTCCAGCAGCGTTTCGGTACAGCAAAACCACCTTTCGACGTCTCTCGGCTTGAGTTCATGTGGAACCCAATTTCCCTGCTTTTGAATATATCCAGCTGCTCTAAAGTGACACTTTAGACGCAGTGACACCCAAAGATTCTGCGAGCTCTTCTTGTGTTTGGCAACAATCTTTATAGAGTAGTGCTTCCGGTTCTTCATCTTCAAACTTTTTTGACTGCCCAGGACGTTCATCGTCTTCCAAGCCAAAATCACCACTTTTCAATCGTGCAAACCACTTTTGGCACGTTCGCACAGCTAGCGCATGTTGACCATGAACTTCCACTAAAATACGATGACTTTCGGAAGTTTTTTTATTTATGAAGAAGAACTCCCCGCAAAAACACTTTTTCAGGCACAAAGTTCGACATATTTGAGTAAAAAAAAATTATTGTTGTTTACGCTTTAAATGAATGACATATACTGAAATGACGTTCAATGACAGTAGCTTTCCAACGCATGTTCCAGTGGAATGATAACAATGGAATAATACAAGTTACGAAATCTCTTAATTACACCAAAACTTGCACGATAAATCAAACTCGTTTCCAATTTTTATGTTCATATGATTGTTTTTTTTTTTTTTCTTTTTTCTTTATATTTTTTCAAAGCGGATGTGATAAGTCCCAAAGCATTTCATATTGTTTAACCACTTCTATAAATTTTTGATTCACTGCTCCTCCATTGTTTACTTATTTAGTTTCGTCGCGTTACTGATGTTAAAAATTGCCCAGCTCATACTACAGCGACGTCATTGTGTTTCAGCAATAAAAAGTTCAAAGTAGATGGTTGGCTAAGAGCGTATTCCAGTATTCCAGGAAGTATTCTCTGCACCAGAGATCTGCAGCGATATATTCGGTATATTCGTTCATTATACATTCGTTTTTTCTACCATGGTGTTGCATTCATGTAGTCATACTAATTGAAGCACTATGCGAGGTTTGATCATTTTTTCTCAGATCATGGCGATGAGTTAGAAAAAAAAGGTGCGAATGTAAATCATTACCGCAATTACTGCGATAGTTTTGCATATATATTTATGCATATGTTTTTGAGTCGATGCATCCTGCACTACCGCATGTTCAAATCGCAGCGTTGTTATGTGCTCGCTCATTTGTTCATACATACTATATGACTCAAAGCAAAAGAATTTTGAAATTTATTTTATTAATTTGTTTTTCTTTTATTTAAAGTTAAATAAAGATGCAAAATTAAATAGGCTTTAAATTAACAGTAATAATTATTTGTTGAAATTTTCGTAATGTGAATGCAAAAATAATATACTATCGACTGTCTCTGGTCCCAGTCTGTTTCTCTTCTCTGTTATTATGTTACCTGCTAATGAAAATGCTCGTTCTGCCGCTGCACTGCTAGCAGGAATTGAATGAATTTGCAGTGCTACTTTTGATAAGTGAGGATGGTTTTTTGCATTAATCCTCCACCACTCAATCAAATTAAAATCTTCAGTTAATTTTACGAGTTCTCTGCTATATTTGTCTACTTCTTCTTCAGGAGTTTCTGGGGTTGCCCGTTCAGATTCTCTTAATAAATCTGAGAAAAAGAACTGAATATCTTATTTCGGGAATGATGATAAATTTGTAATTAAGGAAGTAGATAGGTTTTCTACAGTGTCAGTTGGAGTGTATACAATTTGTGAAACTGATACAGATTAAAGTGTGGCAGGACTTGCCGTATCAACAGTTATTGGTGAAGAGATTGATAATATTGGCTGCGAAGTAGAACTGCGTCTACTTGTGAATTAGAGAAATGCAGGAGCTTTTAATATTGTTGAGGTCGTTTGGTTGCATACTTGCAGCTGGTGGATACAAAAAGAATGCAGTTTTATGCCATAAACTCAAATTTTTTAGCCAAATGTCATCAATGTTCTAAATAACTTTTTCTTTTAAAACCGAAATCCCAGTTATGTCTATAATGTTAGGTGCACAAAGCCTTTTAATTTTGTAAATTGAAGGTAAAACGAAACACAAAGACGGAGAGCTGCAGAGTTGCATTTTCTTAAAAATGATTTCAAAGTCCTTAAAGATATCAACTAGAACTTTAAGTGTTGAAATATTTATATGCAGTAGCCGTTGGCTTCCTTCTTTCTCTGTTAGTACTTCATTGATATCGAACCAATTATCTACAATGGATTTGAACATTGTGTAATGTTCCACCGTGTGGGACATTGGTTCTTCAGAGAAGTTTGCAACTTATGCTGCAAATTGGCTTTTTTAAAGTACTTCACTATTTTTTTGCACGACTCTAATATTGTTTCGTCGAACAACTTATGTAAGACATTTGCTAATAAATGGCAACTGCAGTTCAAGCGAGTGCTGTTTTCCAAAGCTTTTACAATATTTGTTCCTCTGTCTGTTATAAATCTTATTGCTTCGATATTTTGGACACCAAACTCACTAAACAATGTCTTCAAATTTTTCCAAGAAATTATCACTGCTTGACCTTTCAAAATCCATTGATTTCATAACCAAAACAATATCAAATAATTTAAAATCGTTCTGATAATGCAATGTGCTGCCTAAAAAGTTTTGTTTCACATAATTGTCCGACCACACATCAATTGTAGCAGATGCACCACCACTATTCACAACTTCGTTTATTTCACTTCTGAATTGTTTCTTTTTTTCATCTGCTGATTTCTGCACCTTACGCGAAATTGTTGTTGGATCAGGCAGTAAATCATGCACGTCTACGTTTGCACCATAGGTTGCACCTATCTTAATAAAAAACTTCACCAACTTTACGAAGCCCGAACCATTGATAGCCGTAAATGGTCTACAATCTTCAGTAACCCAAGCTGTACATATGTCAATGGCATTCTTTTTGTCATCTGCTGCAAGAGTTTTTAAAACTTCTAGCTGCTTAAAGGCTTGGCAACACTTATGCCGGCTTAGATTTGATGTTTGATGTCCTGAGTATTTAAGTAATTTACGGCACGCTCGGCAGTATACCAATCCTTCCACTATGGTTTCGTCTTCCTTCAAGATTTCGGACAGTATATTCCAAATGAAACTTCTGTGTCGTTGTGACAAGGTGTAAACACCTTTAGCAATTTTCTCAGCAATCAAAGCTGGGTTATCCGACCTTATACCAAACCTATTGATAATATTCTCAATCAATAAAATTTAAGTTTTTCTCTCACTTCTATTCGCATCAGGCGCACAACACTAATTTGTAATACTTTCCGTTACTTTCCTCTAAAAAATGAATGTATCTTTCGGTGACCCTACCCACGCTTATCGCTTTTTTTGTGATTGAGCGTAGTTTCGGTGTATGCGATGTTTTTGTTATTCATAAGCGGTCGCACTTACCAACGCTTCGGCTAAGTAAATATGAACATCTGGTACTGCAGTTTGCATTGATTCAAAAACGTAGCACTCGAGTTTATATGGGAAACATACCCAATCGAATTCATTGTAGAATGTATGGTAACTATAGTATGGTAACACACTTGCACCGCCTTTTTTGTGAATAGATTTTAAGTCTCAAAAATATGATCGCTTTTTTTGTGAGTAGATTTTAAGTCACAAAACTATGATCGCATGCCAATTTCTGCTCCGCACCAAACCCAGTAGTACCCTGGATTACATTAGTGACGCTACATAAGCCCATTTATTTTAGCGATGACATCTTTCTTTCTTTCTAATATTTATCTTCCAGTCCACCCACACCTCAAAAAAACATGTAATAATGTTTTATTTTTTTAATAAAAAAATTTACAATCAATTTCAGTTACATCCTTCGATGAAGGACCTCCGGTCCGATGGGACCAATATATTGATTGATATGGGTATAGTATAATATGGGTAATAGCGTCTGCACTTGTTTGATGTAGTGAAAGTGGGTTTGCGGCATGTGATAAGGTGTGTGTCGGCACGCATTATCGTGTTACTTAGAGAATTAGAAATGATGCGAACTGGATCAAGGCCTTATCGTCAAGCAAGATGGACGTACTGCGATCTGTGAGAAGTTCCTTCAAATGGGAATTCCACGTTGAAGAAGAGGAACCACAAGTGTTGAATGTGGTAGATATATTATACTCACAAATATTTAAAAAAAAAAGAAATAATATTTAAAATGTTTATAAATAAATAAAATGTAAAAATAAAATGATTCCTAAACAGAAAACTATACTTTTTTCCTTCTATTGGGCTTACTATTCTCAAAGAATTTTGAGGTGACAAATGATAGTTCAACACGTATCAAGAGATTCAATTAATATGGACGTAAAGTTGATCACATCAAGGATGTGCCATACAATGATTGGATTGGATTACAACGGTGTAGTGCATCATGAATTTTTGCCAGAAGGCCAAAGAGTAATCAAAGAGTATTATTTGGGCGTTAAATAATTCGTGAAACAATTCGCCGAAAGAGACCAGAAATATGGGCAGAAAACTCGTGGATTTTGCACCATAATAACGCACCGTCGCACAGTGTCATCATTATTCGTAGTTTTTTTGACGAAAAATGCCACAACTACGAATTCACTTGATTTGGCTATCTGTGACTTCTTTCTGTTCAACCGGGTTAAAAAAAACCACTACGGGGAACGCGTTTCAGCAACCGAGAGGAAGTAATGGAAAATATGCAGAAAGCGCTCAGGGACATACCGAAAGCCGAATACAAAAAATGTTTCAAGAATTGGATTATGCGCTGGCACAAGTGTGTTGCAGTCGATGGGGATGACTTTGAAAGGGACAATATACAGATTATGATGAATAAACTTGTATTTTTTATTTTCTGAATAATTTCCGGGAACTTTGATCTAGGTAGTATAGTTTTTAATAGTTGATGTAATACCCATATTACGATTGCTATCAATTTCGACACCATTTAACTCATAACGAATTTCATCGAATAAGAAAGCTATTCCATTATTTACAAGTTTTGTTTTTCAACTGCCATTCCATCAATTTTGAATACAGTACTCTCAATATAGATTTAGCTTTCTGAAGATAAGACATTTCAAATTTAAATAATGTAATTTTTTCGAAACTGTTCAAATATGGTGAATATTCATGAAATTCCAGCTTTGAGATACTCTCGATAAGTCTCGGTTCTTTGAAAATATTTAACATATTGAAGGAAATTGATTTTAATTTTTTAATTTATATCCTAGATATAAAAAAAAACTGTTTGTTTTGTTCTGTAAGACTCGATACTCTTCTGGCAAGTGTTGATTGTATATTAATAGTAGTGGGTGTACTACCTATTCTTGTAGTACAGTAAAATCTATTCTTGTAGTACAAAAAATCATTGTTGTGTTTTAAGATGTAATCGAACTGTTATAGTCTCGCGTCGATTCAAAGTTATTGAATTTATTCTATTAGAGTTTACGGGTAAATAGCGGAGCCTAAACTATATTATATTTAGGACTTACCTTAATAGAAAACGCGTGTAGTATGTGAGCTGGCTGAATATTAATATATGTTTCGTCAATCAAGTTAAATTCGATAAGTAAAATGTTTACTCTTTTTATGTTAACATAAAGAGCTGATTCGTGTAATTTGTTAGGAGTTAATTTTTTCCTACTGAATCCTAAAAGCGACCCTAAGGATTTAGAATGGGAGAAATTGATTTCTATAGTACTATAAATTTACTCTTAAGAGATTATTATTGTTTGCCCTAATTCGAATTGATATTTTGTTTGGATTTTTCTTATTATGTAGTTATTTCGTTACTACCACCGAAATAAAAAAGACTATTAAATGAGCCGATGGAATATACTCTGTAATTAGAGTAGATCTGTTCCCACTTAATGTAAGTGTTGGTGATATTATTGATGAAATAGAAATGAAACAAGTTTTTATTCTTCATTTATTTATATTTAACATTCAAGTAAAAATTGCCGACATAAATGACCGCATTACGTTTTGACAGTTGCTATATTTATATTAAATATTCTTACAAAGATATTTTACAACTTCTATTGATGGTTTTAAATTACCGAAACTATCAAAGTATATATTGTATGTTGATTCTTAACATAGGCTACCTAATGTGATACCTTTCTGCTCTCCACATCTAAATTTCGCTCTTTTTGGTAATTTATCTCTCATGTTAACACCTTGAGAATAATTCCAAATTCCTTAATTTCAATATTGGTGAGAGCACGATTGGGTAGCAAATCTAAAAATTTGTTGAACCTTGAGCTTTAAAAAAAAAGCCCATATTCCTTTTTATAGGGCTGTAGATAAAGTTCTTTACTTTTTTTTAATTCCTTCTACAGCAAGATTGTGACATTTATTTTCTTTCAATTGCTGATTGGCAGCTTTTGCTTCATTTACTGCTTTAGCTATACCAGCAGCTCCTCCAGCAACTGATCCCATCGCTGATTATTATTAACATATGCGATGTCGTGTTCGCAACAAGCTTCATCCAAATGATTCACCCCGCGATCTTCTAGAGCTAAACATTTTTCTAATTTAGTACCTGAACCTCAGAAATTGTATGAAGGAAGATGCAATGCAAACGGTATTTTATTGATTAACGAATTTACTAATCCATGTTATAAAACTTCGTCATTGGTGAGTACGTTGATTATTATGAATATCCAATCTAGAAAACATGACGATTTATACAGAATGCTTTTATTTAATAAAATGAGGTTCATAAAGCAAGCAGATTGTATTAAAGTTAAGAACTATGATAATAAAATCATAGAGAAAATTAAACATAGTGAATTTTTTCGAAATAGTATTCGAGGAATAATTGTAGGCCCATCAAATTTTGGTAAAACTTATGTCATCTTAAGTATCCTTTTGGATCCGAAAGGTTTAAAAATTTAATATATATACCGATATACTCGTATATTTATTCAAAATCACTAAATCAAGCAGAGTATGACTACCATAGAAAACTAATAAAATCCATTCCGGGAATGGGGTATAATGAATTTTCAAATAATTGTGAAATAAAACCTATTTACGAAGCAAAACCTAATTCTTCTTTTATATTTGATGATGTAGAATTTGATAAGCAAAACAACATTCGAGATTATTTCTGCATGGGGCGGCACAGCGAAGTTGAACGCCTTTATCTATGTCTATACTCACATACACATACTCACATAGCATCTGATTCGTGATAATGCTAATTACATAATTCTTTTTTAACAGTATAATCTTAATCTGAAACATATATACAAAGACCATAAAAGTTCCGAGAATTGTGTTGAAGTTGCTGGGAAGATTTATTTTTTATTGTTTCATGAAATAACAGTATGTGGTCGCTCAATTTACATTGTACAATATTCAGAGATTCGAAATATTTTTGCCTTTCAACTGTATCATTATGTATAAACTTATTTAACGTATAAACAATATGGAAAAAATAATTATTAAATATTGAGGAAAATCATGAAAAAAAAAACTCAAATCAAAACAAAAAAAAAATAAATAAAAGAAGAATAATAATAAATATATATATATAATGTAAAAACTAACAACATAAATAGATAAATAAATAAATAAATAAGTAAATGAAAAAAATATTGTATAAATAAATAAATAAACAAAGTAGCAAAGAAACAAAATAAATAGGACATAAGATGTCAATAAATAAATAGTTTACAATGAATAAATAAATAAATTATAAATTACGTTACGCACAGACATAGATTTATACAGACATATAATCATATAATTCATAGGCAAATAAATGTAACAATCAGTGAAATATATTTAATAAGCAAAATACAAACATGTACATCTTAGCTTGAACGAGTCACTTAGCTTGCATATTCTTGAAGAGATCAATTTAACATTAGCCCTATCATGTAAATCTGTAGTGGAGTAATGCCAGGGGAGCATCATCTTCAAAGCTTTGTTCTGAGATATTTGAAGCTTCTTAATGTTGCACGTATTGCACACATTGTACATACAACCGTACAATAATATAGGTTGCAAAATCGTTTTGTAAATTATCCTTTTGTTATCATTTGAAAGTGTTGATTTTCTATTAATAAAGGGATATAACATTTGTATTGCTTTATTTACTTTGTTAAATTTTTTCAAAAACGTGTTTTTTAAATGTCAATATTTGATCAAGAAAAAAAAACCCAGGTACTTTACAAATGGCTTTCATGCTGGTGTTCTAATTGAATGGCTGGAAGAAAACAAGACTTTCTTTTTCGTGTGCAAAAGATAGCTTGGGTTTTTTCTACGTTCAGTTTTATTTTTCATTTGGACAAATAGCTTTACAATATTCCAATCGCATTTTTTAAGTTTATCTCAATGTTGAGACCGAACCCATGCGAAGAAAGTATAGCGATATCATCAGCATAAATAGCAATTTCACAATGCGGAAGTTTTGGAATATCCGACGTAAACAAATTATAAAGGATAGGACCAAGCACTGAGCCTTGGGGCACACCTGCACAAAAACTGACTACATCAGACGCATTACTATTAACAAATACTTTAAAGCGACAATTTGACACAAAACTTTAAACGATTCTACAAAGAAATGGAGGCAAATTATTATTAATCATTTTGTAGATAAGCCCAGCATGCCAAACGGAGTCAAAAGCTTTCTCAATATCCAACAAAATCATCCCGGTTGATTTACCTATTGAACGATAACTATTTATCAGATTGCATATTCTGAGAGCCTGATGCGAGGTACCATGATTATGCCTAAAACCAAACTGCTCATCAGGGTATATTTTTTGTTCTTCGATATGTTTGACAATTTTATCTTTAAGTATTTTTTCGAATATTTTACTCAAATTGCTAAGCAAACTAATTGGCCTATAGTGAACAGGATCATTAGGGGGCTTACCGGCTTTTGGAATAGGGACTACCTTTGCTAGTTTCCATGCATCTGGAAAGTATTGCAACTTAAGACAGGCGTTCATGAAAAATGTAAGAAATTTTACTCCAATTTTAGGCATTTCTTTAGGTAGCGATTTTTTATTGTGTCAATACCACTCGTTTTTCTTACCTGCAATTGGTTTATAATATATTTGATGTCCACCTCAGCAACAAATTCATTTGGAGGAGTATTACAATCAATTTCATTAAAAGTACTTACAACGCCCTCATTGGTGTTGCATTTAAGAAAAGGTATTGTATTTGCTTGTTTTTATTTCTAATTACTTTGACTAAATTTCAGAATGGCTTTCCAGCTTTATCGAGGGTCTTCAACTTATTGTTCTATTCTGAGTTTTGATGTGCTTTTATATTCGTACTTATTAATCTATTGAAATATGCTAAGCGAGTTTTTAAAATTGGTAGGCGATAGTTTTGCCAATTTCTTGTATGGGTATTTCTAATTCTGATAAGATTTAGAATATGATTCGGTAATTTCATTTTTTACAATTTTGGGGGATACTAGAACTTGCTGAAGTTTTAATGTGATCTGTAAATTGTTGAAGTATATTGTCAATGTCTCGTTTGTTTGTTAAAGCTTCTATGGCTGTTGGCATAGTTAGAACTTTTTCTTTTAGTTCTTTTCGAAATATTACCCACTTCGCATTTTTGATATCTGCAAAATATTGCATTCTTTTTACACCCGACCAACAAAGCTTGCAGACAACAGGCTTATGATCGGAACTAAGATCATTGAAGACAACAGGTTGTGAGATAAGACCAGAAACATTTGTTACAAATGAATCTATTACAGAGGGACTAGTACCAGAACTAGTTGGTATAAATATAGGACTAGTGGAAAACATTACAGATATTGATAACATAATAGAGAGGTACGACAGAACATTCCCCCAGGAATTTTCTCTTACACAGCCCCAATCCCTGTGTCAGCAATTTAAATCACCTCCTATAAATTTTCTTAGCTCATTTTTAAATCGGCGCTTTTTTTCCTCCCTAGCAAAGTTTTCTACTATTTTTCCTGGAAAATAGACACAATATATCTTGTTCATTTTATTGTTTCTCAATTTTACTTCAATCCCTATATTTTTAATGATCTCCTAACCAGAATGGCAATACCTCCCCCTCTTCTATTATCTCTATCCACACGTAAACATTTAAAAGCTGGGGTCGATATCCGATCGTTTGGTTTTAACCATGTTTCAGTAACTAAAGCAATATCAATTTTGTTTGTGTTCATGAGATTTACAAATTCAAAATGTTTGTTACATATAGCTCTGACATTCCAAGTTATAATATTAATTTTGTTTCTTGAATTACTTAGCATTATATAGGGTTTTCCAATAGAGACTTGACAACTTTGAATTTAATTTGTGAACGCACTCTTTCACTAATCATGAAACTGTCACTGTCAATTTATTCAGTAAGCTCAATATTTTCATCATGGTAAAGTAACGAGCAACGTCTGCAAATTATAAAAATTTTCTACAGATATTCGGAATCGGTGACTGCAACATTAAGAGCGTTAACTCTATTTTCGGTCGTAATTCTCACCCTAATAAACAGGCAATAACAACTTTAGTGCAAAAAACAAAAATCTACATATTCGTTGTGTGATGTTGCAGTGTCAGTGAGAAAACGGGTTGGTCGAAGTATCTAAAATATCGCTGCCGTTCAGACGTCCGTAGCAAACGATCCAAATCAGTCAATTTCACGGCGTTCTTAAGAATTGGGCATCGCTCAGACCACATTATGGCGTATTTTGCGTAAGGATCTTGTTTAACACCCATACAAGATCAGCTGACTCAAGAATAGAAGCCGTTGGACCATTTGAAGCGATGAACGTTCTCCGATTGGGTTCTGGAAACGATGCGCCAAGATGATAAATTTCATCGCAAAATCATCTTCAGTGACGAAGCTCATTTTTGGCTCAATGAGTTCGTCAATAAGCAAAATATGCCTTATTTGTCGGGTGAAAACCCACATGTGCTTCATGAATCACCACTTCATCCACAAAAAATAACTGTTTGGTGCGATTTACATGCCGGCGGCGTTATTGGGCCATATATTTTCGTCGACGATAACGATCGTCACGTTACTGTGATTGGTCAGCGTTATCGCGCCATGATCAGCGATTATTTTTGGCCCGAATTTTAAGATATGGACTTGGACGACATGTGGTTTCAACAGGATGGTGCCATAAGCCACCCAGCACACGCAACAATCGATTTATTGAAGAGTAAGTATGGTGAGCGTGTTATCTCAAGACATGGGCCGGTCGATTGGCCGCCTCGTTCGTGCGATTTAACGTCACTTGACTATTTTCTGTGAGGTTACGTTAAGTCATTGGTTTATGCCAACACGACGACGACGTTGGAAGAGCTCAGAGCCAACATTGAACGCGAAATAGCGGCAGTTTCGGCCGAAATATGTGGCCGAGTCGTTGAAAATTGGTTCCAACGAATCGACCGCTGAAAACGTGCCCGCGGTGACCATATGAACGAAGTCGAGATCCATTCATAAATGTTTTGATAGTACTTCAAGCCAAAAATAAAGTTTTTGAAATATTTCAAATGGTTTGTCTTTTATTTAAAAAAAGAAGTTGTCAAGTCGTTATTAGAAAACCCTAAACAAGAACTTAAATGTTAATTGAGCGACAACTCTAAATTGGTCTTATTTAGTTTTACATGTACCTAGCTGTGTAATCATCTCTAGTACGAGTGAATTCAATTTGTCTATTGAAAGGAGTTCCTCATTGTGATTGATGATGTTGCTGTTGAATCCGTTCAAATTACTCCGGCGTGTAGATGGAGCTGCTGGAACATGCACCCAAACTTTCTGGAAGTTGTTGTTGGCTTCCACCGCTATCCGCTTGGTAGTATGCGTTGGCAGAGGGGGGAAATCATGCATTGTCATCGGTGGAATATTGTTGTTGCTTTTTCTTGAATCCAAGGAACTGACTTTTGTTGCAGTTTTTTTGCCGCATTTATATGTACTTAATTCAGCTAGCGCATGCACTGTCTGTGAACTTATGATTTCTTTTGCAGTTCACAAATTTGTATATACCTGAGTTCCTACAATCAGAAGTTTTGCAGCTTTCTCACTTTTCAATTCGTATGTGAAATATTGGCAATTTTCGGATTTAAGACCATCGAGTAAAGAACGATATGAAACCATACTTTCACATACAATTTTGATACCAATCGACATCTTTTTAATGGAATAATCACATATCTTTAAAGTTTTCATAAGAGTATGAACGAAGTCACTAGACTTTTGCAGCAGTTTTATGAGGGATAAATAGTTTTGTGGTCTTAGCTGGTAGCACAATATCATTACTATCAACATCGCTATCTGGCAAGCATTGTAATGGACTCCAGTAGTTGGAGTCTTTCCTGGTCAAAACTATTTTGGGCATTAATTTAGGTTTTTTATCTGAGGACATTAATCTGCCCTCAGAATTGGGCGCTCTCGCGCGTTTACTTATTTTGACGGGATTTACTTAGAGAAACAGCAAATTTTCCGTATCAATGCAAAAGCGTTCAAAGCTCCGACAGAGAGACAGAAGTTTTATAGTCGATATAAATAAAGGTCGATATAATAGATCATTTAAAGAGATGGTGATTTTATGAGAGTGTTCACTTATTGAATAGCAGTTTAAGTGAATACATCAGTTTGAAACCGCTCTGATAGTAACATTTGATAGTAACAGACCCTGTTAGAAAGAAATGATTGAACCGATGAAAGAAATTGTAAAAAATATTAAAAGCGCCAGCGGTTCGAATAACAATATAGAAAGAAATGTAGAACAACCTACACGACGATTAAAATTTCAAAGTACTCCTAGAGAAAAAAAACTCAAATTGAATAGAGTTTTAAGTTCTCATCAACTATGGTAACTTCCTCGGTAGAAGAAATTTCATTTAAAATACCTACTAATACAGATAGTGATAGCACAACCATTGGTATGAATCCATCAAATGAGAATCATGACAAAGTCTATGGTCCGTATGCTGATAAGAAATTAAATTTTATGAAGTTGGGTAGATCAGATGTTCATATTAACGAAAACAATGACTTTGTTATCGATGATGAAATTTTCAGAACATGCGTTAATTTTAAAAAAAAATCCCATATATTCAAGATATACTGTTAAGGATTTACAAAAATATCAGCAAATTTAAAAAAGACGAATGTACACATGAAAAACCTTGACAGTAGCTCACAAGTGATACCCTTCAGTAATACCTTTTTACAAAGGTAAAAAGTATAAACAAATTATTCAACCCTTAATTGAAAATCCACCCCAAAATGTGAAAAGCAAAGTTGGTAAATCTTATTTAAGTACAACTGATATGATATATTCTAGGGTTCAATTGTGTGTACTGGGATAACCCAAACGATTTTGTAGACAGATTACAACTTTTGATTACATTCCCAAGCGCAGGTAATAATAGCCTTGTAAATGAAATAAACTCTATTGTAGAGGAGCTACGCGAAGCAAATATCATACAATATATTGTATAAGGACGGAAGAATAGCGGATTAATTGTTATAAGTAAAATGAGTGTCGACAAGTTCGGTTCTTGAGATCCTCCTGGGAAAAGATTTAAAGTATTACCCTCTGGTGATTTTGATATCGAAGGAAAAAATCTTAACAATGTGGGAAAACCAAATGCTCCACATCAGGCAATCAACAAAACATACATAGATGATAGCATTGACTTTCTTAATAATTCACTGATCGTTGTGCGGAAATATATTGATAGTAGCTTTAACAGCCTTATCAATAAAACTAAGACGTCCTTAAAATTACATTTAAATTGATATTTTGATAGAAAACCGAAGGCAATTAGAAAAATTAAGGCACGCTACGATTTGGATGATATTGCAATGAAAAAGTATGTGGGTATTCGGATAGTTAATGAATTTAAAAAATGTCTCCTAGAATTGGATGAAAAACTTGAAAAATATGAGAAATTACTGCATAAACATTTCAATATGCAAAACGTGAAACGTGGTTAATTTACTTACCAAGGTTAGAACGCTTTTTTACTATGACCTCGAGTAATTTAAAAATAACAATGAAAAGAAAATCAAAGAAATCAATTCTGAAATGTTATCCGGCGGTTTAAAACTTGCTGCTTTCTTGCTCTTTCTTCTAGTTTAAAATTGTTTAAATAATTTAAAATCCATTAGTAAGCATCTGTAAGTTCATAAGATATGATGTCTGGCTTAAAAACCTCTTTAATGTTAGATGAGATTTTAAATTTTTTAAAAGTAAATCAACATACACAATATTATTAGAGGAAAATTTCCACGATATTATTGGATATATTTCTTATCTAAATTCGAGAATCTTTTCCACATCTCGTCAGTTCATGGTTGTCATTTTGTAACTGCCCATGATCTTCAAATTTATGTTATGTGTTATATGATTGAAAATAAATTACTTAAAATAAGAAAAAAACTAATGGCATTGTATTAAAGATTAAAAAATAAAAAAAAATATTAGTTTTATATAATCGGCTTTTTTTATTATTTCATATGATGAGTAAACGCGAAGGCGTTTCACTAGGCAAGGTGTTAAAATAATAGGATTAGATGATTTATAGCAAGCAGACTTGGTTGAAATGATACCGTACAGTCAGTAGAACGAGGGACACACATTTAATGACAGTCATTGATACTTTTTCAAAATATGCCTGGGCTATCCATTAAAAATAAAAGCGTCATCACTGGTGGCAAAGGATATGAAGAAAATTTTTAATAGTTCTTTTCGCAAACCAAAAAATTTACACACGGACGATAGAAGGGAGTTTTTAAACAAAAATTTTCAAAAGTTGACGAAGAAACACAATATTAATCACTATTCAACGTATAGTGTATTGAAAACGTCAGTTGTTGAACGCTTCAAAGATTAAATGAGGAAAGAATTCAGCTTCAACGGTAACTACAAATGCTAACACAGTCTTTAAGATTTCTTCAAACATACAACAATTCTTTACGCAGAACAATAAGAATGTAACCAGTCGATGTTAATAAAGGAAATTCCAAAAGCCTTTTATCATCTTTTTTTAAGCAAGATAAAATGGCACCAAAAACAAA
Source organism: Volucella inanis (assembly GCA_907269105.1). NCBI lineage: Eukaryota > Metazoa > Arthropoda > Insecta > Diptera > Syrphidae > Volucella > Volucella inanis. Next base: position 76,173,254 of record OU026153.1, read on the forward strand.
TTCAATGTGGGAGATAAGGTTCGAATAAGAAAATTTAAACATGCTTTTGAAAAAAGTTACACACCCAGCTGGTCTACTAAACAATTTACAATAAGAAAATTTATCATGACAAATCCTATCACATATTTCCTGGATGATTTCCAACGTCACCTCTTTCAAAATTGTTTCTACGAAATGGAAATCATAAAAGGTATGTCATAGGAACAGCGAAATTTAAGTTCTTAATTTTTGTCAAATTCCTGTTTGAAATTTTTATAAAAGATATAGTATGCTGACTCTCAATATAACCGGCAATATTTATTTCCTTATTGTGCCTGAACGCTTCAATAGCTTCCTCCACATTCACGTATCCTGAACCTTCAGAATTAGTGAAAACATCATCTTTATTGGTGTTGGGTGACAAAGTTGTTGTTGTGGTAATATTACTTGATTAATTCAAACTTTAAAAGTTCAAATGACAAATCAATTTGTACCCGATCATGATTTGGTAAAATAATCTCAAGTACAAGGTTTGTCTTAGAATCGTCATTAAGATTAACCAATGGTACTCGCGCCGAAAAAGTAATCCCGATAAGAATTAACAAAATAAAAATGTAGTTATAATTTTTTTTTTTTCCTTTATAGGTGCTTTCACTTTAATGAATAAAATGAAGAACTTTTTTAATATATATTAATAAATCTATTGATTACATTATTTTCCTTTAAAGTTTTTCTGTGAAATAATATTTTTTTGATCTTTTTCATGATTAAACATTACACCTCTTAAATCTCACACCAAATCATGTTATTTTGCATCAACGACACAACCACAAAAGCTTTTTAACCTTTTAAAAAAGTTTTCAAAATCTCATAGGTCAACTTGAATTTTACAAAACACTCTCTTAAATGCTTTACTCCACACCTCAAATTTTCTTTTATTTCAAACACCTGTAAGTCTGCCTCTCTCAATCTGCTCTCATAAAACATTTCATAATGTATGCTTCATCTTTTATAATTAAATCTTGTTTTATATATTTCAAATTACTGTCCGATGATTTGCATTACCATTTTTCTCAAATGTTCCAAGAACAATGCTGTTGTTCGTGTCTGAATATTCAAAGTCATGCTTCTGCTTTTAGGAATTGATTTAGGAGTGCGTCCAGTTCAGCCTCTGCCTCTGACGTTAGGAGTTCGCCTATCTCCTCCATGAGGAACTAGTCCAATTGTTCTGCCAGAGAATCTTCCAGGTTTTCGAGGGATATTGTTTCTCAGTTGGCATTTTTGATTTAAAGAAGTAATATAAAATAAAATAAAATGATAAAATTTCGCATTATTTCCTATTCTTTTAGTTCCAAAGCACGAGGTCGCCACTATTTCTCGCATTCATTTTTTTGACAAATTCCACAAAGAATATATTAAAAAAGGTAAGGAAAACGATTTTAAATACAACTTATTAACATCTTGAAAATTTCGCTCAAAACTGTTATCGCTTAGTTCAGTTACTTTCTTACACAATATGGTCAAGGAGATAACGACCAAGAACATTGTTCGGTTTAATTCTGCGAATTTCTTCATAAATTCCTCAAAACAATGTAGTGGTGGTGGTCAGCAAGATAAAAGAAAGAACAAAATTCTTTCAGCATATATATCATCTCCTAATTTCCTCTCCAACAACGATGATGTTGACAAAGACAACGACGCATTCCATAAACAATTGGAACTCAAAAAAATAAACCAAAACATTATTATTATTTCTAACGTTATAAGCACTTGTTGCTACAAAACACTGTGATAATATTCAAAACCCGCCATCAAACCTTCATCTCAAAACCACCTATCAACCGCCCCTCTCAACAATCACTTTTCAAGCCCCCACAACCCACTCCGCAGGCACGAATTCACGATACAAACACCCCTTTCAAAACCCCCTTCTTCATCACTAAATACCTACTAATTACACAAAACGCTTCGCATTATTTCTAGTTATCTAAACTCCAAATAAGTAACACGAGACCGCCACTATCTCTCGCATTACTTTCTGATCAAAATTGCTATCGTTAAGTTCAATTATTTTCTTATACAATGTGGTCCAGGAGATTACGACCAAGAATATTTTTCCATTATGAGCACTTGTTGCTACAAAACACTGTAGCACATATGTTCCCTCTCGCTCTTCCTTAACAAAAACCCTCGAAAAGCCTTAATTTTTTCCCATGTAGTTCAAAAGAATATTCTCTGCTTTTAGTCCTTTCAAATCATATTATAATTATAATAGAAATTAATTTTGTATTTTATTTGTATTGTTTTTTTCGATAACCGTGACGTGCATCAGGAGTTTTTACTTCAAGGTCGTGTGGTCAATAAAGAGTACTACCTTGAAGTTATGCGCCGTTTGCGAGAATCAATATGAAAAAAACTTCTGAAACTGTGGAAAAACAATTCATGGCTTTTTCATCACGATAATGCTCCTGCTTCCTCCTCATTCACCGTTGATTGTGAGACATTTTTTTGGCCAAAAATAGCACGACAATCATGCCTCAGCTGAAATATTAACCGGATTTGGCCCCATACGACTTTTTCCTGTTCTTAAAACTGAAAAAATTTGGATTTATGAAATCGAGATTAACGACTTTCATTTGCCAGGATTTAATTTTCTTGCAAACCCAAATGAAAACTATTCTGCAGGCGGTGTTGGGTGTTTTGTTAACCCCTAACTGTGAACGTGACAAAATAATAACACTATAAGGAACATGACGTCTCACAGGCTACTATTTTATTTAGTTTTTGTTATAAAATATAATTTAGATGTTTTAAAATAGTGTTGATATATAACCATTGGTATGTAATAAAAAAAATATAAATAAATTCAATCAGCTTTTATTATGAATTATTAAACAAAACAATAATTAACACTTAGTGGTACTTTTCAGCTTTAATTGACATGAGATCCTTATTCTAATATACCTTACGTAAATAATATGATAAATTTTACACTTTTTACTTAAAATCTAATCTAAGAAAAAACAAAAAAAAAAAATAATAAGTACTTCTGAAAACAAAAAATAAAACTTTCGAAAACTAATCAGTTTGCCATAAATCAGTGGCAATTTATGCACAAGGGCGAGAGCTTTGCAAGCATATGGGATTGCAACACCTGCCACACGTGTACACTATCATTCTATGCAGTTATGGCGGACAAACATTGCATGCCCTTCGTTTGCCCTGACTAGCTTTATGACTTTGGACATCTTCTTCGACCATATCGTCACCCAGAACTCGCTTTATCACTAGCCATAACTTCCTTGGTAATTGACTATAGACAGTTGCTTTGCTAATGGAGTAGCACAAGCTAACGGGCTAATGACTTTAGAAAATCTCCTCTATCTCTAATTTTGAGTTGATGCATATTAGATAATATATAAGCGTATATGCAGCTCAATTCCACAATGCGGTAGAACACCACCATTGGCCGTCTTCTCATTCAGCGGCTGCTGGAATAAGTGGAGCATTTTTTATCAGCTTCGTCAACACCTCCTTTGGTTGCGTTATAATAAAAATCATTTTAGGCTTATTAGTATCCTCGTTAACCCTGTTATTGTGATGCATTGAGGACACAAGTATCACAGATCTATTTTTTTAAGGCACGTATAATTTTTTTGTTCGTAAAACCAAACAAAGTAGACTGGATTTCCCGATTTTTTTGCGGCTGAAATTGGCTAGGCATTTCGCGTTTATTTATTTATTTTTTTTCATAGTACCCACATAAGTAAGCTTCCGTTCTTTCAATTCATCAATGAGTTCTATGGAAAATAACGAGCTATCAGCAGTCACATTTCGGTTGCTTTTTTCAATTGGCTGTGTCTACAGTAGGACACACTGAGTGTGTATAAAAATAGGAAGTTTTTGAATCAATAAGGCTCAAATTAGGTCCGTATTTACCTGGTTTCTTAGGCATATATGAAATCATATGATTTCTTCCTTGTAACTTCACTAACATCTCATCTATGGTGACGAGCGTTCCTGAATAGATTTCAAGACAGTTGAAAATAGTAAAAAAAAAGCCACAAAAGCCTTTAGTTCAGGCATATTTATGTCTTTCAGTTCAGGTTCATTCTGACGTGCAAATTTTATCCTGTAACTGGAGATTTTCTTGTTTATCCAAGTAAAAATTTGTTGAAGCATTTCTTCGTCAAATAGTTTATTCCAAATGCGGAAAGGGTCTTCCTCATCCTCGCCTATCAGTTTCGAGGCACAATCCTGAGTAATTATATAATTATGTATATTGTGTTGAGGTGTACGGACTGTCTACCCGTAATATTTATATCTTTGATGAACTCGTGGCCTTGCGTTGACGTTTTCAAAAGTTTTCTGCCAAGTTGCACTAGAAAATATAAAAATAGTTCGAAAAAATTTTTTTATGACAACAACGTACATGTAGCCTAACAGGCTGCGCCCGATTTTTTGATTAATATTACTCACGTTTTATATAATCAATATAACGTTTGTCTTTTTTCGCGAGCGTTTTAGCACGCAAGCAAAAGCTACTAAGACGCGAGGTCCAGGCAAGCGGGGAAGTGTCCAATTCTAAGAATTTGCAAAACATGCGACGCCTGTGAGACTCCACGTCCCTAATTGAAGGTTCAAGAAATGTGTATAGTAAGGAAAGTAAAAAAATGTCGATTTCAATAGCGCGGTATATTAAAAATTTCTTTGGAAATAAATCATGTTAAATATATTTTTTTGTGTGTTCAATGGTTTCTCGTACGTGAAGGAATTTTTGCGTCTATTAAAAAACCTTAAATCTAAGAGCTTGATTATTTTGGGGGTTATGAACATCAATTTATTTACCTCTTCTGGCATCGCATGGTCTTACATCTTTTATGGTATCGGGAACATGTTTGGATCATATTTCTGGACAATTCGCTTATTTACTGTTACTGTGAGACGGGTATATTTGACCTGTAACAACTATTAACAAAATTGCCAGCCAAAACAATAAGATTAAGATTATGATGGGAAGTAGTAAATAGCATCTTGAACCAGTCCTCCTCTAAGAGAAAACCTACCTTAATACGAATAAACGACTGTGATATACAATATCTGAAAAGCAACCTATTGCTAATGCTTTTAACGAATACTTTAGTTCAATATGTTTAGCAATTCAAACAGACCACTTTAGTTGCGACTTATGTTCAGATACACGTGATGACCCGTCTCAGAGTAATTGTTTTGCATTCGTACCAATAACTGCATTTGAAGTTTTGAGGACTATTGAAAAGCTCGAATTCTTAAATTTCCAGGAACATTTTAAAACATATTGGGTACCTTTTAGTAGATATACTAAATTTATTAGAAGCATTATTTCAGCAGTGTGACGCTCTCAGACGCGCGGGTGGTGAGAGTCAGGAGCTGAAAAAATAGTGAAGATCAGAGTAATGTCATCTTTAAATAAGTCATCGTTTTTCAGGCCTCATCTAATTGCCTTTCAAAAGGGTAAATCAACTTCTTCAATTTTGTTCCCAAATTTTTTCTAATCAAGCAATTCATTGCCGGCGCGTTTATAGATATAATAAAAGCATCCCACATACCATAGTCAACCATACCGTATTGCTAAAAAAACAAAATTGATGAAACGAGAAGTGAAATCCGGATTTTTAATTTGTGATGGCCTCAGTGTTAAGTGTCAGGACCTATACTTTTCTTATATATATCAACTCTCTGTTCAGACTTAATTTTAATTCTGATTTCCACTTCCATGCACCAGAGTGTCGAAAATACAATCTGGTAATCTGTTCATGTGATTTCGTTTCATTTTGTAGCATTCTTAATTGCAGCAAAAAAATGTTAATAAAAAAAGTGGATTTATTTAAGTATATCGGACTTATCATTGATTCTAAAATGAGTGTTGTAAGCTATATTAAATCTTTAAAAAAATATTTTCATTGCATTTTTAAATTTTTTTTTTTTTTACCTGAAAAATGTTTGTTCTAAAAAATTATTGAAAACTATGCTATTGCGTTTTGGGGAGGTGCTTATAATAACAAAGTTCAACCGCTTTTAATTCTGCAGAAAAAAATGTTATAAGAAAAATGTGTCGTAAACACCATAGACATTCCAGTCTCCATTGTTTCAGGATATAAAAATTCTGGCAGTCCGTCACTTGTATTGCTTTAAAGTCTTAAAAAAAACTGTTTTATTTAAATCATGTATCTGTTACTTTTGCTCGCACCAACGGTTTCCGCAATTTTTATTCGGTGTCATCCTGCCGTCTTTTTAATAAACTCCCAAAATCAATCAGAACAGTTACATCTCCTGAGTTTTTGGAAAAATTGTAAAGCATTGGCTTCTGGGTATTGATTTTCATGCTTTGGAATGCATATTCTCTGACATCTTGGTGTAAAAGATGACGCAGCATAAAGCTCTTTAACATTTTAAGATAATTTGCTTTTTTAAGTTCACCCCACCCACTGCCAATTTTATTCATAATTAAGCCCATTGAAGTGGTATTTAACACTATTTTTATACATAATGTGCACATACAAAATGTTACACAGATTTGTAAAAAATAAAATAAAATATGTATAGCCAGGTGCTTCATATCTCTGCACCTGCTATATAGGATCCAAAACCAGTCATTCAAGTGACACCCTTGAACACCTGGTCGTTATAACTTGCAAATATTTAATAAAAAATGTACATCGGTACCTGATAAATACACTGTTGATGTGCTCTTCCCTCTAGGCTCGTCGGACCATCGTGTCATATCAGCTAATTTCTTGTACACCCACCACACAGTTAGAGAAAAGATTCCGAGAAAGTCAACTGGAGCAGACTCAACAGCTTCTTCAGGAATTTTAACTGGTCGTTATGTTTACTCGATAACGACGTGGATCCTGCTGATATGATCACAGACACTATTCTGTTTGGAATAAGATCCTCTACTCCTCATCGGATGAAAATTATCAAACCAAAAGAACAGGCATGGTACCGCTCAATCTGTAAAGAATCTGTCAGAGTTAGAGAACACTTAAAGATCTCAACATGCATAAATCCATTGGACCAGATGATATATTTCCCCTTCTTCTGAGAAAGTTAAAACTAGTAAAACCACTCAAAAATTTTCATACAGCTGACGTGAATGATAGAACAGTAAGCAGCTACAGGCGTCAATTCTTACTAGAGGATTTGATAAATAGAAATATAATATATAGCTGTAAGTTGTTTTTTTTATAAATAAATTAATAAATTAATATTTTAAATTAACAAAATATAATTCAGTATTTGTAAAATTATTTAATAACAATAATAAGTACAAAACAAAAAAGAAACACAAAAAAATTCAATAAATAAAAATAAAATCAACATTCAAAATAAGAATTATTTTTTAAATAACTCTTTTAGCACTTGCACCTTTCTTTTAAAATTGCCCTGTTCGACCTTTTCGTTTTCTCCTAATATTTTTATATATTTTTTTCTGCATATTCAGCCAGTATTTTATTTTTTTCTTCCGCTAGCTTCCGTTTAAGTTGGAACTCTCTATTCAGGAGGTTTTCCCTAAAAGACGTTCTATTTCTAGCTCTTGATCCACACGGCGTACTTTCAGCATTGTTGGATGCAGATGCGGTTGGTGATGGGTTTGATTATTACATCCCCCGATAAATTAATGGTGAAGCTGTTGCGGATCTCGGGCTTAGTACCAAAGATGTCTTCTATCTCCTACTCGAACAGAGCTTTGGTAGCTGATTCTCCAGTCGAAACTTGCTTTGTACGTTCTAAGCAATTTTTTTAATTTCACGTGGAGCATTTCGACGGTGGTTGGTTGGCTCTGGAAATGCAATAGAAAAAAATGTACAAAACCAAAGTATTCTGCGCTAATAGGTCTTCCAGTACATTGCTCATTGCGGTTTTTTTTTTCTTGCATGCTGGAAAACCACTTTCCTGTTCCATTTGCTTCAATAAACCCCTTTGTCTCTGCCGACGACCAATTTATTCTAAAACTACAAAAGCAAATGTTAACTTCATGAGAATAAATGTCTTTTTCAATTTAAAAAATTAGTATTTTTGAGATTTACCTTTTATTGTCTGTCCACTCCATTGACACTCCGTTGTTTAAATAATTTTTGACCTTTACGTATGTAGTTTACATACCAACGAAAATAATAAAAAAATATATATACTTTTGTTTTTAATTCTTATCTTAATGAGTGTCATATATCCGCAATTTATTAAAGGGTTTTAGAACTTTAAGGTATTCATGGTCATAATGGATTGTTATGAGTAAAATATTTTTTTTTAAATAAACTTTAAAATTGTTTAACAAAATGCGATTTACAAAATAAAATTTTATATGTTTATTAGGCAGTGACAACTTTGAATGATTCCATTTGTAATACCAACATTCACGAATGAAATTGAAATCTAGTAGCGAGTGAACTGATTTTCGGATCTTGAAAATTGATTCAGATCAAGTAATGCATGCAAATCAACAACCAAATTAAGTATTCAGCTTAACACTCCAAAATGTTTGTACCAATAATGAATTTAATAATTGGCTTAAATGTTAGTATGGAGTTGAAATTTAATGTAGCGAAGGTCATGTCCAAGTTTATATATTATATTAAAGAAGAGAGTGATGCCAATGTTAATTTAATGTTAAGAAAAATACTAAAAGAGACTATTATATAAATGTTGTTTAGTTTTCATACCTTCATTATAGTTTATAGAAATATATTGCAGTAAAAACTAGTAAAAAAGTTTTTTTTTTGTGAATGTTTTCTTAAAGTATTGTAATCAAGAGGAAATACCTGTTTAACTAAAATTCAAAAAATAAAGTAATCTTCATGTATTTTTCTACATATATATATATTATACCTAAATTATTAAAACAATATAAGTATTACTATGTATCATATAAAAGTTCTTAAAAAAATATATATATATATTCACATTCACATTCACGGCCGTAAGGCACTGTGACGTTTTAGCAACATCTAATTTATTTATGTTATATACACACATTACTATAAAACACGCACATTTTTTATTATTATTAATTTTTATGACAATTTAAAAATAGCATGCAGCTTTTTGACGCGATTTATCCAGTCGTTATCTCGTACTCAAATTCAAAAAACATTGTTCCGGGAAAACCGCGTTTAAAGTTCCTATATGTGTAACATATACCATATGTAGATGTCGTAAAATTATCGAACATAAGTGTAACGTGGTGCTAAAATAGATCCTTATCCGACTTCGGTATACAGATGGTACCAGTCGTGCTTTAGATTTGACATTTAGTCGTTTCGAATGACAACGAAATTGCCATTGTAAAAATAAAGCCAGCTGTCGCCCACTTCGGATGCAGGTCGAAGATACCAATAAAAGTAAGATCATTTAACTAATGTCATAATTTTTATTTGTTATTTATTATTTGTTATGTTAATTATTAATTATTAATTGTTTCCCTTTAAACAGAGAATAAACAGCCAATCGGTGTTCCCCGATTCGGTGACAATTGTTCTTTTTATTGAAAAGAGTTGTAGTCAGCAGAGTTTTCAACAACTATTCAAACGGTGTTTATCCGTTAGATTCTCAATCCACATCCACAAAAACAGTTACCGCAGCCAATGGCAGTTTCAAGATATATGTATTAATATTGTGCAGTGAGTTCACGTTGTCAAAACTATGCCGATTATCCCACGTACTACCAGGGACAGATCCAAACGTGTTGAAGATGAAAAGGACACACAATAGTCTTCTGACAAGCAGTCGGAAAGGTCGAGTTCGAGACACTGACAGAAACAAGTCGATGTGACGATTTCAATATGAAATTCCAACAATTACGAACTCAGTTAGAAACAGCGACAGCATCTGCTGCTGCCAAGAGACGGGAGCCACAACGCTTAGAGGAGATGCTAAGCTAACAGCAGCTCAATAAAGCCAGTAGCATTGCCGTTTCATCCGTCCTTTCAGAAACTGCTGCCGTAACAAATATTTTTGTTGCCGTAGCTACAGCCACCCCGATCACCGTTACCCCAACTATAACAACAGTCAATGGTGCCGTTACATGCGCCGAAACAACAGTCAACAAATCCGCCGTGTACAATTCTTCAATACTGTCTTCTGCTTCAAGTTCCACGGATTTCAACAGTGTTTCATCTTTCAGTCGAACAACATCCACGCAATCCACGTCAAGTGCAGCATATTCATGACCTAGAACTAGTTCTTTCCAACAGGATATCAGCCAGACAACCTATAGCGGTAATTCTGTTTTATATAACACAGCTTTGACGGATACGGTACCAACCTTTCTTTCACCTCTTCAAGTCTGTAAACCGCAGCGACATCAGCATCATTTAGCATTCGCACTAGTCTATCAAATAACAGCATCATCATCGATGTACGGAAATCATCGAAAGCTATTCGACCTTCCAGAGTTCCATGGAAACCAGAGGAGTGGCCTATGTTCTGCACCGCATTCCTGTCATATTCCTGTCATTAATATGACGGGTTATATTTGCTTGTACCGTTTTCCACTAAAGTGGAAAATCCTGGCTAATCGTACGCTAATAGATGAGCTTGCTCACAAGCTCTAAATGATCAAAAGACTGGACTGGGCAAAAAATCGTATACTTATTCAGTAGTGTCCCACTGTGAGACACTTTAATAATTGGTTAACCCGCTTAGCCCGACTAGTATGTGTGTCAACAACGACTTCGTCACGAAAAACAAATTGTGTTTCGGCTGCCTAAGATATGAACATGCTGTAAGAACGTGTCGCCGAAGAAGAAGTTGTGGAATAAATAACTGCAACAGAATGCACCACCAATTGTTACACGAGGACGAGTGTAAGAACATATCGACACTGGAAGCAGATGAGGCAAGAGAGAAGAAGGCAACAGCGGTTAGTTTAATCTCAAATAAAATAAAGACATGCGAAGCACAGTCAACTGTAAGGACAAGACACAAAAGAAGATTTTGTTCCGAGTGCTGCCTGTACGCGCCTACAACAGCAAAGTCGTAATAAAAACATATGCCCTTTACGATTAAGGATCATCGGTCACTATGATGAGCCCGGATTTAGCCAAACGATTGAACTTAAAAGGAAGATCCAAGGCATTGGATCTACAATGGCTTAACAATGAGACTTTACAAAATAAATCGTTTGTTTTAGATGTTCACATTAGCGCCGATCAAAACGAAGCTAAAAGGTATATGATGACCAAGGTGCACGCTGTAGATGGTTTATTGTTACCGAATCCGAGCCTCACTACCGCCGAGCTAGACATACGCGATTCTCAGCTGGGTGAAGTTCCCGTACCCGAGTGCTACGATTCTAAACCAAAAATTCTAATTGGACTCGACAACTGCCACTTAGGAGTACCGTTGGGACCAGTCTATCCCAAAAGGCCCAATTATTACATGTACTAAGTTGAGGTAGATATTGTACGGGAGGACAACAACTGGAGGTGATGGAGGACAGTCAAATATTGTTGGATTATCCAGTCATCAAGACCAAAAAGAGGATCTGAACCGTCTCGTTGAAGACGATTTTTGCATTTTTTTGTGAAGCCGCCGAAAAGGACGTTGATTTCTGATGTAGATAAGAACATTGTGTATTTTATCAGCAACAACAACAACGAGCGCAAACGGTCGTTACCAGACTGGTTTGCTGTGGAAGATGGACAGTTAAACGTTACCCGAAAGCTATACAATGGCTGAAAACAGACTCCTAAGCTTGGCATGCCGCATGCGTTACATGCATGCTTTGCCACCAAGTATAAAGGAATAATCACCAGCTACATCACAAGGGGATACGCCAGGAAATTGCATAATGTCGAAGCAAAAACGACCAAACCAAGAACTTGGTACCTCCCACATTTTCCCCAACAAGCCAGGAAAACTTCGGTGGGTTTTTGACGAAACAGCGAAAGTTAAAAGTGTTTCCCTGAACTCTTACTTACTGAAAGGACAAATACAAGGCGCTGATATCTATTTTACTTAATTTTCCTGTGAGGTACATAGGCGTGAGGGGAGACATCACAGATATGTTACATCAGGTGTTGATTCGCAGCGTTTTTTATGGAGAAAGAGGATGATCCCATCTTTATTTATGTAATGGAAGTTATGACCCTTGGAGCCAGCTATTCACCATGCCCTGCGAACTACATCAAGAACATAAATGCATCAATGTTCCTGAATGAAAGCCCAAGGGCGGTTGAAGCCATCGTTAACAACCATTACGTAGACGATTATGTCGATAGTTTCGATAAAGAATCGGAAGTCATATAAGTCACTTAGGACGTTATTTCAATCTATCGAAAGCTGAGAAGCTTTATATCCATTCAAAGAACGTGTTACTTGCGATTTCAGACTCACAACAAGACCCAGACGCATACAACTTATCTTATCTCGATGCTCCGTTGCCAACTGAGAAAGTTCTGGGTATGTGTTGGGACCATATCGAGGATGCCTTTGTGTTTCGCCTTCGTTTTTCCCGTGTCCATGCAGAAATCCTGCTGAATGGTAGATGTCTGACAAAGAGAGATTTCCTCAGTATTACAATGTCGGTATATGATCCATTAGGTATGATTGTTAATTTTGCCTTCCATTTAAAGCTTCTTTTGCGGTCATGGAATTTGATAGGATAACCTAATTCCCAAAGATCCCAACAATGGAAATATGGATATGCTCAGGTGTAACAACAACATCATTTGTCTGTGGAAATGCTTTCTATACCACGGCTCGAACTATCAGCCGCCGTACTTGGAGCAAGACTTTCTAAATCGTATGTGCACTGTCACAGCCTCAAATTCAACACCCAAACCTTTTGGAATAACTTCAATGGTTACTTTCTGATCCCCGTCGCCAAAAGTAATTTGTTGCCTTCCGGATAGTTGAAATACTAGAAAACAATAAGATTGACGAATGGCGCTGGCTTCCATCTAAACAGAACCCGGCAGATGAAGGAACGAGGCAAGTTATCCGCCTCGATTCGAAGTTAACAACACCTGGATAAGGGTGGCCAGAGTTTCCAAATGACATCATCAAGCAAGTGTGCTTGGTGCGAGGTGTACTGTCACGGAACTCGTCGGAGCCGAGCGCTTTTTATGTCAACTGGTTGACCTTTGCTGATGAAATCCGCCAGTTGGAAAGAAAGTCGCCCATTAATAACAACAGCAAGATTCTAAGTCTCACACTGTACCTAGACGAAACTGGGCTCGCACGCGCCAGTGGCCGGATAAATGCTGCCAGGACAATACCTTTTGCCACAAAACGTCCCATATACTTGCCGAAGAACCACAGAGTCACTGAGCTACTTTTATACACCTTTCATCGTCGCATGCGCCAACAAAAATTGTCGGCGAAATAAGACAAAAGTTCTGGGTGCCAGCGTTGTATACAGCAGTTAAATGAGCGAGACGAAAATGCCAACTATGCGAATCCGAGTTGTCAAGCCGGAAGTGAATTTAATGGGTCAGCTGCCGGAGGACCGACTCACACTATTTTTCGACCGTTTACGTACACGGGCCTCGATTATTTTTGACCAGCTTTCGTCAGTTTGGGCGGCCGGAAGTAGAAGCGTTGGATCGCATTTTTCACGTGCTTCACGATCAGAGAAGTACACCTTGAAATCGCGGCCAACCTTGCAAAAGGAGCGTCGAAAGAAATAAGAACAAGTGGAATTTTCGATACTGAAGCGTAGAAGGCGGAACTCTCCACTACTGGAATCGAATGGGTATTCAATTGTCTCATGAATCGACACCCCGGCGGATGTTGGGAGAGACTTGTTCAATCTATCAAGTGAGCCCTCTCGTTCATACTATGCGAAATAACTCCGAAACTTGAAGCACTACACAGCGCACTTATCGAGGCAGAAAACATCATCAACAGCCGACCATAAACACATCTTCCAGTATCAGCAGAGGACGATGAGCCCCTCACTCCAAATCACTTCCTGCTCGGAGTCCCAAATTTTACTCAAACGCCTGGCATAGTCGACTGAAAATTGCTTTGTTTGCGTAAACATTGGCGGGCAAGCCAGCAACTCAATGACAGATTTTGGAGAAGATGGATAAGGGAATAGCTTCCTGTTTTAACCAGAAGTTTCGCCGGTTAAGGTTGGCGATCTCGTGCTGGTTTATGACGTTGGTGTGCCCAGCAGTCAATGGACGTGCGGACGGATACGCAGAATGTTTCTTGGAACTGGTGAACAAGTGCGATCTGCAAAGGTAGTGACAACTTTAGGATCGATTCGAAGGCCAGCAGTGAGACTTGCTTTACTGGAAGTTAGTGAGGTTTCCGGTTAAGACGCCGTAGCCTCACGGGGAGTGGGGTGTCGTAAAATCATCGAACTTAAATGTAACGTCGTGCCTTAATAGGTCCTTATTCGACTTCGGCGTACAGATAGCACCAGTTGTGCTTTAAATTTGACATTTAGGCAACTGTCACCGAGTTCGGATGCACGTCGAGGACACCAATAAAAGGAAGTTCATTTAACTAATGTTATAATTATTAAAAATTTCCCTTTGAGTAGATAATAAACAGTCTACTTATTAAAGGACGACTCGTTGTATTCTGATGTTCCCCGATTCGGTGACAGTAGTATAACTCTATAAACCGATATGCATGTTGTGGATTACATACTACTTTATCACTATCAGCGTTAAATAGTTTTTTTTTTTTTTTAAATCGGATTAATATTTGCATCTGCTTTTATATTTTCTTCAGTGTGTTGGATGCCATAAAAACATTGTTTTAGTTGCCTACTTGTACATCGCTACTCTTTTTTATCAACTCTTAAATATGTACGCACGTTATATCTCGAAAAATATTTTAAATACTAATTCTACATAATCTTTAGAACATTTTAAAGTAACAAAAAAAAAAAATTATTCAAAATATTAAGTTTTACACAGATACGTTATAACGGGTAGCCAGATAAGAACAGTAGGAAAAAAAAATTAGATAAAACAACAACGGTGTAAGATATAAAATTGATTCCGGCTACATTCATGCCATCAACATGTGTGGAACACACATCATTCCGATGGCCGCCTCGGCTTCACCGCAAGGGCTTCAAGCGGTCGGTACTATTTTTGATGTGGTTGGCTCGTTTGCGTAGATAAGGAATTTGACGTAGCCCCAGAGAAAATAATCGAAAAGTGTCAAATCGCATGATTGCGGCGGCCAATTGATGAATCTCGCCGTGAGATGACCCAGTCGCCAAATTTCTCCTTGGCAACTTCGAGCGTTGCGACACTTGTATGGCATCGTTTGGATACGCAATGCTTGAATTTTATGTTTTGCATTTCCTTTTGCACTTTCTTTCGTATAATGCTTGTAAGATTCTTAATCAAATGTAAAATTATTTTTCTCGTCCATTTAGATCGGGATTATGTTCGCTCCAATAACACCAATTTTGCTTATTGACATAGCCGCTGAGACAAAAATGTACCTCGTCCGCGAGACGATTTTCTGGCCAGAATCCGGATCTCCGGAGAACATTTTCAGCATTGGTCGTTTGGCTGCAAAGTTATATGAATGTAGGCCCAACTCCAACCGCAAACTAAGCTGATCGGCGCTAAATGGACCTTTTTTATCTCAAACAAATCCCTATTTGGTTGGTGGCTTAAGATCCAAAAGTGTGCACTCACACTGAAAATTTTCCACGGTGCGAAAAATTGGCTGCACACTGAAGCCATGATAGCGACCGACCTCATGGCGAAATTTACGTTGCGTATTTCCAACTGGGGAATTTTGAAAATATTTTTTAATGGTTTCTGCACGTTAGGCAAGTGTATAACGATACATGATGTCATAGCAAATTTTAGAATATTTTGACAGCTGGATGTCTTAACAGCTGCTGAAATATAAAGTGATTCAGCGTGAGGTTTTATTTTCAATAGGCTTCTTTTGACAGATCACGCGTGACTCCTATCAAACTGCTTTATTATTTTTGTTCAGTATCGTTTGGTAAGTCATCATGCTTTTCGTGGGATTCGAGGAACTTACGGCGCGCATAATCGGCCTACTGAAACTACTATTGCCAATACCATTCACAAATTTGAGTCCCAGTTTACATTAATGGATGATACTCGACCGGTTAGAACACATACAGCACGTTGTGAAGAGACTATAGCAGATGTAGCTGAAAGTGTACGCGAAGACTGTGACGAATCGATTCGTCGTCGTTCTCAGCAGCTTGGCAAGACGTATTCGACAACTTGGCGTATTTTACGTGAGGATCTTGGCCTAAAAGCGTACAAAATTCAACTTGTATAAGAATTGATTTTGAATTTGCGTCATATTTTTAGAGAATGGGCTCTGGAAAAACTTAATGAAAATCCGGTGTTTTATCGTGAAATTTTGTTTAGTGATGAAGCCCATTTCTGATTCAATGGATACGTTAATAAATAAAATTGCCATATTTGGGCTGATGAGCAACCC
Source organism: Volucella inanis (assembly GCA_907269105.1). NCBI lineage: Eukaryota > Metazoa > Arthropoda > Insecta > Diptera > Syrphidae > Volucella > Volucella inanis. Next base: position 76,189,682 of record OU026153.1, read on the forward strand.
GAAGAGTACCAAGAGCTACCATTACATCCATTAAAAACAACGGAATGATGTGGTTTATAGGCTGGTGGAAATATTGGTCCATATTTCTTCAAAAATGAGGAAAATCAAAAAGTTACCGTCAATTGTAACCGTTATCGCGCCATGTTAACGGTCTATGTGCTTTCTAAAATTTAAGTACATGGTCTCCTTGAGATTTGGTTTCAACAAGACGGCGCTATGAGCCATACACCTCATGAAACAATGTTGAGAAATCATTTTGGTGGGCACTTAATTTCATGTTTTGCTACGGTAAGTTGGCCGCCTATATTAGATCGTTTGCACATAGGCGGGCGCGAAAATGTGATTGGCCCATTAATGTTACAATGCAGTTCGAATTGACCAACTTCCGCAGGGAAATCAATGGAAAACGCCATTAGGAAAACGGGCATTGTTGACATTTTACCCATAGTGCCTGTTCACATTGCCGTGAGTCCTGCCCATGAACGTCGTGTTCACATTTTTATGAGGATGAAAAACTTTTTGACCAGAGTTAAACTTGAACCGGACCTTTTTTAATTTTCAAATGTAAGTATATATATATATATATTTATATATATGAAATATACCTTTTCAAATGATCAAAACTAAAATGAAAAAAACATTCAGAACGATATTGGAAAAAAAGCCTTCTTCACCTTCAGCTTTAAAAATGGATTTTCGGTGCAAATTAACCTTCTTCATATCACTTATAGCGTTTTCGTATCGCAGTCAGAAGCCCTTTTTTTGTGTACCTTAATTTCATTTCTAAAATAACAATAAAAGTTTCTTCGGAATTATTATTTTCTTTTATTTTTCAAATATATTGGCTTACGAATTAATTTAAACACTTAAGGATAATAAATTGCCCAAAAACAGCCGATTACACGAATACAGAAATCTAGTTTGACACCCAATACTATTTGATGTTTATACATTTCGACATAAAATCCAAGAGAGAAATTTTTGATTCTCAAAGAAAGGGAGAAGCAAAATTTTGTTGATTGAAAAAATGAGGAGAAATGGTGTTACGTCACTTTTCTTCTTGGAGTACAGAGAAAAGCCCAAACAAAACGCCATTAAATAAAAAGTTTTCCCTCTTTATTGGAACTACTTTTTGATTTAACCAATGTGGAAGGCACATATTCCATTCTAACCGTGCAATTTTGGATAACGATTGAAAAACTGTTTTGGAAGGATTAAATGTGGAAAGTTTTCCATCTTTATTAGTTCTTTTGTGCTTTAAAGTATGAGTTGTATAATATTTTGCACGTCGTTATTCATCCTTCTCGGCTTTTTTTGTATATGCTGTTGCATTATCAGCTGTTATAATTAATTTCCCGTTGCACACCGTACCAAATCAAAGTTAACTAATTTCAAAGAATTTGCCTTTGAAATTGTTTTTTTATTTCTTTTGTTTAAATTGTTGCTTTCGTATGATAAGGGCGTAGCCCAAAGGAAATCTAAAGCAAGAGAACACTTGTGTTATATTCGTGTGCTACATATATGGATACAGGCATATGTGTTTTTTCTTATAATGTGTTGTTTTTAAGAATTAAAAATATTTTGAGAAAAATGTGTTGATCTGTGAATTTTTCGAGTTCCAAACTTTTAGAATCTTATTAATTCCCATTGATCGAATTGTGGCTCTAGCGTCGCTAACAAAGTAATAATTTATAATTTTAAAATTGTTCTACAAAATATTGAATTTATACCTTGTTGTCTGAATTGCAGTTGCCATATATTTTCTCCCAGCGAAAAAGAAATTTATAAAAATATAAATCACGAGTAAGAGATTAAAAAGTAATTTGTACCTGTAAGATTATAAGTGTTAATTGTTATAGCCTGGGATTTTTTGGTGAGTGATTTCAAACCATGTTCTTAAAGCATGTTTAAATGTTTATGGATTATGTAGGTACATCCATTTTCAAATTTAAAATTCGTTACTTACATATATAGAACCCACCTCCAACTAGAATTATATGTTTGTATTTTAATAAAAGTGTTCCAAATAAGCGTGCTTAGCGACAAAATTAAAATACGTATACAAATGTTGTTTTTTTTTCTTAATTTTCCTTACTAAAAATTCAACACGTTTCGATAAGAGCGGGCGAAATTGTATGCATTTACACATCTATTTACATAAGTGTGTGCAATGTATGTACAAAAGTTAGTTTGATGTGTAATATACCCCCATTAATTTTTTCACCGAAATATTTTTAAAAAGGTTTCATTTCGACAGAGTAAAGTAGGTGAAAATAATATTTTTTGATTGTGATTGCTAGAAAAATGTTCCCAATTTTTATGAAATATTTAATTTCAATATAATTTCGTCAATAAAATGTTGTATATTAAATTTAAAGTTTACGAAAATGTTTACATATTCAAATACAAAAATTTCTTCCTTGCGTTATTTATCCTGTTTTTTTTTTTTTAAGAAAAGGATCTTAATTGACAAAATTATTTGGTTTGCTTTGCTCGCCTTATGTCGCTGTAGTAATACCTATACAGGTTGTCCCAGCTTAAGTACATATAGTAAAATTTTTACGGTAAGAGGTAAGATTACCTTAATATCAATGATATGGTTGGAGTTTATCTGCGCTCCTCTATGAGCTAAGATAGACACTAGTTTTTACTGTTATCAATAGGTCTTTTCGCGTAATCTGGCAATCTGTAAAAATCAATGAAAATGTATAGAGTAAGATCCCAGGGCGCCATTGGAACATGCGTTGGATAGCTACTGTCATCGTACGTCATTTCAGTATATGTCATTCATTTGAAGCGTAAACAACAATAATTTATTTTCACTGAAATATGTCGAACTTTGTGCCTGAAAAAGTGTTTTTGCGGGGAGTTCTTCTTCATTACTTTAATATGAAGAAAACTGCTGCCGAAAGTCATCATATTTTGTTGGAAGTTTATAGTGAACATGCGCTAGCTGAGCGAACGTGCCAAACGTGGCTTGCCCGATTTAAAAGTGGTGATTTTGGCTTGGAAGACGATGAACGTTTGACGATGAAGAACTGGAAGCATTACTCCATGAAGATTGTTGCCAAACACAAGAAGAGCTCGCAGAATCTTTGGGTGTCACTCAAGCAGCCATTTCAAAACGTTTAAAAGCAGCTGAATATATTTAAAAGCAAATAAATTGGGTTCCACATGAACTCAAGCCGAAAGGCATCGAAAGGCGGTTTTGAATGTCCGAAATGCTGCTGGAACGCCACAAAAGGAAGTCATTTTTGCATCGGATTGTTACTGGTGATGAAAAATGGATCCATTAAGACAAATTCCAATCAACGGCAAAGCCGAATATCCATGGCGCGAGCGTAGTGCTCTTTATTTGGTGGGATCAGATGAGTCTGCTGTGTTATGAGCTGCTAAAACCGGGGGAAACCATCAATGGACAATGCTACCGAACACAATTAATCCGTTTGAAATGAGCAGTAGCCGAAAAACGCCTGGAATATGCGACTAGACACTAGGCAATAATTTTCCATCATGACAACGCTCGGCTCCACGTTGCTATTCCGGTTAAAATCTATTTGGAAAACAGTGGATGGGAAGTCTTACCCCACCCGCCTTATAGCCCAGGCCTTGCCCCTTCTGACTACTATTTGTTCCAGTTGATGCAGAAGGCCCTCACTGAAATACAGTTCACATCAGAGCAGAATATCAAAAATTGGCTTGATTCATTCTTAGCTGCCAAGCCGGCGCAGTTCTTTTGGGATGGGATCCACAAATTACCAGAAGGATGGGAAAAAGTCATAGCTTCAGATAGGTAATACTTTGAATAATACTATTGTACATGTTTTTTCTTAAATAAACGTTAAAATTTTGAATTAAAATATATACCCAATATCATGTAAATGTAGGCCCCGACTTCGTATGAAGTGGTCCATTCGTAAGATCCAATGTTGAGCGACTCGTTCGAGCACAGCGACTTGTATCTCGCAAATAACACGAGTAATGTTGGCTTTCAAAGCGTCAATCGTAGCTGGCTTATTCCTGAAGACCTACGACTTTACATATTCCAGATAAAATAGTCCAAAGGTGTGAAATCGCACGATCTAGGGGGCCGATTTACCGTAGCAAAACGTAAAATTAAGTGCTCACAAAACGAGTTCTCAACAAGTCCATTGTTTCACGAGGTGTATGGCTCGTTGCGCCTTATTGTTGAAACCAAAGTTCACTAAGACCAAGACCAATGATTCCACCAGCCCATAAATTACAACATACCGTTGTTTTTAAGGAATGTAATGGTAGCTCTTGGTACTCTTCGGGTTGCTAATCAGCAAAAATATGGCAAATTTGTTTATTAACGTATCCATTCAACCAGAAATGGGCCTCATCACCGAACAAAATTTCACGATAAAACACCGGATTGGTGCTCTTCGGGTTGCCCATCAGCAAAAATATGGCAAATTTGTTTATTAACGTATCCATTCAACCAGAAATGGGCCTCATCACAACAAAATTTCACGATAGAAAACCGGATTTTCATTGAGTTTTTCCAGAGCCCATTCACTGACGCAAATTCAAGTCGCCTGGCTTCAATTCTTGCATAAGTTGAATTTTGTACGCTTTTAGGCTGAGATCCTCACGTAAAATACGCCAAGTTGTCGAATACGCCAAGCCAAGCTGCTGCGAACGTTGACGAATCGATTCGTCACAGTCTTCGCGTACACTCTCAGCTACAGCTATAATCTCTTGGAGATGCTGTTGTGGTATGAGTCTTTCCATGATGACTTACCAAACGATACTGAACCAAAATGATAAAGCAATTTGATAGGTGTCACGCGTGATATGTCAAAAAAAGCCTATTGAAAAGCAAACCTCACGATGAATCACCCTATATTTAAATAAAATTAAAAATTAGTACCTACAAATAATTAACACCGACTTCTTTGAAATTATTCACACTGAAATAGATTATAAATCTATTATATCTTTAATTTTTCAAACTTGTTTCATTTTCTAAAGAATTAATTGGTAATGGTTAAAAAAAAACAGTTAATAATTTCAAAAAAACCAGGTAAATAATTGAAGATCAACATTTAAAAAAGTGCTCGCCTGACCAAAATGATTCGAGAATTTTGCCTTAAAAGCTGTTTAAATAATTTCGAATAAACTTAATTTTTTAAAGAAAATATCAAAAGCTTGACGAAGTATTAATAAATTTATTAATTTTTTATTGGTAATATAATGGTAATAAATCTTAGAAACAACTTTTTCTTATAAATATTTATTGTTAATTAATCTTAAAGTACTTTAATAAGAATTTTACTGGCTTCTAATCTTCATTATCATCGTCGTTGTAATAAGATAGCTCATCAACGAGCAATTCTTGAAAACATGAAAAGTATAAAAAAGTAAATAAATTACCAAGTTCGTCCTCCAGCGACTGATTGACAAAATCCGGTGATTGATCTCCATCGAATCAATGAAAATCATATTTATAATTTTTTAATGACCAGCCATTATTTTCGGGACTGAGAATATTAACTATTTTTGTACATGCATTGTTCTAAAGATTAGCATCGAAATTTTTCATATTCTTCGGCTGAAATTGTTTCTTAACATCAGATACTATGTATATATGTATATGGCTGCATATACATCCATTATTTCAGGAACGTTGTAAACATCACATATAAATTTTTGTATTGAGTTGAATAAACGTTCTTTTTCATCTACATCACCGAACAAATCCAACGTGCTTAAACTGAGAAATGCTTGTTGGTATTCTTCATTTTCTGTCAGAATACTATACGGCTTTTGTTTGCTTTTTTTGAAAAATGCTGGATTATAATCACATCCAGTTATAGCATGAAATCCTGGTATACTTCGACACAACTACGGTCCTAACTGTTCGTAGATACTACTGATATCAACATATCTCTCATTGTTACCACTGTCGATCAATATTCATACGTGGGAATCATCAGTTTTCAGATAATGTATTTTACCCAGCATTATCGTTGCAATGTCAGTATCTAAACATCGTATCACGAAATTAGCCTTGGCATCAATGTTGCAAACATGGTAAACAATCTTTGTATCAGTTCTCTCATACTCAGGACACGAAAAATTATCATCGATTTCAGACATGACTTTGTTATTTATCACTGTGAAAGAGTGGCATTGTCAAAATTTATTGAAAATTTGACTATTGCTAATGGAATCATCTCATCAGTAACCCAGATAAAGTAAAAACGTTAACAAGAGCCTGTTTAAAATGGGTATTTTTTAACTCGTTCGCGAAATCTGATGGACGAGCTTGATCTTGTCAAGTAATGTTGGATTCCAGTCGTGATGATTCATTTCGACGTGATCTTTCATAATCTTTTATGGAAGGGGAAAAATATTGGTCAAAAACGATATCGTATTTTGTTGCTTTAATTGTGTCACGTACATTTTTTTTTTAATATATATATAAGTTAACACGACATCCGCGAAATCTTTGAAACATCAGACTATGTTGTCGTCACATGACACCCCATAGATCATCCCATACATTCCATCACCTGAGATGCACTGTTCTCACACAGAACCTGCTGACTCCCACACATTCTTTCACGTACGCAATGCTCCACATTAGGTTAAGATAGGTGTTAAGGAAAATGTCAGGATTAAGTAACTTTAGTCTTGTAATAGATTCGAAATAATAAAGAGGTAAAACCTCAAAATAAAATTAATTTTTTTAAATCAAATTGGATTTAAATGTTTTAACTGGCTCCCGAGCAGGTACGCGAATATTCCTTATTAAATAAAAAAAATCGTGTAGTTCCTCCTACCCCGCAAGTGTGGGGAAAGTGTTTAAAAAAAAAAACACAAAGGCCCCCAGTAGCCGTTGGCAGCCAGCAACTCGACCAGCGGAGGAAAAGGAGACGCACAGCAAGCGCCAGCCGCACCACCAAGCAAAAGAAGTTAGGACCAGAATGGAGTTCCTGTACTTCGTACTGTATGTTAGTTTTAAGATTAGAAAGTGAAAGAGAATCAAAAACAAGTTCAAATACTACATTAAAAGAAATAAATAATTAACAAAACAGAAAACAAATCGTGACAATTGAACGGAAAATGTTTTTGATATAAAAAGAAATACGAAATATTATATCACTATAATTATCATACTTATATATATTATATTAATATAGTAACAATAATATCATTAATTTTACAAAACTTAAAATGCCTAGTACAAGGTCGAGTAACCTCCAAACTACCAATTCTGTTGCTCAGCATAGATCCGCTGAAACAATTCCTTTTCTTCCCATTAACCCTCATCCACCTGCTGTACCAAGCGAACCACGCGATACAATAACCGAAACAACATATTTCGATAAAATCAACGTCGTCCCAAGACAACCGACAGCAGAACCAAGAGATCGGAACGTCGCCAGATTTCGAAACTCTTATTACGGGCATAGTAACTCGCGTGTTAAAAAAAAAATAGATTCCCGCTATTATTTCGAGTACATTAAACCCAAATGCAGATCTTCTTCGCTGGCGAAGACCAGACTATCTTTCCCGAATTTAGAGATAATTTGTCTGACCTAGACAGGATACCTGAGGTAGTCCGAAGCCTCAGAGAATTCTCGGGAAATCGCGGAGAATTCATTTCGTGGAAGAGAAGTGTTGATAGGATCTTTGAGAAGTATGAACTAATTCGAGGTACCCCTAAATATTTCGGTATCCTCAGCGTGGTACGGAACAAAATCGTCGGTAAAGCCGACATTGCCTTGGTGTCATATAATAGTCACGCGTTACGCTGACAAAAGAGACTTTGGTACTCTTGAGTACCAACTTATGTCTCTTGTACAGGGTAACGATTCGATAGAATCGTTCTACCAAACGGTATATCGTTATTTATCACTTATCCTTAACAAAATCGGAGGTTTAGATATTAGTAGCGAGTCAATGAGACTCCTCACGCAAATATATAGAGACAAGGCTCTCGATACGTTCGTAAGAGGTCTAAGAGGCGACCTACCCAGACTTCTCGCTATTCGCGAACCCGTGGATCTCCCACAAGCCCTGCACCTATGCCTCGAGCTGGAAAACCAGAATTTCCGGTCCAACCATGTTAACCAAACCGCAAATAGGAAACAACCATTTTAACCTGGCCTCGTTGCCTAGAAATTATCCTAACAATGGTGGAAACTTTAATACAGGCAAATCATCGTACCCGCAACAAACTTCCGCTTCCCAGCGACCAACACCTCGTTTTCACAACCAACCTTAAGCCCCAATCCAACTCTAAACCTGTCTAGACACAACCACATATTAAACAAAAACCTTTCGAAAAAGGTCAAAGCGCACAAGCAAAAACACAATTTCAGAGAGGACCAATTCATTTCAAGAACTCTCAACAAACCCATAGGCCAGCTCCACACCATAACATTGAACCTGAACTCCAAGAATACAATAGTGCCTTCGAATCGAAAAACACAAATACTGACGAAACCCTAGACATTTACACGCAATATGATCCCAAACAAAGATGTTACAATAGATTTCACAGACGTCCATTTTTTAGACTAAAGAACTCTTCGCTTCCTTACTTTATAAGTAAAACCGGTCATCCATACCAAATATGATTACATGGAACTAAAAAATGGCCTTAAATTCAAAATTAAGCAGCAACCTTCCCAATCTTTTATTAATCTTACTTTACGCACAGAACATATGACTTACGATCAAAAATCAGCTTTGAACAACCTCGTACGAAATGTACCAAATCTTTTCTCGGAACCCAACGGAAAACTTACATATATGACTAACATTAAGGGTGAAATAAGAACCTCCACCGATACCCATGTCGTCTCTAGAAATTACCCATACCCTAATACATGGGCTGAAAAGTCCGTTTGTAAGAGGGGACACCACTTAAATTAAATCCATACCATAGTACCAACCTTCGAAAGATACGTGTATAAATTTGACAGCTGTCGGACGATTAGTTCTCGAGATATAGCGTTGTGAGTGAAGCAACTTTTGTTATTGTGAAAAAAAAATAAAAAAAAAAAAAAAATGGATTCATAGCAATTTCGTGTGTTGATTTATCATTGCCGAACGAACCATTCGCAAGTGGATTGTAAAATTTAAAAGTGGTCATACAAGCACCGATGATGATGCACGCAGTGGACGTCCAAAAGAGGCTGTTTCAGATGAAAACATCAAAAAAGTCTACAAAATGATTACGAATGACCGTAAAGTGAAATTGATCGAGGTAGCTGAGGCTCTAAAGATATATATATATCATACACGAATATTTGGACATACGAAAGCTTCAAAGTCGACCAAAAACAACAACGTGTAGATGATTCAGAGGAGTGTTTAAAGCTGTTCAACCGCAATAAAGCCGAATTTTTGCGTCGGTATGTGACAATGGGTGAAACTTGGCTCCATCACTTCACACCAGAGTCAAGTCAGCAGTCAGCTGAGTAGCGAGCATTCGAAGAACCTCGTCCAAAACGACCAAAAGCTCTACAGTCGGCTAGCAAGGTTATGGCATCCGTATTTTTGGGATACACATGGAATAGTTTTCATCGACTATCTCCAAAAAGGGCGGACTATCAACAGCGACTATTACATTGCGTTGTTGGAGCGTTTGAAGGACGAAATCGCAGAAAAACGGCGGCATTTGAAGAAAAAGAAAGCGTTGTTTCATCAAGACAATGCACCGTGTCATAAGTCGATGAAAACGATGGTAAAATTGAATGAATTCGGCTACGAATTGCTTACCCATCTCCAGATTTGGCCCCCAGCGACTATTTCCTGTTCGCAGACCTCAAAAGAAGAAGACCTCACCGGAAAGAAATTTAATACCGATGAAGAAGTAATCGCCGAAACAGAGGCCTATCAGAGGCCACAGAGGTTAAACCGAAATCGTACTACAAAACTGGTATCGAAAGATTGAAAAATCGTTTCAATCAGTATATCGCCCTCGAAGGCAACTATATTGATAAATAAAGTAGAATTTTGCAAAAATTTTGTGTTTTACTATAAAACGGCACTTTTAGCCCATATATATGTTATATCTTTAAAGGATGAAGTTGAGAAGCAAATAAACCAACTGCTGGATGACGGCATTATAAGGAAGTCAAAATCCCCATATAATGCTCCTGTATGGATTGTGTCGAAGAAACCCGACGCATCCGGCGAAAAAAAATACAGGTTGGTCATAGACTACAGGAAGTTAAATGCCGTAACTATAGCTGACCGTTATCCAATTCCGGAAATTGACGGAGTTCTATCTCAACTTGTTCAGAATAAGTGGTTCACTGTTCTTGACTTAAAAAGTGGTTTCCATCAGATTCCACTCAAAGAATCTGACATTGAGAAGACAGCGTTTTCCGTGAACCACGGAAAATACGAATTTACACACCTACCTTTCGGACTCAAAAACGCGCCTTCCATATTTCAGCGCGCAATGTACGACATTCTGCGTGAATATATCGGAAAAACATATTTCATTTATATTGACGACATAGCAAACCCATCTTGAAAGTATCCAACAGAGTTTTCAAACATTAGAGAGAACAAATGTCAAAATCCACTCGATAAATACGAGTTCTTTAAGAATGAAGTCGAATTCTTTGGCTTCATAATCTCTGAAGAGGGAATTAAAACAATCCCGGCCAAAGTTAAAGCTATTTCAGAGTTCCCTTGTCCTAAAACTCTTCGAGGCGTCTGGTCTTTTCTCGGCCTTTCCGACTACTATAGACGCTTTATAAAGGATTATGCTACAATAGTAAAACCACTGACGTCCCTTCTTAGAGGAGAAACTTGACCCGGAAGCAATCAAGTCGTTTGAAATTAAAGAACAGAAGATATCAATCAGAAGATATTCTGCTAAAATATACAGACTAAGGAATTTCAGCTAACCACTGACGCTTCAAACTTCGCGATCGGCGCAGACCTAGAATATGACCAAAAGCCAATAACATTCATCTCCAGAATTCTCAGCAAAACTGAGGAAAACTATGCGACCAATAAGAAAGAAATGTTTGCCATAGTTTGGGCTTTAGGATCTTTAAGAAATTACCTTTACGGTACATCTAAGGTAAAAATCATAACAGATCACCAACCTCTAACCTTTGCCCTAAGCAACAAAAACAATAACAGCAAATTGAAGCGCTGGAAATCCCTACTAAAAGAATATAACTATGAATTAATATAAAAACCCGGTAAGACTAACGTCGTTGCCGATGCTCTCTCGTACACCCAATTCATCCGATATTAACGCACTAACTTCAACACAACATAGCGGAGAAAGCTCCGCACAAGAACTCATTACATCCGTAGAGTTCCAAATAAACGTATTTAAGACATAGTTGATTCTCTCCATAGGTCCCGAAAATAATTGTCAACTAGAAAATACTTTTCCAAATTACACTAGACATACATTCATTCAACCCACGTACACCATAGAAAACATTAGCTCCATATTTAAAAGATATCTTAATCCATTTGTAATAAATAGCCTCATGACCACCGAACAGGTCATGGGGAAAATTCAAGAACTATACTTTAAGAAATACAAAGTGAGATTTACGCAAACCAAGGTCGAAGATTTAAAAAAGGAGGAAGACCAGGTTGAACAAATTCTTAAGACTCACAACCGTGCTCATCGCAATGCTATCGAAAACAAAAATCAATTACTCCAAAACTTCTACTTCCCTAAAATGACTGCTAAAGTAAAAACCCTCGCGAAACAGTGCGCAATCTGCAAACAAAATAAATATGACAGACACCCGAATAAACCATTATTACAAGAAACCCCCATTCCCAGTTTCCTAGACAGATAATTCATTTAGATATCTACACAACAGAAGGTTATTTAGTATTAACAGCAATAGATAAGTTCTCAAAGTACGCTCAAGCTAAAATTATACAATCCAAGACAACCTCTAAGAGATTTACTATTTACGTTTGGATTCCCGGAAATGATAGTCATAGATAACGAAAAATCTCCGAATCTATATATATATATACAATATTATACAATCCAAGACAACCTCTAAGAGATTTACTATTTACGTTTGGATTCCCGGAAATGATAGTCATAGATAACGAAAAATCTCCGAATCTATTAAATTCATGATTCAAGATCAATTAGGCATCCAAATTTATAAAACCCTACCTTATACCAGTACCGTTAACGGGCAGGTAGAAAGACTACATTTCACACTCTCCGAAATAATGCGCTGTCTGAAAACATATCGCATTCATCGTAATTTCCAAAAACTCTTAGAACGCAGTATTTACGAATATAATTTCTCCATCCACTCTTCAACGCAAAGAAAACCAATAGACATATTTTTCGGAAGAAACGTGAGCACTGACCCTACACAATTCGTAAAGTTCAGAAAAAAAAATATAGAGAAAGTTAGGGAAAAACAAGAAAACGACCTAAAATGTCAACCTATTAAAACATATTCTCCCGGTGAAGAAATCTATGTAAAAATCAACAAACGTCTCGGTTCTAAACTCACTTCAAGATACAGAAAAGAAATAGTCTAAGAAGACCGAAATACCCAAGTTCTAACCCATACAAACAAAATTGTGCACAAAAGTAAAATTAAAAATCAAAATTCTTCCCAATAGGCTTTCCATCGCCACTACTACCCACTGTGAGGTACAAATCATAGACTACACCCAGTCCCAAGCAATAGCCATAAAAACAGGAACTGCAAGGTTGCAGACTGGTACTTTCAAACTAATTCACGAAATCAACTTAAATATCTATGAAGGATTAATTAACGACATATCGACATGCATTGGTGTTTAGATCAGTAAGAATTATCCCACTTATCCATTCCTTTCCCAAGAATTTTCCCAACTCCAAAACCTTTTATATAGAATCAAACCTAATAAAATAAAACGTTCATTGAACTTTATTGGAAGCACATGGAAATGGATAGCAGGAAATCCTGACCATGACAACTTCCATATTTTAAAGAAAAAGGTCAATAATGTGATCGAAAATAATAATAAGCAAATTACAATACAATAAATAAAGTCTCTCTCGATAGATTTAATAAGCTTAGTTAAATCACAAATGAAATCTTAATAAAATTAAAATCGAATAAACTATTTGAAATAGTCCTTGTTTCAGTTATACAGTATAAAATTAAACTATTAAAAGAGGAACTGTTAAATGTTGAGTACGCCACATATTGGGCGAAGAATAAAATTGTTTATTCATTTATACTTTCGAAAGAAGAACTAAACGTTATAAGAAATATATCAGAAAAGGGAAAATTCCCTTATGAATCAATTAACGAAGTAATAGAGTTCGCAGATATAAAAATTGCGACAAATAACATTATGATCATTTTTATTGTCAGCCTACCTATAATAAATAACGAATCTTGTGAATCAATACTTGTTAAACTTATAAAGGTAAAATATTATATAAACAAAATAGATTACGAAAAAATATTGAAATGTCAAGATAAAACGTATGGAATTAAATTAGAGTGTAATAATTTTAATGGATTATCTATATGTAATAGTAATAATTTAATAGATTTAAGTGGAACAACTTGCATACCGAACCTCCTTAAAACCAACCCGTCTAATTGCACCAAAATAAACAATCAGCACATACCCACTATTGAAGAAATCCTTCCCAGTATCATATTGCTAAATAACTTCAGCGGAACAATCTATGCTAACAATGATCTCCTTAATTTGACTGACACATTTATCATAAAAATACAAAATTTATCCATAATTATTGGAAATACAACTTATTTATCAAACTTCGAAAGCCAATATAAACCATTCCCAGCACTAATACAACCAGAATCTGCAACAGATTCCTTCGAAGAAATCCTAACCCTCGAGATGCTGAAAGAAATTCACATATATAACAAGAAGGTCATCATCAGGGTAGAAACAAAGACTAAAACAAATTCTATCATCAATTTTGGATTAACAACAACAGTAGCAATACTCATCCTGTTTATTCTAGTTAAATCTTTCGTCGCTAGAAAGCTACCACGAGTCAAAATCACCAACTAAATACACGAAGTTCCAACAACACCAAATTCATTTCCAGAACTCGTTAATAAGCAAGATTGCGAAATTCAAGGATCAAACAATAGCCAAGAGTACTCAGATTTACAACAACAACAACAACCCAGTAAGCCCTCAAGAATAAGTCAAATCCCATTATTTTGAATATGGATCAAACGAGGACGTTTGAAACTAAAAAAGGAGGAGTTAACACGACATCCACGAATTCTTCGAAACATCAGACTATATCGCTTACCAGACACAGTACACCTTCCACCTTCCGGTCGTCCGCATCCAAACACATTACAAGTGCAAGACACTTGTCGGCACATGACACCCCATAGATCATCATATGCATTCCATCACCTAAGATGCACTCCCCTGTTTCCACTCAGAACCTGCTGACTGCTGACTCCCACACATTCCTTCACGTTCGCAACGCTCCACATTAGGTTAAGATAGGTGTAAAGGAAAATGTTAGAATTTGTAACTTTAGTCTTGTAATAGATTCGAAATAATAAAGAGGTAAAACCTCAAAATAAAACTTATTTTTTTAAATCAAATTCGATTTAAATGTTTTAACTTATATAAAGGAAAAAGGCACCATTTATCAAAATATCAATGTAAGAAGGCGGATTGCGCTCTACGCCTTTTTTTACGGATTTTTGGGTTTTATAAATGTCACGATCAAAATGACATATGGATAATGGCACTAGAGTTATGGGGTATGATAAACATTTGGCTCCATCAAATTTCTAATCAATAGATATTCCAAGCATTCGCCCACACAGATCTTTTTCGTTTTCTTACCATAATCAGAAGAGAAGTTTTCAAGTGGAATTTTTTTGTTTATGCTCTTTTCAAACTTATTTCCATCGTTTATACATTCTGCAATGAATGTTTGACGGTTTATATCACCATTTTTTTTTCAGCATTGAAAGGAAATTTTTCTATGGTCCCTAAGGCTACTTTTTCGGATGAAACATTAAGTAAAAGATCATGTGGTACTTTAGCACTAAATGAATTGATGAATTGATCGAATGTATCAATAAATTTTTGTAACTGCTTGGTATTGTTTTTTATATTATGATCACATAATCCGGCTGTAACATCTTGTTCTTGTTGTAAGTCTAAATCTCTATAAACATTAATTATTCTTGATCTTATATCATGACTGCGAGCCCATCGTTGATGTGCTGATATGGAATTGGTGAATTGTATTATTCCTGAAAAAATATATTACAAAATATTATACAATGTTAAAAATTTTTCTTTTAAATTTTATTAATCGGTATAGTAAAATAATCTAAAAGTCTACGTTCATTATAAATTAATTTTACTTAATGTTCATTACCTGTAAGTTACTTGCATCTGTGTTGATTGTTTGTTCCAGAACTAAGTCAATTGGTTGCTTAAAAAAAGGTTTACTAGTTCTTTGAATGATAAAAAACCATTTTGAAACTGTCATACAAGTTAGAATTAGTTTCGAAAATCTTTAGGAAATTATCACTGTATTTAACTGTCCAACGACCATAATTCTTTTGATTGCATATGAAAAATAAGTTCGTAATTTTCGGCAATATAAACTTAAATAATTCAAAATCTCCATTTCGGATGTTTCTTGATAAAGTTAGATAATAATTAACAAGGCTTATATACATTAAATAAAACTGTGGTGTTTTACCGAACTCACAATTTAGGGTTTGCTGCTAATAAATATTATATATATATTTCATGGGAAGGTGAGAAATCTTCATAGACACTATAGGCCCGGAGCATATAGTAGTGTGAGATTCTTACTCACTAAAAAATATCTCCCTTATGCAAAACACGACTGAGTTCACACTCAATAAGCAGTTCTTTTATCGCATTTTATTTTGTTTTATAAGATATCCTGCATTCGATTTTCCATTGAAAATTCCTGTGTACTTTAGAAAAATTACGCACTGCTAATTACCGCGCTAGATCGAGAGGCTTAGTCCTTATATTATAATTATTTAATAGATCATTAAACTCTTCGTTCACAATTGTAAGTGAATATATTGAAGAAGTTGTCAGTCGTGTGATTTCTTGAATAATTTTATCTGATATTATTAATTTCCAAGAAAGATTTAAAATGCAAAATTTCCAACCCCATAGCTATCAAACAGTTAAGTCTTTTACTCCTAATGAAATTATCAGTGTATATTTCCCGTGGCATTAGTGGAACGCCAAATGTCTTTTTACAATGCTGACACGGTCGTCGTACGCTTTTGAACAGAACTCGTAGTTATTATATATATAGGGTTTTCCAATAGGGACTTGACAACTTTGAATTTAATTTGTGAACGCACTCTTTCACTAATCATCAAATTGTCGCTGTCAATTTGTTCAGATATTCGGAGTCGCAAAATCATCTTCAGTGACGAATCTCATTTTTGGCACAATGGGTTTGTCAATAAGCAAAATATGCGTTATTGGTTGGGTGAAAACCCACATGTGCTTCATGAATCACCACTTCATCCGGCGGCGTTAATGGGCCATATTTTTTCGTCGACGATAACGATCGTCACGTTACTGTGAATGGTCAGCGTTATCGCGCCATGATCACCGATTATTTTTGGCCCGAATTGGAAGATATGGACATGGACGACATGTGGTTTCAACAGGATGGTGCCACAAGCCACACAGCACACGCTACAATCGATTTATTGAAGAGTAAGTATGGTGAGCGTGTTATCTCAAGACATGGGCCAGTCGATTGGCCGCCTCGTTCGTGCGATTAAACGCCGCTTGACTTTTTTCTGTGGGGCTACGTTAAGTCATTGCTTTATGCCAACACGCCGACGACGTTGGAAGAGCTCAGAGCCAACATTGAATGCGAAATAGCAGCCGTTTCGGCCGAAATGTGTGGCCGAGTCGTTGAAAATTGGATCCAATGAATCGACCGCTGCAAACGTGCCCGCGGTGGCCATATGAACGAAGTCGAGTTCCATTCATAAATGTTTTGATTGTACCTCAAGCCAATAATAAAGTTTTTGAAACATCTCAAATGGTTTGCCTTTCATTTAAAAAAAAAATTGTCAAATCGTTATTAGAAAACCCTATATGATGGTCTCATGCGGTATATGATGAAATCTTTCGTGCGTGTAACGAACCAGCAAGAGAGTTACATGGTGCATGGTAGGCAATATCAAAGCATCATGATGATTTAAGTATGATACACGGCTCCTAGCCCTTAATATGCCCTCGTCATCTAGAATGATATTCAAAGATATTAATTTACTGAGTTATTGAATACTTTTACCCTCTTAAAACAATAGATTTCCTCTAGATATTCGCTTTCTTGTGCCCATCGAAAAAGTGTCGTTTTTGCGTATTGTACTATCGCATACGAAATTGCTTGTGGTGGGATTCTGTCCTGAGCACATGCTTTCAGTTTCCTCAAGTAGAGTAAAAAGATTGCCACTACTCGATACAGCCGCCTCCAGTTCGAAAAGTATTGGAAGTAAATTGATATCTCCTTTTTTGATTTGCTGATAAGAAATATGTGATGTCGTATTTCTTCGTTACCACATTCTCCCATATCCTTTCGAGTTGGCCGATTTTCTTTGTTTTCGTTTAGAAATTAAAGTCCTAAGAACCATAATGAAACATTGCATCTTACCGGTACTTTTGCTTTGATATCTGCTGAGTTAATTTTTGACGGCACCCACCGTATTTTTTCCAATGTGTATTTTTACGTGTATTTTCCAATATTTCAACCACGCGATGCATGACGAATTGCTGAATTGCTTTTTTGGTTCCATTCGAAACCACTGGAGGACAGTTTTGGAGTCCGACCAGAAAATTTTAGAAGTTATTTTCAATCAACGATTATTGATTATTTTGCAAGCGAGCCTCACGCCTGCAACCGCAGCTGGTAGCTCCAGTCTTGGTATAGACAATGGTTTTAATAGAGTCACTTTTGACTTCGCGGCCACAATTGTAACAGTACAATTTTCTCCATGCACGACTCGAAGATATCAGACGGCAGCATAACCATTCTCACTCGCATCAACAAATGTGTGTAATTCCACTTTGGTAGCCTTGTTAAGATGCGGGGAGTAACAACGAGGCACTTGTAATGAGAATATTTCTTCTTATGCCGTATTCCATTTTTGCCATTTGGTGTACAAGTAATCGCTTAGCTTGGTATCCCAGTAGTCTAGCACAATAAAAACCCTAGGCGATCAAAGATGGACATCAGCACTTGAAGCTATAAATGTTCGTAGATACCACACACAGGATATGTAGTCTTCTTGATTTCGTCCTCAGTTAATCTTTCAGCGTAACCCTTTTGCAAGAGGTTCTCTACTTGCTTTTGAAGTACATCTTTCAAATTGTTTTCTTTTTGAAATTTCTTATTTTGATACATGAGACGTTTACGGGCGCTGCTGTAGCTCTCTAGTAGCTGGTGCACTTTATTTTTTCACAAAACGCCCACTTCGTATTTCTTTTGTCATTTGCTCATCAAAATTTCCATTGATCAGTTATCGTTCACGGAAACCCACGATTTTTCTGTTGATTTATCTAGGTTAACATGTTCTTTTACCATTTGATGTAATTTGTTGTATTTATCTTCACAGTCGCACTGATGAATGTTAAGCTAAGCACTTTGCCGATAGCAGTCGTTGGGACCTTAAATTGTCCAACGTAAGCTCTATTTTGTAGCAATCGGCTGATTCCACCAACGGTCACGTATTTTTAGCGGAACTGCGAGCCTAAAATTATCTGCACCGATTAATACACTTGATTTTACGTTTGAGTACGATTTTATTGGAATATGTCAGGTATCGTTGCTTTAGTACAATTACTTCCATTTTCAATTAGTTCCTTCAAAGTAAGCTTTCCACTGTATGAACTCTGTTAAATACAAATTTCGCTTCGTTTTCTGCATTTGAAATGTTGATGGACGCCTTTACTGATGAATCTTCCGAGCGCGTAGTATCTCCAGTCCACTTAAACAAAGTGGATCTATAGTATCTTGAATGTCAAGTAGATTAAACACATCCTTTTCAATTACCGTCACTGAAGAGCCGTCATCCAAAAGGGCGAAAGTGTCTATGTAACCGTTTTCATTTCGAAGGGGTATAGTCAAGATTATAAAAAGCGAATGTTGATTCAGATTCTCAGTGGACTGGGAGTTTATGGATTCACTGTTGGCACCACGCACATCGACGTCACTTTGCCTTGGTGACGATGGTGTCTGTCCATTCTGGTATTTATGCAACAATTTATTATGCTTCACTTCCGCAGTCATTGTTGATGAAACATTTGCGGCGGTGCTTGTTTAAACACTGTCGGCTAAATTGTGCCCTTTTACCACACTTCACTTTTTATCCAACAAAAGATTTTTAAATACGCTGCACGCTGACACTGTGTGATCACAGCTGTACCCTTGATTTTACTTTGCGGCCTGTCATCCGTATGGTAGCTCAAGTTTGCACTTCCTCTAGAAGGGGCCGTGGACATGACGGTGCTCGCGGCTTCGGTTATTTGCAATATTCAACTGCTGAAAACTCTAACTATTGGCATTTTCTCGTCCTTCATATGCATGGCCCAGTTCAATTTGTACTGGCTTGAAGTACTTAAAGTATCTTCTGTAGAAACCGTAGCATTGGTGCCTGCAACTGCGTTTGTACTTAAATTACACCCATCAAAGCTTCAGCTTTCCTCCCACCCATGCAAAGTGATACCACGCATTGCATATCTTGCATTGTACTATCCGATCGTTGTCCACTTCACCGCACCTCTTTCATTGATACCGTTTAACCAAATGTCTGTATTCGGGCATAGTGCAATTTTAATTTTTCGTTTATTTTATTATTTTAATTTTGCATTTATTTCGAACAATTTCAGATTCACTGTTTTCGCGAAATTATGCACAAATTGTCTTTAAAGATTATTGGCGCGCGGTTAAAATAAAACAACATATTTAAGTGCACCACTTGTGCAATCGTGCTATACTTTATTAATGTAAAATTAGAATTATTCGGTAAAAATGATAGCGTGCTTTAAGGACAATTCGTTTGTTACCGCGCCTTAAACTTAAACTTAAACTCTAAAATTTTCAACATGTATAAGTAACTACCATATAAGTCGATGAACTACCTATCAACCTGACACATAACAAAGGACCGTTAGAGTGCCAAATACGTACGTACGCATAACTGTAATACAATGAATTTAAGAATACATAAGGGAAATCCCTCAATTAGTATACATAAATAGATAAGTTAACTCCAAACGGATTTATTTTTCATGATCAGCATCATCGGCAAGATGGCAATTGACTCCAATCGAATAATCGCATGGCAAGCAAAGGTCTATATTCGTTATTTTTCATTTCAGCACACGTGTCCAGAATAATGCCGACGAAGCGTCTTGCATCTTAAGCGTCTTAAGAGGTATCATTAAGAACAAGTTTGTATTCAGTCAGTTATTGACCAGGCATAGCCTGTTAAATACAAAAAATATTTTTTATTCTCAACTTATGTTAATACACGCGCCCGAGCATTCAGGCTGCTTCGCTTAGTTCCCTCATACAGTAAGTCGGTTAGTTCGAAATATTGTACGCGATAACCAAGTGTGTGGTGCGAACGAACTAGTGAACCAATAACCAAAACGTTTACCCAAAGCATAATAAAGTGTAAATACGATAACCAAGCGCGTCGGCAAAAAACTGACTAATAAAGTGCGAAAACCAAGCACCACGGGAATAACGTTGTTCAAGAAACGAGGCCCCCAAGTAATTCGACAGGTACAAACAAAATTATAAAAGGAAGTTGTAATTATTCAACAGCCGCTTTGACAGAAGCAGACCAGAACATTCCTCAACCCGGAGATGTTTATGTTATTGTTAGGATAAGTCCTAAGTTCTACGATTACAATTTACAAAGCAAAACGAATAAAAAAAAAAGCAAAACCAATACATAGTATAGGTTCATTCTTATTTAATTTTTTTTAGAGAAACACTATTGTTAAAATTATTTTTTATTTACTCCATTTGTTAAAATATCGTTTTTATAATAATAAACCAATAGTGCAAAACCTTGAATACAACATTGCCACATAAGATTCACTATGAATTTAAATCATGACCAATGAAAATAATCTTATAAGACCAGCCATTCTAAGTAACTCCACCCCTAGATCCCCTCCCAGCCCATAAAATGTACCAACACCATCAACTAATAATAATCCTCAACAAAACTTATTTGACAACCCAGAAACAGTAACACAACTTACTTACCTAATGGCAAAGGTACTACAGACTCATGGCAGATAAATATTCAATACACTAATGAATCCAGGCGCGGAAATTATTAACGCGACTGACGAAATAACAGACTTCTGCTTAGGACAATCAATCCAATATGGAAAAAAACTCCAACGTAGTTAAAAGTCTACGTGACTTGTCTGGAACAGCAGGAGAATTTAGCTTCTGGAGGAAAAGTGTGGAAAGAACCATAAAAATGTATCAACACTTAAAGGGCACTGCCAGATATTATGGCATACTCAGCGTGATTCGAAACAAAATCATTGGCCACGCAGATATAGCTCTCGAGTCATACAATACACCATTAAGTTAGGAAAAAATCGTGAGGTGTCTTACCTTACACTACGCTGACAAGTCCCAGAAGTACCCGACCCAACAAAAAAGCACAAAAATTATGGAAAAAAATTTATTTATTTTTCAACATAATCGCCTTTCAGTTCGATACACTTTTTATGGTAAGAAATTTCTTGCTCCTCAAAAAAGCCATTAACTGCCGACATCACTTCTTCATCGTTGAAAAATCTTTGACTCTGAGTCATTTTTTCACGTTTGGGAACAGAAAATAATTCGACGGGGCTAAATCTGGCGAAGAGGGTGCATGAGGTAGCAATTCAAAATTTAATTCATTAATTTTGGCCATTGCATTTTTGCTCGAGTGTGTGCAAACGCGGCACCCATCTTGCACACAGCTTTCTCATGCCGTGTGATATGAACCATACTTTTTGAAATGCCTACAATGTCTGCTAGCTCGCGGACTTTCAGTCGACGACCATCGCTTTGTGGATTTTCTTCACCATTTCTGGAGTTGTCACCTCTTTTGGTCGATCACTGCGATGCTCGACTTGGCAGCTCGTACGACCTCGTTTAAACTCAGCAACCCAAAATTTTACTCTTGTAAACGAAGGAGCAGACTCACCCAGAGTAAAATCCAGTTCAGCTTTTATATTGGTGGGCCTGAGGCCTTTCAAATATTGTATCACATAACGATGACCAATTTTCTCCATTTTCACAAATTCACTGACAACTTTCACTATTGATGGCTGTCAAACAAATACTAAACAACGTGGCGCTTTCAAACTTGAAACATATGCTTTATAGACTACGTACTTTCCAATACAGTGATGTTTTCAAACAACTACCCCCAGTACCCACGCCAGGTCTGGTACTTCTGGGACCGCCATCGTACTAACAAGTGTACCATCACTTGTTCCTAATTTTAACAAAATTGCGTGTATGGAAATGAGCCAAGATGTACGGAAAAGTTCTGGACACATTTGTTAGAAGACGTACAGCTAAGCTTCTCAGCATAAGAATTTGCTTCTCAGCATAAGAGAACAAGTAGATCTTCCGCAGGCATTACACCTTTGCCTCAAGCTTTAAAACATTGATTTTATAGCCCAACAAGCTAATGATGTGTTTCTTAAACGCCATCAAGTAATGATTCGGCCCATACCACTTACATAGAAAGCAGAATATCAACCCAGCCAGACCACCACCTATACCAGCACCTAGGGTAAACTCTTATCCGGAACTATTCCATGAACCTCACCCATTGCAGTTCCTTAATTTTTCCGGAACAAACCACACATCCAACCAAACCCAATTGCAAATTATCCTGGACATATACTCCACATAGATATATTTTCAACAGAAAAAAAAAACTTAGTCCTAGCCGCTATCTGCAAATTCACGAAATTCGCAAAAACTTAAATTATCAATTCAAAGGCAATTGCAGATATTAGGCAACCCCTTCGGGAAATATTGTTCCCCTTCTGTGTCCCAGAATGCGCAGTTTTAGAAAATGAAAAAGCTCTAAATGCAGCTTCAATTACATCCGTGATACTAGGTGTTGATTTCTTAAAGAACTTGAACTGCTGCTTGTCTTGACAAATGTTTTGTTTCTTACAAACAAAGAATTTATTTCACTTAGTTATAAGTAATTTATTATTGGGTATGTAATTTAATTCGTGCGGTTATTTTTTTCTTTTTCAAAATTTGAACGTTTATTTAAGAAAAACATGTACAATAGTATTATTCAAAGTATTGCCCATCTGAAGCTATGACTTTTTCCCATCTTTCTGGTAATTTGTAGATCCCATCCCAAAAGAACTGCGCCGGTTTGGCAGCCTAGAATGAATCAAGCCAATTTTTGATATTCTGCTCTGATGTGAACCGTATTTCAGTGAGGGCGTTCTGCATCGACCGAAACAAATGGTAGTTAGAAGGGGCAAGGTCTGGGCTATAAAACGGGTGGGGTAAGAATTCCCATCCACTGTTTTCCAAATAGTTCTTAACCGGAATAGCAACGTGGGGCCGAGCGTTGTCATGATGGAAAATTATTGCCTAGTGTCTGGTCGCATATTCCGGGCGTTTTTCGGCTACTACTCTCTTCAAACGGATTAATTGTGTTCGGTAGCGTTGTCTGTTGATGGTTTCACCCTGTTTTAGCAGCTCATAATACAGCACACCCATCTGATCCCACCAAATACAGAGCATTAGGTTCGCGCCATAGATATTCGGCTTTGCCGTTGATTTGGCTGGTTGGCCGGGTTTCACATATGATTTTTTGCACTTGGGGTTGTCGTAATAGTTCCATTTTTCACCACCAGTAACAATCCAATGCAAAAATGACTTCCTTTTGTGGTGTTCCAGCAGCATTTCGGACATGCAAAACCGCCTTTCGACGTCTCTCGGCTTAAGTTCATGTGGAATTGAATTTCCTTGCTTTTGAATATATCCAGCTGCTCTTAAACGTTTTGAAATGGCTGCTTGAGTGACACCCAAAGATTCTGCGAGCTCTTCTTGTGTTTGTCAACAATCTTCATAGAATAATGCTTATAGTTCTTCATCTTCAAACTTTTTTGGCTGCCCAGGACGTTCATTGTCTTCCAAGCCAAAATCACCACTTTTAAAAAGTGCAAATCACTTTTGGCACGTTTGCTCAGCTAGCGCATGTTCATAATAAACTTCCACCAAAATACGATGACTTTCGGGAGCAGTTTTCAGTAATGAAGAAGAATTCCCCGCAAAAACACCTTTTCAGGCACAAAGTTCGACATTTTTGAGTGAAAAAAAAATTTTTTTTTCTTTACGCTTCAAATGAATGACATACTGAAATGACGTACAATGACAGTAGCTTTCCATCGCATGTTTCAATGAAATAAGAACAATGGAATAATACAAGTTACGCCATCTCTTAGCAAACCGCACGAATTAAGTTATAGACTAAATATATATATTTTTTTACAAGTATTTTTAAGAAAAAGGAAAGGAAAAACTTGAAAATTCCTATTTTAACCACGCGTCTGTTCTTTTAGGATTTAAAAAAAAAAATAATAACAGTTATTTTGAGAAAATGTCCAGTCGTTATTCTAATACATTTTGTCCTTCTCATTCCCGGGCTGTGGTGCTAAGTTATACTACACTTTCAGCGCTGCCAGGTGTGCTAACACTCCCTCCTGGTAAGCTGGATCGGTCCTGGTTACCCTCTGGTTTCTTCACCTGGCGCAGAACATCTAACTTGGCGAGTTTTGTAGCTGGTCGAGTGTAAGTCCCTGTTGAAGTACGCACTGTTGCTGTTCGGACCTGTCCATCTCTTCTTGGGAAGACTGCAGACACGATCCCTTTCGGTAACAGGTTTCTAGGATTGTTTGGATCGACGATAACGACTACATCACCTTTCGCAAGGGGACTGGTTGGAGTATGCCACTTGGTTCTTCTCGTCAACGTCAGCAAGTACTCCTGGATCCAACGCCTCTAATAGGAATTTGCAAATTGCTCGGACGTCATCCAGTTCTTTCTCATTACAGCTCCGTCGTCAGTTCTCTCGCTAAATTGCTTTACTCCACTTGATGAATCCATAAGGAAATGGTTCGGTGTCAGAGCCTCATCGCCGTCGCTCTCGACATGAACGTAGGTCAATGGTCGTGAATTAATTATGATCTCAACCTCCGCCATCATACTCAGCAGAAGTTCGTCTGATGGATTTTGAGTCAGGCCCATACCCAACAACACCTGTTTTACAGAACGTACCATTCGCTCTTAACCCCCCCATATGTGGTACCGCCGGTGGTATGAAGTTCCACCTTAAATTAGCGCCAACGAATTCGTTGGATATCTTGCCGTAATCCAACTGTGCTACAGCGTCCTTCAGTTCCTGACTAGCTCCTCTAAAGTTGGTCCCGTTGTCGCTGAATATCTCCAGTGGCAAGCCTCTCCTCGCGATAAACCTTTTTAGGGCTAGGATGCATGAATCCGCAGAAAGACTGTGTGCGATTTCGATGTAGATGGCTCGAACCGTGAGGCATGTTATCAGGTCGCCCCACCTTTTCTCCGAGCGTCTGCCGACTCGTACTGCAATTGGGCCGAAGTAATCGATTCCGATGTAGGAAAAGGGTCGAGTAAATGATTTTAGTTTACTCGGCGGCAACTCTCCCATTAGGGGTGTTGTTGGTCTAGCTCTCACGTTTTTGCAATGTTGACAAGTCCCCTTAGCTTTTTAATGATAGTTCTAAGGCTCGGAATGTAGTACAGCTGTCGAAGTTCACTGACGACTGTCTCCCTATGCTGATGGTGAAATTTTCTGTGAAAATGATCTGTTATGAGTTCAGTTATGTGATGTCATTTCGGCAAGATTATAGGCCGTTTCACTTCACAACACATATGTTATCCTTATAACATTGTTCTTGTCCATATAGGGCGATAGTTTGTACAACAAGTGGTTTCTGTTAAATAAAGCAGAATTATTCAACTTAACTTAGCAACTTCTTCTGCAAACGCTTCGTGTTGACATTGGCGGTACAGGTAGTTTTGAGATCGTTCAAGATCGTAGGCCGTAGAACACTTCCATTTTGAATTAGCTCGTTTTTTTAATTTTATATCAGTGAACATAAAGACATAAGCAAGTGGCCGCACCAATTTGTTCCAACTAGAGTATCTAGCGTAGTCTATGATACTTGGTACGTTGGCGATGCCGTGAGCGAAGTGTACCCTAACTTCTTCGGTTGAACTGAAGTTTAGGGATTCGTCTATAGGCCATTGCTCATATAGGAATTCTGGCCCTCGATACCATCGATTGTCGGATTACAACAGATTATTACGTTTCCATTTGGTAGCTTCGTCTGCCACGTTCTTACCCATCTCCAATTTCCTATATCAGTTTCTTCTAATATTTCT
This sequence comes from Volucella inanis, assembly GCA_907269105.1. NCBI lineage: Eukaryota > Metazoa > Arthropoda > Insecta > Diptera > Syrphidae > Volucella > Volucella inanis. The sequence continues at coordinate 76,216,197 of OU026153.1, forward strand.
CCTATCCTGAATGCTACGTAATTCTTGTATCTTCTTTGTTCTGATCTTATCCAAAAAAGTACGGTCTTCGAGTCGCTCCAAAATGTGCAATTTTTCACGTGTAGATTAAAACATATAGACTTGCATAATGTACCAGCACTGCTGGTTCTAGCTCCAACCTAGGTATCGAAAAGTCCGTTAGAGGCGCTATTATTACATTTGCACCTACAAGTAAGCATTCGACGTGCAATCCCGAAAAGAAACGTAGGTATGCTGGCGTAGCTTAAGCATTCTCGCTAGCGTCTACAAAAATATGCAGTTGTACCGTATCGCTGAAGTGAAGTGATTGAGCATATGGACGTCTAATTACAATTCGTTCTATCTCTGGTAGATGGCTTACCCATTCCTTACATTCTTCATAATGACTGTCTCCTATCCCCAAATATCCCCTATACCTGACCTGATAATATTTTCGCCCTGCGTGCTTTGAGGGGAAAGGAGAACGTATCCTTAGTGGGTGACCACCACAGACCAAGTATCTTTTCGGCATCGTTAAACTCATGCCACACTGCAATCTTTTTTGGCAACTCGTCGTGTACTTCGGAGTTAACCTCTCTTAAAACACTTTTGGAATTTTACAAAAAGTTGTGGATTTCGAATCTAGCTTTCGAATGAATATATTTTACATTTTTTGCTAACTCTATCACCTCTACTTCGGATTCAACGCTATCAAGATAATCGCCCACATAATGTTTATCAACAATAGCTTCTACAGCTCTAGGGTATTGAGCTATGAACTCGCTTTCGTTTGCATTTTTAACAAATTGCGCGCAATATAGTGAACAGGTTGAACCGAATGTCATCACCGTCATGACGTATTCTTCTATTTCCTTGGTCTTTGGATTCCTCCATAGGAATCCTTGGGCGTCCTGGTCGTCCTTGGCAATTTTCACTTGGTGAAACATTTCGCGTATATCTACGCATATTGCTATCTTCCCTTGACGGAATTTATACAAAATTGTAGTGAGCGAGTTCACCGTATCTGGTCCACTTAACAGCAGGGAATTAATGATACACCATGATGCCGCTGCATCCTATACGATGCGGATCTTATTCGGCTTGTTCGGGTTTATTACAGGGAATATTGGCAGGTATCACGTTTTCGAACTTCTGACCTGCTGCTCCTGCGGTTCTAATTTGCGAGAATATCCTTTCTGGAGGTAAGTACAGATCTGATTCTGTAGCTTTAACGCGAGCGTTGTGTCCTCCATTCTGGATCCTAAGCATCTTAGGTAGCGCTCAGCCATCTGACGGCTGTTAGTTAATGAGGCAATATCATGCTTCCAAAGCAACGGTACGACGAAACGATTCCCATCTCAGCATGCTCTTTTATTCAGCATACTTTGCGCCCGCTCTTAATCCTTAGATAGCATTGCCTTATTCCGATATTTTCTGTTGTAAAATATCGCTTTACGATACGATGAACTTCTTTATTCAAGTATTCTTGGCATTCACAAACGTGAAAACTGTATTTTGTGTCATTATTTAGATTATTTTCATAAATGCCATGAGCAACCCAGCCAAGTCTCGCCTTTGTGACAGCAGGTTCGTTTTTCATACCTTCATGCCTACGAAAACTTATACCCAGGTACCAGTTGTCCAGACCTATCAATATTAGTGGCTTCGCCACTTTATACGACGCAATAGGAATTCCATGCATATGTTGATGTCTTTTCTTCAATTCACACGCATCGAGAGACTGTCGGTAAGTTCAAGTTCTGGATTGTTCTTACATTAGAGATCTCGAATTTATTTTTGTTGCCAATGCCCAATCTTGGCGGTAACCTTTTTCGATTGTTCTTCTGTGTAGCGCTTGTCGGTTGTCCATTTTAAACAGAGTGAGGCGACATCACCATCGAGTTCCAGTTGTCGAGCCAGCCTTTCGTCCATAATGGTAACTGAAGAGCCATCGTCGAGAAATGCATACGCATCGCATTTGGTCGTTCCGCTATATAATGTCACTGGGAGAATTCTAAAAAGTGTGGAACTATTCTTCGAAATATGCATATTGCAATTTTCATATTTATCGTTATTTTTATTAATTTTAGTTGCCTGGGGTATATCGGAACCGAGAGTAGCGTTCTTATGCAGCAGTCTGTGGTGACGAAAAACACATCCGTTTTGTCCACAACTTTTGTTTGAAGTGCCTTGTACCCTGCCATGAGCTCGGAGACAAGTTCAACATAACCGGTGTTGTTTTACAATGCTCCACTTATCATTTAAGTTCATATTGTTGAACTTTGGACAACACTCCATATTATTGCAGTCGCCCCTGCAGATCCTGCACTTTTTGGTTTGTTTGTTGCCTTCTGAAGTCTCAACCTTTTTCGTGTGTGTTTACAAACCTGTTCGTTGTAAATGGACGCTTGTGGTTTTTCTTCTCACTAAGCACGGTTTTTGATGTTGGTGAAACGTCAACTTCTGTTTGAGCTATCTGTTGTAACCATCCACTGAACGTTGACAGATTTACTTCCGCACACTCTTGTCGGTGTATACCCCAATTAAGCCTGATGCTTGGCGGTAGTCGTTCGACCAATTCTTGGATAAGAAAGGGATTCTTGATATACGCCTTTAAATTGTTGGATTCCATTATGGCACATATAATGAGAATACAATGACTTTCCAGTTTGTCGGCTTTTGGGGGTGGCTCCTTCCTGATTTTTGTTAGAAGTGTATTTATTACGATATCAGGTCTTCCATATACCATCTGTTATGTCGAAATAATTGCTGTAACGTGCTCTGGGTATAATAGTTTATAACGAACGGCTTCTAATGCGTTGCCCTTTAGGCTTCGCTGCAAACGAATTAAATTTTCGTCGTTTGAGTAACCGCATGTCCGCGTTGAGTTCTGAAAAAGAACTGATAAACAGTGGCCAATCTTCTGGATTCCCACTGAATATAGGTAAATCCCTGTTAATTCCATGCCTTGAAGCAATGTGAGAAGAGCTTTACTCGAACTGGTCTCTTTGCGTAATTTGCGGGTTATTACACTTAGTCGAGGTAGGTACCGCGGAGGCGATTTTTTTGTTTACAACCATACCATTAGCGTTATTCGCCTCACTTTCGTTTTCAATTCCCGACTTAAGCACAGGATTTTCACATGTGGTGTTGACATCTGATACCCACTTAACATATCTTTCTTGCTTTGTAGTCAGAGCTTCCGAAACTGCATCTTTCTCCGTGTCAGAGTCCATTTTACCGAATATCTCATGCTTTTTATCAAGGTATTTACTGTCTCTTTTTTTCTTTAAGAATATGCTCTTCCTCAAGTTTTTTTAATTTGAGATTGGTGGATCTGCAAGTTGACATGCTGTTTTTTGAACACGGATGGTTGTTTTGATTCCGGTTCAGCCTCAAAGGCGGCTCTGAAATGTGGTTGCGAAGTAACTGCAGTAGGTAGAAGTTGCAGCTGTGAAGATAGTGTTGGTTGTGAGGACACTGCGGCTGATGTTGATGCTGTGCAGACTTTGCCTGACTCCTGAGGGTTCGTGGTGTTTGAGGCGTGTGGATGTACGCAGCTGTCGCACATCCAATCTGTTTGGGCGACACTTTCATCGACGCCCACACATGAGAAATGGTACCAAGTGTCACACACATTGCACTGAACCATTTCATCGGTGCTATCCTCGCGTTTGCACTTAGGGCAACTGTGTTGGTCTTTTACATTTTCTGAGCGTATGGAGGGGCGAGCTGGTGTTTTTGCTTTTCTACAGGTATTGCTAGAAATAAGAGACATAATGACAGTAAGCGAAATTCTGATGCGATCTAATTGTTGGCTGATGATGATGATCTGAACGGATGAGTTGCTGACTGATGACTTCTTCTGGCGGTATGCGATCTGCGTGGCAGATGTGAAATCTGATTATGAATTTTCAAGAATGTTGATTTCTTAAAGGACTTGAACAGCTGCTTGTCTTGACAAGTGTTTTGTTTCTTACAAACAAAGAATTTATTTCACTTAGTTATAAATAATTTATTAAATATATTTTTTACAAGTACTTTTAAGAAAAAGGGAAGAAAAAACTTGAAAATTCCTATTTTAACCCCGCGTCTGTTCTTTTAGGATTTAAAAAAAATAATAATAATAATAATAACAGTTATTTTGAGAAAATGTCCAGTCGTTATTCTAATACATTTTGTCCTTCTCACTCCCGTTCTGTGGTGCCAAGTTATACTACACTCAGTGCTGCCAGGTGTGCTAACACTAGGCATCCGAACTTACAAAACACCACCGTACAAAAGCGAAGTGAATGGATAGGTTGAAAGGTTCCATTCCACGCTGACGGAGATTATGCGGTGCTTCAAGGCAGAAAAAACTCAACGGTCTTTTGAAGAATTGCTCGAAAGGGTAAAAAATGAGTACACCGTCACAGGTCACTCTACGATTGTCCAAAAGTGTAACTCGTCCTTAGCCGTTCACCTAGGGTTAACCCCGAAGACATTGAAAAGGGACGCTTGCAAAACGTTTTATAAAACAAATAAAACAAACAGGAAAAAGACAGACTAGCACAACAAGAAAATATAACCTATCCGCGTCTACGATGTAGGTGACATCATTTACGTCAAATATAACAAAAGACTCGGATCTAAACTAAATGTTAGGTATAAAAAAGAAATCGTAAAGCAAAATCTTAGTACCATAGTTATAACAGAAACCGGTAAAAAAATACACAAAAGAAATATGAAAAAGTAAGTTTTTTTAAAGGTTCGTACTCTCTGCCACCATTGGCAGATATCCAAATTTTAGACTACACAAACTCAAAAACTATTACGATGAAGACAGGACCATCAAAATTACAAACAGGAAACTTTAAAATTATACATGACATTAACCTCGAGCAATACGATACCGCTACTACCGAAATCGGAATGACCTTATCCATGTTCCACATCCCTAAGGAACATATCCTTTCTCCATACCTTCATCATGAACTTCAACAAGAGATCTTCTCGACAATTTCAAACCTAAAAAAACAAAACGTTCTCTAGACTTCCTCGGCACGGCATGGAAATGGGTACCCGGAAGTCCAGATCACGAAGATCTCTTAACTATCCAACAGAAAATAAACACTATAGTAAATAGTAACCAGCAAGTAATTGTTAATAATGTGTATAGCGATAGAATAAATAACATTACTAAAATTCTTAATATGCTAAATCTAATAAAAAAATATTTTAAATATTAAATATTTTAAATAATTTTAAAAAAGAGACATCACAATATCTGTATTATAGTATAAAATTAAATTGATTAAATTCTAAACACAATCATGTTATCAAAAAAAGAAATAAACCTTGTAACAAATACCTTTGATAAAGAAGAACTACCGAATGCTACACACGGAGAAGCACTAGAAAGTGCGAAAAAATAATTACAAACAATCTATCACTACTTTACATTATTAATGTCCCAATAACTACTAGAGAAATTTATGAACAGTTTTTCTTAAAAGCAGTAAAAAAAAATTGTAATCGAAATCCCAGAAAATATCTTAGTTAATAGAAATATAAGTAATAAGCACACAATGTAGAACATTTAATGCGTTATCTATATGTAATAAAATAGATCTGTTAGACATAAATAATTCACTTTGTATTATAATAATTTGATTAATTATTATAATATTGTATAATATAATATATTGAAAAGCTTCACGCAAGTTTGCAATAAGAGAAACGGTCAGCACATTCCAATTTTAGAGGAAATATCAGGTGTCTTATTATTAAACGATTATAATATACCCATTTGTATTAACAACGCCCTCCAAAATTTCACCGGCACCTTCTTGATTAGATTTATCAACGCCATTATTAGTATCGACAAACAAACATTTTCATTAAGGACAGTGTCCAATATTCAAGTTCTTTCAACAATCCTGCAGCCAAATCCCAGAGAACAATATCGAGAAATTTTGTCTTTAGAGATGATGAAAGAATTGAACATCAACAACACCAAAAATATCCAACTCTTAACAATCGAAAAGAACAAACAGAAACGGACCAGCTACGGATCTGTAAGCCTTTTTGGTCTTCTCTTTCTCTTCCCTATGATATTTAAAATACTTCCCAAAAAGAAAACTAAAGTATTCATCAACCCCTAATCAGCATCACCAGAACTCAGTTCTGAAAAAGTAATACCAAGTCCTAGCACATTACATAATCCCTGAGTACATCGACTTGAAGTAGTTCCACGACAAAGATCTATGACCCCCCATTTTTTAGCGATCGAGGTCTATCGCACTTAAGAGAGGAAGAGTTTACTCCAAATAGATTTATTTTCCACGATCAGCATAATTGCCGATGACAATGTACACCAATCGAATAATCGCATGGCAAGCAAAGGTCGATATTCGATGTTCTTTACTTCAGCACACGTTTCCAGAACAATGCCGACAATGCGTCTACATAATCGAACAAATGAGTCTGCTATTTGCAAAAAAATTGCAAAGTTTTACATTACATTTACTGTTTTGGACTCCAACCAACTGACATTCTATGCATACATGTGCGTTATGGTCTGCAGAACATTTGATTTTAACAGGATGATGTCACATGCCATACTGGGCGCGAAACCATCTTCAAACCGTTGATATGCTCTCCCGTCAGACCGCTGTCATATAAGCCAATTTTCCGTACATTGACTATATAGTAAAATTCCTTAACAACGGTATGACAATACGAGAAAGCCAATTGGAGCGGACTTAACAGCTTCTTTAAGAGTTTCAAGTGGTCGTTACGTATCCTCGGTAACGACGTGGATGCCGCTGCTGTTATGATCACATACACCCTTTGGAATGAGATGATTTGTCCCTCATCGGATGATGAGTTTCAAACCAAAAGAAAAGGCGTGATACAACTTGAACTGCAAAGAAGCTTTTAGGGTTAGAAAAATATTTTTTCGGTTATACAAGGCTAAGTCGAAAGGGGAAAACCGAAAAATTCAAACGAGCCACGAATAACTACAACGCCTTTCTTAAGCGTGTGAAATTTCAATACAACCAAAAACTGAGGCAATACTACAATGTCCCAATGGCAGTAAAAATGTTTGGTTGTCCGTCAAAAACACTAGAAATTCTGCCTCTGGCGGCTTATTTACAATGACATTCCAACTGTCAGCTCTTTGGACAAGGCCAATCTATGCTGCACACTTTGCGTCAGCTAAGCATTTCCAGCTTGTGCTTTGTCCCCGTCTACTTACACTTGAGTGCGTCTTGGGACGCAATTGGACAAATACACTATATTCGTGTAGGGGCAAGAGTACTTAAAAATCTTAGTATACCTACACAAATCCACTAGTACAGATTGTAAAGGGTGATTTATCGTGAGGTTTGATTTATAATGTGAAATAAAACACATAAATTTGAAAGAGAACTTAAAATTTTTATTATCGGTTAAAAGAACAATTCATGGCATTTACTTTTTGAAAATGATATGTAAATGTTGGCCAGGACTACGTCTCAGGTGGTCCATTCGGAATGTCCAATTTTGGGCGACTCGTTCGAGCATAGCGACTGGTATCTCGCGGATAACACGAGTAATACAGGATTCCAAAGCGTGAACCGTAACTGGCATATTCCTAAAGACCTGAGACTTTACATATCCCCAGAGAAAATTGTCCATTGTTTCATGCGCTGTATGGCTCGTAGTGCCATCTTGTTGAAACCAGAGCTCACCGAGACCACCGAGTCCGTTAGCATGGCGCGGAAACGGTTACCATTGACAGTAACATTCTGATTTCCCTCATTTTTGAAGAAATGTAGACCAATGACTTCACCAGTCCATAAACCACAGCATACCGTTGTCTCTAATGGATGTAATGGTAGCTCTTGGTACTCTTCGGGTTGCTCATCAACCCAAATATGGCAATTCTGTTTATAAACGTATCCATTGAGCCAGAAATGGGCTTCATCACTGAACATAATTTCACGATAAACACCGGATTTTCATTGAGTTTTTCCAGAGCCCAATCACTAAAAATATGACGCAAATTCAAGTCGCTTGGCTTCAACTCTTGCACAAGTTGTGTACGCCAAGTTGTCGAATACGCCAAGCCAAGCTGCTGAAAACGACGACGAATCGGTTCGTCACGGTCTTCGCGTACACTCTCAGATACAGTCGAGTATCATCCACTAATGAAAAGTGAGACTCATATTTGCGAGTGGTATTGACAATAGTGGTTTCAGTAGGTCAATTATGCGCGCCGCAAGTTCCCCGAATCACACGAAAAACATTTCTCACAGAACGCTAATTTTTGTAATACGGCTGAACAATTTGGAAATGCTGTTGTGGTATGAGTCTTTCGATGATGACTAACCAAACGATACTGAACAAAAATGACAAAGCAGTTGGATAGGAGTCACGCGTGATCTGTCAAAAAAAGCCTATAGAAAATCAAACCCCTTGATGAATCACCCCTTATATATCCAGTTCTTCTGAAGAGTTAATCCTTCACGCTGGCAAAACCACTGCGCAAGCTTTTCCATTACTCCTAATCTTTAGGACTCTTTCCGAGTAGATGAAAAAACATCATTTGTCCAACCCGTCCCTAAAAAATCAACCCTATTGCACGTAATGCACGGTATTAGCAGCATAACCAATAGGGGAACTATCCCCAATGCTTCTAAAACACAACTTTGTTTGCCGTCGTTAAAGCGAAATTTAAATACCCAGCCATTATCCATGAATGGCACTTGCATCGTCAAAAGCGAAAAACTTTCCATTCCCGATTTGTGTGCCAGTGACAATTTTCGTTGGAATGATCACATCTTCGATGTTGTTGCAAAATGTCTAGGTTTCCTCAAGCTATGTAAAAAATATTTCACTCGCTATGAATGCTCATCAGTAAACCCATTTTTGATCGTACTCTGAAATATCGTGATTCTCTGCTAAGACGTACAACTCTTTTATGAAGTGCACCTACCTAACTCTCTATTTCCTATTCATTAAGACTAATATACATCAGTATCAATCTTTTATTCCCCCCTAATTTTCTTTGTCCGCGCCGTGTACAAACATTTAAGGGTACTATCCCTTGAGCGCGCGCTAACTATAAAAAAAAAAATAGATAAAGTGAAGAGAAGTAGTTGCCAAATAACTAACTAACAGTTTAGTCTCCCCATTAAATGTGGGATGCCACCCGTGGAGCGGAATCACTTACTTACTAACTTGAGTGGCGCTACTGGGTGAACCTAGCCCGATCCATAGCTAACTTCCGCCAAGTGCGCACTTCGATATGGTTGAAGTCCCCTTCAAGACCCCTTATGTGCGACCTTAGGTAAGGTCTTCGTGTACAAGGTTGTCCCTTCTGGCTAGGTTGATGTAGCTGTACAGCTCGTATACTTATCATTGTATCTTTTGCTCCAAACCCCGTCAACGCAAACGGGACCGAATATTATAGGTATGTTTTTCTTGAAATGACCGAGGATATTATCATCCGCTTCCGATAGAGCTCGGGATAGGGCCTTACTACTAAATTGCTTTCATATCCCAAATAAACAGCCATTGGTAAGGGTGATCCTTCGTGGGGTAGGGTAAACCAACCTCCTTTAACCACCTTGACCGCCAGAACGCACTGCTGCTGCAAAAAAGGTTATATTGCCTTGAAGTCCGTTCATATTTAGGCAGACATGCCAAATTTCATTGCGATACTGTCTTTAGTTTTGTTTTGACAGCTGATTGCTGTTGACATCATACATCATTCTGAGTATGGACAAAAACGATTTTCGTTCTCTCATATAACATTATTTTTGGAAAGGCAAAACGGCGAAGGAAACAAAAGAAAAGTTGGATAAATATTATGGGGCTAATGCTCCGTCAGATTACACATATTACATATTCTGCATATGAAAAAGTTATCCTGACGCTGGGTGCCGCGCATACTCACTCCTGACCAAAAACACGAACGCGAGAGCACTTCAAAAGAGTGTTTATAATTGCTGATGCGGAATCGGGCGGACTTTTGGTGTCGATTGGTAACTTTAGATGAAACTTGGATCCACTATTACACACTAGAGAACAGAATGAGTGTCCGGCAGTGAAATGAAGCCGCCACGAATGCTCCGAAGCGGCTGAGGGAGGCTCGATGGGTCGGAAAGGTTATGGCGTCGGTTTTCTAGGATTTTCATGGCATACTCTTCGTGGACTACCTCGAACAAGGAAAAACCATCAACAGCGAGCATTACTATGCATTATTGGAAAGTTTGATGGCCGAAATCGCTCAAAACGGCCTCACACGAAGCAAAAAAAAAATTTCTTTTTGCAACACAATGCACCGGCGCACAAGAGCATCGACACCACGGCTAAAATCATTGACTTACGGCTCCAATTGCTGTCGCATCCACCGTATTCGCCCGGTTTGGCTCCCTCGGTCTATTATATCTTCCCAAACCTCAAAAGATGGTTCATCAATAAAAAATTCAGCTCACGCGAGGAAATCATCGACGCCGCGGGGTATTTTGCAGACCTTCTGGAAAATTACTTTTCGGACGGGATCAAGAAGTTTGAAAATCGCTGGAATAAGTGTATCAAACTAAAAGGGGATAAAACTTGAACTGCAAAGAAGTTTTTAGGGTTAGAAAAATATTTTTTCGGTTATACAAGGCAAAGTCGGAAGGAGAAAACCGAAAAATTCAAACGAGCCAGGAATAACTGCAACGCCTTTCTTAAGCGTGTGAAATTTCAATACGACCAAAAACTGAGGCAAAAAATACTACAATGTTCCAATGGTAGCAAAAATTTTTGGTCGTCCGTTAAAAACACTAGAAATTCTGCCTCCTGGAGGCTTATTGGACAAGGCCAATCTACTTGCTGCACACTTTGCGTCAGCTAAACATTTCCAGCTTGTGCTATGTCCCCGCATTCCTACACTTGAGTGCGTCTTGGGACGTAATGGGACAAATACACTATATTCGTGTAGCGGCAAGAGTACTTAAAAATCTTAATATACCTACACAACATTCTGATTTGCCTCATATTTGAAGAAATATGGACCATATGGACCACCAGCCCATAAACGACACCATACCGTTGTTTTTAATGGATGTAATGGTAGCTCTTGGTACTCTTCGGGTTGCTCATCAGCTCAAATATGGCAATTCTGTTTATTAACGTATCCATTGAGCCAGAAATGGGCTTCATCACTGAACAAAATTTCACGATAAACACAGGATTTTCATTGAGTTTTTCCAGAGCCCAATCACTAAAAATATGACGCAAATTCAATTCGCCTGGCTTCAGTTCTTGCACAAGTTGAAGATTCTTACGTAAAGTACGCCAAGTTGTTATGCGTGATCTGTCAAAAAAAGCCTATTGAAAATCAACCCTCTTGATGAATCACCCCTTATATATCCACTTCTTCTGAAGAGGTAATCTTGCACGCTGGCAAAACTACTGCGTAAGCTTTTCCACCACTCCTAATCTTTAGGACTCTTTCCGAGTAGATGAAAAAACAGCATTTGTCCAACCCGTCCCTAAAAAAGTCGACCTATTGTACTTCATGCACGGTATTAGCAGCATAACAAGTTGGGGAACTATCACCAATGCTTCTAAAACACAATTTTGTTTGCCGTCGTTAAAGCGAAATTTAAATACCCAGCCATTATCCATGAATGACACTTGCATCGTCAAAAGCGAAAAACTTTCCATTCTCGATTTGTGTGTCAGTAACAATTTAGGTTGGAATGACCACATCTTCGATGTTGTTGCGAAATGTCTAGGTTTCCTCAAGCGATGTAAAAAATATTTCACTCGCTATGAATGCTCATCAGTATACCTTTAACCCAATTTTCTATCGTACTCTGAAATATCGTGATTCTCTCCTAAGACGTACAACTCTTTTATGAAGTGCACCTACCTAACTCTCTATTTCCTATTCATTAAGACTAATATATATCAGTATCAATCTTTTATTCCTCCCTAACATTCTTTGTCCGCGCCGTGTACAAACATTTAAGGGTACTATCCCTTGAGCGCGCGCTAACTATAAAAAAAAAAAAAGATAAAGTGAAGAGGAGTAGTTGCCAATTAACTAACTAACAGTTTAGTCTCCCCATTAAATGTGGGATGCCACCCGTGGAGCGGAATCCCTTACTTACTTACTTGAGTGGCGCTAATGGGTGAACCTGGGTCTCAGCTAACAAGCCTCTCCAATAAGCCCGATCCATAGCTAACTGCCGCCAAGTGCGCACTTCGAGTCGGTTGAAGTCCCCTTCAAGACCCCTTATGTGCGACCTAAGGTAAGGTCTTCCTGTACAAGGTTGTCCCTTCTGGCTAGGTTGATGTAGCTGTACAGCTCGTATACTTATCATTGTATCTTTTGCTCCAAGCCCCGTCAACGCAAACGGGACCGAATATTGTAGGTATGTTTTTCTTGAAACGACCGAGGATATTATCATCCGCTTTCGATAGAGCTCGGGATGAGCCTTACTACTAAATTGCCTTCTTATCCCAAATAAACAGCTATTGGTAAGAGTGATCCTTCGTGGGGTAGGGTAAACCAACCTTCTGTAACCACCTTGACCGCCAGAACGCGCTGCTGCTGCAAAAAAGTTTATATTGCCTTGAAGTCCGTTCATTTTTAAGCAGACATGCCAAATTTCATTGCGATACTGTCTTTAGTTTTGTTTTGACAGCTGATTGCTGTTGACATCATACATCATTCTGAGTATGGACAAAAACGATTTTCGTTCTCTCATAAAACATTATTTTTGGAGAGGCAAAACGGCGAAGGAAACAAAAGAAAAGTTGGATAAATATTATGGGGCTATTGCTCCGGCAGATTACACCGTCAAATATTGGTTTCGAGAGTTTCGTGGTGGCCACAACTCCACTACAGATTAAGTCCGCAGCGACAGGCCTTCCAATGCGGTTACAGAGGACAATGTCAAAAAAATACATGAAATGCTGTTTTCTGACCGGAAAGTGAAGATGCGCGAGCTAGCAGATACCACAAAGACAAGTACTGAAGGCACACGGCATATTTTGGGCAATATTCTGCATATGAAAAAGTTATCCTGTCGCTGGTTGCCGCGCATACTCACTCCTGACCAAAAACATGAACGCGAGAGCACTTCAAAAGAGTGTTTATACTTGCTGATGCGGAATCGGGCGGACTTTTGGCTTCGATTGGTAACTGTAGATGAAACTTGGATCCACTGTTACACACTAGAGAACAGAATGAGTGTCCAGCAATGGACTGAAGCCGCCAAAAAAGGTTATATTGCCTTGAAGTCCGTTCATATTTAGGCAGACATGCCAAATTTCATTGCGATACTGTCTTTAGTTTTGTTTTGACAGCTGATTGCTGTTGACATCATACATCATTCTGAGTATGGACAAAAACGATTTTCGTTCTCTCATAAAACATTATTTTTGGAGAGGCAAAACGGCGAAGGAAACAAAAGAAAAGTTGGATAAATATTATGGGGCTAATGCTCCGTCAGATTACACCTTCAAATATTGGTTTCGAGAGTTTCGTGGTGGCCATAACTCCACTACCGATTAAGTCCGCAGCGACAGGCCTTCCAATGCGGTTACAGAGGACAATGTCAAAAAAATACATGAAATGTTGTTTTCTGACCGGAAAGAGAAGATGCGCGAGCTAGCAGATACCACAAAGACAAGTACTGAAGGCACACGGCATATTTTGGACAATATTCTGCATATGAAAAAGTTATCCTGCCGCTGGGTGCCGCGCATACTCACTCCTGACCAAAAACACGAGCGCGAGAGCACTTCAAAAGAGTGTTTATACTTGCTGATGCGGAATCGGACGGACTTTTGGCTTCGATTGGTAACTGTAGATGAAACTTGGATCCACTGTTACACACTAGAGAACAGAATGAGTGTCCGGCAATGGACTGAAGCCGCCACGAGTGCTCCGAAGCGGCTGAGGGAGGCTCGATGGGTCGGAAAGGTTATGGCGTCGTTTTTCTAGGATTGTCATGGCATAATCTTCGTGGACTACCTCGAAAAAGGAAAAACCATCAACAGCGAACATTACTATGTATTATTGGAGCGATTAAAGGCCGAAATCGCTGCAAAACGGCCTCACATGAAGCAAAAACAAAAAATTTCTTTTTGCAACACAATGCACCGGCGCACAAGAGCATCGCAACCACGGCTAAAATCAATGACTTACGGCTCCAATTGCTGTCGCATCCACCGTATTCGCCCGATTTGGCTCCCTCGGTCTATTATCTCTTCCCAAACCTCAAAAGATGGCTCATCAATAAAAAATTTAGCTCACGCGAGGATATCATCGACATCGCGGAGGAGTATTTTGCAGACCTTCCGGAAAATTACTTTTCGGACGGGATCAAGAAGTTTGAAAATCGCTGATTTAAGTGTATCAAACTAAAAGGGGATACAACTTGAACTGCAAAGAAGTTTTAAGTGTTAGAAAAATATTTGTTCGGTTATACAAGACAAAGTCGAAAGGGGAAAACCGAAAAATACAAACGAGCCAGGAATAACTGCAACGCTTTTCTTAAGCCTGTGAAATTTCAATACGACCAAAAACTGAGGCAAAAAATACTACAATGTTCCAATAGTAGTAAAAATTTTTGGTCGTCCGTCAAAAAAACTAGAAATTCTGCCTCCTGGAGGCTTATTTACAATGACATTCCAGCTGTCAGCTATTTGGACAAGGCCAATCTACTTGCTGCACACTTTGCGTCAGCTAAACATTTCCAGCTTGTGCTTTGTCCCCACCTACCTACACTTGAGTGCGTCTTGGGACGTAATGGGACAAATACGCTATACTCGTGTTGCGGCAAGAGAACTTAAAAATCTTAATATACCTACACAAATTCGCTAGTACAGATTGTAACGGGTGATTCATCGTGAGGTTTGATTTATAATGTAAAATCAAACACATAAATTTAAAAGTGAACTTAAAATTTTTATTATCGGCATATCATGGCATTTACTTTTTGAAAATGATATCATGTAAATGTTGGCCACGACTACGTCTGAGGTGGTTTATTCGGAATGTCCAATTTTGGGCGACTCGTTCGAGCATTGCGACTGGTATCTCGCGGATAACACAAGTAGTACTGGGTTCCAAAGCATTAACCGTATCTGGCTTATTCCTAAGGACCTTACATATCCCCAGAGAAAATAGCCCAAAGGTGTGATATCGCACGATCTATGTGGCCGATTTACCGTAGCAAAACGTGAAATTAAGTGCTCACCAAAATGATTTCTCAACAAGTCCATTATTTCACGCGCTGTATTGAAACAAGAGCTCACTGAGACCATATGTTTGAATTTCAGGAAGCACATAGTCTGTGAACATGGCGCTATAACAGTTACCATTGACGGTAACATTCTGATTTGCCATATTTTTGAAGAAATATGAAAAAATGATTCCAGCAGCCCATAAATCACACCATACCGTTGTTTTTAGTGGATATAATGGTAGCTCTTGGTACTCTTCGGATTGCTTATCAGCTCAAATACGGCAATTTTGTTTATAAACGTATGCATCGAGCCAGAAATGGGCTTCATCACTGAACAAAATTTCACGATAAAACACCGGATTTTCATTATGTGTTTCCAGAACCCGTTCACTGAAAATATGAAGCAAATTCAAGTCGCCTGGCTTTAATTCTTGCACAAGTTGAATTTTGTACGCTTTTAGGCCGAGATTCTCACGTAAACTACGTCAAGTTGTCGAATATGCCAAGCCAAGCTGATAAGAACAACGACGAATCGATTCGTCACGGTCTTCGCTTACACTCAACTACCGCTGCAATAATCTCCTTACTACTTGCTGGATGTGGTCTATCTCGTCGAGTATCATCCACTAAGTAAACTGGGACTCAAATTTGGGAATGGTATTGGCAATAGTTGTTTCAGTAGCTCGATTATGCGCATCGTAAGTTCCTCAATTGCCCGAAAAACATTTCTCACAGAACGCTGATTTTCGTAATACAGCTGAACAATTTGGAGAAGCTGTTGTGGTGTGAGTCTTTCCATGATGACTTGCCAAACGATACTGAACAAAAATGACAAAGCAGTTTGATGGGAGTCACGCGTGATCTGTCAAAAAAGCCCATTGAAAATCGAACCTCAAGATAAATCACCCCTTACTGGCAGTAGCAAAAGCTCAACAATAGGACGTACAGCAATCCTCCACTTCAAGTACTGCAACGTCAAAGTAAATATAGTATTGTATCAAAACGATACCGACACTTTCTGGAATGATGTACACGTCTCTTCACCATCAAACATAACCATAGAAGCAAACAACTAATGAAATCCTAAGCCTAGAAAAACTAAGGCAATTCAACTTTCAAACAGACACAAAGTTAACCAGCCTAACCCGAAGTCCTGCAGGTATTGACAACATCTTCAGCAGCTGTGTTTACAACTATTGCGATCATCGTAATCATCATTATCACTATTGCAAGGAAAAAAGCAGACACAAGTCAACCCCCGACACTACAGTCTCTCACTCCAGCCCCATTGACGTCATTGTGGCCGTCGCTTTATATTATATTATCATTACCCCAACGAGTCAACTAACTACCAAAACACCCACCGCATATAATACATACCACCTTGGTCAAAAATTTATTCAGAAAATTAAAAATAACAGTTTATTCATCTAAATCTATATTGTGCCCTTTAAAGTAATCCCCGTCAACTGCAACACATGTATGCCAGCGCTTGACCCAATCCACGAAACATTTTTTAAATTCGGTTTTCGTTATGTACATCAATGCTTCCTGCGATTTTTCCATTACTTCCTCTCGGCTGCTGAAACGCGTTCACCGTAGGGTTTTTTAACTCGATTGAACAAAAAGAAATCACAGGGAGCCAAACTTCGGTGGCTGTTGGATGGTATTTGTTGCATTTTTCGTCAAAAAATTACGAATAATGATGGCACTGTGCAAAATCTACGAGTTTTCTGCCCACAATTCTGGTCTCTTTCGGCAAATTGGTTCACGCAAATGTCCCATAACGCCCAAATAATACTCTTATTTTACTGTCTGGTCTTCTGGCAAAAATTCATGATGCACTACACCGTTGTAATTCATGAAAACCGTGAGTCATTGCCTTTTCTTTTTCGACTGAAAACGACGTGGTTTTTTTTTTTAATCTCGGCTCATTTCGTGGACGCCATTCACTTGGTCTATATTGCGTGTCGTACCCACGTCTCGTCTCCAGTAGTGATCCTTTTGATGGATGTGGGATCGGATTCAGCCCCGCAAATTATCTCTTTTGCGACGTCAACACAGTCTCTCTTTTACATGAAATTGAGGTCTTTTGGCACCAACTTTGCTGCTACACGACGGAAACCCAAATTATTAACCAAAATGTCTTGGACGGATCCATAGGCAATGTTCAAATCCTCCGCTATCTCTTTGATAATTAATTTGCGGTTTTTGACCAACATTTCTTTTACTTCATCAATGTTTTCGTCGGTTTTCGATGTCGATGTTCTGCCACTGCGTTCATCATCTTCGATTGACTCGCGACCACTTTTGAACTGCTCGAGTCACTGGTTAACGACCATTTTCTTTAGAGAATCTTTTCCGTAAGATGCTATTCCAACAATAGCTCTCACAGGGTTTTCGTACTAAGCATTTCAAATTAGCAAAAATCTGAAAGAATAGTACTATATAGTATGTAGAGTTACCGTCTTTTTTTTAGATTGAAATTTTCATTTACAAAATTTGCTTTATTAATAAAAAATAAAACAAATTTATCTTTTTCCATACTAAGAGGTAAGATATAAGGCGCGTTTTGGGAGGGTATCCCCTTTTAAAGGGTATACCTCTTAAAAATACAATTTACATAAAAACACTTAACTTCACATTAATATCACAATCCAAGCTTAGAAATATACACGTAACATCAAAAAGCTGACCGCGCGCTGCGAAAACCTACGCAAATAAACTTTTTCCTTAAAGAAAACAGCTAACAATTTTTTAAGTGCATTTTAACGCATTTTCCACACATCAAAAGAAATGCAAAAGATCAAAACAAGATCTCCACGATACACTCATTAAGAACTTTTTTTTAAGCTCTAAAACTAAAAGCTCTTCAACAGAAACGCAATGCAAAAATTTCCCGAACAGACACTGGTAACTCTGAATGCACATCAATTTAATAGGGGTTGAATAGAAGCAGTCAGGCCACACCCAATCAGTGCACACTCAAATGTGCGTTGAATAAAACGTGTTGGACGTATGTCAAATGCAATTGGGAATTCACTGGCAGGTAAATACTTTTAAATACTTTCTTTCAATTTTTTATGGTGCAAAAATATGGCACGCTGCTGATTTTGTATAAGCTTCCCCATAAGACGTGTACTGCCAATTTATTTTGGACAGAGTGGATTTTTTTTTTTCAGCAGTAATTCGCAGATGGAAATTCGATCAATTAAATTGTTCACTGTTACTTCAAGTGGTACCCAAATATAGAGCTTCTTTATGTAACCAAACTTTTGCAAATGGTTTAAAACTGGTAACCGGTAAATGTCTAGCTGCGCAGCGATCTGTGCTGATGTTTCTTAAGTTTTTGGAGAATTTCATCGACTTTTTCATCGTTTTTTAATGAGGACGGGGTGTTTTTAACATCAAAATTTCCAGAGCAGAAATGAGCAAACCATCTGCTGATTCTGTCAAAACGTATTCAGCATAACTCTACAAATTTTTTCACAAGCCTGCGAAGCGCTATCGCCTTGATCAAGATGATATTGTAAAATTTAGGGAATTTTTTCCGAAATTTGTTATTACTTTCGATTTAATTAAAAAAGTAAATTTTTTTTTTAATAATCTTGATAGTATTGCCAAAGTTATGCAAATCAGGAACTTTTGCCTTAATCCAATACTTTGTTTTGTTTTCATTTCCTGCTCACCTACGTTGGGAGACTCTGTATAAATTTTTGAAAGCCTCCAGTGTGCGCCTGTGAGTTCCACACAATTCCTTTAAGTTTGGTGTTAAAAAAGTCATGTGACTATGGCAGCGTGTCATATTGCATAAAACCTTTTTTCAGGTTAGAGATCTCGGTTAAGTCGATACCGACCTCGACGGAATAGTGAGGGTTCTCCATGGTTACTCTGCACAAAACTAGACATGTTTCTATAAATATTATCATATGCGGCCAAAAAATCTAAGAAAAATATGGTATCGATTTGCATTTCTTGATTTTTTCCCATGATTTCCCGGAGTTTGAAGATTTGGTCGGTTGTTGATTTTCTTGGTCTGAAACCATACTGATAGGGACCAGGTTGTTGACGAAGGGTCTCAGACGTTGTTGGCAGAGCAGATCTTGTACGCAATGTTTAGGAGACTTATGTCTCTATAGATGGCTCAGTTGAGGAGGTTTCCTTTTTTGAGGATCAGGCAAAAGATGCTGAGATTCCATTCATCGGGCATACACTCTTTTCAGCAGATCTAAGAAATGAGTATGTGTATGCTCTCCACAACGTCACTTACAGCAGCTTTAAATATCTCAGCTACAAACTCTCAATATCTTCGATCGGCTAGTGCTGTTTTTTCTTCTGGAAAAACCGTTTCTTTTGTCTCTTTTGCTCGTTGAGCTCAGGAATGGTTCTTGTCCTTTGTTGCAACGTCGCTTTTACGCTTCTTATTAAGCTGAGTGTGCTTGCATATTTTCATCAAACCAAAGATTTCTTGGCAATGGTTGATTGCAACCCAGCACATCTGATATCACATCGGCAGCGTTGCCACTGGTCCTCTGTACTAGATGCTGGTGGCATAGGAGTTGTTGAGAGATTTCGGGATAAATGTTGAGATTAAATCAGTTTGATTTAGTACTTCATGATCCAGAAACCATCATTTCCCTTGGTATATTGTGATGAGGAAACCGTTGCTTAAGCGGCTTCAGGCTTCTGAAAAAAGTTTCAAATTTCATAACTTTTTTTTATGTTTTCGTTACGAAAAAAATAGAAATAGAAAAATAGAACAAATGCTGAGTCTACCTTTCAAGTGAATCGTTCAAACCGTTTGAAAGTTTGAAAATCACAACGGGTTTAAAGTTTTAAGTATGGTTAAAATTATGAAAATCTTAACTAACCATCAATTGGCGATTGATAGTACTTCATATAGTAATTCTTCTTCCTCTTGGTAGACTTTTAAAGTGGATTGCTCTGCTATTGCTTCATCATGTTTTGTATATACATACGGCCAATCGGGCATTCCCTGATAGTCATTATTTGTAATATTCTATGAAAACTTTCTTTGAATAAAATGACAAACATATAAGTTTACCTTCACTCTTTTGGAGTGAAAGTCCAAATAAATGGACTAAGAGATTCATTATTGTTTTGCGTTTCCGTACCTAAACTACGAATCAACAATTGATCTCTCGACAAATCTTCATAAATTTGTCTTATAACTTTTTGGACTTTTGGTAATAAAGGTGGCTTGTCATGATGGAATTGGTCGAGCTCATTCGTTGTTTCAGTCTGGCGCCATTTCCATCAGCTGTCTTCGGTTTCCGGACATTATTCATGCTGAGGATTTTCATCTGATAAACTTTAGTAGTAGAAGTAGCCCAAGTTTCTTTATTCATTTCTTCAATGGAGTCGCCGTATAGCTAACCTGTAGTACTTCGTCATTTCCGTGATGACTTTGTCAGTCAGTCTGCCTCACCTTTTCCACCAATTATTATTTTTATCTTTTTTTTATTTTCATCTTTATCTCCTTGGCCTACGCCACTACTTATGTATTTCAATACTAATGTTTATCCGTAGGGTTTAGAATCTAGAATTACGCCATATTTATCCATCTACCTTGCAAACATTTATGATTTATGCTGCATTCATCTTTGTGAGATTTATACCACGTTTCATACTCTAATAGTTCGTTTTTTTTTTTTTTTTTTTTTTTTTTTTTTTTTTTTTTTTTTTTTTTTTTACAATTATTACATCCAGCGCAAAAACTCATGGCATCTAAAATTTTCCCGGTGTATTTTCAAATCAACGTAGAGACGTCGAATAGAGATGAGAAGCCTCGTTTTTTCCCAGGGCCGTCAACTGAAACTGTTAATTCATCACGTGGCTTTCCAGCTTGGGTGGCAGCAAATGTCAACACAGAATTTAAAACTGAACATGCGGCTATATAATTATTCTCTATAAGCGCATAATACATTGAGTTACCAATACCTGAACATATATCCATCAGGCTTCAGAAAAAATTCACTCTTTCATGACCAATTCCTAATAAACGCATCATAAATACAATATAAAGCGGCGAATAATTTCACATGCATTCTGAAGCATTGGGCACGAGTTTATAACCTGTTTTCCACAGTTACAAGGCTGGCCAATTGTAAGCCCTAACCCTCAAAAATTTGGTTGCGTAAAAGATACATCACTTTTACATTCTTTACATATAACAGTACTAGAGATAGCGGAAAATACTGTTACAAACATGCAATATGCGAAACTTGAAGCGATGGGAACCTCCATGTCCATACCGTCTTTGAGTTTCTTAGGAGAAGCTGATGCATATACCCCATCTTTTTGGGTAGTACAACGGTTTCCAGTAAAGTTTCGCTTTTTATGAACGTTACCAGACGTACTTTTGTACCACTCATTGCGAATATGTGGGCATGGGCGCATATTAAGCTTATGTTACAGAATTTAGCCCTGATGTGGGTTGTCATAAGATGTTCGCCCACGTGTCAGAAACTCAGAACTTCTTACCTAAGTCTATGACAAATCTACATCCGAGAAAACGCTAAAAGTTTAGAAATCACCATATCACCAGTTACAGTTTTTCATCCGCCTTATGGTCGACCCGTACTTTCGCTCTGTCTGGATGGCGGTGATATCTGCGTGATTACAGTCAGGGGCCCTTGCTAATTGATCGGCTTTACGATGCCTGTTAAGGGTCCCAGCATTCCACTTTCAGATCCGTAGCTCATTATCTTTTAAACTTTTACCAGGGTAATCAAAAGTGAACCCGTTATTATCCGAGGCTACCAGCTGGTTTTCTACATACTTTTCGAATTGTATTGTGAGCTCTATGACGTCGTAAGCCAATTTAATGTTACTGGTCGTGCACGCACTTGCCATTTTAGATTGGCGACTGGTAAGGCGAGTACTACACTACGATTTTGACTTTTAGGCTGTTGGCCCAATTTAAGTTATAGGACAGTCAGCATTCCTCCGATCAATCGACTTGCAGATTCCCACCGAATTTCCTTAATTCTTAAAAAACAGATAGATACAGACTATTTACACTCGAAATTCAAAAACAGACCTCGAGTTCAAAAATAAACGTAGACAATACGGTAATTATCAACAACTGTGAGAACTGTCCGTTGATGAAATACACCAATAATCCCGCACAAACCGTTAAGTAAAATGCATGTTGATACTTATAGCATAAATAACAGAAACTGTAGAACAATTAAAAAAAAAAACAAAAAAAGCATAAGATCATATGTTGTCTTTTCTGTTTGAACAGAGCATTCAGATAAGGAACTATTTCATTGTATCCCTTTTTTGTTCCTTTAACTGGCATTTCTCTGATATTTTCTAAAAAGATATTTAACCGCTTCTGTGCTTAAGTGCCTACAGTATCAGAACGCATCAGATCAGCACCGAATACCTGCACCCTGATGCGGGCATAGGCCGGTCACATACTGAAATGATGTTCCGCGGTGTCGTCACCATTCTCACAGTAAGCGTAGTAGAATGTTATGCCCAGAATGCAGACAAGTCTTACTCAGGTTCGGGTCCTTAAAATCTCTGCTCTACACCTCTAACAAGTTCATCGGTAATTTAAATCACCATGTTCTTATTATGGCCTGGGACCCAAACAAGACTGAATTCTTTCTTCCGACTGCGTTCTGGGATACCTTGCATTCTATATATCATGGAAACCGTGGTAGGGTTTATCCAGGATGCCGCTACATAGTCTCTAGTGTTTAAGTGGACGCCTGTTTGAAAAACTTAAGACCACGGGATGCCCATACATTCATGGGAACAAGGATACGCCTTGCCATCGCTCTCCGTCAATCCTTTGATATCAAAGTAGAACTTGTATTGGAGGAAAAAAGTTCCACCCTTGGTTTGGGTCAAGGCCGACCTAAAATCTTACTGTTTTAGGATCACAGCACCCAGTATTTTGCAACATTATATTGGGGACCCTTCCCGCGTCTTTGGGTTTAAACTACATCCACCATGACGATCCAACAAGGGGACATACCTCCTCAAGTCAGGCCCGGATTCCCGGATTTCGTCTCCTGAATCTCACCAGCAAGGACCTTTGACCGGCCGCTTTTAATTGGTCGAATCGTAGCAGCATTCGGAGGCATTAAATACCGAAAACCTTAACAATAAGACCAGTACATTGCTCTGCCCCCGCTCTATATTAGACAACGTCATTGATGGGCGGTGACCCGGATGGAAATAATTTGCATCCTCCACAGATTCTTCACAATATATTTCATTGCCATCAGATTTGCGTATATCTCCGCTTGGAAGACCGCCACAGGTTTTCCGAACGAGGAGTGAATTCTAACGTTGCCGTCCTCCAAAAAGACACTACTCCCGACTACATTCGTTTCAAGGGTCAGATAAATTTGTCCCTCCAGATTTGTATGTCTCCTTGGATCTTCCGCGTTGGTACGCATGTTTCATTTGGGACAGGACATTCGCAAAGAAGTCTGAAGCTTTTGGCGACGGTGTAGTCATCTTTTCCGCTTTTCGGTGTAAAGGCCTCTACTGATCGTCAGAATTTCGGTATTTATGCCAATGCCAGGCTAACAGTAAAGTTTCTCTTTAGGGTTATCGGTAGCTGGTGTATACCATTTTGTAGCCGAATTGGATCTATGTCATCTTTAGCATGCGGCTATCGGTTATCAAGGGAAGTAAAAGGGTGTACCCATTGCGCCGTTTTGTTTTATTCAGCTTGCTTCCAGCTTCGGTGATAATCTTCTTGCAAGTCTTTATAAGCGACACTCTTCGAAATCCGAATAAGCTCCTTAAGCTCTTAGCTTTTTTCTGTAACGATTTTATTAATCCCAGGAGGAAGAGGCGGAATGCTACTGAAAATTTCATTGCAGCACTCGTGGTGAAAATAATGGTAGAACAAGGTAAGGCAGGAGACATTACGTCTGTGTTTAATGGGGTCAATTTGCTATTAGTATATTCTGTAAATTTTGTCACACACTTTTGAATTGTACTTAATGGGTCCTAGGCGTACCTGACCAGATGTGAGCATCGTAAAAATAGAGAAGTTTTCGTGTTTCGAGATATTTCATAAGCTGACTGTTTATCAGCGTTTCCATGATCTTGGAAAGATTGACTGAAAAAATTCTGTTTTTTCCATCTACTCAGAAAAGGTCCTAAAGAGTAGGACTGATGAAAACGCTATCGCAGCGATTTGTGTCTATTAGGATTTTTATATACTCTTGCTATACACGAGTGAAAAAGGGAATTCGTCCCATTGAAGAATCTACGAACGTAGGTGGAGGCGAAGTACGAGCCGGAAGTGTTTCATTTCATTTATTTTAACAGTGAAGTATACTGATTAGTCGATTACATTACTTGTGATATTTTTCACATTCACATCTACATATGTTATGTCATTGCGCCGTGTAAATATTCATAATATTTAGAATATTCATAATTTCGTTTTCCAGAAAATACTAGATGGGGTGAAAAGTAACTTCTTGGGAATGAAAAAAAAAAATTTTTTAAATGTTTTTTTTATTTTATTCAATATGGTCTTCTTTTAGTTTGATACACTTATTCCAGTGATTTTCCAACTTCTTGATCCCGTCCAAAAAGTAATTTTCCGTAAAGTCTGCAAAATACTCCTCCGTGGCTTCGATGATTTCATCGCGTGAGCTAAATTTTTAATTGATGAGCCATCTTTTGAGATTTCGGAAGAGATAATAGTCCTAAGGAGCCAAATCGGGCGAATACGGTGGATGCGACAGCAATTGGAGCCGTAAGTCATTGATTTTAGCCGTTGTTGCGATGCTCTTGTGCGCCGGGGCATTGTCTTGCAAAAACACAAAATTTTTTTCGCTTCATCTGAGGCTGTTTTGCAGCGATTTCGGTCTTCAATCGTTCCAATAATGCACAGAAATACCCGTTGTTGATGGTTTTTCCTTTTTCGAGGTAGTCCACGAAGAGTATGCCATGGCAATCCCAGAAAACCGACCCATCGAGCCTCCCTCGGCCGCTTCGAAGAATTTGTGCTGGCTTTAGTCCATTGCCGGGCACTCATTCTGTTCACTGGTGTTCAACAGTTACCAATCGGCGCCAAAAGTCCGCCCGATTCCGCATCAGCAAGTCCAAACACTCTTTCGAAGTGCTCTCGCGTTCGTGTTTTTGGTCAGGAGTGAGTATGCGCGCCACCCAGCGGCAGGATAACTTTTTTATATGTAAAATATTGCCCAAAATATGGCGTGTGCGCTCAGTACTAATCTTTGTGGTATCTGCTAGCTCGCGCACCTTCACTTTCCGGTCAGCCAACACCATTTCATGTATTTTTTTGACATTGTCCTCTGTAACCGCATCGGAGGGCCTGCCGCTGCGGACTTGATCGGTAGTGGAGTTGCGGCCACCACGAAACTCTCGAAACCAATATTTGACGGTGTAATCTGACAGAGCATTAGCCCCATAATATTTACCCAACTTTTCTTTTGTTTCCTTCGCCGTTTCGCGTCTCAAAAAATAATGTTTTATGAGAGAACGAAAATCGGTTTTAGCCATACTCAACATGATGCTAAACACGTCAACAAAAATGTCAAAACAAAATAGGCATGTCTGCCTAAATATAAACGGACCACACACCATAACCTTTTTTGCAGTAGCAGCGCATTTTGGTGGGCAAGGAGGTTACTTTTCACTCCACCTAGTATGTTATAAATATGTAAAAAAGGAATTAGTATTATTTTTGATATAGGAGAGATTTCTATAGATCTGCGAGGCTCAATTATTGCACTGGACAAAGAAAATATTTCGCTCAAGAAATTTCGTGCAATGGGGTTTAATCTACGGCTAAACGTTTCAAATAGTTGGGAACCATTTCTGACAAGAAACGCTCGGGAAGACCTAAAGTCAAAACAAATTCAGAGGATTTAAATATTAGAGTTATTTCAAAGAATAATCGCCGGCTTACAGCACCTATCTGTGCAGAAGATTGAAGAAGTGAAGAAATCCTACTTTAGCACCGTAAACGCTGTTTAGTTGCAGCGGAACTTAAAGGTCGAACTGCTGCTCGAAAACCCGTCCCAAGACCACAAAATCGTAAATCACGGCTAGAGTGGGCTGGTCAGCATAAAGATTGGCCTATTGAAATGTGAAAGAAAGTCTTATTGACCGATGAATCCAAATTTCAAGTTTTTGAATCAAATAGTGTTTTTTTGTCTGTCGATCGTTCCAAGAGAGTAGCTCCACTATGTGTGGTTCCAACTGTGAAGCATGGATTTGGTTTGAAGATCGTTTTGTTATGAAGGAGTTGGAGATTTGGTAAAAATCTGTGGCACATTACACAAAGACGGATATAAAAACATTTTGACTGACCACGATCTTTCATCAGGTCGTCGTTTGATTTGGGACAACTTGTGGCTCCAACAAGATAATGACCCCAAACATTCCATAAAATCCCAATGAAACGAAAAATAGTTCAAAATATTGTGATATCCATTTGAATGTGAGCAGAAGCATCAACCATTGGTGAGTGAAGAATAGAATCGAATTTTGTAGCAGAATGGAAAATTGTACGAAGTGCTGGAATGCATAGATGGTTTTCAAAATATTTCATTGGAGTATGAATATCAGCATTACCAAGGTATGCAAGTTCAGTTCATCAGTTGAATTTAAAGTGTGAATTAAGTCAGAGGTTTAAGTAAAAATTAAGAAAAATAATAGGCTTGAGATAAGCGATTAAATTGTGAATTGTAATTGTTTTGAAAACAGTGATTGTATTGAAGGGAATAAGTTCTATCATTTATACCCACACAAGCATTTTACATTGATGTCGGAAGTGGGATAGAACTTATTGGGTGAAAACAAAAAAAAAAAAAAAAAAAACAAAAAAAGTGTTTGTGATAGTTTCAAAAAAAAAAGGCTTTAATGGGCCGAAAACTATTGCAGTTTATCCTCGTACAACTCAAATCTAAGTTGAACAAGAGGAGGAAAAGGTGATTTGGTACTCCGACTTCAATGCAACGAAGTGGCTGCGATGTTGCAACTCATCTGGAAGGAAATTAAGACAAACAAAAGAACAGTCTCAAACAAAAGCTGGACGAACAGAGAAACGGCATTGAACATAGTTTCGATGAACAAACTAAAAATCTTCACGGTCTGCAACAGAGAATGTATGAACAAAATAATAATCTGGAACAAAGGAACAGTCTCCAACAAAAGTTCGTAGAAATCGATGACAAATTTGATTGAATAGGGAAGAATGTTGATGACAAATTTGTTAGAATAGAGAAGAATGTTGACGAGAAATTCGAACAAATGGACTGTAAAGTTGAACAACTGGCAAAAGAGCTCGATACAGTCCGAAAACAGAAACTGGTCCACTTATAAGAAGCAGTTTTACAATGCGACGAACGATGAACTTGCAAGGTTCTGCAGCAGAATTGTTGCTAACAATATATTTCAAAAAGCATAAAGATTATGTGGCTTAAGTGCAGGCTATCGAGAAACGGTTTGGGAATATCCACATGCAGGAGGAGGGCTACAAGGCCATATTTTAAAGCCGAATGCAGAAACGAGGGTAAACATTGCAACAACTCCAAGCAGACGTGAGTAGACACATCTGTCATATCCCACCGCACAGGAAATTATCTACGAAATCGCAAAGGACTCATTCATCAGGGGAATTGCCGGGAAAAGAACCCTTGCTGAAGCACTTGATTTCGCTCTGGCGAGTGAATCAGCCAATCAGGCTTCCGAAGGAAACACACTTCGTCAAGGAATGCAATAATACAATAATACTTCACGGGATAGAAAAAGAATACGCTGCTGGAACTGCAATAAAATAGGAAATCTTTAAAGGCAATGCAAAGAATCGTTGCGACGAAAAGGCTGCTCTTACTGTGGTAATAAGCAAATTGAGGAAGAAACCGGCAGAAACGGCTTTAAAAAGCCGGTCAAACTTTCCGAGGTCATTAGCACTAACTTCGCAAGGCGGAAGTTGGTAGGAAAAATGAATGGCAATAATAGACACCGGCGACACAGCCTCAATCATCAGGAGGGATCTGGTGCAGAAAACCTGGTTGCGTAAAATACCAGAATTTATAGCTTGAGAACAGCTACGGGAGAAACAGCGCATGTATATGGTGAAGTCCGCATAATAATCCGGAACAGCTTTCTCACGTTTTCCTAGTGGTTAACATATACGACGGGTGTGTCATTGGTACAGATTTCATGAAAGAACATGGACTTGTAGTGGACTTTGGTGCACAAACGCTAAAATACGGAAACATGGAGATACCAATGAAATACAGAATTGCCAACACTTCAATCTTTAAGGTCGTCATCTGCAGAAATCAGATTGTAGAGCCTTCGTCTGAAGCAATTATTTGGGCAAAAGTGGAAGGTGGTCCTGGTAACCACCGATTCTATCGAACACAACGGAAACAGAGAATGAAAATCAAGAACAAAATCCTCAGCCTTTGTAATTTGGATCAAGAGCAGCATATCTTGGCAGACAAACCAATCAATAAGTACGCTAAAATACAAGGTGTGTTCAAAAAGTAAGGTTACGCGAGCAACGTATACTCTATATATATATATATCTTTATTTATTTATTTTTATTTTTTTTTTTTTTTATTTATTTTTTTTTTTTTTTTTGATTTTGCATCAAATTTTGTGTAAAAAAAATGAAATCAACTGCTCTAAAACACTTGAAATTTTGGCTGTGGCATACGTTGAGTCTGCTCTAAGTAAAGCAAATATTTATAGTTAGTACAAACTCGTCTAAGATGGCTGAGAAGATGCCAATGACGAACTTCGCTCTGGACGCCCTAGCACATAACAAAAAATGATAAGGTCGAAACTGTGAAGAAAATTATTTTGGAAAATCGTCGAATTACAATAAGAAAATTTGCTCAGGATCTTGGCATATCGGTCGGCTTGTGTAATACAATAATTTCGGATATTTTGGGCATGAGACGTGTGTCAGCGAAGTTTGTTCCGATACTTCTTAATTTTTATCAGAAGAACAATGGCATGAGCATCGCTCAGGAGCTCTTTAATGACGTCAGTGATGATCCTGAATTGCTCGAAAGGCCATAACTGGTGAAGATTTGTGGGAATATGATTATGACGTCGAAATCAAAGCCCAATCGACCCAATAGAAGCAACCAGGAGAGTCAAGACCGAAAAAAACGGCATCGCTGAAAGAGCACAAGGCTATACAAAAAGTACTAATGAGAAGTGCTTCGAGGATTGGATAGAGAGTTGACACAAGTGAATAATATCTGAAAAGGATAACTTTGAAGGGGACAACATTAATATTGATGAATAAATAAATTTTTTTTTTATAAAAATATGAAGTCACCGTATTTGCTTGCCACACAAGACGGAGAATATAGACGTAAATAACTTGTTCGACACCACATTGACACCGGAGATCTCCGAGCAAAAGCATGGAGCAAGATGTTTTTCAACTCTTTACTAGAAGAGCGGTTACTGTCATTAATCTTACGGATCGTGACAAAACTGCCTTTGCTACAGGAAGCGGTCTCTGGCAGCTTACAGTGATACCGTTTGGACTTTGCAACGCTCTGGCCACCTTCTTGGGATGAATGGAACGAAAAGCCAAGATCGTTGATACGATGTGTGTTACATGTTTTTTTTTTTTTTTTTTCAACTCAACTGAACGAGTCGAATGAATGCAAAGCATTCCTGTCGCAGGTTAGTATTTTGTTCTGTTATGAATTTCCATATGGACAAAAGTTCATTCTTCGGACAGACCACGCAGCAATGCAATGGCTACTCCAGTTTAAGAATCCTGAAGGCTAAGTTGCGAGATGGATCGAGCAGTTGCAGAACTACGACTTTGAGGTGCAACACCGCAAGGAAAGAATTCCACAAAAACGCTGATGTTCTCTCTCGTCGACCATGTGCAGTTAAATGTGAACACTGCAACGCTAAAGAAGCGAGCGAAAAGGTCACTATCCAAATGATCACGACTGAGCCAATGGATGGTTGGAGTACAGACGAAATCCGTTCCTCCCAACAGGCAGATAATGATATCGAACCAATATTGGCCTGGAAGGAACACTCGTGAACTCGTGTTTACCATTCTAAATCAAGAGGCTAAGATAGTAGCAGAAGAGATAGTCAACCACTGAGTGAGCAGATTTGGGGTCCCAATGGAGCTACACTCCGATCAAGAACGAAACTTTGAATCGAAAGTCTTCCTGGATGTGTGCCAATATCTGGAAATAAGGAAGACTAGGAAAACGCCATAACACCCTCAATCTGATGGATTGGTCGAGCGATTCCATAGGACCTTGAATGAGCATCTGTCTAAGGTCGTCAGGAACTGCCAGCGGGACTGGGATCGACACATAGCCCTCTTCTTAATGAAAATTACCAAAATTGTAACAGGATTGGGTAGGACCATACAAGGTGATAACCGGAATTAGTGACTGTTTACCGTATCCAGCGTGGGGATCGAGGAAAATTGAAGGTGGTCCAGTTGGACGTCCAGTTGCTATTTCAACAGATTGATGAATGACGAAGTTGTTTGGGACGAACAACTTTAGGGAGGGAGCAGTGTTATATCCATTTGAATGTGAGTAGTATCATTTATGTTTTCAAAGCAAAATATTTCGATAGCAGAAACATCAACCAATAGTGAGTGGAGAGTATGTTAGAATCGAATTTTCTACCAAAATGGAAAATGGTATGGAATGCCGGATGGCACAAATTGTTTCTAGGGTGGGGTGAAAAGTAACCTCCTTGGGAATGAAAAAAATTGTTTTAAATGTTTTTTTTATTTTATTCAATAAAGTCCCCTTTAGTCCCTTTTTGTCCCTTTTCTTTTGTTTCCTTCGCCATTTTGCCTCTCAAAAAATAATGTTTTATGAGGGAACGAAAACATGATGCCAAACACGTCAACAACAATCAGCTGTGAAAACAAAACTAAAGACAGTATCGCACTGAAATTCGGCATGTCTGCCTAAATATGAACGGCACCATAACTTTTTTGCAGTAGCAGCGCATGCTGGCGGTCAAGGAGGTTACTTTTCACTGCACCTAGTATGTCATATCCCCAAAGTACATATAAAAGTTCAGTTCATTAGCTGGAGTTGGAGTGTGAATTAGGACAGTGGCTAAAAGGCTTAAGTAAAAGATAAAAAAAAGTAAAAAAAATTAAGATAAGCAATTAAATTGTGAATTGTAATTGTATTGAATAAAGTGGTTGTATTGGAAGGAATAAGTTCTATCATTTGTACCCACACAAATATTTTACAATATGATATGGCCAACTCAACCCCCAGAACTTAACCCAATAGGGCTTTTATGGGAAAAAGAAAGCTGTTCCAAATTAATAACACACCTTTGGACACTTACAGATAACCTGAGAACCACTGTCATGTGAAACCTTAAACAAATAGATTGAAAGGATGTCGAGAATTTGTAAAGCAGTGATCAAAAATGGAGGAAACTACTTTAAAGATAAGAAGTTAAAATAGAGTGTTACCATTAAAAAACAAAAAGTAATAAAATTTTCAATAATTTTGTGCTTTCGCTCCTAAACTTACAAAGAAAGAACTTTTAAAATACGGGTACATATCTCTAATGGTTTAACCCTCTACTGCATGAATTAAATCCAGAGCAGGAAAAAAATTAAAGTCCCTTAGAATGGTATTGTTTAAGGATTCTTAACCAACTTTTATTAAAATAAATTAAAAATTGTCATTTGTTTAAAAAATATAAAACCAAACCATAAATGGCTTCGTATGCGTTAACAGTGTGAGGTTTATGTTATACATTTATCAAATCTGAATGTAGCTGACCTACTGCAAGGCAGGCAGAAGTCATTCTGATATAGCTATAAATGAGCATAAATCGATCGTGTGAAAATATTTTTTCTTCGTATAACCCAAGCGTGAATTCCAGCAAATCAACACCAGCCACATGTTGGTTATAAACCTCAACAACTTGAGAAACACGAATATATCTGTACTGTTTCTATTTTCACTGTTTCGTGATGATTGGCTTGCTTCTAACACACTGTGAAAACCTGTTTCCAGACCTGTTATCAAACTACAATAGAATACCAGTTCGAATTTTACTCCATCAAGTGTAGTAATTTTTTCAATTATGGTTCCACAACCTTGTTTTTTCATTTTTTTTTTTTTTTTTTTTTTTTTTTTTTTTTTTTTTTTTTTTCGAATCTTAGAATTGGGGACTAGACTTAGTCTGACTGTACTCAAAAATCCATTTGTGTTCAGGCGAACTTCCGATTTGGGACTGTGATAACAATTGTGGTGGTTGACATGTTTAACCACTGTAAATGTAAGATCGTCACTAAGTTTCTAGTGAATCTTAAATCAGGTGTATTTTCGAGAAGATGTTACTCTGCTCTCCAGCAATAATTTTGAATTCGTAACCGGAAACTGCACTTAGAACTTTGTCCTTATAACCCCACTTGTGAGGCTTGGCTGGGTTATTACAGCTTTAGTTCGTAACGGCAGTTAATTTTATTATAAAAATTTTTTATTGTAAAACCTTGTAAATAAAGTGGAATACTCGTACGCTGCCCGATTCAAATTTTTTTCTTTATATCGAGCCTTTGGTCGAAAGCCTTAAATCCGGCAATATTTGTAGCACTGTAGTTGAGTTGATTTTCTTCTCTGTGATAGGAAGGAAGTGTTGTGACAAAACAGAAAGTAATGAATTCTCAGAAAGCCCACTTAATTTCGTATTTATCGAAAAAGGTTGGCAAACTGGTTTTAGGTAACTTTATATTGTATCTAATTTTCTTGACATAAGTCGTGATTCATTTGCTTTGTATAGTCATCGTGCGTAGGTACTAACATATGTAAAATGTACCAACATATCTCCCGTACAAGCAAAATGTAATCTATTTAGTTGGTTATAAAACGCTCCGACTTGTTATATTAAAATACTGTAAAATGTTTACGTGGGTACAGATGATAGAACTTATTCTTTGCAATAAAATCACTTTATTTAATATAGTTACAATTTACCGTACAATCCAATAGTTTTTCTCAACCACTTTTACTTTTCTTTATCATTTACTTAACCCACTTAATAACTACTCGTTTTATCGTTATCGTTTCGTTGAAATGCCACATTCTATCCAAATTTTCTTCGTTCCCCACGCTGGATCCGGTAGATAACGTTATTAATGCAGGTTATCACAATATATGGACCTTTTCAATCCTGTTGCAAATTTGGTGATTTGCCTTTCTTACGCAGGGGATTATATTGTCACACCAGATCTCCTTCGTTGAAGCCAGGAGGTTTTATGTGGTTGTTTTCTAGATTCATCTTTTCTCGGGTGTTTTCATGCCTTTAAAAACATCACTGGATTCTCTTGGGGTTTCTTTTTAACATTACTGATCCTATCAACTTTAAGCCTAAGTATGTTCTGTCTTTATTAGGTAAGTGATGAAAATTTTGTTAAGTGTTTTAGTCAATTATCTGTTTCCGTCTTTTTGTATCATGATCCTATCTCTGCTACCTTTGATTTCCATATTCATGAAAACTCGTTCCGTCCGTTTAAATGTTGTAAATCTTTTTAGTGATTGTTTGTCTATTGATTAGAATTCAACCTGTTTGGCATATAATGTTAATAAACAAACTGAATTCTTGACTGCTACAATTGACTACTTATTTAATAAACATGTTCCTATTAAGATTCGAGTTTTAAAGTCAAAGAGTTGTCTTTGGCTTTCTCATGACATTCTTGAAACCATGAAATGAAAAGATCCCGTTCCGTCGTTGGAAACGTTTTTGATGTGCGGAGGACTATCTATTACTAAAACAATTTTACCTATGCAAGTTTAGCTAAAATTAGTTATAGCTCTAATAATCCCAATCATATCGTATGGATGTGAGTTGTTTGCTGATCCTGACTCTAACACTTCAAAACTAAAGGTTGCTTTTAACATAATGCAATTGCCCGGTTTGTATTCAATCTTCGTAGGTTTGATCATATCTCATCGGAAGCTTTTTAAATTCTCGGATGTAAGTTGAAGAATTTTTTTAAATATCGGTGCGGTTGGTTGATCGGATTCTTAAAAGCGGTTTATACCGGTTTCTTCCCCTGTTTGTTTATTACCACAGTGAGGGCAGCATTTTCTTCACACCGGTTCTTTACACTGCCTTTGAAGATGTCATATTTTATTGCAGTTGAATATCTCGTTTCTCGGCATAAGTCTTGGACAGGAGCTTTCAACAGATGATAATTCATGGACAAAATGTGTTCACTTGGAAGCCTGATTGGCCGCTTCCATCGTAGAAGCGAAGGCAGATTCTTCAGCAAGGGTACTTTTCCCGACCATCTTTACTGCTGAATGTGGCTTCGAATCTGCAATTCTCCTGATAAAGGCGTCTTTTGCCATTTCGCCGATAACACAGGTCTACAGAAAAATTGCCTTTTATATGAAAATGTACTGGCTTTATAATATTTCACTCGCAGTATCTAAATATACAACTTGAAACCCATAGTTAGCTCTTATTCTTCATTTGTGCCATATTTCAGATTATAATAGCGGGTAGCTCGATATATTTATTACAGTTATTATTATTGTTATTATTATTATTATTACTATTATTATTATTATTATTTTTTTTTTTTTTTTTTTTTTTTTTTATTATTATTATTATTATAAAATACCGCGCGCGCACCAAGGGGATATGAATACCCTTTTACTGACTTTTTCTCCAGGGCACGGGCGGGTGGTCTAGTAGTTTGAAACTCAAGTGTATAAGGTTTCGATATTTTTCCCAGAGATAGTGTCAAACTGGAGCCAGTGCATCCTCAACCAGTGGGTCTTAGTACGTGCTAGTTGTTAGTTCGTTACATTTAGCCCAGCCAGCAAGCACTCCAACATCAGTGTTATACCTTCATGTCAGAGTTGACGCCGACGGGATTTTTCATATAACTACATACAAATTCTATGAAAAGAGTTTTTCACAGAATTGCCTGGCACGGGATTCGAAACCGCGACCCTCTGCTTAAAGAGCCCACGCATATACCACTACACCACGGCCACCCCTATTATGTTATGATAACAGTTCTCAATATTTATGTTATTACTTACCATATTCATTTGTTGTGCCTAAAGCTGTCCGTGTTATTTTGATTATTACAACGTGATTCTTTTTCGATTTCTTTTTAACATTTTTGTCAAATTTATAGTAAAAAATACAGTTTTTACTATCACGTAATTGTGTTAACAGTGCGAACAATTGTTGCTACATATGTGGTAAAGTGACCCTTAATAGCCAAAGATGCCCAATAACTCAGCGATTAGAAACAACTTACTTCCATTACATTGGAATTAAAATTAGAAACCAAGATAAATCGTGGATACCCCATTTTAGCTGTAGTACTTGTTCTACTAATTTGATTAAGTGGCTGAACAAACAGAAACGTTCATTGCCTCTTGGCATTCCAATGATATCATGCGAAAGATTGTTACTTTTGCTTGAAACCAGCCATCCAGCATGGTATTTCGAGAAAAAGGAAGCGGAGCGTGATATACCCTGACGTATCTGTAGCGCAACCTATTCCTTAACCTCCTGAAGCCTGCTAGCAGGATACTGAAGAAGGGATTGATTAATTAATGGAAGTTGACTCCTATGAGCCTTCAACCTCACAAGCGTCACAGTTTTCGGTTGAAAATATTGTTTGTAACGAACCGCATAGAGTTTCGCCAGATAAACTTAATGACCTTATACGAGATTTAAATTTGTTTAAAGATAAAGCAGAATTACTCGGATTTAGACTTAAACAATGGCATTTGCTACAACCGGATGTTAAATAAGTGTTTATGGAAATCGTCAGAAGGACCTGATGCCCTACTTTAAATCAGGAAAACAAATGAATATTGAATACAATCCACAGAAATGGAGACTGTTTATAGACGCCTCAAAATTGAGTTTGAAAGCTGTTCTTCTCCACAAAGTTAACACATAACCTTAGATTCCATTATGTCACGCAGTGCATACAAAAGAAGCATATGGAAATATAAAATTAGTTTTAGGCGCTATATCATACTCAGAGCACGAATGGCAGATTTGTGGTGATTTGAAAGTGATAGCCGGGCTAGATCTTTACATTACATTAAAAACGGCTGGAATCCAAGACTAAGTCTGCGTCCGGGATAAAAGAACGTCAAGCACCTTCCTCTAGTGAATTCCCAAAAAATTATTTTACTACCTTTACATATTATAATTATTATATTATGTATTATTATATTATTATTATATTATTATTATTAGCCCCAATGGGCTAATGAAGAACTTTGTCAGGGCTGTCAGAAAGGATGGACCAGCATTCAAACACCTTCGAAAGTATATTTCCTCGTCTCAGCGACGCCAAAATAAAAGAATGAATTTTCATCTCGAACGTCAAATAAGACATTCTAAAGGACCAAAACTTTGGTTTAGCATTACAAGGCTTTAAAAAAGAGGCATAGGAGTCTTTTAGGGCAAACGTTCATGGTTTTTTGGGCAATAGAAGTGGAAATTATATTGAACTTGTAAACAACCTTCTACAAAAGTATCGACAGCTAGATTGCAATGTCCCTTAAAATCCATTTTCTTCACTCTCATCTTGATTTTTTTCCCTCCAACTGTTTAGATGCAAGTGATGAACATGGTGAACGATTCCGCCAAGATATATTGAAGATGGAGAAGAGATATCAGGGCCGATGGAATACGGCAATGTTAGCGGACTACTGTTGGAACTTAAGAAGAGATACCCCTGAAAGTGATTACAATAGACAAGTGAAAAAAAAAATCTTAATTAAACAGATTAAACATTGTAAATATTTCAAAATTATAAGCTTCATGTATATATTCAAAAAATAAACTAATATTAACAATGTTTTCTTTTTTAATAAATTGTTTTTGTTCTTTAAAATGTTTATTTAAGTATTTTTTTCCACTAGTCATATTTTTTAAATAAGAGCTTATTTGACAAAAATGTGCATGTTTCCGTACATTCAGTGATCCCATATTAGTATAAAAATATAGGATTTAATTCAAAGGCATACAAAAAAATGTTTCTATAGACCAGTGTAATTTCCATGGCCTGCGGTGTGTTATGACAAATGTGCCAGTCTACTCACGTCTGTTTGGAGCTGCTGCAGTGTTTTTTCTCGTTGTTGCATTCGGCTTTGCAATTAGATCTTGTACACCGTGTGGCTGTCCGCAAACCATTTCTCGATAACCTGTACTAAAGCCACATAACCTTTTATGCTTTTCGATGTCTGTTGTTTGCATCAGTTCTACTGCAGCACCGTGCAATGCTTTTGTTGGGGCAAAGGACTTCTCGTAATTGTCCCAGTCGTTCGTACAGGTAGCCATTTCAAACTGCTTCTTATAAGCAAACCATGAGGTCTGCCAATCGAATGAGGGAGACTTCACCTCTTTTCTCCTTAGAACGCTTAAAAAACATGCTCGGAGTTTATTATTCTAAATAGAAAACACAGTTTAACACAGTTAACCCTTTTAATTTTTTACGTGATGCTCCGTGCATGGTCTAATTAAGACTGACTCATCTCTTACTGCAGATTTTCCTTCCTTTTGCTTTCTCCATCCATCCGCTTTTGTCTGCTTCATCGAATGTGACGTTGCTAATAGTTTTATTTTTGTTGTTAATATGTTGTTTGTTTCTATTCCTACGTTAACAGTCCAGCATTCCCTTTGCAGAATGCAAATAAAATTGAAATCCGAGTAGTCGGATCGAAATCAATTCATCGTTGATGGTATTTGTTAAAAAAACGCCTTGGCGTTAGTAAATCCAACGTTGGGGGTAGATTTATGAGTGCCTTAACTCACACAATCATTTTAGTGGGATAATTCATATTTAAACTCGTTACTTCAGAAATTTTAATAGATACTGTTAAACTTTGTTTAACTTAGTTTGTTAAACTTATATTATTGATTTGCATAGTGCAAAAAATTGAAATAATTTTTAATCGACGGGCAATAAACATAACTTAACCATTAACTATCAACAATTACTTTAGGTAAAGTAAGGTAAAGTTATGAAAAGTAAAGTAAAGCGCCAGAGGGTGGTTGGCAACTTTTCATTGCGAATAACCTCCACATCTCCTAGATCAATATTTCTCTGAGGAAATTTCCATTTTGTTCTTCATTGAAGATCGGCTAAATACTCCTCGTTGAATCACATTGAAAAGGAGTATAAAAATTGATGGGCTCTTTGTCAATTTTTGAGCATAGTGAGTTACTATTGTGACTTTCAGGTAAGCTAATCAACGGGACATGTTTTAGAAAGTGGGAGAGTGTTAACGGACGGGACGTGGGACGTGTGACGTGGTGAATGGAAAGGAAAAGTTTACCCTTTCGGGTGGAAGATTAGCCATTAGCTGAGTCTGAAGTTTCTTCTTGTGGAAAACGCACTGACACTAATATCTTCTGCCTCAAATGTATGGCTTACCTAATTACTATCATAACCACTGTATCCTGGTACCCAGATTGAATTGACTTTATTGGTGCTAGGGTTAGGGTTTAAGGTAGGTACCGCTTTGCTAACAGAGAATAAAAATGTTCATGTTTGTGGCAGATATGTGTAAGTTGTTCCTAATGTGGACCTCTTTTGCGTGTATTTCAGCTTGAAATACAGAGATACTACGGTCCATGCTTGCATACATTGAGGTATTGGTAGTTTTTCTGTATATGCCTGTTCCAACTATTTCGTCTGTTTTGAATTTGTCACACAAGTGAATCTTTGTAAACAGTGGTTTTGTCTATTCAAGTAATGTAATCTTGAAATTATGGTTGAAGCTGTACTTTTTTTTAGACAGTTGTCTGTTTAGTAGTGCCTAATATTTCATTTCTCCTGAGTTACAACAAAAGTTCTGGATGACCTATTTTGGAGTTATTTTTATCCACTGAAATAAGCATGTAGGTGTTTGCCAAAACTTTTTGAATGTGGTGATGAAGAGTTTCATATTTCAGGAGAACCGCTAATGCTATGGTGAGCGCTTTTCTCATTGCATCCGTATTACACACACATGCAAGTCTTTTAAGTTTGTTGAGTCCAGCTTGTGTAGACTTTTGCTTAGTTGTATGCTACCATGTTGAAGGTGCGAAAGTGGTGGTAGGTCTAGTAGTTGCTGTGCACATCGAGAGTGTCATTTTTGGTTTAAGGTTTTACACAGTAAACTTTTGCTGGTCCATATTGAAATCGTTTTTTTTTTTTTTTTTTTTTTTTTTTTTTTTTTTTTTTTTTTTTTTTTTTTGATATATGTGTTCCAAATGAATTCTTGATTCAGGTTAACACCTAATAATTCCATTTCACTTCGAAATCTCTTAGTTTGATCAATTTTCTTCTTTTGGGAAAGGCAACTTTGTTACTTTTTGTACAAGTTTGCTTCGAGGTTAAGAGCTCTCTGGATGCGATCTGAGATTGCTTCTTCAAATTTACCTCTGATGAGTATTGCAATGCCATCAGCTTATTCTTGAACATAAAAACAGTCGTTGCAAATATAATCAAATCAGCAGTTCATTGACTATAATGGGCTATAATAAGGTTGACTAGAGCATGTTTCCACTTACATGTAACAGAGTACTACCAGCTCCTTGATACTACTTGATAACTGGGCGTGATTTGTGTTGTCGAATACGTCTTCGATACCTGGAAAGCAACCATCCGCAATCTTATGAGTGATTTCCCAATCTTGGAGCGATCAAAAGATCATCATCGTCATCAATTATTCGTTTATTCCGATAAACCAGCCCCAATTACAGCCTTCAAAGACAACATTACACGTGTTATTAGCGAGATACCAGACAGTATGAAAAAAGTGGTTCAAAATTCCGAATGGACCATTTAAAATGTGGTCGTAATCAAATTTACATGAAATAATCTTTAAAAAGTATGTGGCAAGCATTGATCTATTAACTCAAAATATGTGTACACCTGAAATTTTCCTTTTTTTTTTTGACAATTAAAAACTAAACGCTTAAAAAATCTCCCATTATATATACAGGGTGAGTTTTGTAACTTGAGACAAATAAATTACTCGAAAAATACGCGATATCGCGAAAAATGTTTCAGACAAAAGTCACAAGGTTCTGAAGGGTACATTTTCAAGGTCAAACGAAGGTCACTTTTGATTTTTCTAATGGGAACCCCTATTTTGTTGACAGATTCGTAATCTGCGTGAAAAATTACAATTCTGAAACACTTATTTCAAAAATACGTTCTTTTCCCGTAAGAGGGCGCCATAAAACTTAATACATCAAAAATACTCGAAAAGGACGAAATATCGCAAAAAATGTTTCAGACAAAATCACAAGGTTCTGAAGGCGACATAAGATGGTGAGATACATTTTCAAGGTTGAACGAAGGTAACTTTTGATTTTTCAAATGATAATTCCTGATTTTCTTTGCTCAGTCGTATTCCTCAATGGGGCACACGACTTTGTCTCAAAGGTCTTATTCCTTCAGTGCTAGATACCCCTGCACTGGCACGCCTAAATCATTAATCGGTTTCCAACGTTGTTAGGGTGTTAGAAAGTCGAAATTTGTTTTGAGGAAGGCATTATTGCCTCGAGTGAAGTTAAAACTCAAAGAAATTTCAGATAGAAACAAATTGTCCTAAACTTATCTGAGAGTGTATATTATGATGTGCACTCTGCCCTTTTTTCTACTTGAACGGAACTGTACTTCATTTAGAAGTTCGATATTTGTTTTGAGGAACTGATTATTATAAGTAACGTTTTCCAGATTAATAATGCAGGCTATCCAAGAGAAAATTGAAATGATATTGAATAATGGAGAAAGTGGAAGGAACATCAAAAATGACCTTCGTTTGACCTTAAAAATATTTCTCAAGGTCAAACTCGTGGTCACCATTTTATGTCCCCTTCAGAACCTTGTGACTTTTGTCTTAAACATTTTTTGCGATATCGCGTATTTTTCGAGTAATTTGGATGCCTCAAGCTAAAAAACTCACTCGGTATATCCCGTTCTCCATTTCTTTTCGATCTTTTGAAAAGTTTTGTGGTCCCAGTTATCAACTTCGCGAATATTTTTTACCGACCACGACGGGGTGGTCTTTTTTCCTTGTAAGATTTGTGATTGACATTTGTACAGGCCGTGGGTAGGTTGTCACAAGCTAGTTTAAGGCTATCAATACAACTTATGTTATTACCATATTACAGCTAGTCATGCTTCCAACGAGTTGTATACCCTTTTCACACCGCATCGAAAACTGTCGTTACCTCAATCACAGACAAGGTTATCCATAAATTTTTTTAAGTTTGTGAAACCCCTTAGTTAAATAAGTTTTTGAGTGGTCGTGGCTCAAGTGTGAACTGGGTTCCAAACCAAAAGGTTCGGTATCTGAATCCCAACAGACCGGTTTCCACTAAGAATTTAGTCTCCCCATAAAGGTTTGGATGTCAGCCATCATCATCTTTCTTTCTCCTTATATACCATTGTCCAAAAAACTTAAAAAAAAAAAAAAAAAAAAAAAAAAAAAAAAAAAAAAAAAAAAAACCTCGCAGAGAGGTTGAAGCAGACACAACTTTTTAAACATGCAGCACATTTAGCAAAATAGCTGAAGAATTACTTCTAAAAAAAAAATTGCAAAACTTCAAATTTGAAAAAATACTGATTGTTGCACATGGTAAGTTATCTATATACATAGTCGTAATATTCACATCTGTTACAATCGTCAAACAAAACTTATTTTGTATTCGGTACGAAAGCATCAATGAGGTTTTGTAAACTTTTAATCATTTCGGGTTTTGATGCGGTGTGAAAAGGTTTTTTCGGTATATGAGTCCTAGTCTGTGAATTTTGGCTGTTTGTATGTTTCTATAAGTATAGTTCCGAGATTGACATTGAATGGAATGTGGCGATGATAAAACACTGAAGTTTCTGTTGATACATCCCATCAGAGGTGTATGATGTTGATGTTGAAGCTCCCCCATCGCATCACACCTAATAATAATTTGAAGGTTCCTATTGCCACAGTAGTCCAAAAGTCACTTCAGTTACAGGAATTCCAGGTCGGTGGAGTTGCCCGAAAGATATTCTGAGCAGATAACAGCTTCTGTCATTCCTCTTTTAGTGGGAAGTTCGTATAATGCTGCCACCATATTTTTGTTTACCAAAAAACTTTGAGAAACCCTACAATTAGAGTAATTTTAATATTACTTTTGCGAAGAATATAGGTTCTTGGTCTGATTTCATTATGAGTCATATGTCATATTGTAACTCAACTGATATGCCTTTATCGGTTCATTCGTAATAAATATAAGACCCAGAACCACCAAATAGAGTTGTAGATTAATTTAAATACATCTTAAACCCATGACTATTGAGTTAGGGCGGTGCTCGCAAATCCGCCAACATTTTCGGCCGAAGTGCTGTCTTCCGGCGTCAACCGTTGAGGATGAAATTTCTGCCTTTTTTGATGCGGGTGCATCAGTTGTTTTATCAGGCTGCTTGCGTATGGCAAAGGGTGTCTTAGCCTGAGTACCACCCAGCTCTCACGTCTGGTTTCCTCATGGAATTTGTTTGTAATACTTCAATTTGCGTCCGAATTTGTGAGAAATTTAAGAACATTTCCCATCATTTCAAAGGTATTTGCTTTTTTCACTTCTCATCTATTAAAAAAACAATAGTTTGCCCTCCATTTTTCTCCTTTAGTGAAGATTTGCAAACGCGAATTTTGCCTGGCTATTCTACTAAGGAAAACATCCTTGAGCGTGAAATCATCATCGGAGATATAACGATACATGTGCATGATTTAGGGACACTAGTATTATCGCCCAGGATTGTCACGAGGTCTGCGTTTGACCACGGTTTTATTTGGGCTGCAACCAACACAGCAGGCATCTCCTTTTGCGAATTTAAGAAAATATAAAAAAAAACAAGAGTGTATCGACGAAATAGTGTTTAATTGGCAACTTCAACTCTGCTGAGGGCAAGCATCTGCCTTATGTTTATAGAGTCTCTCTTTTAAAGGACCAATAGTAGTCTGCCAACATTGATGGTTCCCATTTCGCTTTGTACCGTTTTACTATGACAGCAATATTTTGGTGGAAAATTTCGCCGTGCTAAACATTTACATAACGATTCACTT
The DNA here is from genome assembly GCA_907269105.1 of Volucella inanis. Taxonomy (NCBI): domain Eukaryota; kingdom Metazoa; phylum Arthropoda; class Insecta; order Diptera; family Syrphidae; genus Volucella; species Volucella inanis. The sequence continues at coordinate 76,259,534 of OU026153.1, forward strand.
TGTCGCGTACGGTAATTTTCAACATGCTTGAACAGATTCCGCTATTTTAACATTGGGCTCAATATTTCAAATTGAATGCAAATCTCTGATGGCCCGTTTAACACAATTTGACTGATGATTTCTTTTGGAATACATATATGACAAATTTTCAGTGTCCGGAAGGTGGTTTTGGAACTGGTAAAATTTTTATTTTGATTTATGAAAAAGTCCCTTTAAATTTTTGCATCGAAAGTAACAATCCGTGTGACTCTGGGGCTCTCTCCATATTATCGGCACTCCAAAAAGCATTGCAGAAAATGACCCGTTAAACCAATCAGTAAGCTTTTTGTGACAAGTAAGGCTGTGGTAAAAGTGTAGTGCCCATGGTTTTTTTCTAACGGTTTATTTTGAATTTAAATGAGACAAGTAGAACTTTTCAATGAAAAGTTTTTTTTTAGGAACTCGATGTAAAATCTTCACAATTAAAGCAAAATAAATCTGGACAATGGACGTACACCAATATAGTTAATTAAGTATATATTTTTTAAATTACCTGCAGAAAAGCTCATTTAAACGATGCACGATACTATTAAAACTGTCATCTTTAAATAATAAAGTAAAAGTGCCTACCGTTGTGTTATCTACCCGTCAAGTACTATGATAAACAGCAATCATTATGTCCAAGAATTTTTCATTGTTTTCCAGTGTTATCATTTTAATTCAGGTTCAGGAAAAGCAAATCTGTGCAATAGATTATTTTTTCCATTATCTACAGGTCAAGTACTATAATAAACAGCAATCAATATGGTCAAGAATTTTTCATTGTTGTCCAGTGTAATCATTTCAATTCAGGTTCAGAGCTGGGAAAGCACAGATATCAGAAAAAATCCTGCTTAATTTTTCATAGACATAACCAAGGCTTTTAATAGCATGGATCAATAACGTTAACGAAGCTTTATAATGCTGGTTTCAGAGAGTTAATTTAAAATAGGGGATCATTTTAGTGACTAATGCGCTTTTAACAGGCTAGTTAGGCCAATCTTATTTTTGAATTTATGAGGCATGCAAATATGTTTTGCCGACCTCATTGCTGGTAAATACTCCAGCATCTCCGTCCTAGATTTTATTCAGATATTAGTCATGATTCGGAAATTCTAAAGCATTTGTTGGACACAGGCTAGTAATCAGCGACTAATCCAAGTTTATGATCTTCGACATACTCAGACTTCATCTTAACTTTCTTGAGTTGATATTTCACTTAAATTTTTTATTATCGGTTGAAAGAACAATTCGTGGCATTTACTTTTTGAAAATGATATCATGTAAATGTTGGCCACGACTACGTCTGAGGTGGTCCATTCGGAAGGTCCAATTTTGGTTGACTTGTTCGAGCATAGCGACTGGTATCTCGCGGATAACACGAGTAATACTGGCTTCCAAAGCGTCAACCGTAGCTGGCTTATTCCTGAAGACTTTACATATAGAGAGAATAGTGCAAAGGTGTGATATCGCACGATCTAGGCGGCCAATTTACCTCACCAAATGATTTCTCAACAAGTCCATTGTTTCACGCGCTGTATGGCTCGTAGCGCCGTCTTGTTAAAACCAGAGCTCACCGAGACCATGTGCTTGAATTTTAGGAAGCACATAGTTCGTTAACATGGCGCGATAACGGTTACCATTGATGGTAACATTCTGATTTGCCTTATTTTTGAAGAAATATGGATCAATGATTCCATCAGCCCATAAACCACACCATACCGTTGTTTTTAATGGATGTAATGGTAGCTCTTGGTACTCTTCGGGTTGGTCATCATCCCAAATATGGCAATTTTGTTTTTTAACGTATCCATTGAGCCAGAAATGGGCAAAATTTCACGATAAAACACCGGATTTTCATTGAGTTTTTCTAAAGCCCATGCACAGAAAATATGACGCCTGGCTTCAATTCTTGCACAAGTTGAATTTTTTACGACTTAGGGGCAAGATCCTCACGTATAATACGTCAATTTGTCGAATACACCAAGCCAAGCTGCTGAGAACGATGTCAAATCGATTCGTCACGGTCTTCGCGTACATTCTCAGCTACAGCTGCTATAGTCTCTTCACTACGTGCTGAATGTGGTCTAACCGGTCGAGTATCATCCACTAATGTAAACTGGAACTCAAATTTGCGAATGGCAAAACATTCGCGCCGTAAGTTCCGCGAATCGCCCAAAAAACATTGCTCACAGAACGTTGATTTTCGCTGAACGCTGAACAATTTGGAAACGCTGGTGTGATGTGAGTCTTTCTATGATGACTTACCAAACGATACTGAACAAAAATGAGAAAGTATTTTGATGGGAATCGCGCGTGATCTGTCAAAAAAAAAGCCAATTGAAAAGCAAACCTCTCAATGAATGCAGACAGCATTGTGTTTTGGAAGCATTAAATTTTACTCTGTTAGCGATTCCCCAATTAGTTATGCTGTTAATATCAGAATTTAATGAGCTTAACATACGTTGCCGTTGTAGTTCTACAGCCGAAAGGTTGGGACCTAAGTCAGGGAACGAATTTGAAAAGCAGAGAGTACTGTCGTCAGCAAATGAATATATGGAATTAGAAGTAGCAGACGAGAGATCGTTGATGAAAATTAAAAAGAGTGTCGAAGACAGAACGGGGCACACTAGCATTTATTTTGTAAATAACAGACTTGAAACCATACAAAACAACTTGAATTGAACGTTCCAAAAGGTAATTTCTAATCCACTGAAGAAGATAGTTATCGATCCCAAAAGCACGCATTTTCGACAAAAGGGCCTGATTCCAAACGCGTCAAATGCTTTAGAAATATCAAGTGCAACTATCTTGCTTTCGCTAGATTGATGTACGCTTTGGTTTCACTTTTCGGTGAGACTAAAGAGTCCTAAAGAGTAGGATTGATGAAAAAGCTTACGTAGGGGTTTTGCCAGCGAGGAAGAACACCACTTCAGAACAAGGGGAGATATACCATCTGGACCAGCGGATTTTGGAATTTGGATATTAGAATTTTACACGGTTAAGAAAGACGTTGCGGTCATTCCTGGCTCGTTTGAACTTTTTCCGGTTTTCATCTGTCGGGTTGGTCTTGTAGTACCGAAAAAAAATATCTCTAATCCTGATAGCCTCTTTACAGTTCGATCCGTACCATACCTTTTCTTTTGGTTTGATACTCTTCATCCAATGAGGGATAAAGGATCCCATATTGATCTTGTATTTATCAGAGTGAGAAGTTAAAAACAAGTCCAGGGTGTTGGCGGTATGACTATCAACGTTTGGTATATGTGTGTATTGAAATCGCCTGTAATAACGATTTCAGTATACATAACGATTTCAGGGATACAATTCTTTGAATGTAGTCAGACAGCGCATCGAACTTGTTAAAGGTCGAATTGCTGTCCAGTTTGAGGCTTCTGTACATGAAGCAGTAGTGGATAATTTGCTTACGGAGATGGAATTTTAGCCACACGAAGTTAAATTCCGGATTGGAACACGGATCACCTTGTGGTGGAATTTGGTAAGCTACATCACTACCCACTTATATGGCGAGACCGCGGTGAGAGAACAATAATGGCACTTGTTTCGAAGCCAGGTAGCTTCAGATCAGAGTGATGTAAAAGGTGTGGGCGGAGATCTAAATGTGGACGTTTGCAGAAAAATAATTACCTTTTAGCCCGCGAATATTTGGTATATCCATCCTAGATTCCCGAGTAATTATAAAAAAGATAATAAAACAAAAACAACGAGTTGTGAAGTTGTGAAGTTATTTTTATTTTATTTATTATTGTTAATTTTTTTCTTTTTTTTGCCTCGGTGCTTTTTTCCCGCGCGAGGAGCGAGTGCACATGTGCGTGTGCACTCGTTGATGGTCAGCTCGGCACTGCTGATTGTTCAATCAATCATCAATATTCTTCTCCATTCTATCAAATTTGTCATCGATGTCTTCGTACAAATTTTTTCTTGTGTTCGTCCATCGCAGCCATGTCGTTGCCGGTGCTAATTGGTTCTTCCTAGTCGATGTTAAAGGAATATGTATATGGATCATATCGCTCGTTGTTCAAAGTGTCCTGAAATCGGAGCACCAAATCATTTTTTCTTGCAATAGTTTTCGACCCATCGCAAAATGTTTGTGTAGGTGCAAATGATAGAACTCATTACTTTCACTATAATCACTTTATTTAATACAGTTATAATTAACAATCTAATCGGTTTTCTCAATCAGTTTTACTTATCATTATCTTTTACTTGATCCACTTAAACACTACTCGTTTATTCACACTTTGAATTCTACTTTAGTATTCACTTGCATATCTTAGTGGTGCTGATATTTATACTCCCCTGACACCTTTCGAAGAATATTTCCTACCGTACAACGTTCCATATAAATTTTTATTTTGCTAGAAAATTCGATTCCATTCTTCATATTTTAATAGTGCTGTATTCTGCTATTCAAATATGGAAATCTTCTTCATTTTAAATATAAATGACGCTGTTCACATTCAAACGGATATCACAATACTCAATAGATACGGCTCTAATAAATCAATAGATCTTAATGTGATTTTATAATACTATAAACTGTGAGAACTAAAATACTGATAATTAAAAATGAAAGCATTACATAGTGTATTTCTTCAAATATTTCACTCATATTCCAATCAGTATAACTTTTAACACGAGAAACGAATCACACAGCTGTCTTCACAAAAAATGTAGCCTGAAATGTCACCTTTCAAACACGTGTTCGTTTGACACATTCAGATTAGTGTTTCCAGCTAAATGGATACCAACACCATCTAGTGACAAAAAACCGCGGAGACTTTTTATATGACTCATTTTAAGTGCAATTCGGATAAAAATTTTCGTGGAAACATTGGATGCATGCACTTGAAGGTTGCTAATAACATCATGTGGGTGGAATATTCGAATAAAATACAAGTTCAACTACACTAATTTGGTATATTAGTCTCCCCATTAAATGGAGGATGGAGGATGGAGCGAAATAGCCACTGAGCCCAAATATTTCCTTTCTCCTTCTATCCCATTTTCCTAAAAACTTAACACATGCTATGGCATTATAAGTCATACTCACTTACGTGTTAAGTTCTGTAAAAAAAAAATAAATAAATAACTGTAATTATGATCTGTTTAGCAATAATTTTGGTTTATATGTATAATAGTAATAATATTTTGAATAATAATAATGAATAATAATATTGATCTTTGCAATAATAAAGTTATATGTGGTTTATGTTATAATAAATATGATCTGAGCATTAATAATAACAATCTTTATAATAATAGTATTTATCTCTTTTAAGGGTTAATCATTTTAAGTAGAACTCACGCATACTATCTTTTGTGTTTCAGATCGTCTTCCATTTCATTGTGGAAAGGAATCCGTATCGACAACGTTTAGAAAATTTCTTTGTTTTTATCAAAATTAGCTGTCAGTACGTTTCGGCCATTATAATTGTCCCAATAAGCGTAAAATTGAGGGTTTAGTGAAAAAAAAAAATAATAATATTGTCGTGTCAGTAAAATAGCGAAACGCCAGAAGTGAAGAGACTTGGAAAACTATTATCGAAAAATCAACCCCACTGACTTTGCACAACACTACAATTTACTATTTGGTGCGGTTTTCATGTCGCAAATTGGGCTGGGCCTAACCAACAAGCAATTCAGCAACTTAAGATAATGTGGAGGCGAACACGCTATGCGAAAACGACAAAGAAAATTGGCCCAGTGAATTACTAATGAAATCCGCTCCGTAGAAGAAATTGAAATTATATCATATTTCATAACTAATGGCATCAATCATATTTCAATATAAATTTTTATTTTATTTTTTTTTTTTTGATATCTTAAAAACACGTTTAAAAAAATAAAAATAAAAATAAAAAATCAATAGCGGGGCATCTTATGAAAATCTTTGTATTAATTATTATGATATATTCACTAAAAATAATGACGATCTACATTTTTAATAATGATCTATATGATAGCAATAATTTAACGTATATTAACAAAGGAGACGAGTCGCTGAGGACAACCACCATGTTATACATAAGTTAGATGTATAGGGTGATTCATCGTGAGGTTTGATTTTAAATAGGCTCTTTTTGACAAATCACGCGTGACTCCTGTCAAACTGCTTTGTCATTTTTGTTCAGTATCGCTTGGCAAGTCATCATGGAAAGACTTACACCGCAACGGCGTCTCCAAATTGCTTAACTGTATTACGAAAATCAGCGTTCTGTGAGAAATGTTTTTAGGGCGATTCGAGGAACTTACGGTGCGCATAATCGACCTACTGAAACCACTATTGCCAATACCATTTTGAGTCCCAGTTTACATTAGTGGATGATATTCGACCAGTTAGACCACATCCAGCACGTAATGAAGAGACTATAGCATATAGCAGCTGTAGCTGAAAGTGTACGCGAAGACCGTGACGAATCGATTCGTCGTCGTTCTCAGCAGCTTGGCATGGCGTATTCGAGAACTTGGCGTATTTTACGTGAGGATTTCGGCCTAAAAGCGTACAAAATTAAACTTATATTAATGAATTAGCGTCATATTTTCAGTGAATGGGCTCTGGAAAAACTCAATTTAAATCCGGTGTTTTGTCGTGAAATTTTCTTCAGTGGTGAAGCCCATTTCTGGCTCAATGGATACGTTAATAAACATAATTTCCGTATTTGGGGTGATGAGCAACCCGAAGAGTACCAAGAGCTACCATTACATCCATTAAAACAACGGTATGGTGTTGTTTTTGGGCTGGTGGAATCAATGATCCATATTTCTTCAAAAATGAGGCAAATCAGAATGTTACCATCAATGGTAACCCTTATCGCTCCGTGTTAACGGACTACATGCTTCCTGCAGTTCAAGCACATGGTCTCGGTGAGCTCTGGTTTCAACAAGACGTCGCTACTAGCCATACAGCGCGTGAAACAATGGATTTGTTGAGAAATCATTTTGGTGATCACTTAATTTTACGTTTTGCTACGGTAAATTGGCCGCCTAGATCGTGCGATATCGAGCTTTTGGACTATTTTCTCTGGGGATATGTAAAGTCTCAGGTCTTCAGGTATAAGCCAGCTACGATTGACGCTTTGGAAGCCAACATTACTCGTATTATCCGCGAAATAACAGTCTCTTTGCTCAAACCAGTCGCCCAAAATTGGACCTTCCGAATGGACCTCCTCAGACGTAGTCGTTGTCAACATTTACATGATATCATTTTCAAAAAGTAAATGCCATGAATTGTTCAATTAACCGACAATAAAAAATTTAAGTTCACTTTCAACTTTATGTGCTTTATTTTACATTGTAAATCAAACCTCAGGATAATTCACCCTATACATTAACATAACGTTGCAGACGTAACCTATCGGAAAACGTTTGTCAACTTTCGACTATGCACGCATTCGGATTCTTATCAGTCGACATGCAAGCGAATAATGGACACATGCTAGAATTGGAATGTAATAGATCGTGCAAAAAAAGTGTAGAAAACTGACATCTGAGGGAATATAATTATGCATTGAGTTTAGATTCGTCAACATAAACTTGAGATTCGTTCACGCTTGTGCTACTTGTTCGGACATAGGAGCAATTTCCTTAGCGCGATGTTATTTTGACATTAAATTTATACATTAAATTGATAACAGATTTTGACGGATGTTACTTTAATTGACTCATGCTCAAAGACCTTTTCTCAACGGTTCACGTAAGGTTTAGACATTAATAATGGTGTTATCACATGTAAACAAGATAATTCTGTGTGCCAATTGTTATATGTATGTCTGTAGCATTAAAGTGCTCTTAAATTTAAAACACCGATGATTTGGCGGAAACCGTGAATCACCGTTAAGATTGCACTTTCAACTCTGGAAATCGGAAGAAGTGATCATATCCTAATTTGTCTTCTGCTCAACGACCTCTTTTATACTTAGATGAAACACCAGGGACATTATCAACAGTTTAACTTCTGAAATACTGGTATCTCGTGTCAAAGCAAAAGACTTAATAACTCAAAATACAAAAATTAGGTTTTATCGGACTTTCGCGGCAAAATTGCACTGACGTTAAAGTTATTACGCTGCATATGAGTTTAAAAAAATATAAACCAAGTGATTGGCTTCTTTTTATAGATAGCATAACGGCAGTAAGTATGGCTCCATATCTATTGCACATTTAAGAACTAGATATACAAAAGATTACGCAAATATCTGGTATCGTATCAAGAGAATAACAATCATTGAACTCAGAAATTATGGTCTTTGAGGAAGGCAATGGTCATTGTAAAGCACAAAATAGTTCATTTACCGTAAGTAAACCGCCACCAATTTATTTTACTGTAATTTCATATTAAATTGGGCATCATGAAACAATTTGTAAAGGCATTTTATAAAAACGATGAGTGATTTGCTTATCTATCGATCAAGTTTCCCGGACGAAACACAGGTTAAATAAAAGACCCAAACTTTATCCATTCAACGAAGGAGCTTGGGAATGGAGCCTGAACCTCATTTGTTTTGGTAATACAACTATTTCTTGGTAACCATATAAAGCACAACTACTCGTATGTTCAATTAGTTGAAAACATGTTATGTATAGTAATATCAAACATCTGGGCTGCAATATGAGCACCCAACTCCATTGTTTGGATTCTCATTTGGATCGATTCCCCAAAAGCCTTGGTAGCTTAAGCGAAGAGCAATGTGGATGATTTCATCAGGATATACCAACAAAAACGGTATCAAAAAAGAAGGAACGTCCACATGATGTCAGATCAATGTTGAAGTCTTTGTTTGGGTCACTGAAGCGAATAAGTTACTTACGAAAATCATTAAAGAAAAATTTCTAAAAATTCTGCGTGACTAACATAAAACCAAAATTTAATATATTTTTCCAACTTTATTTTTCTATGTAAACAAAAAAGTAGAGCTGTCAGAATAAAACTTGTATTATTTTCGTATTCAGCACACACAATTAACTTTAAAACAGTTATAAGAACTTAGGAGAACACTTAAGTGTTTACCAGTTTTATTATTAGAAAGTATATATATAGGGTTTTCCAATAGGAACTTGAAAACTTTGAATTTAATTTGTGAACGCACTCTTTCACTAATCATCAAACTGCCACTGTCAATTTATTCAGTAAACTCAACATTTTCATCATGGTAAAGTACACTAACGAACAACGTCTGCAAATTATAAAAAAATTTTCTACAGATATTCGGAGTCGGTGACTGCAACTTTAAGAGCGTTAACTCCAATTTTCGGTCATAATTCTCGCCCTATTAAACAGGCAATAACAAGTTTAGTGCAAAAATTTGAGTCTGCATATTCATTGTGTGATGTTGCCGTGTCAGTGAGATAACGGGTTGGTCGAAGTGTCGAAAATATCGCTGCCGTTCAGACGTCCGTAGCAAACGATCCAAATCAGTCAATTCCACGGCGTTCTCAAGAATTGGGCATCGTTTAGACCACATTATGGCGTATTTTGCGTAAGGATCTTGGTTTACACCCATACAAGATCAAGCGGACACAAGAATTGAACCCGATGGACCATTTGAAGCGACGTACATTCTCCGATTGGGTTCTGGAGAAGATACGCCAAGATGATGAATTTCATCGCAAAATCATCTTCAGTGACGAAGCTCATTTTTGGCTCAATGGGTTCGTCAATAAACAAAATATGCGTTATTGGTCGGGTGAAAACCCATATGTGTTTCATGAATCACCACTTCATCCACAAAAAATAACTGTTTGGTGCGATTTGCATGCCGGCGGTGTTATTGGGCCATATTTTTTCGTCGACGATAACGATCGTCACGTTACTGTAAATGGTCCAATGGCCCTTATTGGAAGATATGGACTTGGACGACATGTGGTTTCAACAGAATGGTGCCACAAGCCACACAGCACACGCTACAATCGATTTATTGAAGGTGAGCGTGTTATCTTAAAACATGGGCCTTTCGATTGGCCGCCTCGTTCGTGCGATTTAACGCCGCTTGATTATTTTCTGTGTGGCTACGTTAAGTCATTGGTTTATGCCAACACGCCGACGATGTTGGAAGAGCTCAGAGCAAACATTTAACATGAAATAGCGGCCGTTTCGGCCGAAATGTGTGGCCGAGTCGTTGAAAATTGGGTTCAACGAATCGAACAGGAAATTAGACAAGAAGTCTGAAAGTTTCCGGCGGATGGGAACCCACGGTTCTTTAAATCTAGACACCACAACACGATGTTAACGGGTGAGGAAGGACGATCCCCGGAGCTTACACCACAACAAAAGCCATGAGACAGAATGGCTGGAGGAATACCACATCCCGCAACCGATGTGTAGACAACAGAAGCATCATATCAAACAAATTGATCGATGGGTGAAGAGACGACCATTTCTTTTGTAGTTACACTACAATGGGGGAGCAACAGAGGAGTAACAGTGGTGTGTGGCGAACTCGCTAAATAATTGAACATACCCCAACGCGGCATAAACTAAAAAATTCTGGTTCGATAGGTGAAGGGACGACGAGTTTTTTTTAAGCTACCACCCATCCGATGGAGCTTCAAACGAGCATCGGAAGCAGGTAAGCGGACGACCGAGACATGACAGACTCCAATGAGGGAAAATATAAATATACTAACCACAATAACATCAAACAACAATAACAACTTCAAACAACAACATCAACCAACAACTTCAAACAACAACATCAACCAACAACCTCATATCTAACAAATAATAACAACAACCACATCAAACAACAACATCGAACAACAATAATATTAAACAACAACAACAAAGAGGACAATAGAAGAACAAAATAACAACGGAGAAAAATTTATAGAACCGGTCCAGTTTAAAGGGACAGAAAAGTTCAGAAATAAAATAAAACATCCAAAACAAGTAATTAATTGTAAGGTGTGGCAGGCTATTGGTCAGATTCCATTCCTTCAAATTTGAAAGCAGATCTAGCGGAGTAATTACCTATTTGCGGGAAAAAGTTGCAAAAGACCAATACACTCCAGCTGCCTTTCGATCGAGTTTCCTTTCCTTAATTGCAGAATTTTTTTTATTAATTCCATAGCGAAAAAGTACTTGGTGGACAGACAAAGGAAATTCTTTCTTTTCTTTTCGAAAATTCCACTAAAAATCCAAGGTTAGGGGAAATAATAAGGTATAGCGAGGATCCACAAACTTCCATAAACTCTCCCTGTGGATTTTATAGTGATGACTGGAAGCGGAAACGAACTCCGAAACTGGGGAGATTAGATTGAATGTGAAAAATGAAAAGATTGAGAGTCATAGTGAACAGGGGTGCACACATAGGCAAAAAGCTGCAAGTGTTGTAGCTAATAACCCCTTAAGTTGGGTCCATCAAAGCGAAGGTAGACTGCAGTGTTATTTTTGATTCGGAGCAATATTTCACAGTCCGGAGTCAGTCGAAACAAACTTCTACTCAAGTCAATTACCATAGTACCCATAATTTTAGTATTTTAGATACAAAATGTAATCCTTTTTAGTACAATTCCTACTATTGAATTAGTAAGAAAGGCCACAAGGTATTCAATATTAAATGTTACGTATTCTTGCGACTAAACAAACAAGTGCAAGAATGAGTTGAGAATGACGACATGGGCAGTCTAGTTTCGGGTACCAAGAATTCATGACCAGGTTAGAGAGATAGGAAGCAAGTTAACTTTGGTAAATACAATCGATATATAAGAACTAAGTGACTACATAAAAAATATTAAAAATATAATGACTACCGTAAATGAAGCATGCTTAAGTCATATAAAAAATTAATGATGAAGCCATAGGCTTAGAAAAGAATCACAATATTTCAATGTACGTCGGAAAGTGGGCTTTTGAGGGTAACTTGATGAGCGTTCATAGCGAGGCGAGTGTGGCGAGTGACTAGAAGCATTGGTGGTGACAACAGAGATAGAGCAAGGTGAGACAGGGGATCTTTCGTTGGTGTTCGAAGCTGTTAACTGGGTGATATAAGCCTCACCACGACTCTTATCGCACGGTTTTGGATCCTATCTGGCAAGTGCAGAGGCGGTTTAGAAGCACTTAACCAGATGTGGGCATTGTACTATAATTTTGGGCGGATGAAGCCTTAATATTGAAGCCAGATCAGTGGGGGTAAAATATTTCTTACTTCGTTTAAGTCAACCTAGACATAAGGCAGCATTTTTAGCGACATCAAATATGTAGTTATTCCAACGTAGGTTGTCATTGCCACACATACTGAAATTGGAAAGTTTTTCGGTTTCAATGATGCAAGCGCCATTCATGAATAATGGATGTGTGTTTTGATTTGTTTTTAAAGACAGCAGACAGCATTGTGGAGGTTCACCATTAAATAATGCTGTTTATATCGGAATTTGATAAGCTTTGTATTCCCGTTCAGCACTCGAAAAACGGACGTGAGTCCGGGATCGTTATGAAAAGCATGGAATACTGACGTCGATTAAAAAGAGTGAATTAAACTTTCCGAAAGGTAACTTCTAATCCATTGAAGATTCATCGATCCCAAATTTCGACAAAAGAGCCTGATGCCGAATTCTGTCAAATGCTTAAGAAATATTAAGTGCGATTATCCTTTTTTCGCCAGATTCATGTACGTTTTGGTTCCACTGTTCGGTGAGACGTGCGTGATATCACCAGTGGAACTGTTGCTACGAAAACCGTACTACCGTTGTTTGAGAAGTTTTTGCGTTTCGAGATATTTCTTGAGCTGACGGTATATCAACGTTTACATGATCTTAGAAAAAATGGAGTAAGAGGAATGGATCTGTAGAGCAGAGAAATAGATTCGCCTTTTGCCAGCGTGAAATAACACCTCTTCATAAGAAGAGGAGACATACCATCTAGACCAGCGGATTTATGTTTGTTAAGATATTCAAGTACTCTTGCTACAATACGAGTGCGAAATTGGATTCGTACCATTAATAATTCGACGCACTCAAGTGTAGGCGGAGACAAAGCACAATCTGAAAGTGTTGAGCTGGTCGCAAAGTGTGCAGCAAGCGTATTGGCCTTGTCTAAGGAGCCGACAGCTGGAATGTCATCGTAAATGAGCATTGGGATGGAGGATGAGGCTTAATTTCTGATGTTTTTGACGAAAGACCAAAAGCTTTCACTAACTTTTGGACATTCCTGGCTCGGTTGAACTTTTCCTGTTTTCCTCAGTCGGGTTGGTCTTGAAGGACCAAAAAAATATTTCTCTAACCCTGATAGCCTCTTTATAGCTCGAGTCGTACCACGCCTTTTCGCTTGGTTTGATACTCTTCACCCGATAAGGAATAAAGCATCTCATCCCAAGTAGAATAGTGTCTGTGATCATATCGGCAGCTGTATCCACGTCGTTATTAAGAAGACATAACGACCAGTTAAAGAAATTGTAAATTCCGCTCCAAGTGGCTTTCTCGAATTGGCATACGGTTCTTTTAAGTATCTTTTCTCTTAATGTGTGGTCGGTGTACGGGAAAGTCGCTGATATAACAAAATGGTCTGACGAGCCTAAAAGACAACGCCCATCAACGGTGTACTTATAAGCGTAAAACGTTAAAAACAAGTGCGGTTTGTTGGCGGTATGACTATCAACGCCTTGTGCTAAGTTGCGTTAAGTTATTTTCCGCGGCAAAGATCTTAACAAACAGTCCTTCGGATGTTGTGTGTTTGAAATGTCGAAGCCACCTAGAATTGTGTATACTAAAATCGCCCACAATAACGATTTCAGCTTGGGGATAGAGGAATACAATTCTTTGAGTGGGGTCAAAGAAATTTCTGTTAAGTTTGGGGTTTCTAGAAATAAAACAGTATGGATATATTTTTTTTTTAATATTTTACACGCGCGTGGGTTAAGAATTGGTCTTAAAGCGTTGTATTCCCTTTTATTTTGTATTACGTTTCATGTAAATACACCAGAAATAATAATTACAAAAGTGAACCAATGAACTGGATTCACCTTTAAATGGTGTAAACTCATCATAGATTGCATAGTGAAGTAATGTACTGGGTTCACCACTTAAAAATGTAAACTCAGCAACAATTGTGGACTACACAAGCAAATCAATATATATGTTATATAGTTGACATTCGTTTTTAAATTTAAAGTTTAAAAAAAAAAAGGATTGAAAAAATAAAAAATTTTCAAAAAAATTCTGTTGAGTGTATTATAACTTATTTGGTGCAGTCGGTAGGATCCAAAACGTGAAAGTTCGTTACGTAGTAAAATAAGTCTTAGACCTTTAATCAAATCAAAAAGTAAACAATCTCATGAGACTACTTCTGTGGCCAATATTAACAAAAAACTAAAAAAAAATTATACCTATTCAAAATTATGACACAATATCAGGAAAAGGTGCCGAAAGTGTCTAATCGAGACATTTGGAAAAGTCTTATGACTATTGTGGCCAGAATTCCACCGCCAACATAGGCGGCCATGTATTAAGAGAGATCCAACATATACCCGAATTCGAAGGAGGTAGTAAAACGCTGACACACTTCGTAGTCATCGTGGAAAACCACCTCGCAAATACCGGAGGGGACCAGCAAGCAACCTGGACGTTAATTCAACAGACCAAGATCAAAGGACGAGCAATGGACCTACTACTAGTCAATGGTGTGACCACATGGGACCAGGCCAAGGAGTTATTTAAACAACACTACAGACCCGTAATCAACCTAGCAGATCGAACCCAGGAACTATCTAAGATGAAAGTAAGTTCAATTACGATTTAACCAATAAATTAGAATTTGTATGAAGTAAAGTCAACTCGTATGTAGTGTTTTGTCAAAATCAAGAGCAGGAAAAATTGGTACATTATAGTATATGAAATAAAATCCGAGAAGTAACAATAGGGAATTTGGTCCGAAAAATAAGAAATCCTTATGACATACATCATATGTATCATATCATATTTAATATTATCATATTAAAACCATTTTATATTCTTGCATTGGTTATGATAATGAAAATATCAAGATTAATAAGACAAGTAGACCTACACCAAACCAAAATAAGCAACAAAGGAATCCTAGGTATAGTTCACCTAGTCTTGAAATGACACCGTACCAAATCATAGATAAACGGCTGGTAAAGATTAGAACTATGTTATTAATAGTACTGTAACCAAGAATACTAAAATGATTAAATTTTCTATACCAAAAGAATTTGATTATTGTAGTAACACTTTTATTAAAGCTTATGTCCAGAGTCTAGAAAATAAAAATTATACATTACTCTTGGGTATGGATGTCCTTAAGAATATTATTAAAATCATTGAGAGAGAGGAACTACATATAAACTTAAAAAAATTAAACTTTTTTAAAGACACAACAATGACACGATGTACCATGCAATTATTTAGAGAAGGACAATCCTGACTTCAACAGTTATAATCGCGAAGAGCAAACAGCATTTAACTCTCTATTAGATAAATTCAAAGACATCCACATCCACATCCACACTTCGACTATAAAGCATGAAATTCATCTTAAAGAAGATAAACCGGTTCATGCAAAACTAAATAGGTTACCGAAAATACATGAGGAGGAAGTAGCTAAACAAATCATGGAAATGGAAAGATAAAGAGGGCAAAATTAAGTGGACTATAGGGTATTGAATGAGCTAACCAGATATGATAAACTTCCGTTACCAAATATCGAGAGTCTTTTCGATAAATTGGGAAAGCGCAATATTTTTCCTGCATCGATCTAACTAAGGGTTATCATCAGATACCGATGCACCCGGATGATGTAATAAAAACAGGATTTGTTACTCCGCAAGGACTTTACGAATTCATTTGCATGCCTTTTGGATTAAAAAATGAACAGCTTATGAACCACATATTACGTGACTATATAGTGTTTATAGTATTTACAAAACCTGTATAGACTATCTAGACGATATTCTGATATTCTTAACATCCTTAACAGAGCACCTTAAGAACTTAGCAGCTGTTTTTCTGTTATTCCAACAGCGAATGAACCACATCTTACGTGACTATATAGAATTTACAAAACCTGTCTGGTCTATCTAGACGATATTCTGATATTCTCGATATCCTTAACAGAGCACCTTAAGTTAGCAGATGTTTTTCTGTTATTAAAGAATAACAATCTTAAACTTCAAATAAGTAAGTGTTCATTCCTCCGAAAAACACTGAGTTACTAGGTCACATTCTGACAGAAGAAGGTCTAAAGCCTAACATGAGCAAAATTGTTGCAATTAAGAAAACTTCTATTCCGCAAACAGAGAAACAGCTTAAAAGCTTCTTAGGAGCCTCTGGATATTATATGAAGTTCATTCAAGGCTATGCATAAATAGCCTACCCCATGACGAGCTACCTTAATAAAGGAGCGAAAATTGAAGCACTTAATTCTAATCTGACAACACACCCAATTCCGCGAATTTGATAAACTTTTTCACGTATATACAGACGCAAGTAACGTCGCAATTGGCGTTGTCCTAACACAGGACAAACAACCTGTTTGCTATACATATATCATGAAGTTTAAATAAACACGAAAGAAATTACTTTGTGGCTGACAAAGAATTCCTTGCGATTGTATGGAGTTTATCACAACTTCATTTATACCTATGAGAGAATAAGTTCAAGATCACTACTGACCTTCCTATTCAATATTTAAACAAAAAATACAATGGCAAAGAATATTCCCAACCAACCAGAGATGGTTATTAAAATTGCAACAATTTGTTTAAAAGATTGAGTACCTTAAGGACAAGAAAATAAAGTTGCGAAGTTATTCACTCATAAGACGAAGAAACAACAACAACGTAACCATATACCCACCAACGAAATCATCGCCAATCTGTACAAACAGCAGATCATTTTAAGCTACGATAGAGAGCCGAAAATAGAAATTCTCTACTGTAAAAGAAACTTGTATATCAAAGCACAACAGCAAATTTTTCAAAAATCGTCATCAACCTTTCGGTGGGCAATGCCAAACCTCAGAAAGTCAAATTCTGCCTATGAAAAAGCTTCTCAGGAGGGACGTTCGGATCCGGCAATAAACAGAAGGCCCTGCTCAGAGTGTAAAAATTCACAAAGTGAGAAACACAAATGAGTGCGAGGCCTTGGCTCACACCGAGCTGTCGCGCCATTTATTTATTTTATGTCAGAGCGTCGGACTCTATAGAAATACGATAAGATAAGATAAAGATAAAGGAGCAGTAGATAACTACTCTGAAGTTACAGAGACGGACTATAATAATTTCCATCAGGAAATTATCAATTTATATTCGGGAAACAAATATGAAATTTTTTAAACTAACACAGAGAGTTAGAGACATAAAGACGGAGGAGGAAGTCAGGAGAAAAGTTTCCCGCTACCACATTAAAGAGAGCCAACATTGAGGTAAATTGAAACTTACAATACATTAAAACGGCGAATTTAATTTCCCAAATTTACACGAATTATCACACAAATCATTAACAATTATTAAACATGCCAAACAGCTAGTTACGAATGGAAACCCGTAAAAGACAAAATTTAAAATAACAGAAACACCTAGCAAATCTAATGAAATAATCCACATAGATATTTTTTTCTTTCATAAACACATATTCCTAACCATGATTGACAAATTTACAAAGAAATGATATGTATATAGACTTGAGAGTAAGAATCATATACACAAAGCAGACGCCATAACAAGAACACTTTACTAAGCAGGGGACATCTATAAAAATAATAACGGATTGAACGCATTATACATAAAATGTATATTAGGGAAATTCTTAACAACGAAATTGCAAATACACTTTACTAAATCGAATGCTCATACGAAGAAAGCCGATATAGAAAGCTTACACAGTATAGCAGGGATCTTAATAACCATGAAACAAGAAGAGTCAGTTTACACAAAAATATTTAAAGCTTTCCAAAAATATACAACAAACGATACCACTCAACAATTGACAGGTCCCCAAAACAGGCTCAAAATACGAACAAAGAAAAACTAGTAACAAACCTCAAGAACAAAAAGAAAAAAATTATTGATAGAAAGAACAAAATCAGAGAAGATTATACGGAGACAAGACCAAAGGCTATATAAAAAACTATAAACATTTAAGACATAAGACTTTAGAATTAAGAGATTAGACAATGTACACATGTACATCAAACATTAAATGTCCAAAAAAATTTGCAGACCCGATCTGTCTTACTACTGCTACCACTCTTAATACTGATAACAACGAGTCTAGCACAAGCAATCCTGGTTATAACGCCAATTGAAAGCAACCAACGGTTCACAATGATAACTATGTATGAAGGAGATATCGTCAACCAAATACAAACGATCTTACACATCATGAATTCTTATCACATCATGGAGACCTTAAATTAAATCAAGAAATTTAAAATAGTAAGATAAATTTAGAA
Organism: Volucella inanis; assembly: GCA_907269105.1. NCBI lineage: Eukaryota > Metazoa > Arthropoda > Insecta > Diptera > Syrphidae > Volucella > Volucella inanis. Next base: position 76,277,979 of record OU026153.1, read on the forward strand.
ATTAAAAAAAGTGTATTACTTTATAATCAAATATACGTAGTATCATGCTTTTTAAGAAACGATCTAAACAAGGACTCCTAAATGCATTAGGATGTAAGACAAATAAATCGACAGTTCCTTGACACAGTAGCCTTCACTAAGGTAGGTATCACCCATCCCAGTCTACTAACCACAGAAGAACTTGTTATGACCGAAATTAACTTAGATAAATTGAGAAATATTACAATGCATTACCAAGATAATTCTATTATAGCTTTAAAAATATCCGGGTAGATCAAAACCCTTCCTACTAAAATAATTCTACCTATTCCAAATACGAAAAAAACAAGAAATTGATTTAGATCCGTATGTAGTAATAGCTTACAATGGAAAAGAATACCATATAAATATGACAGTCAGAAAAATATTTTGAACGAATTAGTAGAAAAAAATTATTACATTATAAAACAAACGTGTTGGATGAAGAATTGTAAGAACTTTGAATTCATGAAATTAAATGAACGAATCTTTGTTGTCAAAAATTTTGAAAATTGAACAATCCAAAACCATTGCGATTCTAGAAATAAAACTCTCCAAGGGAATTATATTATAAACATCTAAAATTGAAACCTAAAAATTAATGACGCTGAGAAACAAATAAAATATTCCAAAATTATGTTCCAACGACAAGGAAATATTTAAAGAAAATGTAACAGTAAATACAGTATTCGAACAAATTAAAGATTTACAAGAAATTGATCAACATGCTATAGAGTTAATACAATATCACAAAATCCAGGTATACTTATATTAATAACAACTATAATACTTATAATAATAGCGTTCATAATTTGTAAGAATGTCAAAAGAACGGACAAGATAAAGATTAAAATTAACAGTATTGAAACAGAGCCACAAAAACATAGGAACCTTCTGGAGAATGTTCAATCTAATGAAAGGAGGAGTAAAGTATTGGTCTTACAACGTTGTATTCCCTTATATAGGGTTTTCCAATAGGGACTTGACAACTTTGAATTTAATTTGTGAACACACTCTTTCACTAATCATCAAACTGTTTATTCAGTAAACTCAACATTTTCATCATGGTAAAGTACACTAACGGGCAACGTCTGCAAATTATAAAAATTTTCTACAGATATTCGGATTCGCAAAATCATCTTCAGTAACGAAGCTCATTTTTGGCTCAATGGGCTTGTCAATAAGCAAAATATGCGTTATTATTCGGGTAAAAACCCACATGTGCTTCATGAATCCACAAAAAATAACTGTTTGGTGCGGTTGGCATGCCGGCGGCGTTATTGGGCCATATTTTTTCGTCGACGATAACGATCGTCACGTGACTATGAATGGTCAGCGTTATCGCGCCATGATCTCCGATTATTTTTGGCCCAAATTGGAAGATATGGTCTTGGATGACATGTGGTTTCAACAGAATGGTGCTACAAGCCACACAGCAGACGCTACAATCGATTTATTAAAGAGTAAGTATGGTGAGCGTGTTATCTTAAAACATGGGCCTTTCGATTGGCCGCCTCGTTCGTGCGATTTATAGCCGCTTGACTATTTTCTGTGGGGCTACGTTAAGTCATTGGTTTATGTCAACACGCCGATGAAGTTGGAAGAGCTCAGAGCCAACATTGAACGCGAGATAGCGGCCGTTTTGGTCGAAATGTGTGGCCGAGTCGTTGAAAATTGGGTCCAACGAATCGACCGCTGCAAACTTGCCCGCGGTGGCCATATGAATGAAGTCGAGTTCCATTCATAAATGTTTTGATTGTACTTCGAGCCAATAATAAAGTTTTTGAAATATCTCAAATGGTTTGCCTTTTATTTAAAATAAAAAGTTGTCAAGTCGTTATTAGAAAACCCTATACTTTATATTCTATTTAAGGTAAATAAACAAAAAATTAAAATAACAAAAGCAACGCAATTAACTGGGTTCACCATTTGAAAATTTAAACTCTTCATAGATTACTAAGTGAACCATTGCACTGGGTTCACCACTTAAAAATGTAAATCCATTGCTGCGTATTCTTGCTAATTGCTTTACTTTATTATGTGCTTTACTTTGTTTATGTTGAAAATTGCTCTATTATTATATTTAACGTAAAAAAACCTCTAGCTAGTTCTTTAATGTAAAATGTAATTGTTTGCACTTCAATATTAATAATGTATAAATTTCTTTATATTATTCGTAGTCCCTTCATACATCACTGTAAACCATAATACATAATTACATTTCATTTGATGGTCTCGTATACCTAACAGTAATTTTCAAACTCCCTTTGTTTCTTCTTGCATTATGTAGTTATGTACATAAGAAAACACGAGACACATCACACCATATGAAAACATTATTCATACATACGTGTACACCCTTCTGGCAGCCTGCAAACTGTTGCAGTGGCAATTTTATCCTTTGTATTACTCAATCTTAACCTGAATCTTGGCGGTATACACGCAGTTAATAAATACAGTCCACTTAACATTCATTACACTCATCATAGATTGCTAAGTAAACCAATGCACTGGGTTATTAATTAAGGGCGAGTTGTTTTTTGTAATTTGGTTTTTCAGTGTCTTACATATATATTATAACTAACGCGTGATTCGTGACATGTGTCAAAGTCAGACATGCTTAGTTAGCATCATGGAAAGACTTACACTCAAACACTTATAAATTATTGAATTTTATTATCAAAATTCGTGCTCTGTGAAAAAAGTTTTTCACCCACTTCGACCATGCCGTATTTGGTCCGATGAGCAAACTTAGGCAATACAAACTCTGCCAATGCACCCAGAAAAATGCACGGTTTGGTGCGGTTTATGGTCCGGCGGAATCATTGCCCCTAGTTTTTCAAAGATGACCGTGAGAACAACGTTGCCGTCAATAGCACCCGCAATCGTTAAATGATTTCGAATTTAATTTTGCCTAAAATGCACGATCTGAACTCTGTCGACACGCGGTTCCAGCAAGACGGCTCTACATGCATGCCATACAGCACCCGAATCAATGGACTGATTGAGAAATGAGTTCGGTGAGCAATTTTATCTATATTATTGTTTTGGACCGGTGAATTGCCCGGCTAGATCGTGCAACTTGACGCTTTTAGACTATTTTTAATGGAGATACGTCAAATCACTTGTCTATGCAGATTAATCAGCGTCAATTGTAGCTTTATGATCGAAAAAGTAATTCAAAACTGGACTCTCCTTATGGACGTTGAACGTAGTCGCGGTCAACATTTACATGAAATGATCATCAGAAAGTAAATGACAAGCATTGTTTTATCGACTCAAATAATAATTTTCTACACTATTACAATTTTCCTGAATTTTTTTTTTTTTTTTGACAAATAAAAAACAAACGCTTAAAAAATTACACATTACTTCTTTCCCAATTCAAGTTTGTTTTTTGTTTTTTCTCTTCTGGTTGTTGTTGGTATGTTCCGTGGAGCACCCCATGCTAGGACTTCCAGGACACACCAGGTTTATTTTCTTTCTCACCCGCCTGTGTATTTAAAAAAAAAAAAAGTCTGTGCGTGTTTAATGATTTTGGCTTTCCTTGTGCTATTTTGGCCGCTGGTAGACACTGGGAGATTCCCCCCATCGTTGCAGAAAATAAAAATATTGTTGCAGAAATTTAAATTTAAAAAAAATAAATAAAATAAATTTGATACACAATGTATAGTACATATAACAGATCGACTGAAAAGTTCGTAGACTAACACATAGATGATGTTAATAGAATTAAATCCATTTGGTTTATAGTACTACTTACCTTTAAACGTCACGTGTATAAATTTGGCAGCAGTCGGACAATTGGTTCGTGAGATATAGCATTGTGAGTTGAGCAACTTTTGTTATTGTAACAAAAATTAAAAAAAAAAAGTTTCGTGTATTAATAAAGCATTGCTTTCTTATGGAAAAAAATACTGTTGAAACGAAAACTTGGCTTGATAAACATTATTCGAACTCTGCACCAGGAAAATCAACCATTGAGAAGTGGTTTGCCAAATTTAAACGTAGCGAAATGAGGCTGCTACGGGCGAAAACGTGAAAAAGTTCACAAAATAATTATGAATAACCGTAAAGTAAAGTTAATTGAAATAGATGAGACTCTGAAATTATCAAAAGAGCGTGTGAAAAGCAAACAGTGTTGTTTCATCAAGATAATGCACCGTGTCACAAATCAATAAAAACGAAGGCATAATTGCATTTAATTATGCTACGAATGATAAGCTGACTTTCTATTTCGTTAAATTGAATTAACCTTACTTTGTGCTTCTTTACCTTCCTTTTTCATCCCCCCACTTCTTTCACTTTCTTTGTTCGACCCTGACTTAGTTTCTTCTTCTCTTTATTCCACACTCTAATTTTTGTCTCTCAACTGTGGGTTCCTTCCTAAATTGTACTCCATGTCTAATCTCTCCATCCGTCATAATAGAACTAGATCACGATGAGCACTACCTTTATCTCATACAAAAAAAACTTCTAAAAAAATTACAAAACTACTTTCTCTTGTTTTTTATTATTATAATATTAACAGCTTAATCAATATTTCGTTAAATTGAATTAACCTTACTTTGTGCTTCTTTACCTTCCTTTTTCATCCCCCCACTTCTTTCACTTTCTTTGTTCGACCCTGACTTAGTTTCTTCTTCTCTTTATTCCACACTCTAATTTTTGTCTCTCAACTGTGGGTTCCTTCCTAAATTGTACTCCATGTCTAATCTCTCCATCCGTCATAATAGAACTAGATCACGATGAGCACTACCTTTATCTCATACAAAAAAAACTTCTAAAAAAATTACAAAACTACTTTCTCTTGTTTTTTATTATTATAATATTAACAGCTTAATCAATCAATGATATGAATCAGTTTAAAATATCCATCAATGATACGCCTTGTCCGTCCTTAATCGAGATTATACTCGTGGGTTGAACAGCTGGAGTCTATGTGTGGACTCCATGGACGTGATGTTCTCCATGTCTAATTTCTCCATCCGTCATAATAGAACTAGGTCACGATGGGCACTACGTTTATTTATTGGGTCTATAACTTATTCGTGCGGTTTGCTAAGAGATGGCGTAACTTGTACTATTTCATTGGAACATACGTTGGAAAGCTACTGACATTGTACGTCATTTCAGTATGTCATTCATTCGAAGCGTAAACAACAATAAATTTTTTTTCATTCAAATATGTCAAACTTTGTGCCTGAAAAAGTGTTTTTGCGGGGAGTTCTTCTTCATGAAAAAAACTGCTTCCGAAAGTCATCGTATTTTGGTGGAAGTTCACGGTCAACATGCGCTAGCTGAGCGAACGTGCCAAAAGTGGTTTGAACGATTTAAAAGTGGTGATTTTGGCTTGGAAGACGATGAACGTCCTTTACAGCCAAAAAAGTTTGAAGATGAAAAACTGGAAGCATTACTCTATGAAGATTGTTGCCAAATACAAGAAGAGCTCGCCGAATCTTTAAATGTCACAAAGTAGCTGGATATATTCAAAAGCAAGGAAATTGGGTTCCACATGAACTCAAGCCAAGAGACGTCGAAAGGCGGTTTTGCATGTCTGAAATGCTGCTGGAACGCCACAAAAGGAAGTCATTTTTGCATCGGATTGTTACTGGTGACGAAAAATGGATCCATTACGACAACCCCAAGCGCAAAAAATCATATGTCAAAACCCGGCCCACCAGCCAAATCAACGGCAAATCCGAATATCCATGGCGCGAAGGTAATGCTCTGTATTTGGTGGGATCATATGGGTGTGCTGTATTATGAGCTGCTAAAACCGGGTGAAAACATCAATGAACAACGCTACCGAACACAATTAATCCGTTTGAAGAGAGCAGTAGCCCAAAAATGCCCGTAATATGCGACCAGACACGAGGCAATTATTATTTATCATGAAAACGCTCGGCCCCACGTTGCTATTCCGGTTAAGAACTGTTTGGAAAACGGTGGATGGGAAGTATTACCCCACCCGCCTTATAGCCTAGACTTAGTCTTAGTTTGACTGTCAACCTGTGCGGACGTGTTTTCTCTTGTATACCGAATTCTGTTACTTTTCCGATTTCCTTTAAAGCAACGTAAACTGCCGAATCAGTAAATTTCACTATATTTCCCATCTTTGTTTGTCGACCTAGATTCACCTGTGCCAGTTTTGTACCCCACCCCCCCCCCCCCCCCAAAAAAAAAAGAAAAAAATAAAAAAAAATAAATAAATAAATAAATAAATAACCCTAACAAAAATTAACTGTGTCAATAAGTGTTCGTAGCCCAAATAAATAAATAAAAAAAATAAAAAAAATAAAAAAATGGAAAAGTGCTGTGCTAGTCTTTTGTGCTCAATTGTTGACCCCAACGCGGAATGGGTAGCCTGCAATGGTCTCTGTGGAAAATCATTCCATGCCATATGCATCGGTCCTACCCGGAGATCCATTACCTACCTCAAGGAGTATTGCAGTCTCTTCAATTTTTACTGCGACAAGTGCAAAGAGATCACCTTGGCTCATGTTATGCTGGCAATTAAATGCAATAACGAGTCTATCAATGCGATGCTAACCGAGAACAATCATATTAGCAGAACTATTCTCGACAGAATAGAGAAGATTGAAGACTCAGTAAACTGCATTGACAGTAATGTGGAAACTTACAAGTCCACAGGAAGACTGATAGAAAAACAACTGACAGCGATCTACAATCTGTCCAAAAATCAATCTCATCACGACAACGAGAGCGAAGTGATCAAATATCACCTGGATGGATTAAAAGCTTTCCTCAAAACAAATTTTGCCAACCTCCTTAAATCCAACGTACTCACACACATAAATGACTCTATCAATCTTCTCCGTACTGATCTCGACTTGCTTTTTCAAACCTCCTCCAAAACAATACATCCCACCCCACATCCATCAGCTCGATGACTTAACCCTAAAAATAATAGACGTCAGCGAGGAACTCATAGCAACTCGGTGTACCGTTGCCGAAATCGGTAAAGAAGTGAGATTGGCTTCCCAAAAAATCGATGGAATCCCCAATTCAACTCCAAGCTAGTTCCCCGTACAATGTCTCAATTCATAATGAATTAGTAGACACGGAGTCACTTTCAAATACTCCTCCTGCCGCCCTAACAACGGAAACCGAAACCGCGCTGCCTATCCCGCCCGCACCCGCCCCACAAAAACCGCTCAAACAATTCGGAACTTCATGGACCCCCTCCGAATGGAAAAGCCGACTCGAAAAGTTGAAAGTGGGAAACCATACAGTATTCTACGTTGAAGGGGCTCCTCAACACGCTGATGTTAGTTGGGTGCGGAATTTCTTTCCCCTGCTGACTCCAATAGTTCCTGCAGCTTCAAAATCAGCATCCCAACCAAATATTCATGGATATTCCCCACTTCCCCTGGTAAGGCCACTAAACCTGGGAAGATAAGTATCACTAAATGCTTTGAGGAACGAGAAAACCCACGTGTCGACGACAAACAAAATTCTAAAAATAAACGTAATGATAAGCTTAAAAAAACACCGCTCCCAAACCCCCTTCCAACTAAAAAGCACGCTAACAAAAAACGAAGCTCTAATCCCGATCCCAACTGGAGCTTCAAAACGAACTTGTTCCCCGATTTTAGTCCCCCCTCCTCACTTATCCGACACAAAGCCCTTACACACCAATCCTCTAATCCGCTAATTTCCAATGTTCCACCCAAGCACCCGCGCCAACGCGTCTCTTTCAAATTAACCCCAACCACCCATATTATCCCTTCTCAATCATCTACACCACCGATCCCAGCAAACAACTCATTTCCTAACTTCGACCTACAAACTGGAGCTAAGTACCCTAATTTTATTAACTCCCATACCCTAAACCCAACATCTCATCCGGCGCCCAATTCCATATCCAACCACGAATCTCCATCTCCCTCCCCCACTGCCCCTATTCTTGATCCTACCCTATCAGTCTCAGGAACCTTTATGTCAGGTACCACGAGATTTTTAGCATGTCCCCTCAGAAAGTAGCAGACGACCTTGCTGCATTCGGCCACTACGTTCACTCTAAACGAGTCTCACACCTACAGCGAAAACGAGCTGACCACAATAAATTTTTTCGTCCATAACGTGCCTTCCTCGTCAGCACTTAAACCATCCCGCCATACATCTCCACCACACAACATCCCTCTTACATTTTACTACCAGAATGTAAGAGGTCTTCGCTCTAAAACCAATGCTGTCCTACGTCAATCGCATTCTTTTCCCTTTGATATTTACGCCTTGACTGAAACCAATTTGATTCCCGACATAAAGAACCAGGAATTGTTCCCCCCTACTTTTAATGTTTTTCGCGACGACGATCCTACCCGCCCACATGATGATTCCCCCTGTCGAGGCGTCTTACTGGCGATCCACAACAGCCTTAACTCTTCTCCCATTAGCATCTCTTCATCCTCTAAAGTCGACTTTGTCGCTATAAAAATATCACTCCCCTTCAAGTCCCTTTACGTTTTATGTTGCTACATCCTGCCAGCTCAACCTACCGAATCTTACCAACTTGTTGTCGATGCGATCGACTATTTAATTGATCTGTCTGACTCTACTGACGATATCTTTGTTTTCGGCGACTTTAATCTTCCTCAGCTACAGTGGATTCCATCAGACGATCAATCGTTCTTCATCGCTTCAAAAGCCAGCTCAGCTAAGGAATGTCTCTTCTTAGATCGCTTAACAGACTCAAGTCTATGCCAAGTCAGTGGTGCATCCAACTATATGGGCAGGCAATTGGACCTTATTTTCACAACAGATTCCATTAACTCCTCAGTCTCACTTTGTCCCCTATCTCTCTCTACAATCTATAACTACCACCCCCCCCCCCCCCCTCTACTTTCATTTTTTCATAACTCTTCTTTCCAGTCCACTCCTCCCACAACTCTCTCATCCTACGACTTTCATAAAGCAAACTTTCACAAAATCAGTGACTATCTTAGCAGATCCCCCCTTAACTTTCACAACCTTATCCATTTTTTATAAAGAAATATTTAATTCTTTTAGCCTTTACGTTCCGTTTTCCCGCCTTAAAACATCATCTACTAGTCCTCCCTGGTATAATCGCAAGCTTCGTTCCTTACGAAACAAGAGAAACAAGTTATGGGCTGTTTTCCTGCGTAGCAGATCCTTGTCCGACTATTCCAACTATCTTGGTGCTTATCTTCATTTCACCGAACTTTAAGATTCCCTTTACCAGCGTTACCTTAACAATGCAAGTCAACCTTATAAATGACCCTAAGTCCTTTTACCAATTTGTTAACTACAAAAGAAAGTCCGATGGTTACCCTCCCTCCCTCTCTTTCAACAACAAGTCATCAACCGATCCACTCACCACTGCCAACCTATTTGCCAGCTTCTTTAAACAATCCTTCACCAACGACTCCTTTGTACCAGATCCCTCCTATTTTCGTTACCTACCGAACTTCTCCAACGGCCCACTTCTCTCTCACATCTTGGATCCCTCCTATATCGAATATAAATTACATCAACCCTATGACGAATTTACACCCGGTCCAGATGGCCTCCCTGCCATATTTCTTAAAAAATGTTCTTCGTCTCTTTCTCTTGCCCTTTCTGATCTCTTTCGTCTATCCCTTTCACAAGGAGAATTTCCTCAGGTTTGGAAAACCTCCTTTATAACCCCGGTTTACAAAAAGGGAGATCAAAGAACGAAATAACAAACTATCGTCCAATCGCTAAACTCTCCCATATTCCCAAACTCCTCGAAAGTATTTTGTATGAAGCTCTAAGTTTCCAATGCAAATCACTAGACAACATGGCTTCCTAAAGGGTAGGTCAACCACCACAAATCTTGTTGAATACGTATCCTTTGCCATCTCTGCCCTAGAGAACGGCAACGAAGTCGATGTAGTTGCAGCCGATTTTAGCAAAGCCTTCGATAAAATCTCTCATCGATTAATACTCTTCAAATTGTCTGCCCTCGGCTTTGAACCCATACTGTTAAAATGGATATCTTCTTACCTCGAAAACCGTTTTTACAATGTTCGTTTTAGGTCAGCCCACTCCACTCCATTTTTGGCCACCTTTGGAGTTCCTCAAGGTAGCCATCTCGGCCCCCTTCTCTTTATATTAACCATAAATGATCTCGATAGGATCATCAAATACTCCTCCGTCTCCCTTTACGCCGACGATACCAAATTTTTCAAAACCATTTCCTCTCCCTATGACTCCTTCCTTCTTCAACAAGACCTTGATAGTTTTTCGATCTGGTGCCTCAAAAATTGTTTGGAACTTAATATCACCAAATGCCAATCCATCACCTTTTCACATAAGCGGCTCAAATCTTCTCCCCGATTCTACCTTCTCCACAACCAACCGATCTCCTCCGTTGAATCTCTTCGCGACCTAGGCATTTTGTGTGATAGGGAGCTCAATTTCCGTTTGCATATGGATGGGATAATCCTTAAAGCCAACTCTGCACTAGGTTTTGTAAAACGATGGTCCAAAGAATTCACCAACCCATACGTGACCAGGTCCCTCTATATTACCTTTGTTCGTCCCCTTCTAGAGTACGCTAGTCAAGTATGGTCCCCATATCATCGCGTTCATATCTCGAGAATCGAAAGCATCCAGCGCCGTTTTCTTCGATTTGCTCTTCTTATTAACCTAAACACCCTTGAGGAGCGCAGAGATGCAGCCGACTTTCTCTTCATTCATCGACTTCTTTCAGGTCAGGTTGTATGCATGTCCCTTCACAAATCTATTTTCCTCAACACTAACCCTCGTAATCTACGTACCCCTCGTCTCTTCTATCTCCCAACCCACCACACCACCTATGGCGCGAACAAACCAATCTCCCACATGCTACGAAAAATTAATTCAAACCCTAGCGTCTTTGACTTCCACTGCAACACTTCCTACCTCAAATCGGTTCTCCTTCACCACAACAACCAACCTTAGTTTTAAGTATTAGTTTAAGTTTAATTTTAAGTTATAGCTTGTATTAAGCCGAATAAATGGGGGCTTTCACCCCCACCAAAATTAATAGACCTTGCCCCTTCTGACTACCATTTGTTCCGGTCGATGCAGAACGCCCTCACTGAAATACGGTTCACGTCAGAGCAGAATATCAAAAATTGGCTTGATTCATTCTTGGCTGCCAAGCCGGCGCAGTTCTTTTGGGATGGGATCTACAAATTACCAGAAAGATGGGAAAAAGTCATAGCTTCAGATGGGCAATACTTTGAATAATACTATTGTACATGTTTTTCTTAAATAAACGTTCAAATTAAAAAAAAAAAAAACCGCACGAATTAAATTACATACCCAATAATACAAAATAACTTCTAAAAAATATACAAAACTACCTTATCTGGCTCTTTATTATTATAATATTTACAGCTTAATCAATAAGTGTTATGAATCAGTCTAAAATATCCATTGATGATACGGCCCTGTCCGTCGTTAATCTAGATTATACTCGTAGGTGCCTCGTAGTTGAACAGCTGGAGTCCTTGTGTGGAAGTTAATAAAGCTAGTCTGAAAGGATGAGTGCGAATATTCTGTGTTTTTAAAATGTTTGTAAATGCGTAAAGTTATTTTAAAATAAATTCAGAATACCCGATTATTGTAATTTCAAGGATCTTTATTATAACTATACATATACCAGGTGTACCGATATGAAGTGAGCGTCAAGATACAATTGTCTCGATAGGGAACATTTGTTGTGAACGAGCCTTAATATATATATATATATATATATATATATATATATATATATATATATTTTTTTTTTTTGGTTACTATGACACCTGTTAAACATATTTAATATATATATAATTGAGCAAGCAACATCATATTTTTTCATCGTGTTAAATATGTCGAATTTGGTACCAGAAAATGAAAGCATTAATTTTTTGTTTTCAGTTGAAGAAAAGTGCTACAAAGTCGCATCGAATGCTTGTCGAGGCATATGGGGATCATGCTCTATCAGCAGCAACATGCAAAAGATTGTATCAACGGTTCAGAGATAACGATTTTGATGTGAAAAATGAACAACGTGGAAGACCACCAAAAAAGTTTGAAAACGCCGAATCGCAAACAATATTGGATGAAGATGACACTTTAAGAAAGAAACAAATGATAGAAATGTTAAATGTTGCACAACAAACAATTTCTGACCATTTAAAAGCTGTGGGAAAGATCCAAAAGTCTGGAAAATGGGTGCCACATGAATTGAATGAAATGAATGAATGGAAATCCGAAAAACCAGTTGTGAAATGTTGCTTCAAAGACACCATAAAAAATCAATTTTGCATCGAGTTGTTACTGGCGATGCAAAATGAATTTATTTTCAGAATCCTAAACGGAAAAAATCATAGGTTAATCCGGGACAACCATCAACTTCGACTGCAAAACCAGACGGAGTCGGCAAGAAGACAATGCTGTCTGTCTGATGGGCCTAGAAAGGTGTGGTGTACCACGTGCACCTAAAACCTGGTGAAACCGTTAATATAGATCGCTACCGACAACAAATGATCAATTTGAATCATGATATTGATCGAAAAACGACCAGAATGCGCCAGAAGCCACTGCAATGTAATTTTGCTTCATGACAATGCACCTGCACACAAAGCAAAATTGGTTCAGGATACAACTAAGCACTTGGCTGGGAGCTGCTACCCCACCCGCCGTATTCACCAGACTTGGCTACTTCCGACTACCATTTGTTTTCATCGATGCGACACGCATTAGCTGAGCAGCACATCGAATCCTACGAGGAAGCCCAAAATTGGGTGACTTTTTGGTTTGCTTCAAAAGACGAACAGTTTTATTGGCGTGGAATCCATAAATTGCCTGAAAGATGGGAAAAATGTGTAGCTAGCAATGGTTAATACCTTGAATAAAATGTTTTTCACTTTCCCATTAAAAATTAGTGTTTTATTTTCCCAAATATATACCGATACACCTGGTATAAAGTAGAATAATTTTATCTTTTTTAGGTATGACATAAGAGTAGATATTGTAAAGCTTTTATTTATTAAATATCAATAAAACGTATCAATAATGTGCAAAGCTTACATTAGGTTTGAAATTAAATTTTAAAGGGTATTTGAGGTAAAAAGATTTTCGGCAATATTTCGATATATATGAGCATATTCGAATTAACAATTATTAAGTGTTCTTTTATATATTCCAAACTGTTTAAAAAATGGTTTGTTCTTTTATTGTGCTAAATGTGCTGCTCAAAAGAGTTTTTAAATAATAATAATATCCTGATATTAAAAGGAAAAACAAACAATATCATATTTATGTTATTACTATTACTTTTTCTTAGTAAACCATATATTCTTTATATGGGTTTTGTGGATTCTTCTTTTTCCACCGGCAATTATTATGGTCTCTTTATTATTTCTTGCCATGATTTCTTTGCGAAAAGGGGGCTTGTTCTTGGCTTGGATGGCTTTCAAACGTCGGTAGACGGCTTTATTCTCTCTAAAAGTTTTGGGGCTATATGTTTTCCGATTGTGTCTTAGGATCATTTGCTTTTGTTTCTTGGGAATTATCTCCTTTAGGTCACGATAAATTTTAGATTTGAAATCTAAAACATTTTGGAAGTTAATTCTCTGATGCCTATAAAAGAATACATCAGACGACTTCTTTTTTACTGCAGAGGGGATACTAGTACTGTATCTACCCACTGCTATACTCCACTCGTAATACTTTATACTTCTGTTTGAGTTAATTCCAAGTTCGTAGAATGAAATCATTCCAATTGTCCATTTACTCGTATTTCAGTTCTGTGTTCGTTGAATGAAATCATTCCAGTTGTCCATTTACTCGTATTTCAGTTCTGTGGATAGGTGTTTGGTAAAGTTCATTCCTTCAGTTCATTCATTCATTCCACTTGTCCATTTACTCGTATTTCAGTTCTGTGGATAGGTGTTTGGTAAAGTTCTATGCCCAATATTTTAATAAAATTTTGGGTGATGGGACTTGCAAGGCTTCCAAACTATTTATAATATGAAGTATTTCACATGGATACGATGGAATTGATGTTGGTTAAAATTCGGGTCTAAGATCTGTTATATTTGTTAGTCTTACATATCTCGCAGGTACCGTTTAATGAGATAGTTCATCCTAGGGAAATAGTAATTTTCTAGAAGCTATTCTTTGTTTCGCCTAGGGTTTCGATGTGCTCTTTTATGTTCCTCAAGAATGAGCGAGGCCACGCGACCTTCTTTCTTGACATCTTCTACCTCTCTTTGTGTGATATAAATTTTATAATTTGAAGTTGTCTAAATAAACTTCTTGAAGAAGCTTTAAGTGGATTTTAGGAATTTTAATTCCATTTAGGATGTTTGATCGTAAATTGGTTTTGAGGAGACTGTGGCAACATAGTGCCCTGAATAACCTGGATGGGGTTCCTTTTAAATCTCTAATCCTCGTCCAGTTTTGATTATTACTTGGTTTTTTAACATGTTAAGAGGAGCTTCGACATGAGGAATTAAATCTGAACCATCCTGTTTCGCACTATGCATTGTTACGAGGTGTGTTCAAAAAGTAAGCTGACTTTATAGTTTTATAAACAAATATTTATTTATTCATCAATATTAATGTTGTCCTCAAAGTAATCCACCTCTGATATAATACACTTATGCCAACGCTTTTTCCAAAATTCGAAACAGTTCTCATAAGTCTTCGTATAGTCTTGAGCTCTTCCAACGATACCGTTTTATTTTCTCAATCTTTGCAAATCTTCGTTCTTTCACGGGTCTCTTCAGTTTTGGAAAAAGTCGCATAGAGTCAAATACGGTAAATTTGGGGGCTGAGGCATGATTGTCGAATTGTTTTTGGCCAAAAAATCTCTCGCAAGCAACGATGAATAGCAGGTGCATTATCGTGATGCAAAAGACATGAATTATTTTTCCACATTTCCGGACTTTTTTTTTTTTTTTTGCTTCTTGCATACGGCGCATAACTTCAAGGTGATACTCCTTATTGACTATACGAACTTGAGAAAAAAAATTCCTGCTGCACTACGCCACGGTAATCAAAAAAACAGTGATCAAAACTTTGACATTTTATCGAACTTGGCGTGCTTTTTTCGGCCTGGACGATTGAGCTCCGGTTTCGACTTCATAACCATATATCCATAACTCGTCACCTGTTATGACTCTTTTGAGCAAGTCAGGATTGTCATTGACGTCATTCAAAAGCTAATGCGATGCTTATGCAGACACGCGTCTCATGCCCAAACATTTATAGTATTTTAGAAAACTTTACTCCATTATTTACACACAATGTGATGCCTTTCTATTTGTTAAAAACAAACTAAGTATGCTATATACATAAAACTGTGAACATATGTATGTTTGGGACATGTGTACCAACACAGCAAAAACAAAAATAAATAAATAAATAAATAAATAATCGATAATCGAATATACGTTGCCCTCATAACTTCAAAAGCCACCTTATATTTTGTTTTTAATGTATCACTATGTCCTGGTTCAGCGGGTGCAGTGTCAGTCAAGTGATTGATTTTCGTTCTCAGTCGATAAGGCATCTGCAACAATGTTTGACTTAGCTGGTTTATAGATCAACTCATAACTGTATTCTTTAATACGAGCTTTCCAAAGTCTTAGCTTCGCATTGTAATTCCTATTTCCTAGGGCATAGTTAAGGGCTGGTGGTCAGTGTAGATGCGGATCTTGCTTGCACCGTATAGGTATGAGCGGAAATTGTTCAAGGTGCAAACTATAACAAGCATCTCCTTTTCATTTGTCGCATAATTTTCCTCGGTTCTATCGAGGGATCGTGCAATATATGCGATTGGTCTGTCAGACTCAGATTCCCCCTGTGATAAGACTGCTCCGATAGCGTAGTTCGACGCATCGGTAGTCAACTAAAAAGTTTTTCGAAGTCAGGGAATGGTGGAACTTCGGATGATCTCACCAACAGTGATCAATAAATTCTTGCATTACTTTATCATTTAGCGTTATAGGGACTCGCTTAGATACCTTGGCCTTCACTTGTGCATTCTCGCCACCTGTTAGATTTGTAACAGGTGTTGTAACAACATTTGTGCATAACCGCAAATGAATTTTCTGTAGTAAGGGATTAACTCAAAGAAGCCCTTTAATTCCTTTAAATTAACGGGTGGTTGTATACGGCAGAAACTTTCTTCATGTCATTAAGATTAACCCCTAGTAGTCGTGAAAAGATCGTTTTCCAAATCCGTTCATAGACATTACATCATTACACACACGTTATTTTTAAATAACTGTAATCTTTTCTTCAATCAATATATCGCCAGCAACGGAACGGACTTTACAGGGAATTGGATTTTTTGAGAGATTAGTTAAGACAGAGGGGCTAGTGAAATTCTTGTTGGCCCCCCCATCCCGCGTAACATTATCTATGCATAAAATTTATACATAAAATTTACTTCATCCCCAATCTCTTCTTCGACAATTTTCGCTTACGATTAAGTAGATTGGTCGTCTGCAGTTTGAGTGTTATATACTTTCTGAGTGTTATATACTCTGAAGGCGACCATCCGACTTGCCCTTTCTCTTATCCTTCTCTTATTCATGTAATTCAAACATCTTGAATGTATGGATTGGTACATTTTTTCATGAGGTTTAGGTACGTTAGGCCTTGGCGGTGCTCTATTCCCACGACTGTTTGGATTATCTGCACTATCAACATCTTCAGAAGATCACCGTTCAGGCCGCATACAAAAACATCTATCGCTCGGTTTCGCATAAAACTTATTTAATCTCGAATTGGAGAATTTTTTGAGCTAATGTTCCAGAGTCTTACGTCTCTTCTATCGGCGTAATGCAACATAGACATTTTTTTATTTCCTTCCAATCTTCGTCAAAGATATTGTAAGAGATTAACTCAGAGTTCGTGTTTTCTCTTTTCTCTTACAATGCCTTAGGATAATCTTAGGCGTATGAACCCATGATACGTGACGGGTTGGGTTCCCGTCGAACACCTGCATTTTTTTTCACGCAATCGGGTTATTTCTGTTTTAGGAGTGGGCCCTTCTACGACTGGCAATCGTAGATCGGTCACTCATTTCTACGTTTGCAAGCCTCGTTTCGACAGTTTTTAATCTGTCCAACAAATTATTAACAGCACCTGTGAGTTCTATAATTCCCTTTTGCATTACGTCCATTATGAAATATTTAATTAAATGAGTAAAATAAAGCAAGCATTTATTTTAATATATTTTACTTTTCTCTTAACTTAGTGTAACAAATTAAAAGGTTTTATTTCACTTTACGTTATTTAATTCTGCCAGAAATACAAATTTAAAAAAAAAAAAAAAGTTTACCTGGTATAGCGTCCCCAGCCAAAAACAAGCTCTATTACCTTTTTGTAAAGAATGAACTCAGCACATTAACAGAATTTTTTCGGTTTTAAGCACGTGCACCCTTTTATAACTTGATACTATTGTTATCACTAATTCTATTTTGCACTTTCTTAACTAACTTTAACTTCAATCAACTGATTTTCTTTTCCTCACCTTTAAATTTTCACTGCCCACTGTTATCTGGAAGGGAAAAATGTTCTTTTTCTTTGTTCTTGCTTTTTCTTTTTGATTTTTATTTTATAGTATTTTCAAGTAATTTTTTCCTTGTATTCGTATTTATTTTTTCTAAGTATTTCACTTAATTTTTGCTCTGGCTTGAGTTGAGTTTTTACTCACATTAGTAACATGACACAGTTTTTACCTTTTACTTGCTCGGAATAAATTTTGAAGTAAGAAATTTAGTATTAGTATATTGTACTAAAAAAAAATATATATGTATATATATATATATATATATATATATATATGTATATATATGTATATGTATATGTATATATATATATATATATATATATATTGGAACCGGCAAAGGAAGTGTGTGTTTGTCTTTTTTGAATGCGAACGTTAACAATTGTAAGCATCCTACAAATGGCATGAGCAATATTCACTACCAGGACATCCGTATGTTGCCATGGGTATACGGAAGTTTAGTACCCAAAAGCCAGAGGGTTCGACTGTGTTCTCATGGGCACAGTGAAATTCACTCCATTGCTCGGGCGCCAGTTAAAAAAACGCTAAAGGAATATCCTAAAAAAATACGCTGTCCAAGGCCCGCGTAAACAACTAACTGGTTCCTTAATACTAAAAGACTTCTTTAAATTTAAATTCAATTTCATTTTTTAACTTTCCGTTACAAAATGGAAACTAAGACTTAACTTAAATCTAATTTTCTGCTACCATGAATGCTTTCATTTCGTTTTCCAGTTATCTGATTCATCAAAAAAGCCTTTGCACTCGCATCCGCATGCAATCCGATCCTATTACACTTGGAACCATGGGAATGGATATGAAAACACGCTCACACCTGAATATATTTAAATATGCTGAGCCAGCCAATCTTGATTATCTGTCTGGCTCGACCTTTTTATTTTCATTTTAGCTCGTGTGATGCAATTTTTTCGGATGTTTTGGGCATGAGACCTGTGTCAGCGAAGTTTGTTCCCAAACTTCTTAAATTTGATCGGAAGAAACGTTGAACAACGCTCAGGAGCTCTTGAATGGCGTCAATGAAATTGACTTGCTCAAAAGGGTCATGATGATGAATCATGGGGATATGGTAATGATGTCGAAACCAAAGCCCAATCGTCCCGATGCAAGCACTCAGGAGAGCTAAGACCGATAAAAGTTCAAATGTCAAAATTTTGATCATTGTTTTTTTTTTCGATAACCGTGGTCGTACGGACATTTAGGATTATTACCTTGAAGCTCCGGAATTGTGGAACAACAATTTATGGATTTTGCATCACGATAGTGCACCTGCTCATTCATCGTTGCTTGTTAGAAATTTTTTGGCTAAAAACAGCACCAAAAATCGTGCCTCAGCCACCACATTCACCGGATTTGACCCCATGCGACTTTTTCCTGTTTCCAAAACTGAAGAGGCCTATGAACGGACGAAGATTTGCAACGATTGAGAGAATAAAAACGGCATCGCTGCAAAAGCTCAAGGCTATACCATAAACTGCTTATGAGAAGTGCTTCGAGGATTCGAAAAAGCGTTTGCACAAGTGTATTATATCTGATGGTTATTGCTTTGAAGGTGACAACATTAATCTTAATGAATAAATAATTATTTCTTTATAAAAATATAAAGTCACCTTATCTTTTGAACAGACCTCGTATACATGAATTCGCACAAGTTGCAATGTCATATGTTCGTCGATACGGTCATCTAAATTTGTTCTTTACATTCACATGTAATCCTACATTGACTGGGATCAAAGAAAATTGTATGCCTAGTCAATCGCCACATGCGTTCGCAGAAATATGTTGCTGGATGTATTCCATTCAATCGTAAGAAAGGGGATTACCAAATGTCATACGAGTATTTTGATTTAAGCAGAAATTCCAAATTTAAAAGGCTATCCTGAATTATTTGCAATTGTTACAAAACATGCGATTCGATTGGATGTGTTCATAACATGAACTCACCGTGTATGACTGATAGAAAATGCACAAAACATTATCCAAGAACATTTCTCATTAAAATTTTACAAGCAATGATGGTTATCAATATCGCCGTCGATCAACCGATTTTTCATTGATAAATTAATAATTATAAATATCAGACTTCAAGATATTGAAGCTGTCCCATATTCGCCACTATTATCTAAAACGTTCATAGCGTACATCAATGTTGAATATTGCAACTCCGAAGAATCAATCAATTACATTTGCAAATATGTCAACAAAGGATATAGAATAGTGCGGATATAAAACAGTGCTTCCATTGTTTCTGATGAACTTACCAATGAATTTTCAGAAATGTCAAACATTTGCCAACAACATTACTT
The DNA here is from genome assembly GCA_907269105.1 of Volucella inanis. Classification (NCBI taxonomy): domain Eukaryota; kingdom Metazoa; phylum Arthropoda; class Insecta; order Diptera; family Syrphidae; genus Volucella; species Volucella inanis. The sequence continues at coordinate 76,297,887 of OU026153.1, forward strand.
CAAAACAAATTAAATTTGTTTACGAACCGACAGAAGAAGTCCAATAAAATGCCATAAACATATCTTTGATAATCTGTGCTACCAAGTATATGTATATGGTGAACTCATAAGCGGAGTTAGGTAACTTTTTTTTTTTGTGACAATCGTTAATATGCGTGCAAAAAAACAGCAAATGTTGAAAGACATCAAACAGTCGTTTATTTGGAAATTTATCTCGAGTACTCAGCAGTACATGTGCTTAAAAGAGCAGCAAAAGTACCCCCAAAACAGATGCTTTAAAAAGATTATATGTATACTCTTCATCCAAACCAGGCAGAATGTTATTACTTTCAGTTGTTGATGGTGAACGTTCGTGGACGAACACTATTACAAAACATGCAACATATAGAGAAGCATGTTAGAAATTTAGTTCACTTGAAAATGCTGCACAATGGGATAGTTCACTACCTGCTGCGACAATTTCTGCTCATTCAAATCAAATTCACTCCTTATTTGTAATCGTATTACCAACACGTCTACCAAATTTAAATGAATTATGGAAAAAATATAAAGATTTTATGACTGAATACATTTTGCATCTATTTCGTATATGATGTTTTATCCGCGATATGCAATCCGCACTAGAAATATATAATGACACATTGGCTTTGATTGACGACATTAATTTGGTAATCGTTATTAAGGCAACGTCACAATTGAGAATAACATCACCTAATCGATTAGCTAATATTTTATACTACATAACAACACGGAAAAAACGTCGGCATCAATGAATTTAACTTATTTGTACATTCAAATATTTAAAAAAAAGCAAAAGCACATTTATGATGCCATAACGTGAGTAAAAAATGATGAAAATAGTGGAATGTCGTTCTTGGATACGCCGATTGTCACAGGGAAACAATTTCTTATTTCAATAGTATTGTCAACCATACGTGCACAAAATAATATCGCATTGGCGATATTCCACATATTGGAAGCATTGTATTGAACATTGTAAGATTTATTTGAATTTCGACAAACATTAAATGTTATTCCATGTTTAATAACAGCTAGAAATCACATTTGTGGATAGATAAGAAATATGTTCATTGACGATGAACATGTGTGTTAAATTACAAAATGATTGTTTTGCAGATATTTTGCGATTTTGTGGGAAATCCATATTGTTCTCATGAACTCTTCTTTGCGAGAAAGCCAATATATTTGTATGTGTTATATTCCAAATAAAATCACCAAAAACATTGTATATCCAAGAGTTTGCAATGAACTTTAAATTGAATACAACGCTAATTATACTTTATGTAATCTATGTAAAGCACGAAAATGATAATTTGAAAATATATTTTATCACTTTTTTCACGTTTTTTATGGCATGTTAAATATGACCTTTATAAACGCATATGTAATTTATTGCAATAATATCGTATCTACAAAAGAAAAACCTCTATACAGTCGTAATTTTATGAAAAGTTTGAGCAAGAGTCTGATTATTCCATGGGCAATTAAAAAACAAAGAACTTCCCAACATTTTATTAAGTCTCAAAAACAAAATTTCGGGTATTTTACCGAAAAGAGACGATGATTCCTTACAAGACGAAAATGTCCTTATCCAAAGAAGAGAAAGTATTTTGCTTTTTGCCTGTTTTGCATAAGAAGGTTGACAAAATCAATGTGCGAAAAATGCCTAAATCATATTTGCGGAGAGCATAAGACGTTTGCATGCCCATAATAAATAGTTGAAAACTAAGTTTCTTATTCAGCTTGAGAATGTTTATTATTTTATGATGTTAAGAAACACCAAATCAGTTTGAATATGCTATTTTAATATTTAAAAATTATTTAAGAGAAATAAATATTTATTTTTGTTACTCTGTTAAAGTTTTTTTTTGCCTAAATATGTGAACTATGGTATATGTTTTTACGTTTCGTTAGAAAAGAATTTTTGTTTTTGTATTTATTTATTTTTTTTTTTTTTTCAATTTGAATAAAAAATTAAAAAAAAACTTATGTTAGTCTTAGAACTAACAAATGGTAATCGGTTCGGGCTATACGGTGGATGTATTCAAATTTTCCAGGCATCAACTGTCACTGAGTCATAAAAGACAACATCTTTTGTTTTGCTGAATTCTGGCCCCTTTACCTTAATTGCGCGTCTTAATCGCATTAGTTGTTGACAGTAGAAAGTAGATTTAATGTCTGATCAGGTTGGATAACATTCCTTTCTCGATTCCTTTCTAATCCCATCAGACATAAAGCTTTACCCTACGTCAAGTTTCTAAGAACGATCACCAACGTTGAATGGTATATCTGTAACGATGATAACACACTGTAATGACTATGAAATACATTTTTCGACGTAGGAACTCTAAAAAGAAGAATATTTAAATGAAGAGGACCCATGAAACTAGCGCTTCAAACATACGTAATATTAATATTTTATATATGTTGTATTGTATGCATCTCTTACATGTACGAGGCCTGTTTGATGAATACCCGGATTAGGAATAACAACGCAACTTTTTTGGGTTTTTCAATATAATCCTCTTTCAACTCGACACACATTTCCTAGCGGTGCCGCAAATTTATAACCCCTCATAGTACGACTTTTGTTGGCCTGCAAAATACTTCTCCATGGCAGCGACGACACATCGTAGTGCAATTCGACCAATTTGGCAGTGGCGACTGCGGAGGTGTGATTCGGTGCGTTATCGTGGTGAAAGAGCATTTATTTATTCGCCACATGTGTTTGTTTTCTCTTCATATCGGTCCAATAAATCGACGTAGTATGCTCTATGATTGTTTTTCCCTTCTCCAAATAGTCAACGTGGATCACACCTTTCGTGTCCAAAAAAACGGTAGCCATCACCTTTAGGGGGTGGCCGTGGTGTAGTGGTATATGCATAGACTCCTCATAGGATGCGGGTTCGAATCCCGTGCCAGGCAATTCTGTGAAAAAGTCTTTTTATAGAATTTGTATGTAGATATATGAAAATCCCGTCGGCGTCCACTCTGACATGAAGGCATAACACTGATATTGGAGTGGTTGCTGGCTGGGCTAAATGTAACGACTAGCACGTACTTAAGACCCACTGGTTGAGGAGGATGTACTAGCTCGTCCCGTCTAGTTTGACAACCACCTCTGGGAAAAATACCGAAACCTAATACACCTGAGTTTCAAACTACTACACCATCCGCCCGCGCGGGTGTATATCCAAGAGTTTGCAATGAACTTTAAATTGAATACAACGCTAATTATACTTTATGTAATCTATGTAAAGCACGAAAATGATAATTTGAAAATATATTTTATCACTTTTTTCACGTTTTTTATGGCATGTTAAATATGACCTTTATAAACGCATATGTAATTTATTGCAATAATATCGTATCTACAAAAGAAAAACCTCTATACAGTCGTAATTTTATGAAAAGTTTGAGCAAGAGTCTGATTATTCCATGGGCAATTAAAAAACAAAGAACTTCCCAACATTTTATTAAGTCTCAAAAACAAAATTTCGGGTATTTTACCGAAAAGAGACGATGATTCCTTACAAGACGAAAATGTCCTTATCCAAAGAAGAGAAAGTATTTTGCTTTTTGCCTGTTTTGCATAAGAAGGTTGACAAAATCAATGTGCGAAAAATGCCTAAATCATATTTGCGGAGAGCATAAGACGTTTGCATGCCCATAATAAATAGTTGAAAACTAAGTTTCTTATTCAGCTTGAGAATGTTTATTATTTTATGATGTTAAGAAACACCAAATCAGTTTGAATATGCTATTTTAATATTTAAAAATTATTTAAGAGAAATAAATATTTATTTTTGTTACTCTGTTAAAGTTTTTTTTTGCCTAAATATGTGAACTATGGTATATGTTTTTACGTTTCGTTAGAAAAGAATTTTTGTTTTTGTATTTATTTATTTTTTTTTTTTTTTTCAATTTGAATAAAAAATTAAAAAAAAACTTATGTTAGTCTTAGAACTAACAAATGGTAATCGGTTCGGGCTATACGGTGGATGTATTCAAATTTTCCAGGCATCAACTGTCACTGAGTCATAAAAGACAACATCTTTTGTTTTGCTGAATTCTGGCCCCTTTACCTTAATTGCGCGTCTTAATCGCATTAGTTGTTGACAGTAGAAAGTAGATTTAATGTCTGATCAGGTTGGATAACATTCCTTTCTCGATTCCTTTCTAATCCCATCAGACATAAAGCTTTACCCTACGTCAAGTTTCTAAGAACGATCACCAACGTTGAATGGTATATCTGTAACGATGATAACACACTGTAATGACTATGAAATACATTATTCAACGTAGGAACTCTAAAAAGAAGAATATTCAAATGAAGAGGACCCATGAAACTAGCGCTTCAAACATACGTAATATTAATATTTTATATATGTTGTATTGTATGCATCTCTTACATGTACGAGGCCTGTTTGATGAATACCCGGATTAGGAATAACAACGCAACTTTTTTGGGTTTTTCAATATAATCCTCTTTCAACTCGACACACATTTCCTAGCGGTGCCGCAAATTTATAACCCCTCATAGTACGACTTTTGTTGGCCTGCAAAATACTTCTCCATGGCAGCGACGACACATCGTAGTGCAATTCGACCAATTTGGCAGTGGCGACTGCGGAGGTGTGATTCGGTGCGTTATCGTGGTGAAAGAGCATTTATTTATTCGCCACATGTGTTTGTTTTCTCTTCATATCGGTCCAATAAATCGACGTAGTATGCTCTATGATTGTTTTTCCCTTCTCCAAATAGTCAACGTGGATCACACCTTTCGTGTCCAAAAAAACGGTAGCCATCACCTTTAGGGGGTGGCCGTGGTGTAGTGGTATATGCATAGGTCGCGGGTTCGAATCCCGTGCCAGGCAATTCTGTGAAAAAGTCTTTTTATAGAATTTGTATGTAGATATATGAAAATCCCGTCGGCGTCCACTCTGACATGAAGGCATAACACTGATATTGGAGTGGTTGCTGGTTGGGCTAAATGTAACGACTAGCACGTACTTAAGACCCACTGGTTGAGGAGGATGTACTAGCTCGTCCCGTCTAGTTTGACAACCACCTCTGGGAAAAATACCGAAACCTAATACACCTGAGTTTCAAACTACTACACCATCCGCCCGCGCGGGTGTATATCCAAGAGTTTGCAATGAACTTTAAATTGAATACAACGCTAATTATACTTTATGTAATCTATGTAAAGCACGAAAATGATAATTTGAAAATATATTTTATCACTTTTTTCACGTTTTTTATGGCATGTTAAATATGACCTTTATAAACGCATATGTTATTTATTGCAATAATATCGTATCTACAAAAGAAAAACCTCTATACAGTCGTAATTTTATGAAAAGTTTGAGCAAGAGTCTGATTATTCCATGGGCAATTAAAAAACAAAGAACTTCCCAACATTTTATTAAGTCTCAAAAACAAAATGTCGGGTATTTTACCGAAAAGAGACGATGATTCCTTACAAGACGAAAATGTCCTTATCCAAAGAAGAGAAAGTATTTTGCTTTTTGCCTGTTTTGCATAAGAAGGTTGACAAAATCAATGTGCGAAAAATGCCTAAATCATATTTGCGGAGAGCATAAGACGTTTGCATGCCCATAATAAATAGTTGAAAACTAAGTTTCTTATTCAGCTTGAGAATGTTTATTATTTTATGATGTTAAGAAACACCAAATCAGTTTGAATATGCTATTTTAATATTTAAAAATTATTTAAGAGAAATAAATATTTATTTTTGTTACTCTGTTAAAGTTTTTTTTTGCCTAAATATGTGAACTATGGTATATGTTTTTACGTTTCGTTAGAAAAGAATTTTTGTTTTTGTATTTATTTATTTTTTTTTTTTTTTCAATTTGAATTAAAAATTAAAAAAAAACTTATGTTAGTCTTAGAACTAACAAATGGTAATCGGTTCGGGCTATACGGTGGATGTATTCAAATTTTCCAGGCATCAACTGTCACTGAGTCATAAAAGACAACATCTTTTGTTTTGCTGAATTCTGGCCCCTTTACCTTAATTGCGCGTCTTAATCGCATTAGTTGTTGACAGTAGAAAGTAGATTTAATGTCTGATCAGGTTGGATAACATTCCTTTCTCGATTCCTTTCTAATCCCATCAGACATAAAGCTTTACCCTACGTCAAGTTTCTAAGAACGATCACCAACGTTGAATGGTATATCTGTAACGATGATAACACACTGTAATGACTATGAAATACATTATTCAACGTAGGAACTCTAAAAAGAAGAATATTCAAATGAAGAGGACCCATGAAACTAGCGCTTCAAACATACGTAATATTAATATTTTATATATGTTGTATTGTATGCATCTCTTACATGTACGAGGCCTGTTTGATGAATACCCGGATTAGGAATAACAACGCAACTTTTTTGGGTTTTTAAATATAATCCTCTTTCAACTCGACACACATTTCCTAGCGGTGCCGCAAATTTATAACCCCTCATAGTACGACTTTTGTTGGCCTGCAAAATACTTCTCCATGGCAGCGACGACACATCGTAGTGCAATTCGACCAATTTGGCAGTGGCGACTGCGGAGGTGTGATTCGGTGCGTTATCGTGGTGAAAGAGCATTTATTTATTCGCCACATGTGTTTGTTTTCTCTTCATATCGGTCCAATAAATCGACGTAGTATGCTCTATGATTGTTTTTCCCTTCTCCAAATAGTCAACGTGGATCACACCTTTCGTGTCCAAAAAAACGGTAGCCATCACCTTTAGGGGGTGGCCGTGGTGTAGTGGTATATGCATAGACTCCTCATAGGTCGCGGGTTCGAATCCCGTGCCAGGCAATTCTGTGAAAAAGTCTTTTTATAGAATTTGTATGTAGATATATGAAAATCCACTCTGACATGAAGGCATAACACTGATATTGGAGTGGTTGCTGGCTGGGCTAAATGTAACGACTAGCACGTACTTAAGACCCACTGGTTGAGGAGGATGTACTAGCTTGTCCCGTCTAGTTTGACAACCACCTCTGGGAAAAATACCGAAACCTAATACACCTGAGTTTCAAACTACTACACCATCCGCCCGCGCGGGTGTATATCCAAGAGTTTGCAATGAACTTTAAATTGAATACAACGCTAATTATACTTTATGTAATCTATGTAAAGCACGAAAATGATAATTTGAAAATATATTTTATCACTTTTTTCACGTTTTTTATGGCATGTTAAATATGACCTTTATAAACGCATATGTAATTTATTGCAATAATATCGTATCTACAAAAGAAAAACCTCTATACAGTCGTAATTTTATGAAAAGTTTGAGCAAGAGTCTGATTATTCCATGGGCAATTAAAAAACAAAGAACTTCCCAACATTTTATTAAGTCTCAAAAACAAAATTTCGGGTATTTTACCGAAAAGAGACGATGATTCCTTACAAGACGAAAATGTCCTTATCCAAAGAAGAGAAAGTATTTTGCTTTTTGCCTGTTTTGCATAAGAAGGTTGACAAAATCAATGTGCGAAAAATGCCTAAATCATATTTGCGGAGAGCATAAGACGTTTGCATGCCCATAATAAATAGTTGAAAACTAAGTTTCTTATTCAGCTTGAGAATGTTTATTATTTTATGATGTTAAGAAACACCAAATCAGTTTGAATATGCTATTTTAATATTTAAAAATTATTTAAGAGAAATAAATATTTATTTTTGTTACTCTGTTAAAGTTTTTTTTTGCCTAAATATGTGAACTATGGTATATGTTTTTACGTTTCGTTAGAAAAGAATTTTTGTTTTTGTATTTATTTTTTTTTTTTTTTTTTTCAATTTGAATAAAAAATTAAAAAAAAACTTATGTTAGTCTTAGAACTAACAAATGGTAATCGGTTCGGGCTATACGGTGGATGTATTCAAATTTTCCAGGCATCAACTGTCACTGAGTCATAAAAGACAACATCTTTTGTTTTGCTGAATTCTGGCCCCTTTACCTTAATTGCGCGTCTTAATCGCATTAGTTGTTGACAGTAGAAAGTAGATTTAATGTCTGATCAGGTTGGATAACATTCCTTTCTCGATTCCTTTCTAATCCCATCAGACATAAAGCTTTACCCTACGTCAAGTTTCTAAGAACGATCACCAACGTTGAATGGTATATCTGTAACGATGATAACACACTGTAATGACTATGAAATACATTTTTCGACGTAGGAACTCTAAAAAGAAGAATATTCAAATGAAGAGGACCCATGAAACTAGCGCTTCAAACATACGTAATATTAATATTTTATATATGTTGTATTGTATGCATCTCTTACATGTACGAGGCCTGTTTGATGAATACCCGGATTAGGAATAACAACGCAACTTTTTTGGGTTTTTCAATATAATCCTCTTTCAACTCGACACACATTTCCTAGCGGTGCCGCAAATTTATAACCCCTCATAGTACGACTTTTGTTGGCCTGCAAAATACTTCTCCATGGCAGCGACGACACATCGTAGTGCAATTCGACCAATTTGGCAGTGGCGACTGCGGAGGTGTGATTCGGTGCGTTATCGTGGTGAAAGAGCATTTATTTATTCGCCACATGTGTTTGTTTTCTCTTCATATCGGTCCAATAAATCGACGTAGTATGCTCTATGATTGTTTTTCCCTTCTCCAAATAGTCAACGTGGATCACACCTTTCGTGTCCAAAAAAACGGTAGCCATCACCTTTAGGGGGTGGCCGTGGTGTAGTGGTATATGCATAGACTCCTCATAGGTCGCGGGTTCGAATCCCGTGCCAGGCAATTCTGTGAAAAAGTCTTTTTATAGAATTTGTATGTAGATATATGAAAATCCCGTCGGCGTCCACTCTGACATGAAGGCATAACACTGATATTGGAGTGGTTGCTGGCTGGGCTAAATGTAACGACTAGCACGTACTTAAGACCCACTGGTTGAGGAGGATGTACTAGCTCGTCCCGTCTAGTTTGACAACCACCTCTGGGAAAAATACCGAAACCTAATACACCTGAGTTTCAAACTACTACACCATCCGCCCGCGCGGGTGTATATCCAAGAGTTTGCAATGAACTTTAAATTGAATACAACGCTAATTATACTTTATGTAATCTATGTAAAGCACGAAAATGATAATTTGAAAATATATTTTATCACTTTTTTCACGTTTTTTATGGCATGTTAAATATGACCTTTATAAACGCATATGTAATTTATTGCAATAATATCGTATCTACAAAAGAAAAACCTCTATACAGTCGTAATTTTATGAAAAGTTTGAGCAAGAGTCTGATTATTCCATGGGCAATTAAAAAACAAAGAACTTCCCAACATTTTATTAAGTCTCAAAAACAAAATTTCGGGTATTTTACCGAAAAGAGACGATGATTCCTTACAAGACGAAAATGTCCTTATCCAAAGAAGAGAAAGTATTTTGCTTTTTGCCTGTTTTGCATAAGAAGGTTGACAAAATCAATGTGCGAAAAATGCCTAAATCATATTTGCGGAGAGCATAAGACGTTTGCATGCCCATAATAAATAGTTGAAAACTAAGTTTCTTATTCAGCTTGAGAATGTTTATTATTTTATGATGTTAAGAAACACTAAATCAGTTTGAATATGCTATTTTAATATTTAAAAATTATTTAAGAGAAATAAATATTTATTTTTGTTACTCTGTTAAAGTTTTTTTTTGCCTAAATATGTGAACTATGGTATATGTTTTTACGTTTCGTTAGAAAAGAATTTTTGTTTTTGTATTTATTTATTTATTTTTTTTTTTCAATTTGAATAAAAAATTAAAAAAAAACTTATGTTAGTCTTAGAACTAACAAATGGTAATCGGTTCGGGCTATACGGTGGATGTATTCAAATTTTCCAGGCATCAACTGTCACTGAGTCATAAAAGACAACATCTTTTGTTTTGCTGAATTCTGGCCCCTTTACCTTAATTGCGCGTCTTAATCGCATTAGTTGTTGACAGTAGAAAGTAGATTTAATGTCTGATCAGGTTGGATAACATTCCTTTCTCGATTCCTTTCTAATCCCATCAGACATAAAGCTTTACCCTACGTCAAGTTTCTAAGAACGATCACCAACGTTGAATGGTATATCTGTAACGATGATAACACACTGTAATGACTATGAAATACATTATTCAACGTAGGAACTCTAAAAAGAAGAATATTCAAATGAAGAGGACCCATGAAACTAGCGCTTCAAACATACGTAATATTAATATTTTATATATGTTGTATTGTATGCATCTCTTACATGTACGAGGCCTGTTTGATGAATACCCGGATTAGGAATAACAACGCAACTTTTTTGGGTTTTTCAATATAATCCTCTTTCAACTCGACACACATTTCCTAGCGGTGCCGCAAATTTATAACCCCTCATAGTACGACTTTTGTTGGCCTGCAAAATACTTCTCCATGGCAGCGACGACACATCGTAGTGCAATTCGACCAATTTGGCAGTGGCGACTGCGGAGGTGTGATTCGGTGCGTTATCGTGGTGAAAGAGCATTTATTTATTCGCCACATGTGTTTGTTTTCTCTTCATATCGGTCCAATAAATCGACGTAGTATGCTCTATGATTGTTTTTCCCTTCTCCAAATAGTCAACGTGGATCACACCTTTCGTGTCCAAAAAAACGGTAGCCATCACCTTTAGGGGGTGGCCGTGGTGTAGTGGTATATGCATAGACTCCTCATAGGTCGCGGGTTCGAATCCCGTGCCAGGCAATTCTGTGAAAAAGTCTTTTTATAGAATTTGTATGTAGATATATGAAAATCCCGTCGGCGTCCACTCTGACATGAAGGCATAACACTGATATTGGAGTGGTTGCTGGCTGGGCTAAATGTAACGACTAGCACGTACTTAAGACCCACTGGTTGAGGAGGATGCACTAGCTCGTCCCGTCTAGTTTGACAACCACCTCTGGGAAAAATACCGAAACCTAATACACCTGAGTTTCAAACTACTACACCATCCGCCCGCGCGGGTGTATATCCAAGAGTTTGCAATGAACTTTAAATTGAATACAACGCTAATTATACTTTATGTAATCTATGTAAAGCACGAAAATGATAATTTGAAAATATATTTTATCACTTTTTTCACGTTTTTTATGGCATGTTAAATATGACCTTTATAAACGCATATGTAATTTATTGCAATAATATCGTATCTACAAAAGAAAAACCTCTATACAGTCGTAATTTTATGAAAAGTTTGAGCAAGAGTCTGATTATTCCATGGGCAATTAAAAAACAAAGAACTTCCCAACATTTTATTAAGTCTCAAAAACAAAATTTCGGGTATTTTACCGAAAAGAGACGATGATTCCTTACAAGACGAAAATGTCCTTATCCAAAGAAGAGAAAGTATTTTGCTTTTTGCCTGTTTTGCATAAGAAGGTTGACAAAATCAATGTGCGAAAAATGCCTAAATCATATTTGCGGAGAGCATAAGACGTTTGCATGCCCATAATAAATAGTTGAAAACTAAGTTTCTTATTCAGCTTGAGAATGTTTATTATTTTATGATGTTAAGAAACACCAAATCAGTTTGAATATGCTATTTTAATATTTAAAAATTATTTAAGAGAAATAAATATTTATTTTTGTTACTCTGTTAAAGTTTTTTTTTGCCTAAATATGTGAACTATGGTATATGTTTTTACGTTTCGTTAGAAAAGAATTTTTGTTTTTGTATTTATTTATTTTTTTTTTTTTTCAATTTGAATAAAAAATTAAAAAAAAACTTATGTTAGTCTTAGAACTAACAAATGGTAATCGGTTCGGGCTATACGGTGGATGTATTCAAATTTTCCAGGCATCAACTGTCACTGAGTCATAAAAGACAACATCTTTTGTTTTGCTGAATTCTGGCCCCTTTACCTTAATTGCGCGTCTTAATCGCATTAGTTGTTGACAGTAGAAAGTAGATTTAATGTCTGATCAGGTTGGATAACATTCCTTTCTCGATTCCTTTCTAATCCCATCAGACATAAAGCTTTACCCTACGTCAAGTTTCTAAGAACGATCACCAACGTTGAATGGTATATCTGTAACGATGATAACACACTGTAATGACTATGAAATACATTATTCAACGTAGGAACTCTAAAAAGAAGAATATTCAAATGAAGAGGACCCATGAAACTAGCGCTTCAAACATACGTAATATTAATATTTTATATATGTTGTATTGTATGCATCTTTTACATGTACGAGGCCTGTTTGATGAATACCCGGATTAGGAATAACAACGCAACTTTTTTGGGTTTTTCAATATAATCCTCTTTCAACTCGACACACATTTCCTAGCGGTGCCGCAAATTTATAACCCCTCATAGTACGACTTTTGTTGGCCTGCAAAATACTTCTCCATGGCAGCGACGACACATCGTAGTGCAATTCGACCAATTTGGCAGTGGCGACTGCGGAGGTGTGATTCGGTGCGTTATCGTGGTGAAAGAGCATTTATTTATTCGCCACATGTGTTTGTTTTCTCTTCATATCGGTCCAATAAATCGACGTAGTATGCTCTATGATTGTTTTTCCCTTCTCCAAATAGTCAACGTGGATCACACCTTTCGTGTCCAAAAAAACGGTAGCCATCACCTTTAGGGGGTGGCCGTGGTGTAGTGGTATATGCATAGACTCCTCATAGGTCGCGGGTTCGAATCCCGTGCCAGGCAATTCTGTGAAAAAGTCTTTTTATAGAATTTGTATGTAGATATATGAAAATCCCGTCGGCGTCCACTCTGACATGAAGGCATAACACTGATATTGGAGTGGTTGCTGGCTGGGCTAAATGTAACGACTAGCACGTACTTAAGACCCACTGGTTGAGGAGGATGTACTAGCTCGTCCCGTCTAGTTTGACAACCACCTCTGGGAAAAATACCGAAACCTAATACACCTGAGTTTCAAACTACTACACCATCCGCCCGCGCGGGTGTATATCCAAGAGTTTGCAATGAACTTTAAATTGAATACAACGCTAATTATACTTTATGTAATCTATGTAAAGCACGAAAATGATAATTTGAAAATATATTTTATCACTTTTTTCACGTTTTTTATGGCATGTTAAATATGACCTTTATAAACGCATATGTAATTTATTGCAATAATATCGTATCTACAAAAGAAAAACCTCTATACAGTCGTAATTTTATGAAAAGTTTGAGCAAGAGTCTGATTATTCCATGGGCAATTAAAAAACAAAGAACTTCCCAACATTTTATTAAGTCTCAAAAACAAAATTTCGGGTATTTTACCGAAAAGAGACGATGATTCCTTACAAGACGAAAATGTCCTTATCCAAAGAAGAGAAAGTATTTTGCTTTTTGCCTGTTTTGCATAAGAAGGTTGACAAAATCAATGTGCGAAAAATGCCTAAATCATATTTGCGGAGAGCATAAGACGTTTGCATGCCCATAATAAATAGTTGAAAACTAAGTTTCTTATTCAGCTTGAGAATGTTTATTATTTTATGATGTTAAGAAACACCAAATCAGTTTGAATATGCTATTTTAATATTTAAAAATTATTTAAGAGAAATAAATATTTATTTTTGTTACTCTGTTAAAGTTTTTTTTTGCCTAAATATGTGAACTATGGTATATGTTTTTACGTTTCGTTAGAAAAAATTTTTGTTTTTGTATTTATTTATTTATTTATTTTTTTTTTCAATTTGAATAAAAAATTAAAAAAAAACTTATGTTAGTCTTAGAACTAACAAATGGTAATCGGTTCGGGCTATACGGTGGATGTATTCAAATTTTCCAGGCATCAACTGTCACTGAGTCATAAAAGACAACATCTTTTGTTTTGCTGAATTCTGGCCCCTTTACCTTAATTGCGCGTCTTAATCGCATTAGTTGTTGACAGTAGAAAGTAGATTTAATGTCTGATCAGGTTGGATAACATTCCTTTCTCGATTCCTTTCTAATCTCATCAGACATAAAGCTTTACCCTACGTCAAGTTTCTAAGAACGATCACCAACGTTGAATGGTATATCTGTAACGATGATAACACACTGTAATGACTATGAAATACATTATTCAACGTAGGAACTCTAAAAAGAAGAATATTCAAATGAAGAGGACCCATGAAACTAGCGCTTCAAACATACGTAATATTAATATTTTATATATGTTGTATTGTATGCATCTCTTACATGTACGAGGCCTGTTTGATGAATACCCGGATTAGGAATAACAACGCAACTTTTTTGGGTTTTTCAATATAATCCTCTTTCAACTCGACACACATTTCCTAGCGGTGCCGCAAATTTATAACCCCTCATAGTACGACTTTTGTTGGCCTGCAAAATACTTCTCCATGGCAGCGACGACACATCGTAGTGCAATTCGACCAATTTGGCAGTGGCGACTGCGGAGGTGTGGTTCGGTGCGTTATCGTGGTGAAAGAGCATTTATTTATTCGCCACATGTGTTTGTTTTCTCTTCATATCGGTCCAATAAATCGACGTAGTATGCTCTATGATTGTTTTTCCCTTCTCCAAATAGTCAACGTGGATCACACCTTTCGTGTCCAAAAAAACGGTAGCCATCACCTTTAGGGGGTGGCCGTGGTGTAGTGGTATATGCATAGACTCCTCATAGGTCGCGGGTTCGAATCCCGTGCCAGGCAATTCTGTGTAAAAGTCTTTTTATAGAATTTGTATGTAGATATATGAAAATCCCGTCGGCGTCCACTCTGACATGAAGGCATAACACTGATATTGGAGTGGTTGCTGGCTGGGCTAAATGTAACGACTAGCACGTACTTAAGACCCACTGGTTGAGGAGGATGTACTAGCTCGTCCCGTCTAGTTTGACAACCACCTCTGGGAAAAATACCGAAACCTAATACACCTGAGTTTCAAACTACTACACCATCCGCCCGCGCCCTGGAGAAAAAGCCAGTAAAAGGGTATTCATATCTCCTTGGTGCGCGCGCGGTATTATAAAAAAAATTACGTTTCCGCCCGAATAAATATAAATATAAAATATAAACCGGGTAAAACCCATTGTTTCGACTGTTCTTTGGTCTCAGGTGTGTACCAATGAATCCCTGTCTCATCGACGATCACGAAACGACGCAGAAACCCCTCGGATTTCGATTTAACAGGAGCAGCACGTGTTTGAAGTGGTCTTACAATTGCGCTTGTTCTTCGTGTGATGAAACTCGGAACCCATCGCGCGGACAGCTCTATCATGCCCAAAATCCCGTGCAGGATATGGCTAACGCGTTCAGTTGAGCTGCCTGATATCTCAGCCAATTCGCGAATTTTCATGCGGCGGTCCGCCAATACGAGATCATAGACTTTGTCCACGGTTTCCTCTGTAGTAACCATTTTTTGGCTACCTGGGCGCGGTTCATCATAAACCGACTAGCTGCCACCGCGAAACTCTGTGAAACTGTTGTACGGGAAGGTGAATGGGTCCCATACACACCATCGAAAATAGGGTTGATTTTCTCTGAGGTTTTGCGTCGGATTGTCATCAAATTTTGACAGGGGGGCTATATGATGATACACTCAATTTGGCTCAGTCGCGTCACCTATTTTCTAATCCGGGCACTCATCAAACAGCCGTCGTACAACATATATGTTTTGTCCTTTGATGAAATTTATATTAGTTCTTAGCTAAGATATGTTAGCTGGCTTTTTTTTTTTTTTTTTTTTTTGTAATACTGTTAAACAAAAGAAATTGTTTCTCTTTTTTTTCTCATCTGATTGTACTGTCAGAATGACATGTGATTCAAATTCAGTTTCATTAATATAAAGCTTTGCATTTTTTACACTACTCAAAAAAAGGCGACAACAACTAGCAACTAGGAGAGCTCGAAATGAACAAAATCCCTAAAGTTTCGGAAGAATTAAAACTCATCTCTGCCTCAATTTCAATATCAAAGGTGATGTAAAATATAGGAGATTGGTCCAAATAACAAAGCTATTCGTAATATTTAACAAATGATAAAAAATTTACTTGATGTCTTAACCTGACAGGTGGAAATATATTTTGGAAAATAAACAAAAAATTCTTCACTGTTAATTGATATGATACCCAAATATCGAGCTTCTTTTTGTATGCAGCCTTTGAGAAATGGTTTAAAGCTGTCTTTGGGTCAATCTTTAGTTATTCTCATCTTTTTCGAGAATTTCATCGACTTTTTCAACGATTGGTCGACCAGAACGGGGCGTGTAGATATTTTCAGAGAGAGCAAACAATTTACGTGTTGCTGATTTTGATAAAACATCTTTACCATAAACACCACAAATTTTCCTAAAAGCCTGCGAAGCGTTATCGCTTTAATCTATTATTTAATCTTGATACGCTTTGTATTACCAAAATTATGGGACTTAAAACCGTCTGTTGGGAAAAACCACACGAACTTTTTCCTTGACCCAATATACGCCTCCTTAAATCTTACCTAACCTGTGATAGCCGTCCATGCGGAAGATGTGGAAGATTATCGTTACCGATAAATTATCTTGTATTAGTCTTTTTTTTTTCGTCTATGGGTATGTTTGTGAGGACATAGATGTTGATTTAGCAAGTGGTTGTACATGTTATCCAGCGATCTAAAACTTAAGTCAATTCTTTATAGTATTCGTAGGGGACTCTGACAAGGTAGTCCGAAATATACCTGAATTGGACCTGATCTGTATGCTGTACGCATATACCATGGCAGGCCGTGATGAGTTCACAATTTCAATCTCGATTTCGATTTATTAGAAAAAGAACATTTTCTTTCATAGGACCCAGAACATAACTAAACATAGAAACAGTAGTATGCAATTCAGCATTCACATACCTATACGAGAAACCTTAATTTTCTTCGTTATTCATAAAAATATATGAATATGATGTTGAACATGATCGACGAATTAACCGTACCTTATTGCACGATAAATTATTATTGGACGATAAATTATCCACTGGTGAGCATATTAAAAAAGACGTACAACAGTGATTTTCTAATTTCATGCTGTTCAACTGTTCAGGAGAGTCCCTCTAACCATAAGATGGTGAAGACCGTCTTCCAGTTCATCATGCAGGGACCCGTTCGTTGTTTCTTAATTTTATAATAAATACGCTCTTTTTTTTTTTTTTTTAACTCGAACGACGGGGCTAATATTGGGTGCCACACATAGTTTGTAAAACTAAGGTCGAGTCACTTCGTTATTGGAGCCAAGGAGGCTGTGAAAATAAGAGGCAGGAGACGATACAAAAAGCGCTTATGGCCTTATCCAAGCATAATATCGGCTAATACAAACGATATTGTGCCTTTTATTTTCTACCTTATCAAACGCGCACAGTGATTATACTGAAATGTTAGATTCAAATGATAAAAGCGCCAGCGAAAGTGAATTTAAAGCGTGCAGTCCTATACTTCAGAGTTTCTCTCAAGGTGAACTAAACGACTTGATTCGGGATTTCAATTTATCGAAAAAATCAGACGCTTTTCTTTCACCAAGACCTGATGTCTTGCCTGATGTGTAAATAACATTGTATCCGACTAGAGAGTAAGATATTTTTCCATATTTTACTGAGAACAATGATATTGTATATTGTATGGATATCCCTGGGCTTTTAAATTTAATGGGATTTTCAGTATATCGGAATAAATATTCGTGAATTTTCATAGATAACTGAAAAAGATGTTTGAAATGTGTTTTGGTGCATAATAAAAACAAATTAACTTCGTTTCAGATAGGTCATTCAACGAAACTTAAGAAAGAAAATGAAAATATCAAATTTGTTTTAGAGAAAATTTCGTTTGTTCAACATGAATGGTCAGTTTGTGTAGATTTAAAAATGGTAAAATTTTCATTGGGTCAGCAAAGTGGTTACACTAAATACCCCTGCTTTCTTTGTCTATGGACAGTCGGGGAAAAAAAAAAATTAATGGAATAGTAGAAAAGAATCGCTGTCGAGAATAGGTATTACTGCCGAAATAACTACATCTTTCAGAATCCATTGATATCTCGAGAAAAAATAATTATTCTGCCCCTCCATATTAAACTGGTGAAAGCTTTAAACAAGAATGGTGTTATTTTAAATTTAGTCGTTTCTTGGCCACTTACTTCGTATCACTTGTCAAAATTTTTTTGGCGAACCACAAAGATTTTGCATCTATTCCGAAATAGTAGCCAAATTGCTTATAATATTTCAAAAACTTGCAGTTAGTATTAGTATCAAATTTTATTGTTTGCGTAGCCATGTGGATAGATTTCCAGACAACCTGGGTGATTACAGTGAAGAACAGGGGAAACGGTTCCACCACTACATAAAGACCGTGGAGGAAATATATCAAAGCCGGTTTTAGA
Source organism: Volucella inanis (assembly GCA_907269105.1). Classification (NCBI taxonomy): domain Eukaryota; kingdom Metazoa; phylum Arthropoda; class Insecta; order Diptera; family Syrphidae; genus Volucella; species Volucella inanis. The sequence continues at coordinate 76,316,270 of OU026153.1, forward strand.
CTTGAAAAAACGACAGAAGAAAGTCACATTCAAAATGTTTTTCCGAACTTTTTTGTATGAACTTTATTTATATGAAGTTTATTCTGATCAGTATTTTAAGATGTGTTATTATTATTTAAAATATATTATTTAATATATGTATATATTATTATTTAAAATATGCTTCCATTTGAAAATAAAAGTTTCTGAATATATTCATAATTTTTATTTAATTTTCTACCCATTTTCAATACATTATTATTATTTGTTATTATTTTCGTAGTAGAAATATCACGTTGCAGAATCGTTGGTCCCCTCTGTTATCCGTGGCTATATTTTTGTCTTACAACCATTTAGTTAATTGGTTGCTTGTAAATAATCACCGCTTCTACTGGGAGGTATAGAAGCACAATCTCACTTGTTCGAAAATCTGGATTTCAACATAATTTTGAGGTAGTTGCGGATTCTGCTTACCCTGACTGCGACATCACCTTATCGAATCGAACGAATAATTTTACTTGCCAATCGCCGTTTGTTTGGTTCAATTAAGGAATTGATTTTTAAGGTTCTGTTACCAAACAGCATAAAGATATCGTAAGCGGAACGCAGGATCATTCGCCTGATATTTGGTGCCATTTTGTAGACGGACCTTGGAAAAGCCATAAGTGAACTTATTATGATTATGAGTAATAACACTCAAGTACGAAAAATCTTCGATTTCAAACCACAGAGAGAAACAACGTAAGACTTCGCCTAGGTTAGCGATCACATTTTTTTAAAAAACTATACTCTTATGAAGATATGAATTCTCTAAAAATTCCTGAGCATGTAATAGCTCTTTTTTGAGAAATTTGGGTTCAGTGATCATTTTACTTCATCCAAAATTTAATGGGGAGAATAAGTTATTAGACTAATTGGATTTGAATTTGGATCAACAAATGATCTTAATTGTTTCTAGTTGGCTGAAAACAATGTATGTCTTTCCACGTATGAACCACGAACCGTCCGATTGTGAAGACAATATACTACCACTCAGGTAAGTAGAACTAAAGATCAACCATCTTAGAGTGCGCAATTCGAGCCAGTTGTGTAAATATCGCACTAACTGGATAGGTTAATTAGTTTAGATAAAGGTTCATCCCGGACTGAAATGCCATCTATGTAAGTAAGTTATAGGACCCCAGGTATCGAGAGCTTTTATCTTACCTTTCCCATAACTCCATTTCTTAAAAAGGACAGGTTCTTGTTGTTGTTCTTTTTCTGGAAAAAAAGAAGCAAAATCAAAATCTAAGAGGACATTATTTTATTTTTGACGCTAATTTACTGTTGATAAACAATGTAATGCTAAGGGGAACAAATTCTCCCAGTAATTTAAAGTACTACTAGCTATATTTAAATAAAATATGATATTAAACTAGATGCGCATGGGAGTATAATGTCTGAAACAATTCAATCCAAATTTCGGAATAATAATATTTATTTCCTCGTCGACAAAAATTTTTCTAGAATAAGTAAACTATAACATATCTTATTTGTTGTTATAGATCCAAACGGATGCCTAAACGAAATGTTTTTGCCTTTGGGGCATTTAAATAAAGATGCTGACTCAAAGTCGTCTGACATCGAAGACAAATTGGGAAGGGCTGTATCATCAAAACAACAATTTTCACCCAAAGAGACAAGTAGTAGCCCTGTAGAAGATAAATTCACATCAGCATTAACCGAAGTTCCAATATGGATGGGAACAAAAACAGATACGGTAATGACACCATTAAATCGAAAAGAAGTCGCAAAATATATCGAAGATATGCAAGCAACTCTTAAAAATGGCTGGACAGTACATGCTGGAGCAGATGGTCGTCTCTTCTACTGCAAGTAAGTATTATAAAGTACAATTAGGTGCTAAACCTGCATATATGATAGCACTTACTATCATAAGAGAAAGAGCAATAAAACAGACAAACTAATAAAAACAAACGTTGTTTAATAATATGGTATACCATATAGTACATATTATATATCATAATTTAATTTCCCATTGGTAGTTGTAAACATTTTTCATACCAGCTTTTTCTTATACAAAATGTGGAACTACGTATATACAAATGAAAATTGTTGCTTCATTCACAAAATTTCTTTCGGAACGATACACTTTTACTTCACTTCACTTGTGAAATAGGGCGCAGGATTTTACCAGAGTTCTCGTTCGATTAAAATACTACCGATAAATACTTACAACGCTGCTTAATTTCGGTGGTAAACTTCAATATATATACTATATGTATTATTTTATCTCACTACTAGAATTAAACCTAATATTTAAACGTTTTTTCTTTTATCGCGCACTAGAGTACTTTTTTAAAATTAAAATTTAATTATGATGCATAGAACAAAATACTTATGTACCATATTTCTTATTATACAAATAAAACTTAAAAACTACCTAAAATTAATTTTAATATACTACACTAATTTATTTTATATGTATTTACTAGGCTTTTTGTGTGTTTTTGTTAGGAATTCTTGCTTTCACTTTATATATATATATAATTTATATATAATAATATATATTTTATATATATATAAAAACTTGAATATGTTTTCCTATACCATGTTTGTTGGCTTGGGCTAAGAAAATAGGGTGCCGTGAAGAACTGTTTTTAAATTCTATTTAATTTTCATCCTTTCCTAAGTTTCTAAATTTTTAAAATTAATTTGTAAAATTTACTTGTCTTATCATCATGTGCACGTTTTTTTTGTTTGAAAAATTCATGTAATCTATCATAATTTCTTTATATCGAAAGCCGATTCGATTTCTACCATTGTGCTTTCATTGTTCCTTTTCGCGAGAACTAACCGTTTTTGCCTTTGGAAATATTTGAAATAATTAGCTATCTATTTGTTTAAGTACATTTATGTTTCGTTTTGTATAGACATTACACATTTATCAGCTTGAAGTTTTATATGGCTTTTCGTAGGTTCGTTTTTTTCTGTATTTTTTTTTCCCAATTTTTTATTTTATTTTATTTTTTTTTATAATGTAACAGAGTACTAGGACAAAGATCTAGTCCATTGTACTCCTTGTAAAGTTCCAGACAACGTTTACTGGATTTAGCCTTCCGACTGCATTAAAAGATCTCTTGCATTCTTTAACTTTGTAGCTTTGAAGTCGTAAGACAGTCCAGCATGGCTTTAAGCGCAGCTTGGCTTTCGCTGCAGATGCAAATGCTTCGCTGCGTAAACTTCTGCTTGGAAGACAGATGCATCCTATATTGGTTTTGGAGCCGTCCGTGAAGACCCGACCGCATTCCTTTCCTAGCTCAGATTCTGGCCGGAGCCAGTCCAGGACACAAGGAAGGTCGATTTCGTATTTTGTCCGTAACAGGAGTTACAGTGTCATTGCATCGGACGGCATGTCTATAAGACCGGAATCGTAAGACAACCGGGACGCGGGTCATCGAAGTTCCAGTACGTGTTGTACCAAATACCACTATTTTTTTAATAGGAAAATGGTTTCGAGTGACTTGCCCATAACTCTTCTGCACTGTCAGAAGGCCGACAGTGCCTTAGATGCTTTCAACGTAACATGTTTAGTCCAGAGAAGTTTGTTATCTAGGATAACACCCAAATGCATATGTTAGCTTCTTTGGAGAATTGGATGGTGATGCCTTTAAGCACTAGATGAGTCACACCAGGCAGCTTCCTCCTTCTCGTAAGGAGAACAACCCCAGTTTTGAGGAGACCAATGTCGAGCACCATGCAACATAGCAGTGGACACAGAACGTCGCCTTGCGAGCAGCCCTTTTTTACACCCCTCACCACATATTGGCCGGAGCCAGCATCCGTCCTTTTCACCAGCATTGCTTTTATCCACAAGAGCAGTGACTCGTCTACGCCGTGTTGTCTGTTGAGTGCTTCTTCAATTCTGCCTATCAAATTCTGAAGCGCACTCTCGCAGGATCGTCCTCGTTGGTAGGCGTGGTGCATAGTCCACAGAGGGTGCATTCGCAAGGCCGTTTTGCGCTCATGAGCCTCGATCATTCTTTCGATGCTTTTCAGCATTTTCGGTATAAAGGCCACTCTCTGTTCGCCAGGGATTCGGTATGTATCCCATTGCCAGGCTAGCAGTGAAAATTCTCTTCAAAGCTGCCAGATATGTGTTGTTCAGCTCACTACCAGCTTAGTTGATATGAGCTAGTTGTGAGGTGGTTTCGATCTGGCTACTTGGGAAGTGAGACTCGAACGTGAGACGGAGAGTCTCTGCTTTCGACTCGGTATAGGTACCGTCAAATTTTCTGAGTGGCTCCAGCCTAGTTGATCCTAACTATTTGAGGACTTTAACCAGCCTACTGGTTTCACCGATAGTTTCGATCTTTTCGCAAACAGCTTTGTAAGCGGCGCTCTTCAAAATCCGAAAAATCTTCTTAAAATTGCCTTGATCCGAAAAGATTACAATCTTCCTCCAAAGTCTTAAGGGGCCTGTTTAGAATTTTACTGGATTCTTTACAAAGACGCTGACTTCCACCAAGGAACGGGCAATCTGCAGGTTTGCTTACTAGCTGGACATGCCATCTCGAAATACTTGGTGGGTGCCGTTCAGGTCCTGAATAGTTTCCTCTAGCCTTTGTTTTGTCCTAAGCTTAGGGGAAGCACTATTGAACTTGTCGAGCTCCTCCTTAAATTGTTTTTAGTTAGGTTAGCTTAAGTTAGAGTGGCGGTTGGAAAACCAACCCACTTAGGCCACGTGGATCTATGATCCTCTCACTCATGGAACCATGTTAACGTCTGTATTTTTTTAGATCGTTTAAGTCGTTGTAGAAGAAAGCTCCCAGGTGGAGTTTTCTTTTCTGGGAGAGAGCTCGACATGTACAGAGTAGGTGGATTGTCTCCTCTTCCTCCTCGTCCATGCAGCTTCTACAGAAATCGTTTGCGATAGCGCCAAGCCTTCTTGCATACTTGCCTATAAGGCAGTGTCCAGTAATGACACCTATAAGGTCGTTGAGATGTTTTCTATTTAGAAGAATCAGACTTTTAGAGCAATTCAGATCCAGCTTTGGCCAGATCTGTTTAGTCGGTAGACATGTTGGTCCACCATTCCATCTAAGGTCTGTTCTTTTATTAGCACCAGCTTAAATAATAATTTGCACGTGGCTATTGGTATGCCTATGCTGCCTTTTTCCGGTAAAATAAATAGAGTGGTTAGAATTTTAGCGAGTTCGTCGGCCCTACAATTCTCTGGAATGTCTCTGTGGCCCTGCATCCAACAAAGGCAAAGGTTGAATTGCTCTGCCATCTCCGTAAGAAATGATCGACATTCAAGAATTTTAGAATTTGGTGAGACCTAGATCAGGGACTTGAACTATCTATCCGAAAAGATGCAGATATCCTTTGCAGATATCACATTTTTCTTCAACCAGGACAGAGCTTCTTTAATCACCAAAATTTCCGAATGGACCATGCTAGTAATTTGGAAGACGTAAGGAGAGGATTTGATTTTGCTTATCTGAGAAAACACCTCCACCAACCCCGCTATCGGTTTTATATCCATCTGTAGAAATGGATATACTTGTCCTCCACGAAAGCATCTTCCTCCCAGAAGGATCTAGAGGGAAAGCTCGCATGTAAATCTTTGTCAAACCGAAGTTTAAGTATAGTGTAATCGATGTTCTCTAAGTGGATTCCTAATATATTAAGAATATTAGCGTGGCCAAATAAATTGTTTGTCTACTGTGTAGTAGCTTTAAGCGAATAGTTGCAGTCTTGCCTGGTGAAGATGTCGATGGGTGTCAAATGAAACAGAATGTCTGGCGCCGCGGAGGGAGTGGAGCGTAGAGCTCCGCTTATGCATAGACATGCTGTTTTTTTGAATTCGGCTTAGTATTTTGCAGTTGGCTGCAATGTCCACCAGACGTCCGCACCGTAAGTGAGTATCGGCCTTATGACCGAGATGTATAGCCAGTGGGTTATTTGAGGATTCCTGCGGATTCCTTCTCTTCAACATGGAGATCTCCGATAGTACTTTGCAGCCAGTAATGCAGCCTGAAAATTCGAAGTCTTAGTTTCCAGGGGTGGTATTTTCGTCGCAGATTTGTTTAACCATTTAAACTTCACTTAACACTTCACGTTAAGGGTTTACTTCTCCATATTGAAGCCCTCTGCTCGAATGCAAACATTCTCTGCTTTGGCTACCTCCCACAGTTGATAGGCACAGTGTTTGCATTAGGCATCGTTCACACTGTTGTCATTGCCAGCCATCCTGATTCGAAGCACCAGATAGGAGATAGCAGCATCCTTGTAGGTACGCGGGTCTTGTTCCTTGTTCTTGGTTGTAGGTTGGTTGTAGCCGCTGGTTTTGATGTACAGATGAGCAGGACGCAGCTTCAGATCTGAATGGTTGATCGGTTTTAGTAGGTGTCTTTTCCACCGAGCTGTTTCTTTTCTCTGTCGCAGCTGGGAGAGTGTGAATTTTAGCACTCGCGCCTTTGACGGCACTCGCCATGTCTTTACACCGTGCGTTTGCCTCGCAGCTCCGTCGCCTCTTCAGTATGTATGTCGGGTGGGGTCTCCAGAATCCGTGCCCCGCCCGTAATCGAAAAGACTACAGGTGGATTTTCGCCATTGCAAGTACAACCTGCAAGGTTTTTTCCGCATACAATCGATTTTATCATTCGTTTGCGTGTGGAGCATTCCGATATATTTTTTAATTCCCTATTATTCTTGTCTGTGTGGGTGGATATTTTACTAAGATCGCTCTTATTTATTCTAATAGTTGTGTTCAAGTGGATTTATTTTTATTAAGTTAATTTTGTTGTTAATATTAAAGGACTTCGTTCATAATCGTAAGTGTTTGTGTAAACTGAGTAAGGTTTTTTGCGAAAGCGCTATCTAGCTCATAATACAAAATTTGGCGTTTGTTAACTCAACCGTTATGGGACGTTCTTACAGCAATTATTTAAAATCTCATTATTAGCAGACGAAATTGCAGTAATCTTTGTTTTAGGACATTCCGCTGATCTGCATCGCGCCATCGGAAGTATTTTAACCTTTTTCCTGTACACAGTAGATACATTTAAAAAATATATATATTTTTTGCGGTAGATATATTTCACCCTGTTTTATAGGAAACGAAAGAGTATTTGTCGCGATAACAGCCCTTTCACATACTACAGGTTACGGACTTATAGTCCAAGGACAGCAAGAAGAACAATTTGGCATAGTTACAACAGAAAGTACGTATATGTAGTTTATCCTTACCAGAGCACAAAAAAGTAATTTAAGAAAGATGATTTATAAGTATTATTTATATATTATGACCAGATTAATCAAAATTAATATATACTAGGTATTTTCACAACATTTAGGAAGCAGAGCCGTAGGAAGAGTAGTTGTATAGTATATGATTCCAGGCAAAGATAGAAATTATGTAAGACAAACTAAGTTTTATTATCTCGTCCTTAGTTAAATGTACTTGCCAAGTTCTTCGTTGGGGGAATTCTTGTTCGACGGTAGGTAGAGCAAGTTTAGGGAGAGTGCTTTTTTAAAAGTTCTTAAAACTGCGTCCAAGGCATCCTGCTACAATTGTTGAAATTCCATTTGATAAACTCTTTTAACTCCGTTATTTCAATGCCAAGGCACAATTATGCCGGTTAAATATATCTGTATGTCATATACCAGTAGATCCAGGAAGGAGTTGTGTGTTTACCCTGCAAATAAGATAGAAGTTTCTCTAGTATTTTGTGTATTATTTTCACAATCTCTTTTGTAATTCTTTACTTTTGTTACTTTTGTTTAATAAGTAACAGCTCAATTCTGTTATAATATGATCCACCCCAGCATAATTACTGTTACTGTATTTAGTAGTATATAAGAAGTATTTAAGCAACCCGTTAAACACTAACTTTAAAACTGTTTGATTGCAAAAGAGACTAATGGCGTTTTCGTTTGGAAAGGCAAAAGCCTTTTTTTTTGACTCCGATTTTAATTCCAATGGTAAACTAAAAACCTCTTCGGATTTTTTTTTAAATATATTTGCTTGCAAATCTATTTGAACACTCAGAATAATAAATTAGCCAAACACAGCCGATTGTATGAACACAAATCTAGGTTGACACAAAATATTATTTGACGTTTATATACATAGCACATTTTTAAATATAATCCAGGAGAGAAATTTTGATTCTCAAATGAAAACTAAAAGCAAAATTTTTTTTCTAAAAAAATAAGGGGAAATAGTGATACGTAACTTTTGTGCTCCGGAGCACAAAAAAAATGAAAACGCCATAAGTAGATAAAGTTGTCTCTGAACTCTATTGACGTATTATTTAAAGTATGTTGTATGTTCGTTCTAATAAAGTTTTTTATCCAGTGTTTTATTTTCGGAGCAGTTTGCTTGATCGTAAAATCTTTGCAAGTCAGCAGCTTATGGATTTTCAGAAATTTAAGACATTTTTTTTTATCGTAAAATGTTTACAAGGTAGAAGTATGGTATGTGGATTTTCAAAACAAAATCTATGTAATCCTAGCGAGTGATATTGGAGTGTTATATCTTCACAAACACAGCCGATTAAGTTAAATAACTAGACTTGGTCTTGGTACTATATAAAGTTTATGTGCCGCAAACCAACTACCTAGTAGTTTTAAATCAAGATTATCCACTATGTCGAACGCTTTTATTATGTTAATAAATAAGGTGGCATGGATTTGAGAATTATTAAAACAATTATAAATTTCTTTACATAGCTTGAGTAAGGCTTCTTTAGTAGATCTTCTCTTTCTAAAACCAATTTGAAAGTCACCAAAGAAGTTTGTGTGTTTTAGAAATCCCAATATCCTTGATTTCATTGCTTTTTCAAATATCTAAAAAAAGCTGGATATCATAACGCCCAAATAATACTCTTTGTTTACTGTATGGCCTTCTGGCAAAAATTCATGATGCACTACACCGTTGTAATCCATGAAAACCGTGAGCATTGCCTTCTTTTTTGACTGAAAATGACGTGTTTTTTTTTTTGTCTCAGCTTATTTGATGAACGCCATTCATTTACCTGATGTCTGTATTGCGTATCGTATTTATAAACCTTACATTTTCATTTAGTTAAGTTTTGAAATATGTAGATTTCTCTAAAAAGAGGAATTTTTCATTTCAGTTCCAAGTATAGTTTGTCATAGTGTTTTTTAAGTCTGATGCTTAGAATTCTTCACATCTTCAGTACAGAACATTTGTGCCTTTTTATTTATTTTCAAGAGTGGGAACGTATGTTTGCAATATGGATAAAGACAAATCAAATGCAGTGGATGAGTAATTTTCATGGTAGACTTAAATTCAAATTAAAATAATAAATTTTAATTATTATTATTAAATTAAATCAATTACACCTAAACCATCCACTAGTTCTGAACACATAAATCAGTTTAAATAGAGTGAAGTATAATTCTGTTGTTGGATAGACGCACATCAACTGTTCAATTTTTTAACATATTTCCCTATACTTCATAAACTCATACTGCCAGTGATTAATTTTTGTTTTTTCTTAACGCAAAGTAGTTGTTACAAAAGAAATTTAGTATGAAGTGTCACTTGTGCTACGTAAAAATTAATAGATTGGATCTCAAAATTCAAAATTTGAGGCTTGTAAAGAGTATCTTCTTGCGAAATGCACCAAAATTACCAAAAAAGAGGGTGAAAAAAATGTTCAAATTCTCTTTGTGCATTTCTCTACGAAGAGATTCTGTTCTTATGGATTCATCTTTCCAATGCAAGTGCACCGAAGAGTCCAACAAATTGCTCTCGTCCAGGCAACAACAAATATAACAGCAGCACTACGCCATTACCATCTAATCTCAGTAACGACAGTGTGGGAGTCAAAGGGGTGACCATATACTTCTAACTGAAATAATAAAACTTTAAAATGCAATCTTGAATGTTCTGGATAAAATTTAATTTTTGGAAGCAAGCAATGATTTTCTTACTAAAAAAGTGGTATCACTGGAAAGTAAAATAAACTTTCTAGAGCAAAAAGAGAAAACACGTGCTGTGGATATCGTTGGCTTTCCTGGGGCTATGAATAGTATTTTACTGGTTTTTCTGCAGGGTGCTGGCGGGTAGTGTAGTAGTTTAAAACTCAGGTGTATTAGGTTTCGATATTTTCCCCAGAGGTGGTTGTCAAACTGGTGCCAGTGCATAATCAACCAGTACGTGCTAGTTGTTAGTTCGTTACATTTAGCCCACCCAGCAACCACACCACGGCCACCCCTTCTTTCAACGTTGTGGAGAAGTGCAATAAATTGTTTGAAGTTATTGATGTACGATCCACTTCTGATGCAATTGGCTCATGCGTTGTAAAGAGAGCTTAAGTGGGGCATAACAAAAAGAGTAGCTTCGTGTGCGTTAAGTTTTCGTCTCTAGGCGGAAAATTGATACAATAAGGAAAATGCGTTTACACAGAGAGAGCATTTCAAATGCGTTCTACAGTGATAGATAGACAGTGGAGATAGCACAAAATCTGATACCAGCATCAATATCTTCATGAGTGATTGTCTCACAAAGTACCTATATCCTTTCTTTGGTAAATAAAGTAATTGAACTCAAACGTAAGAACAAACTCAAATTTGTTTGGGTTTTCCACTATTTTCGTTCGGTTAAAGGAATGGGATAACTATATAAAAAATATATTTGAAGATTTGCAAAAAGTTGAGACAATTAGAAAATAAATTTTATCATTTTAATTTGTCTGATACTAATATCCACTTAGTTTGAGAATGAATTTTGACACCTTTTTCACTCATCTCTCATCTTTAGACCATTTACCAGATTTAATTTTCGTTTCGGATATCTGAATTTTTAAGAATGAAATTTCTGATTTTAGCATTTCAAATTATTCATTTGATGCAACATGTAATGATTTGTACGCAGCTGGCGGTGTCCTTAAATTGTTCCTTTCTGGTTCTTGCTATTGTTTTATTTATGTTTACAGACTTCACGGATGTTCGGTTAGATATTTTTTGGAAGAGTTTTATGAGTTTTTGAAGCTTCAAATTTGTAAAAATAAAAATAAAATATTTTTACAAATTTAATATATTGTTTAACTCAACTGATGTTGATCATTTTCTGAAGACGCTATCTGAGTTCGTTTTCGATTCTTTGCGCACTCAACCTTCTTGTTTTAATACGTGTTTAAACTACATATTTGTTAGTTTCGACAGCAATAACAAAAATATTTTCAAACTATGTCAATTGGCCTTCAAGTAACAGATCGGGCGAATACGGTAGACGACAGCAATTGGAGCCGTAAGTCATTGATTTTAGCCGTGGTTACGATACTCTTATGCGCCGGTGCATTGTCTTGCAAAAACAAAATTTTTTTTCGCTTCATGTGAGGCCGTTTTGTACAGTAATACTTGCTGTTGATGGTTTTTCCTTTTTCGAGGTAGTCCACGAAGAGTATGCCATGACAATCCCAGAAAACTGACGCCATAACCTTTCCGACCCATCGAGCCTTCTTGGCCGCTTCGGAGCACTCGTGCCGGCTTTAGTCTATTGCCGGGCATACATTCTGTTCTCTGGTGTTCAACAGTTTCCAGTCGACACCAAAAGTCCGCATGATTCCGCATCAGCAAGTCCAAACAGTCTTTCGAAGTGCTCTCGTGTTCGTGTTTTTGGTCAGGAGTGAGTATGCGCGGCTCCCAGCGGCAGGATAACTTTTCCATATGCAGAATATTGCCCAAAATATGGCGTATGCGCTCAGTACTAATCTTTGTGGTATCTGCTCACCATTTCATGTATTTTTTTGACATTGTCCTCTGTAACCGCATCGGAGGGACTACCGCTGCGGACTTGATCGGTAGTGGAGTTGCGGCCACCACGAAACTCTCGAAACCAATATTTGACGGTGTAATCTGACGGAGCATTAGCCACATAATATTTATCCAACTTTTCTTTTGTTTTCTTCGCCGTTTTGCCTCTCAAAAAATAATGTTTTATGAGTGAACGAAAATCGTTTTTGTCCATACTCAACATGATGATGAAATTTAGAAGGAAACATAAATTAAGGCTAGGACAATTTTATAAAAAAAACTAAATAATGACCTTAAAAATGATATCCCTTATTGCAGAGATACTTATTATCTTAGTAAAATAACAGCAACTCTTGGTAGTTCCAAAAAAAAAAAAAAAAAAAACCATGGCGTGTTGTTGATAAAATACTTACTAGAAAAACTCCCGAAGCGGATATTGTCTTGAAAGTGATCAAAATAGGCAATAGTAATATCACTTCAAAAAAAAGCGACAAGGCAATGTTGAATAATAATCGATCTATAATTTTGCTATCGGGTTTTTCAAAAAATTTTGAGTCAAGTCAAGAATGTTATCATTTTTAAAAAGAACACATTTTTTCAGTGAATGTCAATTCGGATTGAGAAGTGGATTGTCAACTGAAGCTGCTTTATTAAAATTAACAGGAGAGTTATACCAAAGTATTAATTCCTTTGAAATTCTGGTTTCTTCCTTTATATACCACCTTGATCAAAAAATAAATAAATAAATAAATAAATAGCCACCGTGTGACGCTCCAATTGTTCCGATTTGAGTTCTGATTTCCTTTGTTAAGTTGGTACATCTGTTGTTGACATTTCCTCTTAATCTTAACATTTACAAAAGTTATGTAGCCAAGAGTACATCTATCTCTGTGTGTGTTGGCGATTTTTTACAATTTTAGAAATGGATTTAAATTTGCAACAACGAACTTGTATTATATTTTGCGTAAAAAACGGATTTAATGGTGCGCGAACGTTGAAAATGTTAGAAAAGTGTTTCGGTAACGATTCTCTAAAGAAAACGGTCATTAACCAGTGACTCGAGCATTCAAAAGTGGTCGTGAGTTAATCGAAGATGATGAACGCAGTGGCAGACCATCGACATCGAAAACCGACGAAAACATTGATGAAATATAAGAAATGTTGGTCAATAACCGCAAATTAACCATCAGAGAGATAGCGGAGGACTTGAAAATTGCCTATGGATCCGTTCAAGACATTTTGGTTAATGATTTGGGTTTCCGTAGTGTAGCAGCAAAGCTGGTGCTAAAAGACCTCAAGTTTATACAAAAAAGAGACCGTGTTGACGTTGCAAAAGAGATGATTTGCGAGGCTGAATCCGATCCCACATTCGTCAAAAGCATCATTACTGGAGACGGGACGTGGGTTTATGAGTACGACACGCAATCCATACATCAGGTAAGTGGATGATGTTCACCAAATGAGCCAAGACCAAAAAAACCGCGTCGTCAGTGCTTACGGCTCTTATGGATTATAGTACAACGGTGTAGTGCATCATGAATTTTTGCCAGAAGGCCAGACAGTAAACAAAGAGTATTATTTGGGCGTTATGAGACGTTTACGTGAAGCAATTCGCCGAAAGAGACCAGAATTGTGGGCAGAAAATTCGTGGATTTTGCACCATCCACGAGTGCAACGCGTTTCAGCAGCCGAGAAGAAGTAATGGAAAAATCGCAGGAAGCACTGATGGACATACCGAAAACCGAATATAAAAAATGTTTCGAGGACTGGATTAAGCGCTGGCATAAGTGTGTTGCAGTCGATAGGGATTACTTTAAATGGGACAGTATAGATTTAGATGAATGAACTTGTATTTTTAATTTTCTGAATAATTTCCGGTAGTATAGGTTTTAGTATAAGGTAGTATAGCTGGTTTGCTTCATATTTAAATACTCGTTAGCAAATGGTGAAAATCAAAAATATTTATACATAGCTCTCTAAAAGGTATTATGACCGGTGTTTCACAGAATCAGTTCTAGGTCCTAGTTTGTTCTTGATTTACGTGAACTCTTTGTTTATTCAACCATTTGAAGGTAAAGTGTAACTGCATTTACTGATGATACTGAACTTTCATACTCAAGGAAAAGTTTTTTAAGTGTATTCATAGAGGTAATTCATGATCTTTATTTACTGAGAAAATGGTTTCCAGTTCATAAGCTCATTGACAATAACAAAATAAAATTCATAGTATTTAATACTACTAATATTACAAATTGTGAAGATTTTCCATTCTTCGATCACTCGCTTTCGGTTATCCGGTAATGACGATAATTATTCTTCATTTGACTATGTTGTAGTAATTGCTTTCAGATGAAATGTGTTGAAATTTTAAATATCTGAGTTAATTTTGGATATTAAGTTAAGTTGGTATAAACATTCAAATTATCTAAGACAATATCTTAACAAAAGTAAAACCATTGTTTCACCTTAGTCTTTTTGCAATCACTCAAATTTAAAACTTTTGTACAACTGTTCATTAAAATCAAAATCGGTATATGGTATCACTTGTTGGTGCGGTGCTTACTTTACTAAAACCGGTCCTTTATTATTAAATCAAGAACATGCAATTAGAATTTTATGCATAGTGAACTGTAGAAATCCAAGTTTTAATCTATTTAGCAACTTTAAAGCTCTTCCGTTAAGACATCTCTATTGTTATAAAGTTCTTAACATCTTTTTCCAAAATTCTGGTTTTTTCACAGTTTGAAACACTGATAATTACAATTTGCGATTTAATTCCAGAAATTTTGTTGTATGTATTGGGTATGTAATTTAATTCGCGCGGTCTTTTTTCTTCAAAATTTGAACGTTTATTTAAGAAAAACATACAATAGTATTATTCAAAGTATTGCCCATCTGAAGCTATGACTTTTTCCTATCTTTCTGGCAATTTTTAGATCCCTTCCGAAAAGAACTGCGCCGGCTTGGCAGCCAAGAATGAATCAAGCCAATTTTTGATATACTGCTCTGATGTGAACCGTATTTCAGTGAGGGCGTTCTGCATCGACGTCAGAAGGTGCAAGGTCTGGGCTATAAAGCGGGTGAGGTAAGACTTCCCATCCACTGTTTTCCAAATAGTTCTTAACCGGAATAGCAACGTGGGGCCGAGCGTTGTCATGATGGAAAATTATTGCCTCGTGTCTGGTCGCATATTCCGGGCGTTTTTCGGCTACTGCTCTCTTCAAACGGATTAATTGTGTTCGGTAGCATTGTCCGTTGATGGTTTCACCCGGTTTTATCAGCTCATAATACAGCACACCCATCTGATCCCACCAAATACAGAGCATTACCTTCGCGCTATGGATATTCGGCTTTGCCGTTGATTTGATTGGTTGGCCGGGTTTCACATATGATTTTTTGCGCTTAAGGTTGTCGTAATGGATCAATTTTTCATCACCAGTAACAATCCGATGCAAAAATGACTTCCTTTTGTGGCGTTCCAGCAGCATTTCGGCGTCTCTCGGCTTGAGCTCATGTGGAACCCAATTTCCTTGCTTTTGAATATATCCAACAATTGACAACAATCTTCATAGAGTAATGCTTCCAGTTCTTCATCTTCAAACTTTTTTGGCTGCCCAGGACGTTCATCGTCTTCGAAGCCAAAATCACCACTTTTAAATCGTGCAAACCACTTTTGGTACGTTCGCTCAGCTAGCGCATGTTCACCATAAACTTCTATCAAAATACGATGACTTTCAGCAGCAGTTTTCTTCATATTAAAGTAATGAAGAAGAACTCCCCGCAAAAACACTTTTTCAGGCACAAAGTTCGACATATTTGAGTGAAAAAAAAATTGTTGTTAACGCTTCAAATGAATGACATATACTGAAATGATGTACAATGACAGTAGCTTTCCAACGCATGTTCCAATGGAATAATAACAATAAAATAATACAAATTACGCCATTTTTTAGTAAACCGCACGAATTAAGTTATAGACCCAATAGTTCCACCAGTTTATAAAGTTCATCTTGGACGATTATTTTGCTTCAGCACCCCGTCTGTTGAATTTACTTCCAGATTCTCTAAGGTGTGAAAATTGGTATTTGTTAATGGCATCAAAAAATGGTTCTTGTCTTTTGACTATTCAAATGTTAGTAATTTGTTCATTAATGAATTTTGTTCTTTTAATGTTTAAATGTTTTAATAGTAGTTTTATCTCCTTATTTTTTTCTGGCATATTGAATTCTCCTCTCAACAACAAAAACAATTATGTTCCATGAATTTTTTTTCTGTAAATATAAACAGTACATTCATCACTGCCACTTAGGATACAGATTGTACTTAACTATTGCATGTTTTCAGTTCCTGTTATATTGAATTTGCAAATTTAATTATCATATACTTAGTACCTGAAGTAAAGTGTTAAAAAAATTAAAAGTAATCAGTTAACTTTAGATCGTTAAATTTAGCTCAAAAACAAACATGATTATTTCTTTGAAGGCCTAACAAAATATGGTCAAGATAGTAGTAGTAGCTAACTGTTTCTCAGTAAGAATCTACAACGTTGTCAAGTAAAAACCTACAGTAAATTAGTAGAATCAGACGAAAAGTTTAAATAGATGCAAGTTGTTCCTCGGCAAGAAGGTCTGCAGGATGATTACTGGCGTCGTGAAGGGGCACTACGCTTTTCATATAAATTATCTTCTGTTACCTTGTGTAGATATTACCGTAATGTAATGTTGCTCTTTTATCGATTGTTGATTAATTCATTGTTTGAAAAAAAAAAAAAAAATGGATTGCTTAAAATATTACAATCCGTCATTCGCATGCAAAGTGGAAAAAAATGTTTAGCTTACATGAAACAATTTCTACGAAATAACATACATTGTCTGTATACAGATAACTTTCCTATTTATATATTGGGTTCTCAACGAAGCACTTTCCGTTTTTTGAGTGGAATAATTTGTTGTTTTTTTTTTACACATATACAAAGAATAAAATTTAATCACATATATATATATTAACACAAGACTGGACCAAGTGCAAAATCAGGTCATCAAGACTTTCCATTCAAAGAGTTTTGAAAACGTTAAGTCAAATGAAAATCTGATGGTGAAAGGTCGCGGGTTTATGGTGAATGTGATATCACTTCCCACCCAAACTTCAATAATTTTTCACAAGCTAGCAAGAATGTGTGTGGTCCGGCGTTGTCATGGTGGAACACGATTCCTTTCCCAACTGTTTTCTCGAGTTTCATTAGTTGTTGACAGTAAACATCTGAATTTATCATTTGGTCCTTTGGAAGCAGCTCAAAATACACGACACCTTTAGAATCAAAATTGACAACATAACTTTCTTTTGATGCAGTTCAGCTTTCAGTTTACTACGCTTAGACCATGATTTTTCTCGATTGATGTTTTGTTTTTTCAAAACCAGTCATGAATCATTTCAAAAAAAATCATGGATATCACAAATATTGATTCCTTGTGTTAAGTGAATCTCATTCAATTCATGCTGAACCCAAATATTGAGCTTTTTATCGAGTCCAATACATTTACAGCGATTTTCAATTGTTGTGTGTGAAACACTTATAATGCCTCAGCATATGTTAAGTTTTTTAGAAAATGGGACAGAGAGAGAAAGAAAGATTTTTAGGCTCCGTGGTTATTTCGCTCCATGGGTGGTGGCAACCAACATTGGATTGATGGTATTGAATCGTTCGATTGGGAAATCAATACACTACCATTTATACCACGGTCACCCACAATCTCCCGCAGAATCATATGACGATCAAATTCATATATGACTTTGATTTGGTCATCATCACTGTCAGTTGGTCATCTTTTCGTGAAAAATTTCTAAAACTTATTTTCTTTAACGAATTCTGACATGTGCGCTCTCGTAAGAAGTCAACATCTTAAACTTCACATATCTTTTTCTATACGGAAATAAAAAAAGATATTGTAAAATGTCTGTGTGAATACAAATGATAAAACATTCCTTTATCTTTATTTCAATATTTATGTATTTTTATATACTTCATTTTTTTTATTTTATGAACTTTTTGAATCTATTCTCGACATCTTGTTTTGCACTTAGCCAATAGACGCGTTCGCTCACCTTCTCCAACCTCCAAAGATGTCGTCATGTATTTCATGCACCATTTGGATGACCCTGGACCGTAGTACAATTAGCTACATACGAGATGTTGTTCCATCTGCATCTTCCTCCTTAGCAAACCATCTGGCACGCAAAACGAGTCCCGCTGTCCCTAATAAGCCTTTAGAATTTGGTTTCGGTCCAATATCTCCTGCCAGCTTGACCTTTCCACGTGTTCCTTCCAGGCCAATATTGGTTCAATGGCATTTTCTGCCTATTGGGTAAATCATTTGGATTGCGGCCTGTCATTTCGCTTCCCTTACTACTGACTACTTCTTGCTAGGAGACTTTGATTGCATTGTTTTGTCTGCGAGGCGAGGAGTCGCCGACACCAGTTACCGATTTTTGCCCCGTTAATTAAGCATTTTCCGACTGATGGTCTCGGCCGTTTCTGTCGGTTTTTCAATGCCTTTTAATATGTCCTACTTTATCGCAGTTCCGGCAGCGCATCCTTCGTCTCTCCCGCGGAGTATTTCTTTGATCGGCACTTAGTCTTAAGCAAGAGCATTCTTCAGATGCTACTTTCCTGAAGAAATGTATTTCTTTGAAAGCCTGATTGGCTGCTTCCATTGCAAGAGTGAAGGCAAGTGTTTCAGGAAGGGTTCTTTTCTCAGTCATTCTTACTGCTGAGTGTGCCTTTGAATTTGCGATTCCCCTTATGCTGATGAATGCGTCCTTTGTCATTTCGTCAATTGTTTTTTAGCCTGTGGGTGAGATATGACAAATGCACCAGTCTACTTACGTCTGCTTGGAGTTGTTGCAGTGTTTCTACTAGTTGCTGCATTTGCAATTGAGACTTGTAAAGCTCCCGCAGGTGGCTATCCCAAAACTGTTTCTCGATAGCCTGCATTAAAACCATATGCTTTTAGATGTCTATTGTTTGCAACAATTCTATTGCTGGACCATGTTAGGCCATTGCTAGAGCAAAGCACTTTTTCTCATTGTCCCAGTGGTTCGCACGAGCAGCCATTTCGAACTCTTCTTCTCGGATCGCTTAAAGAACATTCTCGGAGTTTCGGTTTTCGCGCTGTGATGAATTCTTTTGCGAGTTGCTTAACTCTGATGTCCATTTGTTCGAATTTTACATAAATTTCTTCGAGCTTTTGCTGTAGAAAATTCTTTTGTTTTTCAAGATTATTCTTTTGTTCATCCATTTTTTGTTGAAGATCGTCCATTTTCGACTGCAGCATTGCTGCTGGTACTCATTTGTTCTTCCTCGTCAACGTCAAAGGAGTATGTATCTGAATTATGTCCTTCGTTGCTTAAAACGTCCTGAAGTCGGGGCGGCAAATCGCTTCTTTTTCTTTCTTTTGCCCAACTCGGATTTGAGTTGGACTACGGTCAGCTGCGTAGTTTTCGACCCATTATAGATTTTTAAAACAATCACATAATACTTTCTACCTATTTCACACACAATTCGGCCTATCCAAATTCTGACACCAATGTAAAATGTTTGTGTTGGGTACAAAAGTTCGAACTTATTCATTTCAATGCTATCGATTTATTCAATATAATATAATATTACAATTCAAACTTTAATCGCTTATATCAATCCATTTACTTTTTTTATCGTTTACTTATACCACTTTATCACTATTCGTAATTCTCATTTCAAATTCCACTTTAAAACTGACTTTCATTTATTTTTTTATTTTGGTAGAAAATGGGATTCTATTCTCCATTCTCTTATGGAGAATACTATTTAAATATGGAAATCTTCTGCATTTCAATAAATATGATGGTGTCTACATTCAAATGTTTATCACAACATGTTGTGTCAAAAATGTTCGTGCTTGTAGTCCGTGTTAAAATTGACACTGTAACAGGTGTAAACAAAATTAAGCTCGATCTGCTTCTAAAGAGAGTTTAATGTGATAGCTACGGAATGTAAAAAAAAAGGAAATTATAACATTGACAAAAGCGAGATCAATAAACATAACGTTATTTACATTTAAAAACCGAAATTATATTCCAGCTCAATACTAAGCGATATTACTTGATTATTATATAGGGTTTTCCAATAGGGACTTGACAACTTTGAATTTAATTTGCGAACGCACTCTTTCACTAATCATCAAACTGTCACTGTCAATTTATTCAGTAAACTCAACATTTTCACCATGCTAAAGTACCCTAACGAGCAATGCAAAAGTTCTCCGATTGGGTTCTGGAGAAGATGCGCCAAGATGATGACGAAGCTCATTTTTGGCTCAACGGGTTCGTCAATAAATAAAATATGCGTTATTGGTCGTGTGAAAACCCACATGTGCTTCATGAATCACCACTTCATCCACAAAAAATAACTGTTTGGTGCGGTTTACATGCCGGCGGCGTTATTGAGCCATATTTTTTCGTCGACGATAACGATCGTCATTTTACTGTGAATGGTCAGCGTTATCAGGCCATGATCATCGATTATTTTTGGCCCGAATTGGAAGATATGGACTTGGACGACATGTGGTTTCAACAGCAAGCCATCTGGCACGCAAAACGAGTCCCGTTGTCCCTAATAAGCCTTTAGAATTTGGTTTCGGTCGAATACCTCCTGCCAGCTTGACCTTTCCACGAGTCGTTGAAAATTGGGTCCAACGAATCGACCGCTGCAAACGTGCCCGCGGTGGCCATATGAACAAAGTCGAGTTCCATTTATAAATGTTTTGATTGTACTTCAAGCCAATAATAAATTTTTTGAAATATCTCAAATGGTTTGCCTTTTATTTAAAAAAAAGTTGTCAAGTCGTTATTAGAAAACCTTATATTATGAATCCTACTACATTCGCGAAGTAAAATGTGTTTAAGCTAACCGACGGATTTGGAAACTTGAAAGTGTCTTTATTGCTTTAAGAACGGTTATCGCCATATATTTCATCCATTCCATCATTCATACGCAATGAGAAAGTAGTGTTAAGCATATATGAAATAGGAAAAGCAGCTTTTACGACGTAGCATATTGCTGTTTGTTTTACTTTTGGTTTTTATAATTACTTAAGCTAAAATTAAGGCTTTCATTGGTATATCGATTTTCCAACTATTTTGTGTAAACTTTATTGTTGGTATGATATTTGATCGCGAGCGCTCAGCCAATGTGTGTGTGCGTAAATACGCGAAATTTTGTTTCAAGTTAGTGAATGGGGCTTCTAGTTTCCGTGTTCGTTCTTGTTCGCGCACATTGTGTAAATAAATGTTATTATACCATATATTTCTTTTTTTTTATTATTTTGTATATTTATCATAATACTATTTATTATAATTACGTTTTAAGTTGTTTTCTTATTCTACTATGTTGTGTTTACTTAGTTGTTAGTTCGTTTAGTAGTAGCAGTACTATTTATATTATTTCATTATGAATGTTAAAAATGTTAAAAACAAAATGATAAAACAATACTCTAAGTTCATTTTGGTTTGGCCTAAGGCCGTCTACCAGATTGGCTTTAAATAATATACAATGTTGTCTATGATGTAAATTAGTGTTAATTCTATTCATGGGTTAGAAGTCTCCTTCCGAAATGCACTTCACTTGTAGCAAAGTGTATATATGGTGTACTTTTACGAAAAATCCCAGCCTTGCTCTCCATTAAGTAATATACATCAATTTCAACATCCTCGTATAGAACATATGATCCAAAGAACTTTCTTTAAATGTATCTTCTCTTACTTTTATATTGCAAATATTTCACAATATAGGTAGTTCTCGTCGATGCGGTATTAAGTTCAACTGAACGATCAGTCCTTTTATTTTAAAATTTGTACTTATTTTACCCAATGTGCGACAGTTTTGAAAATATGTTCTCTCAGCTAGTTGATATTTCATTTTCCTGTAATACAATGCAATGACTGTTTGATGAGTAACCGGATTGAAAGATAGGTGGCGTTACTGAGCTAAAATTAGAGTACCATCATTTAGTTTAACCTCCTTTAGCCTGCTGTCAAAATTTAGTGACAATCCGATGATTAGTTTTGTTTTGAAACCCATTTCATTTTGAGTGGCAAAACCTGCGACAAAATCCATTTTTTCGGGACGCGCGAGGTTTGATCCACATTGGCTATTTGAAGAAGGGAAAAACAATCTCAGATCATACTACGTCGATTTATTGGGCCAATTCAACACCGATTTGAAGAAAAAACGACAACATTTGGCGAAGAAAAAAATGCTCTTTGAGTGAAAATTCGTCAGAAATAGAAATTGAACTTGATGAGCAAGCGCAAGCAGAAATAATCCTAATGATCGAATCGTGTAACTTTGGTCATATTGCGAAAGTTCCTGTATAATGCGCTGGTGACATTAAATTATCCTGTAAAATAAAAAATAAAAGCATTACCAATACGATTGTAAAAAATGTTGAACATGTTCCTGATTTGTGTGCTAATTTACTGTCAGACAAATAAAAAATGGAAATGTTATTTACAAAAATGAAAGTTGCAGTGGACAGTAAAAGAAATTTCTTAGCAACCGCCAGTGTTGTGAATAATTTATACCGCTTAAATTAAGAATTAATCAAATCTTTAAACGACCCGTGAGAAGGCCATGAGTGTTGCAAAAAAATTTAGTTTATGGCATCGTCCTCTGTGTCACATTTATGATACAAATTTTGACAAAGTTAAAAAGAGTTGCATTATTGTTAGTTTCACATCAAACCAAAATAGCAAACGTGTTATATGTCTAAAACGCAAATAAACTTGAAAATAGTTCAAAGTGGAAACCGTGCTCAAGAGCTTTTAGAACTCAATTATACAGATGTCATGGGGCCATTGCCTACGAAATATTTTTCAAGTGCGAAATTCTTATTAACGTTCGTTGATGATTTTTCACGTAAAGTGCTCGCCGTCCCGATAAAGTATAAATCTGAGGTTTTCGCTGTCAAATTCGAAAGGTTAATTGAAAATCAGTGCTCGAAATGAATTAAAATTGTGCGTTCGGATAACAGTATATACTATAAATATAAAATCTATTAAATATTTCGAATAGAAGGAATCATGCATCAAAAAACGACACCGTATACCATACACCAGAGCAAAATGGTGTCGCCAAGAGAATGAATCGGACCATCATGGAACGGGTTCGATGTATGTTAATAGACTCGGGTTTGGACAAACGTTTATGGGCAGAGGCAGCAGTCACCGCTGCTTATCTAATTAATCGAGTGCCATGCAGGCATGCTTTCGTACTAACCGAAAGTAAAGTTTGAAACATCCACGTATTTTCGGATGTAAAGCTATGGTTTTCGTGCCAAAGGAAAAACGTACAAGGTTTGATGAGAAATCGATCGAATATTCGTTCGTTGGATACAGCCGTTTATCAAAAGGATACCGACTGTACAACCCGATCACAAAACAGATCTTCATAAGCCGAAACATTTTTTTTTTTTTTTCATGGAAACCGTACAAAAGGTAATTGAAAATGGTTTAACAAATTCTAATCCTTCTTTATCATTGGCAGTTGACCATGACAGTAGTGCAGATGATATCAACTTTTCCGATTCAGAGGAGAATAGTACATACGAAGTCAATTCATGATTATTCTTATGCCTAAAATGAAGAAGATACCGGTAATACAACTGTACCGGCGAATGAGATAACAGAAACCCACAGTGACCCAAGTGCTGACGACGTCAAATACGAACGAAGATCAGCCACAACCAACGTACACATTACAATTTTTGTGCCACTGAGATAACGAATGATCCGTTAACCGTCGAAGCAGCCTTATCTCGTCCAGATGCTCACCTTTGGAAATTAATTCTAAGTGCGTGTTCAAAATCAAAAAAAAAATAAAAAATCTGAAGGTGAAATTGCTCATTACAAAGCAAGACTATTTGTGAAAGGGTACAATCAATAAAAGCACATCGACTTTGAAGAAACCTTCGCAATTGTAGTTAGGTACACTTCTATTCGATACCTACTAGCCCTGGCTGTAAAATATGATCTAGAGATCTACCAAATGGAAGCAATCACCGTGTTCTAGAATGGTGATTTAAAAGAAGTAATTTACATGAACCAGGTGATCGCGTATGATGACAACTTGAGAAGGGTTTGCAGATTGAACAAGTCCTTGTACGGTCTAAAGCAATCGAGTAGTGTTTGAACGAGAAATTAATTAAAGTCCTCTATGGTGTCGGTCTGACACGCAGCGATACTGACCAATGCATATATTTTCGAATTTCTGTCGGCATGTACGTTCGATTCGAGTCTCGTGCAGCATTTGAAGAGCAAACTCTAAGAATTTCAAAATAAATGACATGAGCCTTGCAACGTCCATTCTGGGAATTCAAATAACACGAAACAAAAAAACAGGTCAGTCAGATCAGTGTCAGTACATTTTTGATGTCTTACAGCGCTATGGTATGGAAGAATGCAAACCCATCTTTACCCCTGTTGACATAAACTAAAAACTGTCATCGAAGATGTGCCCATCTAATGAAATTAAGATTCGTGAAATGTCCAAAGTGCTTTACATTCAAGCGATAGGATCATTATTATTCGTTGCACAAATCGCACGCCCCAAAAATTGGCAGATTTGGTGTCAGTCCAGAGAAGGCACATTGAAGGAAATCATCAACAGAGGTTTAACTTTTCGAAAAGTATAATCTGAAATTACTGGTTACTGCGTTGCAGATTGGTTAAAACGTTTAGAGAAGGAATTGATGCAAACAGCTCTGGAATCAATAATTTTAAATTGCGATAACAAAAGTGCCATAGATATTGAAAACAATAACACGTAGTCTCAGCGTACAAAACATATAAACATCAAGGAATATTTCGTACGAGAAAAACTAGGAAATCTCATAAAGGTAAACTACATACCGACCAAACGAAATGATTGCAGATCAGTTAACAAAAGGGGTAATTGCCATCAAACTTGAAAAATTAACGGTTAAATTTTGACTCAACTAAACATGAAATTCACAAATTAGAGTTAAACAACTTGTATTCTTTCTTTATGTAACATACATATAAACTACAATATATATGCAATCACTTGGATTTTTCATTTTAAGCAAACCAAATTTAAATTAAATGTTCAGGGAAGGTATTGAATTATAATGAAAACGAACCACTAATTTAGCACTTAGTAACTATTGTCAACTGTCAATGCTTATTAGCACTTAAATTAATGAACTGTATCTTTTTTTTATTTTTTTTCCTTGATTCAACCACTGAATTGTTAACACGCGTTTTGTTTATTTCCGCTTGGCTGTTTCGTTTTACAATTACATCAGTCGTACTATACAGAGGAGTTAAAAAAGTTGAAGCAACGCTGGGAAAAATGTATCGAGTTGGAAAATAAATTGATAAAACCTAAAAAAGTTGCTTTGTCATTTAAAACCCGGGTGTTCATCAAATAATCCTCGTATAGTATATACGAGAAAGACTGGAAAGAATGGGTTATATTAAAATACATTTGGTATATTACATATAATGCCATTTTTTTGTAGTAAAATGCGTTGCCTTTTTAGGGAATTTAGTAGATTACTAGCTTACTAGATTTCCTTCTGTCTTAATACTATGCATAAGAACATCTTTCGGTAGTCTTTCTCCTCCATAGCAAACAATTTTACAACAACCAAAGTTCAACTTAAGTGTGTTCAAAAACAAAGGTAGCGTACGCCCCTATTGTCGTACTCGGCAATCTAAATACTCGTATGAGAAAATGTCGAATAGAGTTTTCCACTGTTGTGTAAGTATCGTAGCCCCAAACTTGCGCTCAATGTGAAAGAATGGAATATATTTTTTCTTGCGCTACGGTTAACGTGTTATTTTTAATGCATTTACCTTTATTAGATTGCTCCTTTAGCTCATCCAATTTATTTTAGAGGTGCTTATTTGTGTTGCCGTATAGGTGATGTTGGTTTGTGTACTTGTATATCGAATTTTTTTAATTTTAGCGTTGTGTTCTATATGTTTGTATATTCCGTTGACTTCGACGACATTAATTTGTGTCTATAGCTATGTTTGTACAATGTAAAAGTTAACTTTTGTATTTATCAATATGAAACTGCTAAATCAAATGGTTCAAAGTGTTTGATAATCCCGTCTTTTGTTGAGGTGGCAGAAAGTCCCCAGAAAGTTGTTACTATTGCTAGTGCCTTAATTTTTTGTTTTGTTTCGTTGCTACGACACCTGTCAAACATGTTAAGTATATATCAAGTCATTGAGCAAACAACATCATATTTTTTCATCGTGTTAAAAATGTCGAATATTGTACCAGAAAATGATGGCCTATGGAAAGTATTAATTTTTTGTTTGCATTTGAAGAAAAGTGCTGCAGAGTCCCATCGAATGCTTGTCGAGGCATATAGTGATCATTCTCTATTAGAAGCAACATGCAAAAGATGGTTTCAACGGTTCAGAGATAAAGATTTTGATGTGAGAAATGAAGAACGTGGAAGACCACCAAAAAAGTTTGAAGACGCCGAATCGCAAACAATATTGGATGAAGATGACACTTTGAGTCAGAAACAAATGGCAGAATTGTTAAATGTTGCACAACAAACAATTTTTGACCATTTATAAGCTATGGGAAAGATCCAAAAGTCTGGAAAATGGGTGCCGCATGAATTGAGTGAAAGACAGATGGAAAACCGAAAAACCACTTGTGAAATTTTGCTTCAAAGACACGATAAAAAATCGGTTTTGCATCGAATTGTTACTGGCGATGAAAAATGGATTTATTTTCAAAATTAATATTGATCGAAAAACGACCAAAATGGGCCAGAAGACACGGCAAGGTAATTTTGCTTATTGATAATGCACCTGCACACAGCAAAACTGGTTCAGGATACAACCAAAGCACTTGGCTGGGAGCTGCTACCCCACCCGCCGTTTTCACCAGCCTTGGCTCCTTCCGACAACCATTTAATTTCATCGATGGGACATGCATTAGCTGAGCAGCACTTCGAATAATACGAGAAAGTCGAAAATTGAGTGACATTTTAGTTTGCTTCAAAAGACGAACAGTTTTATCAGCGTGGAATCCATAAATTACCTGAAAGATGGGAAAAATGTGTATCTAGCAATTGCCATTACTTTGAAAAAATGTTTTTTACTTTCTCATTAAAAATTAACCTTCAAGCGACACGCGTATAAATTTGACAATTGAACAATTGTCGGACAATTGGTTCGTGAGATATAGCATTGTGAGTTAAGCAATTTTCGTTATTGTGAAAAAAAATGGAAAAAAGAGTTTCATGTGTTAATAAAGCTTTACTTCATTATAATAAATAAAAATAATGTTGAAATCAACGCTTGGCTTGATAAACATTATTCGGACTCTGACCAACCGTTGAGAAGTGGTTTGCTAAATATAAACGGGGCGAAATGAGCACCGAAGACGATGCTCACAGTGGGCGCCCGAAAAAGGCTGGTACAGGCGAAAACGTCAAAAAGTTCACAAAATAATATAATTGTTAAGTGAAGTGTATCGAGATAGCTGAGACTCTGCAGATATCAAAAGAGCGTGTTGGACAAGGAAAAAAAATCGGCCCCATTTAAAAAAGAAAAAAGTGCTGTTTCATCAAGATAATGCACCGAGTCACAAATCAATGAAAAGGATGGAAAATTTGCATGAACTAGGCTAGGAATTGTTTCCCCATCCAGGGGATGGGCCCTCCCAGATGACTTTTCCTGTTTGCAGAACTCAAAAGAATGCTCAGTGAAAAAAAAAAATCCAGAACTATTGAAGTATAGTAGTAATCGCTGAAACTGATACTAAACCGCTATAATCAATACAGAATTGAAGGACTCTGTCATATTTTCCCTAAAAAAATTCTACTATAATTGGTTCACTTTATTTCTGAGCCACTCTATATTGGTCTGATCACAAAGCATTTCAGCCTCAGATCATAATTGCTGTTTACTTTGTGACGTTAAATAATTGACTTAATTGCTTATCCTGGAACTTACTTGTAGTTAAGACGCATCGAACGAATATAATCCAATTGTGATAAGCTACTAGTGGAGTGATGAATGCGACATACTGTTGCCTCACCTAACTTTTACTTGAATAGTTCCTCGTCTGGGAATGTCTACTGTAATAGATTTTGAGTATTTTTTTTATTGCGTATAGTGTTCTAAACCTATTGTGGAGGAAATAGCGCTGGTATTATAAGTTTGCAATTTCATAAGTTTTTCATTTAAATTCATGGAAATGAATACATTGTTATCCTCTCCTTTTATGTCAGTTGAAATATCCCCTACAGTTTTAACTGACATTAAATTAGTCGATAATTTGCTTTCACCCGACTTATCTAATATTTCCCCTTCTAAGTTGCTATAGAATAATTCTTTTAACCCACTTGATTTTTAACATAATGAACCCGTTTTTTTTTTTTTTTTTTTATTGTATTCGTATTTGCTACTTTATTTGCTTTGTGAAAATTCGCGGCTCGACTAATATTGCGATTGCTAGAGACATTTTCCTGGTCTATCCCTTTGAAAACCACTCATACTTATGAGACCTTTTTAATGGCATAATTCACAGATTGAAAAATTAAAATTCAAAAATTATCAGAATTTCACTTATTCTGCTTATTACTACATGAGTCCGTCGTTACTTATATATCAGTTTCTAAGTGCTTTTTAACCGTTGGAGGGAGCGACAGCCAAGCTGCGTTTAGAGCTTTGCTAAACCTTCTTACTGAACGCAGTCGGAAGGCTAAAGTGACCCTTGTTTGGGTCTCAGGTCACAATGGGACCACGGGAAATGAAGTCGCCGATGTACTTGCCAGTCATGGTTCAGAGGAGAGTTTTTCAGGACCCAAACTTACGTCGCATCTGCCTGCGTCTTCTGTTAATGCTTCTATTGACCGTTGGGTCTCATATGAGCATAACCGCAGATAATACAGCTCCTCGGGATGTAAGCAAATCAAACGATTGCTTCACGACGGCCCTAGGAGCTCAGCGGCCTTTCTGCTGTCCCTTAGCAGGAAAAACTGCAGGTTGCTTACTGGCTACGTGACAGGGCATTACACTTTTGCAAAACACTTAAACGTGCTAGGCATAGTCATTTCAACGTAGTTTGTCATTGATAAGTTTTTCGGTTTCGACGGTGCAAGTGCCATTCATTGACAATGGCTAGGTATTTAAATTTCCCTTTAACGACAGCAGACAGCACTGTATTTTGGAAATATTAAATTCCACTCTGTTGATGGTTCCCCATTTAGTTATAATGTTTATTTCAGAATTTTATGAACTTAACATATACTGCCATTTTCGTTCCACAGCCGAAAAGCAGGACCTAAGTCCGGAAACAAATATGAAAAGCAGAGAGTACTGCGGTCAGCAAAGGAATATATTTGATAAGAAGTAACAGATCAGTGATAAATATTCCTGTAGCAAATAAAACGAACTTATTTGGCTAATTATAACTTTGATACTGAAGTCTA
Organism: Volucella inanis; assembly: GCA_907269105.1. Taxonomy (NCBI): domain Eukaryota; kingdom Metazoa; phylum Arthropoda; class Insecta; order Diptera; family Syrphidae; genus Volucella; species Volucella inanis. The sequence continues at coordinate 76,345,564 of OU026153.1, forward strand.
TTAAGGGCTTACAATATGACAATTAGTCCTATACTGTATAGCTACAATTGGTCTTATGCTATAGTCGTATACTATGATTTTTGTATACAATGTCTTCTATTCTTCTATTTTTCCCCTTTATTTTTTTTTATTTAAAGTAAAAGAAATAAATTCATAATTTTAATAAATTAAAAAATAAAAATGTATGTAAATATAATAAAAAAAATTTCAGTATCTTTTATTAATTTTTTTTTTTTTTTTCTTGTTTTAAAATAAAATGAAATTTTTTATAACTTGTTCTTGTATATTTTCATTTAGAAGTAGTCTTAGCATATTATCACTTATTGGGAGTTATGTTCGTAGTCGATGATTAAATAAAAGTTGAGATAGAGAATATATCTAATGCTACAGACAATTCCTCATGGGAACAGTTTCTCTTAAGCATTGACTTTACAATTCCTACTGCTCTTTCTGCTAAGGTGTTTCCTTTTGTGTATCCGGGGCTACGAGTTCTTAATTGGACTTGCCATCTCTGTAAGAAACCCATTAATTCACGGGCCGGGAACGGGTTGTTATCAGTGATAATTATTTTTTGTATTCTTTTTAATGCCTTTTAACCTCTGCGGCTGTTTTATTTTTTAATTTTCGGACATCAATCCATTTTGAAAAATAATCAATTGTAACAAAATATTTGTTCTTTAACAATTCAGCTATATCGCATGCAATTTTTTCTATAAACATATCCATTCCTATCAAAAAAAAAAAAAAATCCTTTGCTTTTTTAGTTTTTGTTATGTTAAAATGACCTTTACGAAGAAGGCGCACAATTTTCAGTTTTTATTTTAAAATAATTATTATTCGATTTTTATAAAAAAAACAATTACTTCAACTGTATGTATACAATCTTTTATTTAATGGTTTGCTCTTACTTCTTCACTGCATTTTTTTTCTTAACTACCATCCCTCTTGACGGTATTTTATCCCACTGCTAAGCGCTTTATCATTAGAAGTTTCTGAAACGAACGAACAGAATTAATACCAGTTCTTTTTCTACCTGAGCACATCTCTTTACCCGTTCAGATAACGTTCTGCTATTGTAGAAAATGAAGCGATGCGCTTGTTTTGTATCAGACAGCACCTGACCTAGATATTTAACTTTTTCCCCCAGTACTGAAATTTAGAGGGAGGGATTAAATTTAATATTTCTTTCTCTAGCTCTATCCAAAACATTTCTCAAATTCTTATTGTGTTACTTTTTTGTTGCCCCATTATTAAAATGTCATCTATGGTATGTAGATCATCACACCCGGTAGATCTCCAAAATTTTGTATATTCATACGTTGAAAGATCTCTCTCTCATCAAATTTTACGTGCCAAAAAACCTTCTTGATATCGATTACGTTAAAGAATTTTGAATTTCTAATCCTTGCTGTAATGTCCGCTAGAATAATATTTTTTTTTTATGTATTTGCTTAGGCCCAAAGGATCTAGGCAAATTCTAATATCTGCTTTCTTAACTATGACTATATTTGAAACCCAATTTCTAGGGGTTGTTACCAGTGATGTGATCTGTAATTCTATCAACTCATTCAGCTTATGGTTTATTGTTTATTGGTACTCTTGTTGATGTTTCAATGTTACCTTTTGCACCCTCAGCTAATTTATTCTTGTGCAACATCATAAAAATTCCTTTAAATTAATTTTAAATTGTTTTCTTACTATCTAGTTCTTTTTTTTTTATTTTTTATTATTTTTTTTTATTATGTTAACCCGTTGTATTATCTTTAAATTAATTCATTTACTGCTAATATTCGTACATATTTTTCACTAACTACATGTAATAAAATGTTATGTATATCCAAACATGCAAACCATTTTACAAGATCCGAGTGGATTATTTTATTTCCTCCATATGTTTCCAACAACTAATGTTGTTGAATTCTTAAACTCATGCTCTCTTATTTTATCAAATACTTCTTTAGAAATTATATTAGGGTAAGTTCTGAGTCGAGCTTAAAATTAACATAACTATTCATCATCCTTATACGTTATATCCATCTGGAATTCAAAATATTAATTTTAAAAAATTGAAAATTGAAAAAAAAAAAACAAAACATTCTAAATCGTCACCTTCTTAATTAACAGAGTATACATTTTTCATTTTTTGCATCTTACACGCTATCGCAATATGATTCTTCCTATTGCAAACTTGACATTTTTTCCTAAATGTATTGTAGTATGAAAATATTTTCGCATAACTTGAACTACTGTAATTTTTTGTTCTGACTTTTGCTGCTATCTTGGATTCCTTTCTTCTCGTATGTTATACCGACCTCGCTGATTTCGGTTGCGTTTTTCTATTTGGACTTTTCTACCTTTGTCTCATTCTCTAACTTCCCACACTTTTGCACGATCCTCGTCCTTCTCTCTTACTGCATTTTTATCCGCTAGTCTTGCCATCATTACCGCTTTTTCATATTCGACATGATCTGATTTTAATAATTTTTCCCGCACTTTTCCGTCTGCTATTCTTATCATACTAGGTGGAGTGAAAAGTAACCTCCTTGGGAATGAAAATTTTTTTTTTAATGTTTTTTTATTTTATTCAATATAGTCTCCTTTTAGTTTGATACACTTATTCTAGCGATTTTCCAACTTCTTGATCCCATCCAAAAAGTAATTTTCCGGAAGGTCTGCAAAATACTCCTCCGTGGCATCGATGATTTCCTCGCGTGAGCTGAATTTTTTATTGATACGCCATCTTTCGAGGTTTGGGAAGAGATTATAGTCCGAGGGAGCCAAATTGGGCGAACACGGTGGATGCGACAGCAATTGTAGCCGTAAGTCATTGATTTTAGCCATGGTTGCGATGCTCTTGTGCGCCGGTGCATTGTTTTGCAAAAAGAAATTTTTTTTTCGCTTCATGTGAGGCCGTTGTGCAGCGATTTCGGCCTTCAATCGCTTCAATAATGCACAGTAATATTCGCTGTTGATGGTTTTTCCTTTTCCGAGGTAGTCCACGAAGAGTATGCCATGAAAATCCCAGAAAACCGACGACATAACCATTCCGACCCATCGAGCCTCCCTCGGCCAGCTTAAGTCCATTGCCGGGCACTCATTCAGTTTTCTGGTGTTCAACAATTACCAATCGACTCCAAAAGTCCGCCCGATTCAGCATCGGCGAATCCAAACAGTCAGAAGTGACACTGCACCAATGTCGACGTTGGGGCACGCGCAACGGACTTCCGGGTCAGCAAGACGGGAGAACCGTCTCAAGTAGAGGATAGGCGTTCATATGTAGGAGTTAGGTATAGGGATGTTAGGTCTTTTAGAAAGTGGCGCTTCTCGCACTCTGCTTAGGAAAGAATGAAGTTAGGTCTATCGCTTTAGCTAACGGAAAGAGCATAGATGTAGTGGGGGTGGTGTCTCTACCAATTGAAGTATAAAGTCGGTCCGTGTTCATAGAATGTCTCGTTATCCCAGCTATACCACACACCGTGATTCTTGGTGCAGATTTTTGGGCACTGTCGGGAATCGTCCCGGATTTAAGATCACGAGTGTGGAACTTTTCGAGCCAACAGTCGGTTGCCTCGATTACCGCAATTCGCGACATATCCGAAGTGGATCTCGTCCAAGCAGGGCAATTGGAAGATTTGGTCGTTTAAATGGACAAAAATCATTACAAGATCCACCGTTAACACGAACTTCACACAAGAAAAGCTCTAAATCTCCACATACGGTTTTTATAAAACTTCACAGTATTAATGTACTATCGCTCAGCTTTATTTTGGTACCAGTTTTACTGATGTACGTTCTTGGCCGAAGTTTCATACAATTTAGCATTGCCCGTTCAAACACACTAGTAATCAGATACTATAAAGATCAGCGAAATAAGTGACTGTTTGCTTCGTTCTCACCATTCTCCAGTGAACAACAATTACATACTATATACTACAACCATTGTAATATTGAAATGTTTAAAATTGACGGTGATCCCGCATCTGCAGCGTAAGAGGAGGGAAAGGAACGAGCCAAAAGAAAAAATAAAAAATCTGTAAAATAAGAAAAACGTCACGCGGTGGGAACAATATCCGTCTGTTTTATAGGAAAACTAAATAGGTGGAAGCTTTCTTTAAAACCGAAATAAATGCTCTTCCATACAGTAAAGGAAGTCTGCACACTAATGTGGGGAAAAGAACACAACCATGAATTGAATGAGCTGTGTCAAGTAAAATTTAAATCCATTCGCTTATTAAGTAAGCAAGCATTTAAGAAACCAAGCACCAACTAAATAAAAGCATTTAATTTTACTTCTTACAAAAGATCAGAAACCATTACATTAAAAATCTACAACCTTGGATACAGATTTCAAATTTGAATGTTACAAATCTACTCGTAGTTCTTCGAAGTTCCAGCAAAATCATAGTGACTATTATAAGTGATTGCCCTTGAAAAAAGGAGTTTTTTACTTGCGCTTCGGTTAAGATGATCGGAAATCTAAAATTTAAATAGATAATTATTACTAATCATATTTTTATAATTTTTGTACGAGAAAATTCAAAGTTATCGACAACTGTTCGATATAAACGTTAAAAAATATCACGTTTTTATATAGTTTTTTTTGTTTTACTTTTTCTTGTCTGTACGTGTTCAATTATCAAGATTATTTAAAATTAACTTCTTCTTTAAGCCACCTTAAGCCACGTTACTACCACAAGTGGCTAACACGGCTTTGAAGGCAATGACGAATGAATTTCTTTCATTTCAATAAGCCACTAAAATTGTCGATGCCGCCGAGCAACATCCCTTATATCGCGACTACCCATAATTCCTAGTGTTTTTTCGTATTGCTTCTCGCAAACGGCGCATAACTTTAAGGTAATACTCCCTATTGACCGTACTATATTGAGTTATAGACGCCTGGTGCACTACACTACAGTAATCGAAAAAAAAAGGGTTCAAAACTTTGACATTTGATCGAACTGGGCTCTACTGGTTTTGGTTGGTTTTGACGTCATATCCATGATTCGTTACCAGTTATGCCCTTTTTGAACAAGTCAGGAACATAATTGACGTCATTCAAGAGCTCCTGAAAGATGCTCATGCGACGATTCTTCTGATCAAAACTAAGAGGTTTCGGAACAAACTTCGCTGACACACGTCTCGCCGACCGATATGCCAATATCCTCAGCAACTTCTCTTATGATAATTCGACGATTTTCCAAAACAAATTTCTTCACTGCTTCATCTTTAGTTGATGTGCTGGGGCGTCTAGATCGTGCTTTGTCATTGGCATCTTCTGGGCCATCTTGGAAGAGCGTGTACAACTTGTAAATATTTTTTTTTTACTTAGAGCAGACTCCTGGTAAGCCACTATCAAGGGTTTTAGGATTGCATTTTTTACACAAAAATTCTTTGCTCGGTTTTTTCTCTCGTTTCCTTACAAGTCGATCCGGTTCCTCCGGTCCCTCTTTTCATTGATTGTGAACACCGAGCTCTGGCGGAGGTGGAGGGCAACTATGATCCCATCAGCTTTGGTCCACCAACCCCAACCTTGGAAACAGATTTCAAATTTGAATGTTACAAATGTACTCGTAGTTCTTCGAAATTCCAGCAAAATCATAGTGACCATTATAAGTGATTGCCCTTGAAAAAAGGGGTTTTCCACTTGCGCTTCGGTTAAGATGATCGGAAGTCTTAAATTTAAATAGCTAATTATTACTAATAGTATTTTTATAATTCTGGTACTAGAAAATTCAAAGTTATCGATTTGTTCTAAGACAACTGTTCGATATAAACGTTAAAAAATATCACGTTTTTATATAGTTTATTTTGTTTTACTTTTTCTTGTCTGTACGTGTTCAATTATTAAAACTGTATCTATCAACATTATTTAAAATTAACTTATCTTCTTTTTTTTTTTTTCGACATATATGTTCAATTATTTATCCACATTATTCAAAGTTAAGTATATACACTAGTGGGTCGGCAATGAGTTAAAAAAGACCTTAAGCCACGTTACCACCACAAGGGGCTAACACGGCTTTGAAGGCAATGACGAATGAAGTTCTTTCATTTCAATAAGCCACTAAAATTGTCGATGCTGCCGAGCAACATCCCTCATATCGCGACTACCTATAATTCCGGACGTTTTTTCGTATTGCTTCTCGCAAACGGCGCATAACTTTAAGGTAATACTCCTTATTCGCCGTACAACATTGAGTTAAAAACGCCTGATGCACTACGCTACGGTAATCGAAAAAAAAGTGTTTAAAACTTTGACATTTGATCCAACTGGGCTCTATTGGGTGCTTCCATTGTGACGATTGGGCTTTGGTTTTGACGTCATAACCATATTATAATGATTTACTACCAGTTATGACCCTTTTGAACAAGTCAGGAACATAATTGACATCATTCAAGAACTCCTGAGAGATGCTCATTCGACGGTTCTGCTGATCAAAACTAAGAGACTTCGAAACAAACTTCGCTGACACACGTCTCGCCGACCGATATGCCAACATCCTCAGCAACTTCTCTTATGATAATTCGACGATTTTCCAAAACAATTTTCTTCATAACTTCATCTTTAGTTGATGTGCTGGGGCGTCTAGATCGAGCTTCGTCATTGGCATCTTCTCAGCCATCTTGGAAGAGCTTGTAGCACTTTTTTTTGTTACTAAGAGAAGACTCCTGGTAAGCCACTGTCAACATTTCAAGTGTTTTAGAATACTTAATTGCATTTTCTAAACAAAAATTCTTTGCTCTGTTTTTTCTCTCGTTTCCTTACAAGTCCCTCCAGTTCCTCCGGTCCCTCTTTTCATTGATTGGGAACACCGAGCTCTGGCGGAGATAGAGGGCAACCATGGTCCCATCAGCTTTGGTCCACCAACGCCAGACCTCGGAAAACAACCCACATAGGTTCATGGACGAGGGGGTTCGGTCGGCGAAGCCCTAAGGAGAGGTGCGACGGGAGACGGGAGACTCGCAACGGGCAACATCAGGCACGGCGTCCGAAAGTCGTCGATGGGTGGGGACGGACCGTCCTTTTCAGACAGACACCCCAACACGATTATGACGGGTGGGGAAGACCGATCCCCGGAACCTACACCCCAGCGAAAAGCCAAATAAAGAAAAGCTTAAGAGGCACCACATCTTACACTTGATGTGGGTGCAGCTAGCTACAAAGCTGCTGAATTTTAATAGTGTTATTCGATGGGGCGAAAGCAAACATTGCTTTTCGCATTTTTATAGTAGAATCCATCGGTAAGGGAAATAGAAGAGTAGATAGATAGGATCGACAGCTTCTACAAACTCTCTCAGTGGAGTTCCTAGTTATCACTGGAAGGTGGATCGAACTCCGAGACTAAAGAGATTAGTGTGAGTGTGTGAAATGGTATGAATGAGAGTTCTAGTTGGACACGGATGCATATACTAGCAAAACTTGCTAGTGTTATAGCTAATAAATCCCGTTGTTGGGTCCGCTAGAGCTGAATGAATGTATACACAGAATGCGTATGTGTGTCTGGTGGGAGCTGTGGAACGAAAAAAGATTTGGAAGTCACTTTGGTGACGACCAACCATAAGAAAGGATCAAGCGAAAGTTGCGAGTAAATTAGAGTAAATTCGGTATTAGAGTAGAATTTCGCAAGGACGGGACAAAGGAGAAGAAAACAAGGTACGAAGGATTGAACAAAGAACGTAGACATAGGAGTAGCAGGACTAAAGGGAGGAAGGAACTGCGCCAGAACGGGGCGCAGCACCGCTAGGAAAAAAGCTTAGTGTAATGAGAGTAGTTTTGAACGCGCGTGCGTTCAAAATTCTCGAGAATAAACGGGACACGCGAACCGTTAACTTAACGTTTTTGTGCTTTTCGGGATTGTGAAAATAACGGGTCACTTTATCGACGAGTTTACCGCTAATTCACCATAAATAAATCGTCAAACGGAGCTTTTATAACGTGATTTTATATTTCGGGGAAGATCTTTTTTTGCGTCTGTCGAAAAAGGTTTCGTGATTCCGGCGAAAAATCACGTGTCGCCCACTTTATCGTTATCCAGGTTTAGCAGCCGTCAAAAAGCTTCCTGAGGGAACCCACAGCTGGGATAGCGAGATCCCAGCAGAAGTAAGAATGTTTGTTTGATTCAGGGCAGCGATGCCGGGAATCAAGCATAACAGCTCAAATGGGGAAAGCTTCAACGCTTTTGTACTTGGACGCTTAATGAAAATTCTCGCAGTTTATGTTTTCGCACTGTGTCGATCTATTGCCAGTCGTTCAACTTTTCTATCAATTTGTTCTAATTTATCATCAACATGCTTTTCTATTCCATCAAATTTGTCATCAACGTTCTTCTCTATTCCATCAAATTTGTCATCGATTTTTTTGAACTCTAGCCGGACAATGTCCTTTTGTTCTGTCAGATTATTCTTTTCATCTATTTCTGTTTAATGCCCTGCGGGCTGTTATTTTGTTCGTCTAGATTTTGCTTTTGTCGATTTATTTTTTTCAATGCTGTTTTTCATATTTTGTTCGATGAAAGAATGGCTTGTATATCTTGGGGTGTACTGATATTTATACTTCCCTGACAACTTTTGACAATATTTTGTACCATCAAGCGTTCCATACAAAATTCCATTTTGCTAGAAAATTCGATTCCATTTTATATTCTCTAGTGGTTCAATTTTCTGCAGTTCGAATATACAATAGATGACGCTGTTCGCATTCAAGGTGATATCATAATATATTATCAAACGAGAGCGATAACCGTCTGATTTTCTTTTGTAATTGACGAATTAATAAAATGTCTTAGGGTTGTTGGTCTGCGCTGTGTGGAGAAGGCGTTGTTATAGTCAGTTATTGAACTGGGTAAATTAGAGGTAGGTTCAAAGTTAGTTAGAATAGTCACAATAAGAATTAGTGCGAAGAAAAACTGTCTATAATTTTTTTCTTTTGTGTCATAAAGAGCGAAGTCTTTTGTTGTACCAGGGAGAGGAAGTAGATGACGCAAAGAAAAGGAGACATAAGGAGGAATGGAATTAAATCTTTCACTGCAAAAAATGGAAACAGCACTAGATAAAAATAGATTGGTAAAATCACAAAAGAGATTTGCTAGGATGGATTTTAATTTTGCGAAAATTAGCTTCATGAAAGTTGTAAGAAGAGATAGTAGGGGAAGAAGTAAACAGTGGTGGAATGTTATGGAAAAATGAGAGAAGAAGAGGGAGTGAAAGTTGTCGGCAGTTAAAAGCGTTAAGGGACGAAACGTTACTGGGAAGTTAATGGGATCGCTACTGAAAATAAGGGGTTGGCCGTGGTGTAGTGGTATATGCATAGACTCCTCAAGCAGAGGGTCGCGGGTTCAAATCCCATACGAGGCAATTCTCTGAAAAAGTATTTTCATGGAATTTGTATGTAGTTATATGTAAATCCCATCGGCGTCAACTCTGACATGAAGACATAACACTGATGTTGGAGTGGTTGCTGGCTGGGCTAAATGTAACGAACTAACAACTAGCACGTACTAAGACCCACTGGTTGAGGATGCACTGGCTCCAGTTTGACAAACACCTCTGGAAAAATATCGAAACCTAACACCTGAGTTTCAAAACTACTACACTACCCGCCCGCGCCCTGGTGAAAAGCGAGTAAAAGGGTATTCATATCTCCTTGGTTTGCGTGGAATCATAAAAAAAAGTCTGGTTGGAGTTAGGGACGCCACTTTCTTGGCTTTGCATAGATTTGCGTCTGTTATACGATCAATAAATAAACATTACTTGGATGAACTAGCCTTTGACGCAGTAAAAAAAGAGTGATCATCTGATGGAATCCACTTTAGGAAAGGCAGATTAAAGTCACTAAATAAAGTGTGATTCATCGTTAGGTTTGATTTATAATGTAAAATAAAAGACCTAAATTTGAAAGTGAAATTAAAATTTTTATTATCGTTTAAAAGAACATTTACTTTTTGAAAATTATATCATGTATGTCTGAAGTGGTCCATTTGGAAGGTCCAATTTTGGGCGACTCGTTCGAGCATAGCGACTGGTCCCTTGCGGATAACACGAGTAATGTTGGCTTCCAAAGTGTCATTCCTGAAGACCTCAGACTTTACATATCCCCAGAGAAAATAGTCCAAAGGTGTGATCTAGGCGGCCAATTTACCGTAGCAAAACGTAGCAAGTCCATTATTTCACGCGCTGTATGCTCGTAGCACCGTCTTGTTGAAATCAGAGCTCACCCAGGCCATGTGCTTGAATTTCAGGAAGCACGTAGGCCGTTAACACGGCGCGATAACGGTTACCATTGACGGTAACATTCTGATTTGCCTCATTTTTGAAAAAATATGGACCAATGATTCCACCAGCCCATAAATCACACCAAACCGTTGTTTTTAATGGATGTAATGGTAGCTCTTGGTACTCTTCCCGTTGCTCATCAGCCCAAATACGGCAATTTTGTTTATTAACGTATTCATTGAGCCAGAAATGGGCTTCATCCCTGAACAAAATTACACGATAAAACACCGGATTTTCATTAAGTTTTTCCAGAGCCCATTCACTGAAAATATGACGCAAATTTAAGTCGGCTGGCTTCAATTCTCGTACAAGTTGAGTTTTGTACGCTTTTAGGCCGAGATCCTCACGTAAAATACGACAAGTTCTTGAATACGCCAAGCCAAGCTGCTGAGAACGACGACGAGTCGATTCGTCACGGTCTTCGCGTACACTTTTAGCTACTACTCATCTTCACTACGTGCTGGATGTGGTCTAACCGGTCGAGTATCATCCACTTATGTTAACTGGGACTCAAATTTGCGAATGGTATTGGAAATAGTAGTTCCAGTAGGTCGATTATGCGCACCGAAAGTTATTCGAATCGCACGAAAAACATTTCTCAGAGAACGCTGATTTTCGTATTGTAATACAGCTTATATTGTTATCGGGGTAAAAATATGTGTCTGGGAAAGTATATTGCTTATACTAAAAAGATTCATTTAGCAAACTGATTTGACAATTAAAGAGTTAATGAGATAATTTCTGTTTAGTGTAATATTTCGTTCATCACAATTTTATTTAAGTATATCTTTGTTAGCACTTTTTATTGCAATAGTTGTCTCATCTATTGGTTTTATTTGTGTTTTATTGTTATACCTTAATTTAAATTTTTTTATTAAAGTGTAATGTTTAATTAATTTTAATTCACTTACGGTGATATATTCTATAATATATTCATCTTTACTATCTATTTCAAAGTTTTTCTTTTTTGGTAATGGGGTTACTAACTTGTTTTTCGACAGATAATGTAATTTTTCGGAATTATTTTGGTATTCGGAAATGCCAATATTTAACAATTTTAGCTTATAAAAATCAATTTCGTATTCATTAATTGGGTGAATAATGTTATACATATTTCGCGGATACAATGTTATCTTGTATTTGGTTGATTTTATTTTCGAAGAAATCTAGTTTGGTAATTTGGTCTAAGTATAGTTGTTGTTTTAAGAGTTTATTCTTATTACTATCTACTCTATTGTAGGTGTCTAAAATAGTTTTTCTATCATTGAGTATGATTGTTTGTAAAGATTGTATGGTTTCATTGAAATGTTTGTTAATTCTAATTTGGTTGTTAATTGTGTTGTGTGTATTTTGTTCCAAAATATCCAAATGATTCAATATAGACTGTTTATATCGTCCATAGTTTCAAAAAAGCGATTTTCTGCGTTCCCTATAATATTCAAAAGTCCTCGTTTCTATCTCTCTGTTTTATTTGGCATTATGGAATTCATTTTTGCTATTAATGTTTCTATTCTATGATAAACTTTTTCTTTATTTTCTAATTGTATGTGCGTTAGTTCTAATTTGTGTAATGGTAGTGAGAATTTCCTCTGGACCAATATAGGGTTTTCTAATAACGACTTGACAACTTTTTTTTTTAAAATAAAAGTATTACGAAGATTATTATTAGGAATATGATCTGTAAATTTAAGCGGTCGTTTAATATTTGTTAAATTTAAGTTTTTTAACTCTTTAATTGTATATCTAGGCTGTTCCTTATGTCTAACGTGCTTGTAATTTCTTATTGGTCCTTCCTCTCTTTTTTCTATATAGTTTTTGCTTCTTTCATTAAGCTTTTCTATTCTTTAATTGTTTTGTGTCTTGAACTAATTTATACAAAATTCCTTCATCTATTTCTTCTTTTGCTTTCCTAGGTGTCGTTCTGATTGCTGAATGATGACGGTTATTGTTGTTGTCGAGGACTAATTGTATTTTCATTTCAATAGATAGGTCTTGTTCTTCGATACCGGTTATTTTTTCTAAAATTGAGGAATATAGTCGTTCTAAATCCGAATTACCTGTGTGGCTCTTTGGTTTAGTCCAATGTACTTCGACCTCATTTTCGTTAAGAAAATTTATAACTTTCTTCGATCTGAACTCATTGTCCGTAATAATTTTCTTTGGTTTCCCAAACTTAGAGAAATGTTCTATTAATACCGTCTTCTTACTTCTCCAGTTTCTATCTATAATATCGTAACCTACCGCAAATTTCAGTGTAAAATATTGTACGTTTCACTTATCCCACTATGCATAACTTCTTTAGTGTGGTAGAGAGATATTTGTTTATGTGCCTCCTCTTCGGTTTGTATTTCAGCAGCTCTCTGTGAACACTTTAGAAACTTTATGCTCTCATCATGGGAAAATACTATAATGATATAATTATTTGATGAACTATATTGTAGTGAGTATCTTCCACTTCTGAAAATATACCTAATGTTTCTTTCTTTATGAATCTAATTAAAACATCCCTAATCTCCTTCTCCTCTTCAAGTATATTTAAATATATTGTATAGTTCTACGATTATGTTTGATTTCAATTTCTTTACTGACTTTGTATGTTAATATTGAGTTTTATATTTATTTACTTATTTTGTTTTTTTTTTTATACCTATATAATCTAATTGTTGTTCTTCCACTGAATGTATGATTTCTGTTATTGCCATATTTGATTCTACAACGTTATCTTCCCTAATCTTGGATGTGTCTTCAATTCTACTGAGTAAATCGGCTACCTTATTTTCTTTCCCTTTTAGATACTCTATTTCATTTAGATGGTTAGTTTAAATGTCTCAAATTTCGCTTATATCCTTTTACTTCTTGGGTAGGAATGGAAGATGCTGATCATTTCTTAATATAATAAACTTGTTGATTATATCTAAAGTTTTTACGTTCTGCCCTATCCAATCCATACCGATTAAGAAATCAGAGCTATTTTAGTCCACTTCATTCTTGCGTTTGGATTTTGTCCAAATTGTATGGAACATTTTGTTTTTACTTGTTCCGTTTTACTTTTTACTAAACTTTGAATTATATTAATTTGAATTGATTCTGCTTCCAACTTTTTATATAATTTTGTTGGTACCCTACTGGAATTTAAAAGACTAATAGTTGATCCTGTATCAATCATAGCTATAAAGTCGTCCTTTTGCAAAGTTATTTGCAGACATATTTTTGTATCACCCGAGGCTAATTGATAAAAAACTCGTGATTTCCAATTTGATTCACATCAGCTTTATTCAAAGTATCTACATTTATTGGTTCTAATCTATGTTGGTTTGATCTGTACTGTCCTGAGTTTCTATTTTTATAATTGTTCTGATATCTTAACTGATTACAATTATACGAGTAAGTATGTTTTATTTGTCCTGGGTTCTGCCTGAACTGACCTGAATATTGTGGTTTTGTGTTAGTGTTTGTGTTTATTGTGGTTATGAACGTATTCTGTTTTCTTTACCTGGAGGATTTTGTGTGTTTTTTCTATATTTAAATTATATTTATTATGCCCTATGTATTTGTATAAAACTGTTCTTATTGCCGTAAGTGTGTATTTATCATGTAGTTCTGAGGCTAATGATCCTGCAGATATTTCTTTTGTGGGCCTGAAGTGAACTTTTAATTTTTCCTTGCATTCTTCCTATGTTGCCGGTGCTTCGGTCGATAAATAGTTTTTTGCTGCTTCCGTAATCTTCTCGTTGTATCTGATGATGACTGCCTGGTGTGCGTCCGCTCCGAATTCTTCTAGGACTTGATCGACTGTTGCAAGAAAGGATGGTAGAGTGCCTGGTTCCCATTTGATTCACTGTACTACGTTTTCTACTTTATCGACACTATTTATTGTCACTTTTCATATTTTATGCGATAACGATCACTTTGTTCGAGTTTTAACTTTCACTCTTCCCTAATTCTACGAAGTAGAGAAGTACCTACTGCGCCAGTTACAATTCGGGCTGTGGCCGAATATAGGGTTTTCTAATAACGACTTGACAACTTTTTTTTTTTTTAATAAAAGGCAAACCATTTGAGATATTTCAAAAACTTTATTATTGGCTTGAAATACAATCAAAACATTTGTGAATGGAACTCGACTTCGTTTATATGGCCACCGCGGGCACGTCTGCAGCGGTCGATTCGTTGGACCCAATTTTCAACGACTTGGCCACACATTTCGGCCGAAACGGCCGCTATTTTGCGTTCAATGTTGGCTCTGAGCTCTTCCAACGTCGTCGGCGTGTTGGCATAAACCAATGAAAAAAGTCAAGCGGCGTTAAATCGCACGAGCGAGGCGGTCAATCGACTGGCCCATGTCTTGAGATAACACGTTCACCATACTTACTCTTCAATAAATCGATTGTAGCGTGTGCTGTGTGGTTTGTGGCACCATCCTGTTGAATCCACATGTCGTCCAACTCCATATCTTCCAATTCGGGCCAAAAATAATCGGTGATCATGGCGCGATAACGCTGACCATTCACAGTAACGTCGCTTGACTATTTTCTGTGGGGCTACGTTAATTCATTGGCTTATGCCAACACGCCGACGACGTTGGAAGAGCTCAGAGCCAACATTGAACGTAAAATAGCGGCCGTTTCAGCCGAAATGTGTGGCCGAGTCGTTGAAAATTGGGTCCAACGAATCGACCGCTGCAGACGTGCCCGCGGTGGCCATATAAACAAAGTCGAGTTCCATTCATAAGGGTTTTGATTTTACTTCAAGCCAAGTTTTTGAAATATCTCAAATGGTTTGCCTTTTATTTAAAAAAAAAGTTGTCAAGTCGTTATTAAAAACCCTATATTACAAAGACCACACAGTGGGCTACGAACTGCTATTGGTAAAGCAAGCAAAATATGGTTTAAAAGATTTTATGCTTAATAAGATTGATTCATATTTAAATATAAAGTAAAGAAAATTATTGAATGAATGTCTGGATAAAAGTATTGGTGTTCCAAAGTGTTTGGTATTTACCCAATTTTAATCGTTGTATACATATGTATATCAAATCAATATTTTATCTTGTAAAAAATCTATGGTGTTCATACTCCAACCATTCTGTGCTGAACTTGATGGCATATATTAATTGTGGTATGAAAATACTGATGTTTTGAATGCATTAGCTTGTCATTAGTGACAACCCTACATTTTTTAATGTTTCCTCTTTCGATGTTTGATCACCGACTTTCATCTTTCGTACAATAGTATTGACTGCAAATATGGTATGTACGCATGAATTCTGCGAATAGTTCTGTTACAACTTTTGATGATACCATTAGTTGTTCCTCTAAATCTTTTGCCATTGAAAATGAATATTTTTTTTAATTATTTGGGGTTTAATATAAATAGTAAAATGAACTGGAGCGTACATACCTCCTAATGAACAAGTATCTTTTAAACATTTATATATAATATTACCTAGTTATACGCGTGGTCTGCTATGGAGTTATGCAATGTTACTTAAATTCAAAAATAAAATTACTTATGTACAGTAGAGTCTCGATTGTCACACCGTCACACTTTTATCATTGGTGTTGGCTTATTTTATGAAATTCTCTTATATATGAAATTATTTTCTTCTAGATGTGTACTGTCTTAGAGTCACACTGCGGGAAGTGCCTGGCGTTCTAGTATCATATGCCATTCTGTTCTCGAAAGCTAATTGAAACAGTTTATTATGGTTTAGTGCAATCAAAATGGTAGTACGAAATTATATGCTGGAGGGCTACTTTTACTAATAATTTGCTTCCCCTAATAACTTCTCAAAAGCATAGTCTTAGATGATCTGGAAAAAATTGTCGCGAGCGTAGTTTTTGACTATGACTATTTTTTTGACTTAACTTGAAGATACTTCCTCTAAAATATGTATACTTTTAACTCGTACTTTTATACTTTGAAATTATTTTAAAAATGAAGTGGGAGTTGCTTAAACCAAAATTTAATTGCTTCGCAGCAATTAGAAATTAGTGTTTTCTATTCCGATCTATTGGAATCGTGGCTTTTTAAACCTTTATATATATACCAGATTATTTAATCGGTTTTCATTAGAATTTCGTGTTATGAGCTATACGCATATGTCCTTTTCAATAACAAAATCAAAGTGAAGTTGGTTAACTTTGATCTTATTAAGGTATACCGAATACCTTAATACTTTAACTTTTTTAATTTTTTTTTTTGTACATACAATATATATATATATATATTTGTTAAAGGCTATATTCACTAAATCACCCCACAATTATTGTACAATAAGTAATATAGCTTTTTCCCAATTTTTATCTTACACGATACACCCGACACTAATTCTCGTTGCTAAAGGTTGTATCTAGAATATTTCTTATTGTAAGAATAATGTTAAATTGTGTCTACAAACCAGTTTACAATTGTTATATATGTATGAAGGATAATACAATTACCATGTTTCTATAAAAATTCCAATGTACAATCTTAATTATGTGAATGGAATGAATTTAATTAAATAAATAAATCAGTAAATAAAACTTAATGACAAACTTGTCCACACTTTTTAGATTCGCCCTGATGTATCAGACCTCCTTAGGATAAAATTGTATGTACTAGGACTCTATTGTACTGTAGAAGCGAAGTCAAGTTCTAAACTAAGCTCTTTAAATCACCTGAATCTTTTTTCAAAAAAACTTGCTCTCATGTCAATTTACAGGGAGCATTCCAATACAAGCATAAGGGCTATGTTGCATTACTTTCACCCTCGCATTAAGTTGACTGCTAAAAAAAAATTTCTTTGTAAGCACCTTTTGGTTCTGGCTAGAGCAGTTTACATATTTACTAAAATGTATTGTAGATATAAATTTAACCAGATCCCAAGGTAGCGGACTATATTTAGACAAGCAAGTGGTTTCCGTGTTATTTCACGACAGCTTTCTCTAATTCACTCTGGTAGCCGCATAGTCCCCAGACCAAAGATTTTGAAAAAGATCTAAAACATGATTTTCAATTTCCAGTGATCGCAATATTATATAGGGTGATTCATCGTGAGGTTTCATTTATAATGTAAAATAAAACACATAAATTTTGAAAGTGAACTTAAAATTTTTATTATCGGTTAAAAGTACAATTCATGACATTTACTTTTTGAAAATGATATTATGTAAATGCTGGCCACGACTACGTCTGAGGTGGTCCATTCCGAAGGTCCAATTTTGGGTGACTCGTTCGAGAATAGCGCCTTGTATCTCGCGGATAACACGAATAATGTTGGCTTCCAAAGCATCAATCGTAGCTGGTTTATTCCTAAAGACCTGTGACTTTAAATATCCCCAGAGAAAAAGGTGTGATATCGCACGATCTAGGCGGCGTATTTACCGTAGCAAAACGTGGAACTAAGTGCTCACCAAAATGATTTCTTAACTAGTCCATTATTTCACGCGCTGTATGGCTCATAGAATCGTCTTGTTAAAACCAAAGCTCACCGATACCATGTGCTTTAACTTCAGGAAGCACATAGTCCGTTAACATGGCGCAATAACGGTTACCATTGACGGTAACATTCTGATTTGCCTCATTTTTGAAGAAATATGGACCAATGATTCCACTAGCCCATAAACCCCACCATAACGTTGCCATGAATTTTAATTTCACTTTCAAATTTATGTGTTTTATTTTACATTATAAATCAAACCTCACGATGAATCACCCTTTATTATTTTTCATTTCGTCGGGCCTGATCTAAAATTATATTAATTTTAAAAAATATCAGCAAGCATTTAAGATAAAATTTTAGAAGTTTCACATTAAAAATGAACTGTTTTTTGCTTTTGTCTATTTGTATATATATATATATATATATATATATATATATATATATATATATATATATATATATACTTTTTTCAGTCATATAACGCAGACAGTAGGATGGCTTCCACCATGCGAAAACTGGAATCATTCTGATGTGCTACCCTATGGATGGGAAAGAGCAATCGACTCGAGAGGTCGTACTTATTTCATTAAGTAAGTATTTTCTTCATCGTTTTTACTTTAATATAATATTTTCAATAAGATGGTTTTCGAATCTGTAATTTTCTATCACCATTTTAAATAATAATAATAATAGCTGCACAATTTTATTCATATTTCCATCAGAATTTTCGATTAAAAGTGAAATAGGTAAATACTACGTATATATTTTTGTCTGACTAATTAAAGTTCGGATATTTTCAAATCTCTATTGCGTTTATTTTAATTAAATATGGAAATGCAGAAGAATGTAGGAAGATATCATTCATCATCATATCAAGAATCATTCATCATGATTTCGTAAAGATGATAAGTTATAGCAATAAAGTTTTCCGAAAAAAATATTTCTCTTCTTTCCTAATCAAATTACCTAGTGATACGAATAACAGTATATTTAAACCTAATGTGTCACGAATTAAAATAAAATAAAACGCCGAACGTTTCTCATCATATTTGGTGTTTCACTAACTTTAAAAAAAAGTGTTAAAAGCAATTTCATGATCTACAAGAGAGAGGGATGTAATTACTATAACACACCGCCGAAAGGAATTAAATTAGCTACCATCATACAATTCATTACTAAAACTCGAGCAAATAAGACCAGTGTTTATTTAAACATGATTCCGCAACAACATTGTATAGAACAATAACATCAAAACAGAACTACCATTAAAGGCTAAGTAAAAAAAATTCATGTTTCGATCCATATTTCGAGAAAAAGTTGAAACGTTTTTGAAGGGCACGGTTACTAATTTGCCATGGCTTAAAAACTGTACTGATATCAAGGAAACCTGAAGAAATGTTTAAAGTAACCGCAAATTAAATAGTCAACATGTTGAAGATATTTGCATCATTATTGCGTCGCAGAATGCGTCCGTCAGAAAAAGAGCTTACATCCACTCACATAAAAAATTGTCTTTAAGGAAATTTCGTGTACACCAATGGAAATATAATTACGACCACCCATATTATAAGACAATTCTGACCTATTCCTTTTAATGTTTATAATTTTACATTCCTCTACTAACTCTTCTTACAACTTCTATAAAGCCAATTTTTGTAAAACCAATATTTATCTTAGCTAATCTTTTGATTTTATCAACCTATCTTTATCTGATGCTGTCTCCGTTTTTTACAGTGAAATATTTAATTTCATATTTCTTTACGTCCCCTTTTTTTGATATAAAACACCATCTACTTCCCCTTGCTGGTATAACAGAAGACTTCGATCTTTACGAAACACAAGAAAAAAACTATTTTCTTATTCTAAGTATTCTAACTACCTTGAATCCGGCCTCCAATTCACCCAGCTCTATAACTGCTTCTATCAGCGCTTTCTCGACAGAAAACAAACCAACCTTATCAGCGACCCTAAGGCATTTTATTAATTCGTCAACTACAAAAGAAAATCATTTTTTTTTTTGCAAACTTTTTTAAACAATAATTTTCAGACTACTTCTTCGTACCTGACCCCATATATTTCAAGTTCTTTCTCAATTTCTCCATTGGTCCCTCTCTCTCTCAATCTTTTGATCCTAACCTTATCGAAGAAAAGTTACAGAATATCTATGATAAATTTTTACCATACAATATATTTTTAAAAAAGTACGCTTCCAATCTTTCGTGCCCACTCTCCTCCCTATTTTATCTGTCCCTGATAAAAGGGGAATTCCCTCAATTTTGGAAGACCTCTTTTATAACCCCGGTCCACAAAAAGGGATTAAAGAATGAAATAACTAACTACCGTCCCATTGCAAAGCTTTCTCACATACCTAAAGTGTTTAAAATTTTTTTCACCCAGTGGGCATGCATTTCTGGAAATTAGATCAACTACTACAAACTTAGTTGAATTCGTATCTATTGCGCTTTCAGCCAAAGAAAATGGAAACAAAATCGTTGTTATTGCTACAAATTTTACTAAGGCCTTCGATAAAATATCACATCAATTGATCCTTTCAAATTGTCTTACATCGGTTTTGACCCATATTGTTAAAATATATATCTTCTTATATGGAGTAATTTTAGCGTTCGTTTTAGGTCAGCCTTCTCAATCCGGTTTTTAGCCATTTCTGGTGTTCCACAAAGCAGCCATTTACGTCCTCTCTTTTTCATTTTAACTATAAACACTGCGCCCTATCCGTTTACGCCGACGACACTTAGTTCTACAAAACTATTTCTACACCCCAAGGCTGTTCTCATTCAAGAAAACCTCGATACGCTTTCGATTTGGTGTCTAAAAAATTCCTTTGAACTTAATGTCTTCAAATGCAAATCTATGACTTTGTTACGTAAGTTGAATCAATCTCCCCCTCGACTTTATTTTCTGCATGACCAACCTGTACCCCAGGTTCAATCCCTTCGCGACCTTGGAATATTATATAGGGTGATTCATCGTGAGGTTTGATTTACAATGTAAAATAAAACATATAAATTTGAAACTTTATTATTATCTGTTAAAAGAACAATTTATGGCATTTACTTTTTGAAAATAATATCATGTAAATGTTGGCCTCCTTTGAAAGTTCCAACTTTGGGCTACTCGTTTGACTGGTATCTCGCGGATAACACGAGTAATGATGGCTTCCAAAGCGTCAATCGTAGCTGATTACCTGAGACTTTACATATCCCCAGGGAAAATAGTCCAAATGTGTAATATCACACGATAGCAGAACCGTAGCAGAACGTGAAATTAAGTGCTCATCAAAATGATTTCTCCACAAGTGTTTCACACGCTGAATAGCTCATAGCACCGTCTTGTTGAAACCAGAGTTCACCGAGACCATGTGCTTAAATTTCAGGAAGCACATAGTCCGTTAACATGGCGCGATAACGGTTACCATTGACGGTAACATTCTGATTTGCCTCATTTTTCAAAAGATGGACCAATGATTCCACTAGCCCATAAACCACACCATATCGTTGTTTTAAATGGATGTAATGGTAGCTCTTGGTACTCTTCAGGTTGCTCATCAGCCCAACATTGAGCCAGAAATGGGCTTCATCACTGAACAAAATTTCACGATAAAACACCGGATTTTCATTAAGTTTTTCCAGAGCCCATTCACTAAAAATATGACGCAAATTCAAGTCGCCTGGTTTCTATCTTGCACAAGTTGAATTTCGTACGCTTTTATGCCAAGATCCTCACATAAAATACGCCAAGTTGTCGAATACGCCAAGCCAAGCTGCTGAGAACGACGACGAATCGATTCGTTACGGTCTTCGCGTACACTCTCAGCTACAGCTGCTATAGTTTCTTCACTACGTGCTGGATATGGTCTAACCGGTCGAGTATCATCTTATGTAAACTGGGACTCAAATTTGCGTTTGGTATTGGCAATAATGGTTTCAGTAGGTCAATTATGCGCACCGTAAGTTCCTCGAATCGCACGAAAAACATTTCTCACAAAACGCTGATTTTCGTAATACAGCTGAACCATTTGGAGACACTGTCGTGGTATGAGTCTTTCCATGATAACTTGCCAAATGATACTGAACAAAAATGACGAAACAGTTTGATAGGAGTCACGAGTGATCTGCCAAAAAAAACCTATTGAAAGTCAAAGCTCACGATGAATCACCCTATACGATAGAGAGTAAAATTTCCATTCGCATATGGATGAGATAATTCTTAAGGCCAACTCCTAGCTTGGTTTTATCAAAGGACGGTCTAAAGAATTTTGTAACCCTTATGTGACAAGATCACTTTACATTCCCCATGTCCAGCCCCTTCTCGAATATGCCAGCCAAGTGTGGTCCCGTTTTCAGAATATTCGAATCGAGAATATTCAACGTCGTTTTCTTCGATTTTTCCTTATAGGTCCCCCTTTGTCTTACCTCTCTATCGTGACCGCCTCAAACTTCTTAACCTGAATACCCTGCAAAACGTAGAGACGTAGCTAACATTCTCTTCATTCATCAACTGCTCTCTGGTTCTCTGAATTCATGGAAATTCAGTGTTCGGTGTTCAGACTAAAATAAATCACATGGCTTTTGCCAGTAGAAAATTTGTTAGTAGGCTTGAAAATGCTGCATTAAATCCTAAGTGTGTCTTTGTTGGTTTTGGAGTATTCCTTGGGTTGGATCGTTTTATAAAGTCTATAGGATTCTTATAAAGAAAAAATATGTTGATAAATTATTGACAATGTGACGGCGACAAGTTTCCGAACTTTCTCCGATACTTTTTCTGTTGCCTGCGATTTCTAATCCAATATATGGTATTCCTTTGCTCAAGGGACGAGACCAAATTGCCGTGCGGTACGTTTTGAACAAACGATAAATGGTTTTTTTTTTATTGATGCTTATGTTTAATATATACATATAGAAGACACTATACAATTTTTTTTTATTCGAATTTTAAGAATAGTTTGCGATGTACTCCGCTTCCAAAAGGATACTCCAACGAAGCTGCTTCTTGTCGGTTGACAGAAATTAAGCCATATGGTTCATCTGGAAAATATAAAAAAAAATATATTTTTAAACTAGAGATATAGGTTTGTAGCATCAGGTTGGGAAATTTCAATATCTAAAAAGAAAAAAAAAGACGGATAATTCGACATACAAGCTTTTCCTGGATCATAGAACAGGCTTTCAGCATCCAGAGACTCATAATTTTTTCCGTGTTGTACATGCAGACGACCCTCAGCGTGTTTTTCGGCTTCGTGCTCGGCATTGCATATTAGCTGCTCGTCAATGTATAGACAATATTGGTAGAGTGCTTAACCAATTTTTATTTTCTATATCTCCAGTTTGCACAACCGACGCGATTTGCCTTACAATATGAAGATTTCACACAAATATCAATAACTTTTTTCGAGCAATAACCGATAAGGATCGTGATACCATCTAACGAACTAAAACCGTTTTTGCGCCAAGTTCATCACCAGTAATTGTCACAGTTTTGGCGTTTAATTTTTTTCTTCTTCACCAGCTAGCCTAAACGACATTGTCTTTATAGATTCTGTAGCAGCACGAATCTGTCCCACAATAGTATCGTAGGAAGACCAAAAAATAGGGCGCAGCAAGTCCATGAAAACACAAACTTTTTCTGCTCTAGCCAATAAAACTCTTAGCAAAAATAAATCGACGATTAATTTCGTATGCCTTTTGGATTAGCATGCATGACGTGATTTCTTTTGGTGTACAGGATTTGCAGTTTATCACAATTACTCCCATACACTTTACATTTCACGTGCGCACTTAATGCCTTAAAAACAGCAATAAAATTTTTTAGTTTGTACAGCACTTAGATTCACCATAAGGCAATGTAGTTGGCTGCTGCTCAATTTTATCGCAGAACTGCTGCATTTCATATCTATAAGGTGGACCCGATTTCGACCGTTTCCATCCACTCCTTTTTTTCGGTTCTCCAACAATATATTTTTTCGATTTGTTATACATCACGATACACAGAATACATGCTACAAATCGAATGATAGATAGGAATCGTACAACTGATGAAAAACATCTGACTCTTTCGTGTCGGATTCTTCTATTCTATTCAATATTGAAACGGGAATTTCCCATCTCCTCTCTTAGCGAATACAATATAGTACATTAACCGAAAAAAAAGTAGGGAGGATAAGGGTTCATAGGAGCCAACAAAGGATGGGCAGGTAGTAAACCAGTCTAACAGCGGAGCGTTTCCTAACAAGACTGATGACCAACATAATTCGACAAACTGAATATTTTCTGATATTCCTTAACGCACACCATGAGGGAATTTTAAGAGCATAATGAATCTCAAAGTGTACTTCAGCAAAGCCTCTAGTTCCGTATTCGCATAATTAAAGTTATACGAGTGTTCGGAAAATAACGGGAATTTTATTTTTTGAAAAATGTATTTGTTTATTCGTCTGCATTAATGTTGTCGCCTTCAAAATAGTTTTCATTAGATATTATGCACTTGTGCTATCGCTTCTTTTAATCCTCGCTTTCTTTCAGCGGTGCGCTTTTAATTTAATCTATGCTTGTAAAACGTTTTCTTTATTTTTAGCAAAAAGTGTGACGCATATGGAGGCTGGGGCATCGTTAGAGTATTGTTTCTGGCTAAAAATTGACGAACAAGCAAATGAAGTGTGAGCAGGTGCATTATCGTGGTGCAAAAGCCATGAATTGTTTTTCCACAAATTTCGGATTTTTTCGAATTGTTTCACGCAAACAGCGTTGAACTTGTACATAGTACTCCTTATTGACCCTTTGACCTCGTGGCAATGATATGCCATTAAAATCGAAGAACGCAGTGAGTATAACTTTCACGTTTAACCACTTTTGTCAAGCTTTTTCGGTCTTGGAAAGCCAGAATGCCTCTACGTTGACAATTGAGCCTTAGTTTCGACGTCATATCCGTAAACCCATGTTTCGTCACCTGTTATAACACGTTTCAGTAATTCTGCATCGTAGTTGACTTCATTTAGTCACTTCTGAACAACTTCCATTCGCTGCTGTTTTTGTTCAAAGTTCAACAATTTTAGAACAAATTTTGCTGCCACGAGTTTCATATCCGAAACAATCGAACACAATGTATGGCATGAGGCAATCGATATGCCATCATCATCAGCGATTTCTCTGACTGTGATTATATGATCGTTAATAACCATTTCTCTCACTTTTTCTGCGTTTTCATCGGTTGTTGATGATCTGGGGCGTCCGGGGTGTTCGTCGTTTTCAACGTCTTCACGGCCATTTTGGAAACGCTTATAACACTCGTAAACTCTTGATTTACTCATAGCAAATTCACCATAGGCCTTTGTTAATATTTTACACACTTTGTTACACTTTATTTCATTTTTTACGCAAAATTTGATACAAATTCTTTGATCCATTTCTTGTAACAAACGAAAATCGCCGAGCTCATAAAAACACGTCTAACTTTAGCTGCTGCCACAAAGTAAACAATGAATACAGCTGAAAATTTTATCATATTTCAGGGGCGTGTATACCAATATTATAAAAAAAAATTTGACAATCGGACTTTCCAAAACCAGGAAATTTAAATTTTCCCGTTATTTGTTCAACACACCTTGTATGCTACGTACGTGTATGGCGCTTGTCGTGGTCAGCCGTACGTTACGAAAAAGTACCTTGCGATAAGCGTTAAATTAAAACAAGTAAAATGTTTCGTTCTGCCAATAACTATTAACGGATGTGAAGTTTTCGTCGATAGTTAAATATGGCAAAGATTAGATCATGTTTAGAAAAAACAGGAGCAGAAATCTCGGTAAAGAGAAGAATACTTCCTGACAGTCATTGACATAGAAATGACCAAAATAATAATCGTAGAATTAGTAAAGTGCGTTGGAATGACCGAATTGACAACATTGATGCCTAACATTCTTATGGCTTCAATAAATGAAAACGATCTGATACATTTTGTACAATACTTCCACTATATTGCAGTGGATAGCATGTCTATCAATACATTAATTTAATAAGAAGTTATTGTCTTTAGCCAACTTGCATAAATCAATGGTATTTTTTAGTTCCATTTTAAAAGTGTTGATTGATGGATGGCATGTGTTTCTTGAAGTTTTTTTATTGTTACTTCTGATTTCTGATGTCGTTGAAGTAGTTTTTGCTGTGATTTCTTCTGTGACTGTTGTTGTTGCTTTAACTTGTGCTGCTATCGTTTTTGTGGCAGATTCTGCTTTTTTTTTTTTGTTGCTCTGTGGAAAAATTTATCTCTTTCCCTTCCCTTTTAGCCATTTGATTGGCCGTTATTGCTTGGACTCTCGGTTGTAGCTGTTTAATATTGCAGTTGTTGGATTGTACTTCTTCGTCCTTTATGCAAATAATTTCAGGCATCTAAGAATGTTTTAACAAGTTGGTCGTTTTATATTCAAGTCATTCATCTATGGAATGTCTGAAAATTCAATATGAAATGAACAAATAATACAAATTCTTAGCAATAAAATGTTTAAATACTTCTCACAAACTTAGCGATAGTATGCTTGTTCTAAACTTTCTTCTGTTATAACTTTAGGCTCTATTTAATTAACTTTCTTCTTTCTTTAAATTTATTTCTTAATGTAGCAGTATTTTTTTGTGGTGGCGATGGCGTGATGTTTGACTCACTGGCAGTCAAGCCACCTACCTGGGTTCGAAACCCACCCACCCACCCTTTCGGCGGGCAATATTAAACTTTCGAAAGTCAAATTCTGCCTATGAAAAAGCTTCTCAGGAGAGCCGTTCAGAACCGGCAATTAACAGTAGGCCCTGCTCAGGAGTGTAAAAATTCACAAAATGAGAAACACAAATGAGTGCGAGAAGCTAGGCCTTGGCGCACACCGGGCTGTGGCGCTAATTATTTATTTTTTATTTTTATCAGTAACTTTGTATTTTTTATAAACTTCCCGATTAAAGAAGTTGATGTATTCGCTAATGTTTTTTTCGAAAAAGTTTTTAGATAATTTTTAAATTTAAATATATGTATGTGTATAACCACACTATACATATAAAATATTAATATAAATATAAATTATATTAATATTATATATGTATATAACATAATATATAATATTAATTAATATATATAATATTAATTAAATATATGTATGTGTATAACCACACTATACATATATAATATTACTAAATTATGAATTATTATTTATTACTCAACTAGGTTAAAATTAATTAATTAAAAGTGTATGAACCTTAGTGCATGTACAAACAAACAAACCCACGTAAAAGCTTTATGTGAGAGCGTATAAAATTTTCTATACAAGGAAGAAAGAATGGTATGGAATGGCAGTTCGGCGGCACACTATTGCCTTCTGACTTGAATTAGCTACATAACTTGTTCTGCCTTACGCGCGGACAAGGGTAATCCTTTTTTTTTTTTTTTTTTTTTTTTTAATCTCAAAGTAGTTATACAGTTTTCTTTAATAAACATTTTATAATTAAATCGAAACACAAACAATTTCCTTTAATTGGAAATTCAAAATCGCTCTGATAAATTCGGTGTTGTTACAGTGGCGTCCAATTCGAGGACAATCGAATTGGACAAAACGGAAAGAAACAACAACGTGTGGGAAAGATCCCGCATTGCCCCCAAAAATCAGGAAACATCCAGTCAAGCAATGGCTGTGTTTCCCGAAGAGCAATTGAGGCGATCTACAGCCGCCATGCAGGACCAGTCTGCAAGTAAAGGAAACTTTAGTAACTGCACTGCTCGCTTCGCAAGCAAACGTGATCCTGTTACTCGTATAGTGGAACGTTTCATATCTACAGTAAAAGTTTAATAAGATATCGAGCGCATTAGTGAAAGAGACGAAATATACGAGTATATGGAAATATTCGACAGGAAGCAAAAAACTAGAGAGCCTACGGATAGTTTTATATGCATGAAAAGGGCACTGCTTCCAAGAATCCCAGATCCTATGCCCGCTGGAGCAGTTATATTAGACATTATAAACACCATATTTTAAGTACCAAGTCGACGACCGACGAGTGCACACGGTAATCAGTGCATTCGCAAATTATCGTGTGCCGTACAAAGAAAAAAAAAATAAAAAATCACACTGCGAATATCGCACCTTTCCCGCTCCTGGTCGAAGTACTGTTGCTTACCCTCGGTCACTGATTGACTGATGTCGATAAGTCGGTATTTGTGTTCTTTGTGTTTGTTTGTGATTATGGCTAGTGCATTCAGGGTGGATGTAAGAGAATATACGAGAGCTAAAAGGTAATCACTTTTCTGCGAACCTCCACGTCTGTAAGTACAGTCCAGCAGTTTTGACACAGATCACTCTGATCTGAAGCTACCTGGCTACGATCTTGTGCCATTATTTTTTCCTCACCGTGGTCTTGCCATTTGCGTGCGTAGTGACAGCTTACCAAACATCATCAAACTCTACTACACTGTTCCAATCCGGAATTCATTTCCATTGTGGTTATAATTCTATCTGCGTAAGCAAGTTGTACACTACTATACTGATTTATTTACAGAAGCCCCAACCTGGACAGCAATTCGACCTTGAACGAGTTTGATGCGCTGTCTGACTCCATATAAAGTATTGTATCCTAAAAATAACCTGATCCAGCTTGTAAATGAGCCCATCTGAATACCAGACGTTGATAGTCATAACGCCAACACCCTAGCCTTGTTTTTAACTTCTGATAAGTAACTTGTTGTGTCATGTCAGCTAATTCCTCATACACCCACCATACAGTTAGAGAAAAGATTCTTTAATAAACCGTATGGCAAGACTGAAAAGCCAATTGGGGCGGACTTAACAGCTTCTTTACGAATATTAACTGGTCGCTATGTTTCCTCGATAACGACGTATATGCCGCTGCTGATGTGATCACAGGCAGATGATTTATCCCTAATCGGATGAAGAATATAAAACCAAAAGAATAGGCGTGGTACGAGTCGAGCTGTAAAGAGGCGGCCAGGGTAAGAGAAATATTTTTTTCGGTCCTTTAAGACTAACCGGACAGTTCAAACCAGCCAAGACTGACGACCAAAAAGTGATGGAAAAAAATACTACAATATCCCAAAGGTAGTAAAATATTTTGCCCGCTCGTCAAAAACATTAGAAATTCTGCCTATCCTCCTTCCCAGCGCTCATTTACAATAACATTCCAGCTGAAACAAGGCCAATCTGCTTGTAGCACACCGCGCGGACAGCTCAACACTTCCAGATATGTACCGCAGTACTCATATAATTTTTGGAAACCGCCTTGGATCAATTTGGTAATTCGTCGACCAACAAGAGAAAAAATCTTCTAATTTTACGATACCTCATACTAATGTAATGTAATGCTCAAACGAAGTTGCTAAGCATTTTTTGAAGTTTCAAGAATCCTTCAAGCCAATCTCACCATTTGCAAGGGAACCCTTACACCAATCCCCCAAACACCTCAGCTTTCTTGACCTGGTTTCATTCAGTCAAGTCTAGGTCACTTCTCGAATTAGCATTTAAATGGAAGGAGAAGCTAGGCTCGGATCCCATATACAAAACAAAAGTTACGTCACAGGGAAGCGAATAAAACAACCATGAGTTACAACATTCGATCCAGCGGATCTTTTATGATGTTCTTAACAGACTTCTTTATGGAAATCCATTCCGTTGATGTAAAGCTCAGAGAGGAAGAAGTACTCGGTCTAAGCCAAGCCTAGAAGGACTGTCTAAAAAAATCTGCTAGAAAAACAAAAGTAAATATTTAAAAACCTATCGGAGCCTACACCATATGCATTGTATCATATAAATATCTGTGAGCATAGTTCAATATCAGAAGTTCCACACAGGATGTCATCAACTCGTAGAAATCAACTGGAATTTAAATAAAAAAGCAAACTATATTGTAGAAGAGTGCGACTCGCCGTGGGCCGCACCAGTTGCGCTAGTGCCCAAAATATATTAAGGTATTCGCCTTTGCGTCGATTACCGACAATTAAATGAAATCATCCTTCCAGCTAGACATCTATTGTCCAGAATCGATTACCTTTTATACCTTTTTCCACAAAGATAATCATTTCCATGAGGTGAGGTTTGATTATCAATAGGCCTTTTTTTGACAGATCACGCGTGACTCCTATCAAACTGTTTTGTCATTTTTGTTCAGTATTATGTTCAGCATAATCGACCTACTGAAACCACTATTGCCAATACCATTCGCAAATTTGAGTCCCAGTTTACATTAGTGGATGATACTCGACCAGTTAGACCACATCCAACACGTAGTGAAGAGACTATAGCAGCTGTAGCTGAGAGTGTACGCGAAGACCGTGACGAATCGATTCGTCTTCGTTCTCAGCAGCTTGGCTTGGCGTATTCGACAAACAACAACGTGAGGATCAAAAAATTCAAATAAAATTCAACTTTTGCAAGAATTGAAGCCAGGCGAATTGAATTTGAGTCACATTTTTAGTGAATGGGCTCTGGAAAAACTCAATGAAAATTCGGTGTTTTATCGTGACATTTTGTTCAGTGATGATGCCCATTTCTATCTCAATCGATACGTTAATAAAAAAAATTGCCATTACATACATACATACATCCATTAAAAATAACGGTATGGTGGGGTTTATGGGTTTATTGGTCCATATTTCTTCAAAAATGAGGCAAATCAGAATGTTACCGTTATCGCGCCATGTTAACGCACTATCTGCTTCCTGAAATTCAAGCACATGATCCCGGTGAGCTCTGGTTTCAACAAGACAGCGCTACGAGCCATACAGCACGTGAAACGATGGACTTGTTGAGAAATCATTTTGGTGAGCACTTAATTTCACGTTTTGCTAGGGTAAATTTGCCGCCTAAATCATGCAATATCACACCTTTGAACTATTTTCTCTGGGGATATGTTAAGTCTCAGGTCTTCAGGAATAAGCCAGCTACGATTGACGCTTTGGAAGCCAACATTACTCGTGTTATCCGCGAGATACCAGTCGCTATGCTCAAACAAGTCGCCCAAAATTTAACCTTCCGAATGGACCACCTCAGACATAGTCGTGGCTAAAATTTACATGATATCATGATTCATAATGCCATGAATGGTTCTTTTAACCGATGGTAAAAATTGTAAGTTCACTTTCAAATTTATGTGTTTTACTTTACATTATAAATCAAACCTCGCGATGAATCACCCTATAAAATGGACTTGCAATCTCGTTATCACCAAATTAAAATACCCGATGACGATCTGTACAAAACTGCATTTGTAAAGCCGTACGGAATGTTTCATTTCAAACGTATGCCAATTGGTCGTATGCAGTTTCGAAGATCATTAAAAATACCTACTACATACCGTCGAACGACTTAAGCTATTCAACCTCATTGTAAGTAGCAAGATGTCAACATTTTTTTGTAAGATCGTCGAATACATCGGATATGTTATCACCAACGCAGGAATTAGAAAGCCAACGAACATCCAGTGGAAGAAGACTCTTAACTTCCGCAGAACAATATTATTCAATAATTGAGCACGATTGCTCAATTGAGGCCGTCATCTGGGCCATCAAGAAGTAAGAAAGTTACATAGAAAGCGACGAAGTAGCTCTTATGATGGATCACCAATCTTTGAAGTGGCTTATGAACCTAAAGTCACCAACTGGGTGACTTGCTCACTGAACTCTTCAACTTCAGCCGACATGTTTTGCAGACCACCATGCGATAGCACGGATACAATTTACGACTTCAGCAATTTTCAGGTAAACATATCATTAAGAAGACCAAAGGCTAAAAGCGAAGGACAGCATGAAGACGATGAACCAATTCATATATTTATTATATTATATGAAGGTTTTTGTAGCAACTTTCCTCTGTTTGTACTCTTTATGCTTATTTTTTCACCCGGTTTTAGCAGCTCATAATACAGCACACCCATCTGATCCCACCAAATACAGAGCATTACCTTCGCGCCATGGATATTCGGCTTTGCCGTTGATTTGGCTGGTTGGCCGGGTTTCACATATGATTTTTTGCGCTTGGGGTTGTCGTAATGGATCCATTTTTCATAACCAGTAACAATCCGATGCAAAAATGACTTCCTTTTGTGGCGTTCCAGCAGCATTTCGGACATGCAAAACCGCCTTTCGACGTCTCTCGGCTTGAGTTCATGTGGAGCCCAATTTCCTTGCTTTTGAATATATCCAGTGCTTTTAAACGTTTTGAAATGGCTGCTTGAGTGACACCCAAAAATTCTGCGAGCTCTTTTTGTATTTGGCAACAATCTTCATAGAGTAATGCTTCCAGTTCTTCATCTTCACACTTTTTTGGCTGCCCAAAAATCAAAAATCTTCCAAGCCAAAATCACCACTTTTAAATCGTGCAAACCACTTTTGGCACGTTCGCTCAGCTAGCGCATGTTCACCATAAACTTCCACCAAAATACGATGACTTTCGGCAGCAGTTTTCTTCATATTAAAGTAATGAAGAATAACTCCCCGCAAAAACACTTTTGCAGGCACAAAGTTCGACATATTTGAGTGAAAAAAAATTATTGTTGTGAATGACATACGTTTGAAGCATAAACAACAATAAATTTTTTTATACTAAAATGACGTACAATGACAGTAGCTTTCCAACGCATGTTCCAATGGAATAATAACAATGGAATAATACAAGTTACGCCATCTCTTAGCAAGTTATAGACCCAATTCGGATTCGAAAACTTTTCCGATCAGAGCATTGATGTCCATCCGTTCTACATGATCTGGTCATTTCAGTCGTTGGACCTTCTTCTTCTGGCTAAGTCGGTGTCGATTTTTTGATAAAGCTCATGGATCTGCGCAATAGCACAGTACTGGGATTATAAAGTTTATTGTAGACTCACTTTTGTTGTTCGAGATTTGAAGCAGCGATTTGCAAAAATTATTCTTCGTTTTTGTTTAGCAGACAAAGTCTTTAACTATCTCATAGATATATCTGTCAAGGACGACGTTCTGTCCGGGACGTTGGTATTGGGTGTCCTTTCTGTTTGACAGCATATACTTGGTGTTGCTCTCATTGACCGTTAAACCCATCTTTGGCGTTTTAATCTTAATACTCACAAAAGCGGCACTGCCATCACGCTACTTTCTTCCGATTATGTCAATATCATCGGCGTATGCGAGTAATCGGACGGACTTTTGAAAGATTGTGCCTCTTACGTGGCGCG
This sequence comes from Volucella inanis, assembly GCA_907269105.1. Taxonomy (NCBI): domain Eukaryota; kingdom Metazoa; phylum Arthropoda; class Insecta; order Diptera; family Syrphidae; genus Volucella; species Volucella inanis. The sequence continues at coordinate 76,378,465 of OU026153.1, forward strand.
TGAGTTTGCACTATTCTTTGTCTAAATCCTTTTTTGACTTTAAAGATCTCGGTCTCTCGTTATCCTGCACATACGGGCAAGTTTAATGATAAACTCTTTAAAGGGTGACCAGATAAGGACGGTAGGAAAGAAAATTCAAATTAATTTAAGATTTAAACGGTGTGAGATATAAAATTAATTTTAGCTTTATTTTGAAGCTACGTTCATGCCATTATGTGTAGAATAGCACATCACTCATATGGCTGATTCGGCTTCGATTGCAGTGCTTCAAGCGGTCAGTCCAATTTTTGATGACTAGGTCCAATATGTTTGGCGTTATTTAGGCAAAAGCGTGTCGAATGTTGGCCTCGAGCTCGTCCAACGTAGTTGGATGGTTAGCGTAGACTAAGTACTTGACGTAGTTCCAGAGAAAATAATCGAATGATGTTAAATCGTATAATCGTGGAGGCCAATTGGCTGGAAATATTGGAAAAGTGTTTCGGCAACGATTTTCTTAAAGAAATGGTCGTTTACCAGTGACACGAGCGTTTTTAAAGTGGTTGTGAGTCAATCGAAGATGATGAACGCCGTGGCAGACCATCGATATCGAAAGCCGACGAAAACATTGATGAAGTAAATGTAAAGTAAATGTTGGTCAATGACCGCAAATTAACCATCAGATAGATAGCGGAGGACTTGAACATTGCCTATGGATTCGTTCAAGACATATTGGTTAATGATTTGGGTTTCCGTCGTGTAACAGCAAAGTTCGTGCCAAAACACCTCAATTTCATGCAAAAAAGAGACCGTGTTGACGTCGCAAAAGAGATAATTTGCGAGGTCGAATACGATCCCACATTCATCAAAAGGATCATTACTGGAGACGAGACGTGGGTTTATGAGTACGACACGCAATCTTGGCATCAGGCAAGTGAATGGCGTTCACCAAATGAGCCAAGACCAAAAAAAACCACGTCGTTTTCAGAAGCCAATGCTCACGGTTTTCATGGATTACAAGGATGTAGTTCATCATGAATTTTTGCCAGAAGGCCAGACAGTAAACAAAGAGTATTATTTAGGCGATATGAGACGTTTGCGTGAAGCAATTCGCAAAAAGAGACCAGGATTATGGGCAAAAAATTCGTGGATTTTGCACCATGATAACGCACTGTCGCATAGTGCTATAATTATTCGTAATTTTTTGACGAAAAATGCAACAAATAACGTCCAACATCCATCGAATGTCCGATGATGCCGCCATGCCATAAACCACACCACACGGTCAATTTTTGTTATGCATTGATGCTTGACGCAACCGCTGAAACAAAATGGGCCTTGTCCGAGAAGATGATTTCTTGGCCAAAATCCGGATATCTGCGTATCAATTTCAGCGCCCAATCAGTGAATTTATGTCGTTCTCATGGGTTAAATTTTTGCGTCAGCACAATTTTAAACGGATGTAGGGCCAAATTCAATCGCAAAATAGGCGGGTTGATCCTCTGGCGATGCCCAATCCAGCTGATCGGCGCCGAATCGACATTTCAAGATTTTCTTCGATACTGGCCGCTGCAATGATTATGTTTTCTTATTTTTTCCACAATTCTCTAATTGGTTGGTGGCCTAAAATCCGAAAGAGTGTGCTCACGCTCAAACATTTTCACTGTGCGACGTACTGCCGACACTATCATTGCTATATGATATGGTCACCCGAAATATGAAGAACTTTCTAAAATAAATGAATCAATCCAAATAAATGAAGAAAACGCCACTCGATGGTTATCCCACGGTTACCACCTCAATAACATATATATTCTCCACAGAATCCGATTCCAAAGATGCACAATTAGTGCAGGAGCGAGAACTTATGTATTTTACATACATACAAGGAGGCTGTTAGCGCAAGCCATTATCAAGGTACTTTTGGTCAGGGATGAGACAGAATATCACCGAATACATTATCAGCTGCCTGGCCTTCCTCAGATAAAAGGCAAGGCCTACTGGATTATTGAAAACAGTGTTCAGTGTGTCAGGTTTAAAGTCTTGGCAGTCGACTTATTCAGACAATTACCAAAAACTGACGACGGTTTTCATTAGTTTCTTATAGCAGATAACTAATCGAGTGAAGATTTTTCCACTGAAAGAAGCAACAGCAGGAAATTGCGCGGTAACACTCTTTAACGAAGTATTCTTTTGATATTTTACACTCTGGAGGCTGTTAACTAATAAGGAATCACAACTTATCTCTTCTCTGATGTAACAGCTCACACATTATTTAGACATCCAACAAACGCTGTTTCCAGTTTAACAACAAGAAGCCAACCCAGTAGATCAAATCGAGACATGAAGACGCAGCTAGCGTACCATATAGCTTGGGCGGACGACTTACCATCAATGAGGTTTCCGATTAATACGGCAAAGTGTCAAAGAACGGACTGCACCCTATCCTCTCTTACAATTAGATGTGCGCTGAGAATAGTCGACGACGTGAGTCATGATCTAGGGAGCATACTTATATCAGAAAACTTCATCCCACATATATCAACACAGCTACTACAATTAATCTAATATCAAACCGTCTAATTTCAGTATAAAGCTCCGTACCATACAGCCAAAATCGTAAGTATCATTTATTTATTTTTGTAAATTCGAAATAAATTTTTACCGTCAAAGGTTCTTTGAAGAAAACCATACCGAAATGCTTAGCTGGCTCCAAAAAAGTTGGCAGTTGAAAAAAAGGAATATGGGGAGAATTTATTTTAATGACATAAAAAATTATTTCCCATTTTTTAATAAGATCTTTAAAAGAAAGCGCTTTTTGCAAATTTTTTGGATGCTCCATTTAAATCAAAATCAGAGCACTTATGACTGTACTCTAATAAGATTTTTGCAAGTCAAAACTTTCTCGGTACATTAACACATATTTGTTCGTTCATTTGAGCAGTTTAAAAAAATCAGTAACGTGTAAATCGGATCTAAAAAAGAAAACTGTAGAGTTAAAGAGAATTTTAATTTGAATGCTATCTCCGAGTATGAAGATGTTAAAGTGTCGAGTGATCTAGAAACCAACTTCAATCAGGAATTCAGCATAGTCTTAGTTGGTGCCAATTATCATACGAGTACTGCACAAATTGTTATTCTCCTCTTATTGGAATTAATTCGAATATTATAATAATACTCGTACGGTAAGCTACAATTAACCATTCTTAATGCAATTAAATAAATAAATAGAATTGAGGTTCAAGTTCAATCAAATAGCATGAGGTTCAATCCTACAAAATCATTCAAATCACAATATTGTTTACACATTGTTCAACACAAATACCCCTAAATTTGTTTTGAACAACCCAAATTTGTTTCAATTCCATCAGCAAGCTCAAAATAATAAGTCTACGTTTCCAAGCAATAACTATATTTAAAAAAAATACACAATCAAACGGTATGGATGTACTTCGAAATCAACATAACAATAATCTCTATTAAATACAAACTAAAAGTAACAGACCTTCAGCTAATCACACTTACAGTGTTCATCATACATCCTCTAACCTGCAAACTCTGCTTTTTTACAATTGATACACTTATTCCAGCGATTTTCCAACTTCTTGATCTCGTCCGAAAAGTAATTTTCCGGAATGTCTGCAAAATACTCCTCCGTGGCGTCGATGATTTCCTCGCTTGAGCTGAATTTTTTAATGATCAGCCATCTCTTCTGAGGTTTGGGAAGAGATAATAGTCCGAAGGAGCCAAATCGGGCGAATACGGTGGACGACAGCAATTGCCGTAAGTCATTGATTTTAGCCGTGGTAACGATACTCTTGTGCGCCGGTGTGAGGTGAGGCCGTTTTGCACAGTAATACTCGCTGTTGATGGTTTTTCCTTTTTCGAGGTAGTCCACGAAGAGTATGCCATGACAATCCCAGAAAACTGACGCCATAACCTTTCCGACCCATCGAGCCTCCCTTTGCCGCTTCGGAGCACTCTTGCCGGCTTCAGTCTATTGCCGGGCACACATTCTATTCTCTGATGTTCAACAGTTACCATTCGACACCAAAAGTCCGACCGATTCCGCATCAGCAAGTCCAAACATTCTTTCGAAGTGCTCTCGTGTTCGTGTTTTTGGTCAGGAGTGAGTATGCGCGGCTCTCAGCGGCAATATAACTTTTCCATATGCAGAATATTGCCCAAAATATGGCGTATGCGCTCAGTACTAGTTTTTGTGGTATCTGCTAGCTCGCGCACCTTCACTTTCCGGTCAGCCAACACCATTTCATGTATTTTTTTGACATTGTCCTCTGTAACCGCATCGGAGGGCCTTGATCGGTAGTGGAGTTGCGGCCACCACGAAACTCTCGAAACCAATATTTGACGGTGTAATATGACGGAGCATTTTGTTTTCTTCGCCGTTTTGCCTCTTAAAAAATAATGTTTTATGAGTGAACGAAAATCGTTTTTGTCCATACTCAACATGATGCCAAACACGTCAACAACAATCAGCTGTTATAAAAAAAAACTAAAGACAGTATTGCACTGAAATTTGGCATGTCTGCCTAAATATGAACGGACTTCAAGGAACCATAACCTTTTTTGCAGTAGCAGCGCATTCTAGCAGTCAAGGAGGTTACTTTACTCCACCTAGTATATTATATAAGCAAGTATTTCAGGTTCGAAACTGTGGTATTTGGATTCGGCCGGAGTAGTGCGACGAGAATAGTATGAAATAGGATGCCATTTTCAGTTGCTTTGTTTCTGTAGAAGTACAGCTCCAAAACCATAAGTCACAAAAAATATGAACCTGCAAACGCTTTCTGAAGTTATATTGTGTATTGCAAATCGCATATAACTAAAGCAATTCAAGCCAATAATTATTTTACAAAGTTAAAAATTGAAAATATGATTTTAGTGATAAGTAGGAATTTAAATTAAGAATAGCAAAAGTTGGAAATTTGAAAAGTTTTGTTATATTGATTTTTTAATGTGTACTTCGATTTTTTTTATTTTGCAAGAACTTTTTCATAAAAGTTAGGTCTACTTTTTATTTTTAAAAGGAGTCGCTTTCAATAGGATTTACCAATAGGGACTTGACAACTTTGAATTTAATTTTTGAACGCACTCTTTCACTAATCATCAAACTGTCACTGTCAATTTATTCAGTAAACTCAACATTTTCATCATGGTAAAGTACATTAACGAGCAACGTCTGCAAATTATAAAAATTTTCTACATATATTCGGAGTAGGTGATTGCAACTTTAAGAGCGTTAACTCCAATTTTCGGTCTTAATTCTCGCCCTAGTAGACAAGCAATAACAAGTTTAGTGCAAAAATTTGAGTCTACGTATTCGTTGTGTGATGTTGCCGTGTCAGTGAAACAACGGGATGGTCGAAGTGTCGAAAATATCTCTGCCGTTCAGACGTCCGTAGCAAACGATCCAAATCAGTCAATTCCACGGCGTTCTCAAGAATTGGGCATCGTTTAGACCACATTATGGCGTATTTTGCGTAAGGATCTTGGTTTACACCCATACAAGATCAAGCGGACACAAGAATTGAACCCGATGGACCATTTGAAGCGACGTACATTCTCCGATTGGGTTCTGGAGAAGATACGCCAAGATGATGAATTTCATCGCAAAATCATCTTCAGTGACGAAGCTCATTTTTGGCTCAATGGGTTCGTCAATAAGCAAAATATGCGTTATTGGTCGGGTGAAAACCCATATGTGTTTCATGAATCACCACTTCTTCCACAAAAAATAACTGTTTGGTGTGGTTTGCATGCCGGCGGCGTTATTGGGCCATATTTTTTCGTCGACGATAACGATCGTCACGTTACTGTGAATGGTCAGCGTTATTGCGCCATGATTACCGATTATTTTTGGCCCGAATTGGAAGGTATAGACTTGGACCACATGTGGTTTCAACAGGATGGTGCCACAAGCCACACAGCACACGCTACAATCGATTTATTGAAGAGTAAGTATGGTGAGCGTGTTATCTCAAGACATGGGGCAGTCGATTGGCTGCCTCGTTCGTGCGATTTAACGCCGCTTAACTATTTTCTGTGGGGCTACGTTAATACATTGGTTTATGCCAACACGCCGACGACGTTGGAATAGTTTAGAGGCAACATTGAACGCGAAATAGCGGCCGTTTTGGCCGAAATGTGTGGCCGAGTCGTTGAAAATTGGGTCCAACAAATCCACCGCTGCAAACGTGCCCGCGGTGGCCATATGAACGAAGTCGAGTTCCATTCATAAATGTTTTGATTGTACTTCAAGCCAATAATAAAGTTTTTGAAATATCTCAAATGGTTTGCCTTTTATTTAAAAAAAAATTTGTCAAATTAGAAAACCCTATATATCGAAAGTACTAAATCAGAGAGCCTCTTTTTTCCTTAAGAATTTCTTAAATATGTATGTATATTATTCTTTTCAGAGTGGAAAAAGATCTCTCCACGGAGGAAACAGTTATCGGTAGTGTTAAAAATAGTGCACTTATGTTAATTTTAAAATGTGGGGAAATGTTCCACGCAATATTTCACTTCTCAAATGTTTATACAGTGATAGACCCTCAAGTTGTTAAAGTGAAGATGTAGTATAGAGAACTCTTAGTTCGTTTTTGAATGCTGTAAAATCGAAAAGTCCAGAAAAAATTAATTAGGGAAGATATTTTATCATCTGAGCTTGACAGTGCAAAATGACTGTATTTTGATTTATTGAGTAAATGAAAAAAAAAAAAAAAAAAAAAAAAAAAAAAAAAAAAAAAAAAAAACGGTAAACGGTGATATAATATTTTTCGTGGAGGTTCAGCACAATCGTTTATGCTTTGAAAAATTAAATCAAATTTTGTTAAGAAACTCAGTACAAAGCAACAACTTCAACATTCGTTTTTTTTTTTTTTTTTTTGTACTAAATTAAACAATACATCCGTTTTAGCAAAAAACTTTCCCTTCTAATCTAAACAATAAACTTTCGGCCATTGGATGTGTGTAATTATCCCATTCTTTTAGATTGTCTAATATTTAGTTTAAAGTTTCAATAATATCTAATCTACAGTTAAAAATAAGGTTAATTATTCGTGAATGGTAATGCCAGCAAGTTTCTGATACTCCCGGCTTGCGTCGGTTTGCTATTTGTTTTAAAATATTCGAACGTTTAGTTGATTTATTAAAAAAGCGTACTACAGTATTTATATTGTCAAAAGAAAAAAAAACTTTTAACTCAGGTATATTTTTTAGTGATCGGGATAACACCAAATTTATAACATGTACGTAGCAAGGAATAAAATTTGCCATTGGACATGCCTCGAGGACTTTCTTTTAACACCACCCACTTCTCCGAGCATAACCGCGGCGCCATCGTAAGATAGCCCAATTAACTTTTCCTTGCAACCGTATACATCAAGTATATTAAAAATGTGTTTTGAGAGCTCATCTGCATTTTGAGTCTTACATACATCAAAATAAATCAAGAAACCTTTCTTCTATTCCTTCCTCCGATAAGTAACGCAATACGGCACTTAGTTGTTCCCTATGGCTCACGTCTGGTGTTTCATCAATCATAATGGACACAAACAGCGTTTCATTTATTTCTACTTTAATTGCATCTTTAATTTCGGCATTGAATGATCAATGTTTATTCTTGTATGCCTAAAAGAACAACTGTATCTATAAAACGTTAAATTAACTTACGATTTCTATCAACTTTTTTGTTGTGAGTTACAAAGGAATAACCTAAGAAGATTTCAATGCGGTATGTGCCGAATTCGTGCAAAGATGAATTGCGGCCGTTTTTGCTTGATTTCTTCGCTCAAACGTTGCAATAAGTGCGTATAAAACTGGCCGTTTATAGTTTTTCTATTTTCAAGATAGTCAATGAAAATTATCCCACGCGCATCCCAAAAAATTGAATTTATTGTTTTGATTGTTCTTTTGTCTCGGGTGTAAAGTGATGGACCCATGTTTCACCCATGCACAAAAATTCTGCTTTGTTGCTGTGAAACTTCGCTAAACACTCAATTTAAATATCTTCACGACACTGTTTTTGCTCGAGTGTGAGTAAACGCGTCACCCATCTTGCACACAGTTTTCTCATGTCCAAATTTTCAAATAATATGCGATTGACCGCACTTTTTGAAATGCCTATAATGTCTGCTAGCTCGCAGTCAGATGATCATTCAGTACAGCTTTGTGGATTTTCTTCACTATTCCTGGAGTCGTCACCTCATTTGGTCGACCACTGCAATGCTCGTCTTTGCAGCTCGTACAGCATCGTTTAAACTCAGCAATCCAAAATTGTACTATTGTAAACGAAGGAGCAGACTCACCCAGACTAGAATCCAATTCAGCTTTTATATTAGTTGGGTTGAGGCCTTTCAAATAAAAGTTTTTTATCACATAACGACGACCAATTTTCCCCATTTCCACAAATTCACTGACAACGTTCACTATTGATGGCTGTTAAACAAATACTAAACAACGTGCTTGAAACATATGCTTTATAGACTGCGTACTTTCCAATACAGTGATATTTTCAAACAACTCCCGCCATGTCTTGGTCAGGCTGGGTACTTCTGGGACCGCCTTCGTACATGAGGTACTTATATCAACATTCCACTTTTTTTTATTCGCCATTGTACCGCCATAAAGAAATTTAGTACCTCGTCAACGTTTCGGGTCGGGTTTGACACAACGTTTAAACCAGTTTTTGCCTATTTTTCAATGACAAGTAGATTGTTGGACCTAAGATATAAATTAATATTATCGACATAATATAAAGGTGAAAAATGCCAACTAACAACTAATTGTAAGCAGAGAAAATCACATGATGAACTTAAGGATTTATCAATTAAATACGGTAATTTTTAGTGCTCCACCAAGAGTAGCGTGTTGCCTCTTAATGAGCAAACACTTCCACAACAGTTCGCTCCCGCTCATTTGGACAACTAACTATAAAACAATTAAATTTTAAAATGAATTATATTGTAGGAATTGTTGCGAAGATATTAAAAAAAAAATGAATTCATAAATTGTGTCATTACTTAAAAAATTGGATAATTGGCTAAGATAAGTCGTATTTTATATTTCTTTCTAATTGGTACAATGTGATAAAAAATCTCTAATTCAACTATCGGGTATACTTCTGAATATATGGCACAAGGTTTAGCTGGTAACTTCGAATTCATCGAAGAATTTGTTTCCCAAAATAATTTAGACTTTTTGTTGGTGACCGAAAGACATTTAACTAGGGAAGTGTGTAAAACAAATATGTATCCAAGCCGTTGAAATTAAATACAATCAAGTAGCATGGAAGTTTATTATAATTTATAAATTAAGTGCTCTTAAAGTAGGCGATTTCTATGACATATTAAATGTATGGACACCACAAACACCAGAAATCACTTCATGTGATAATATTGGGTGATTTTAATATACATAGAACTTAGTAACGAAAATAAATTTGAACTTTTTGTGTGAATTCGATCCAAGAGATCCATAAGTATATAAGATGCCATAAAGTGTATAAGATAAGGTGTATTAAATTTGATAAAGGTTGATGTGTTAGTGAATTTAGTAATAACTTCGTAGAGACTGTGAGAAAGCAACAAATAGCACCTTAAAGTCTTTGGAAAAGTCACTGTCTTAAATAATAAGTTTGCTTAATGGTATAACAAGGATTTATAAAAAGATAAAAAAGTAAATATGTACAATGTACAATAATAGAGCCACTTACACGAGCACAATGTCGGACTGGGATAAAAGCCTGCCCTAACCAAAACGAAACGCGGGAGCGGGAGCTTAGTTCGCGCGAAAAATAAACACATATGGCACCATTCAAACACCTGCGTCAAGTCAGAGAGGCGATAGCGGGATTGTACAGTTTTTTCGCTGGTTCGCTGCGAAGAAATTAGTTCAGAACTAAAACAAGGCGGTGAGTAATTTGAAAATAAGATTTACTTCATTTTTCATTATTAAATAAAGTAAAAAATTTTAAACGTTAGTGAGAGATCCCACATTTACCTCTGGTTCTTAAAAATATTCGTAATAAGTATTGTCGCATTGTTTTGTTCTTAAAAAATTATGTAAAATACAAGTTGTTTCTACAATTAAGATTGCAGTTTCAACGTTAACTTCAATAGGTCTAAGTTATACCCTCCATTTGTTGGCTAAGATTCCAAAGGCATTTTCAACTACTCGACTTGCTCTGGAAAGCCTTTTATTATATATTTTCTTACGGTTGTCGGTTCTAGACTGCCTATAAGGGAATGGTCTCATTAAAAATTTCTTAAGAGGAAATACTTCGTCTCCTATTAAAACATGCTTCTGGAATATTTATTAGACTATGTTGAAATCTTCTACCCATTATTCAAGCTTCAAAAATTTCACCATTACTGGTTTTACCGTATCCCTCAATGTCTACACCAAGAAATTGATATTCGGGGCCAGCAATCATCATAAGAACAATTGAAAATTTATTGAAGTTGTAGAAATAATTAGAGCCGCTATTTTTTGGGAACTTTACACTAACGTGTTTTCCATCAAATGCTCAAATGCAAGAAATCTGTACATAATTTATATGTGTATTAATTATTTTTAGATTCTGTAATTCAAAAGAAATGGAAAAATCTTCGAGATACATATGCCAAATCAAGTCAGGTCAAGTCAAAAACTACAGCAGCTGGCAATGGGCACCCTTGATGCAGTATTTTAAGCCGCTTTTGCAGAAACCAATTCAAATATTAAAGACACCAATTTTGATGAATTTAAAAATAAGCGCAATGAGGATGACCCAATCTTAGATGTTCCAGCATCATCATCAGAATCTTTATTATTGTAAGATAAATAAATATTAGCAGAAGACTCTTCCGAAAACACCCAATCTTCTGGATTAGAAGAAAGTTCATGTTTACACTCTTTTATTACATATTACAAATATGGATAATTTGGTTTATGTTTATTACCATACCTTAATGCAATTGCAAGACGTTAATCGGGGGAAATAGATTCACGGCAATTTGTACATGACTTACGAATATCGTCTTTGACAAGTTCAAGAATATCGTCAAAACAATCACTTGTCATTCTAAAATATATATAAAATCTCTGTTCATCCTTTCGCAGATCTGACATAAGGGTATGAAATTCTCCGTTACTTTGGCGTTCAATATTTATTTCATGAACCACTTTTCTTGTTTTCCTATTACTTTAATTAAAAAAAAAAAAATCGAGAATTTGGAAATTAAAATCACATAAAAGGTTCGCTCCCGTTTCGCGTTTGGTATGAAGGGGTAATAATTTTCGCTCCTGCATCTTTCCCGCGCGAAATTCGCTCCCGGGCAGGTCCTAAATATAAAATTGCTTACCAGTTGTATGTTTCCTGAAAGTTGGAAAAATTAAAAAGACCCCAGACCAATGGAGACAAATTAACATCCTGCCTTATAAAATAAATATTAGAAGTCGTAGTTTGTAACCATCTCATTGATTTTATGGAAGAAAGGAGACCTCTTTGTGCGGAACAATCTGGATTTAAACGGGGTCACTCTTGTGAGACTTTTTTAAGTTGGCTAATTAATGAATGCAAAAAGGAACCAAAATAAGGCAACATTATATTATCACTATTTTTATACTCTCGGATAGCCTTTGAATCGATAGATAGATATATTTTAACACAAAAGCTATATAATGTCGAATAGAAGATAACGACTTAAGATAAATGAAACGTTTTCAAGTTAACAAGAAATAGCGATTAGTGTCCCACAAGGGTCAGTATTGAGAGATTTACTTTTTCTATGTTATATGTTTATATATGTTTGTATACATATGTATATTTATTTATGATTATTAAAAATTTTATCACATTGTAAGATTTGTCTTTTTGCGGATGACACCCTTTTACACATTAGCGGAGAACACGTTCGTTTCATAGAAACTATCTTAGAGAGAGATCTGGATGCAATGTATAATTAGCTATGTAAAAACAAACTTAAACTTAATGTGCCAAGTGTACATTACTTGCGGTCATAAAAACCGCACCATATCAAAATGATTGAAAAATTTTTATAATGAAATTAAATTTTTGTTGAGTACTCCGCAGTAGTTTATAAGTATTTCTATCTAATTTCCATCTGTTTATTGAATGTTTGAAACAAGATATTAACAAAGAAAGAAAAACCAGTTAATTTTCTTATTTTTTTAAAATATTTTAATACAGTCATTGGTTAACAAAATCAAACGATACATTTTTTATGTATGTGTATATAAGATGTTTAGATATGCCACTTTTTCCAAAAAAAATAACCGATTTTATTCTAGAAGGCATCGAGTTTACTAGAAGTTCAGAAATTTCCCTTGAAATTTCAGTATTCCATACATGTTCCAAAACTTCATTTACCTTTTTTTTACTCTCTGGTTTATGTTCAGCCACCTTATGTTTTATTACATGGCAGAGGTGTTCGATTGGGTTTAAATCGGGCGAATTAACTAGCCAGCCTAGTCTGGTAATTCCGAGGTCATCAAACGTTGTCTTGAGCTGAAAATTATTGAAAGACTCAAGTTACTTGTCTGTTTATTATTTATAAAGTAGACATCTAGAAGTTGATTTATAACACTTTACTTACAGATTTGGCGCGGTGGCAAGGTGCAGAATAATCTTGAAAAATGCACTTGTCAGTATACAAATGATGCTGTTCAATTGCTGGTACCAAAAACTCCCTTTCTACTTCTTCATACTTTTGAGCGTTCATAGTTCCATTAACAAAGTGCAAAGGGCCTAAAACGTAAAAATAAAAACATCCACAAACCATCTGGCTTTGAGGAAACTTCACTGTTTTGACTATGCACTCGTCCTTGAACCTTTCACCTGCTGACCGTCGTACGTATGGCAAATTTTCGGCACACAACAAATTAAATTTACTTTCATCGGACCATATCACACAACGCTTTTTTAATTTTTGTGGTTAGGAGAGGTTTTTTCGCTGGTCGTCTTCCATATAAACCTATCTCCCGTAGCCGTCGGCGTATGGTTTCGGCGCTTAGAACAACTTGATGAAATTCACTCAGCTCTGCTCTTATACGACAGCACTTTTAAAGCGATCTTTTATGCAAATTCGTTGTAATACATTGCCCATCTTCTGGGATGTTTTACGGTTTCGTCCCGAGCCTTTTTTCCTTTCCCGTTTATCCAAATTTTCTTTTTTCTTCATCAGTCGTACGATAGTTGAATGACAGCATCCTATTTTAACCGCAATCTGACGATAGCCAAGCCCTTCTTCGATTAAAGTCAATATTTGAACTTTTTCGTCCCGAGTCAGTTGATGATATTTACCAGACATTTCATTTTTTTTTTACTTGTCACCGTCACAACTCAATTCAAACTGATTTTTTTGCACCGAATACGAGGTCGAACTCCGCTATGGGGAATACCCTTCATTTGTATGGGAAAAACCCTTACAATCTGATGTAATTAGGCATTTTTTGAGAACTCATTAGATGGTGCGGTTTTTATGATCCCAAGTGTATGTGTATTAATAGTAACGATTTAAGTGTAAATTATGTAGTTAATGTAATAAGGACCATTTTAAAATGTAGCAGGTATACTGATATGCTACGATCGCTCGAATGGTTAAGTATTGCACAACGGTCAAAGTTTAATGTCTTGGTAATTATATTCGAAATTAAGCACAATTTATACCCAAATTAAAACAAAAACGTAGAGTACATAATCAACTAGATATATGTTTTAAGAAATGCTGGTGGATTTCGGCTACCTTTTCACAAAAGAACACAAACACAAAATAATATAAAATGAAATAATAGAGATGTAAAACACACTAATTTGTTAAATATGAAAACTGTAAATATTATACATATGTATAAGAGTTTTCTTTAAAACTAATAAAACAACTAAAACTAAAAAGAAAAAAAAAAAAACTAAAACCGATGTTGAATTTACGTATCTCATAACATTTTTACATGCTTGTTGTGGGAGCTGTTGTGTTCAGAACAGTAGCAAAATTTTTCTGAATTCACTGACGATATAATTAACAAACATGAAAACCATCGTGCACCGGTACTCCTCTTTTCTGTGTTCTTACTTTTCTTACAAGAAGTGAGTCAACTTGAAGGTTCTTACCTATGCAAATAAGTCAGCAACTGCGACGAAATTTCGTAGATCAACGAACAGTAGATTTGCGTAAGAAGCAAACGAGATGTTGCAATGACCTGTTATCAAAAGGTGAAAGCCAATGTTGATTCACTAGAGAAAGACTTAATCGACAAGTCCATAACAGCTGCATTTAAATTTTAGAGCGTCAGACTTCGACAAAACCAAGCAAATCACGTCCTTACACACCGAGGACAAGCATCCGCGATTTGCTTCGTTCGATTTGTAAAAGATTTGAACTTTTTTGCTGTAACATCTCTTTGATGTTCCCGAAAGATGCAACACGAAGAAAGTGCGAAGCAAAGAAAAGACAGGCAGCTATTTCGACAAATCGATCAAATGTTTTAGAGTTCTAATCTCTTTACAAAATTGCGAATAAAGAGCGACTAATATCAGCAAGAGCGCCAGCAGCAGATATGGAACAAACACTTATAAAATATAATTTTCATGCAAATCAAAATCTTGCATTGGAGAAATTATAAATTTGCATGGTTCAAAGATATATGAATACATGTGAAAGAGAAGGGTGGAGAAGTTATCTATATTAGTACGTTTATTAATGTTACGCTTATTAATTGTTTTGTAATGGTTTTTTCGATAATCATAAAAACGATGAATCTCCCATTATTAACTACAGTATCATAAATTGTGATAATATCTTTACTAATAGCTCATGTACAAACTCTTTGTAGTCCACCAAAATGCTACAATTTTAGGAGAAAACTTTTCCCATGTTACCCACATTGATTCTTTTTTACGTATTTCTACGCATTCCAAAAATTTTTCCACTGCCATTAAATTCCTTCGATACAGGATTATAGGAACAACCAAGTTTAAAAACATATTTCTTTTAGTCTTTCCCAAGACTTTGATGACATTCTGAAGGTTAAGTCGTTGGCGTTATTTCTTCTGATGTTTTCAGCTTCAGAATATGACAGTAACGCAGCAGGCCAGCATCTCGAATTTTCATCTCGCTGAAAATAGCGCAGGTTTTCCACGTTCATTTTATGCAGAAATGGCAAGCTCAGTATCTCCTGTTGACCTTTTTGATATTGTTGCGGTTCACAAATATCGATCCATTGACATAGAACTCATCGTCGAAAGGGATTCAGTATGTGCCGGTGATAGTTTTCTTGACATCATTCACCCTCCACACTTTGGCCTGTCATTAATTATAATAATACTATCACCGACCACTACTACAGAATGCCACGCCCCCAGAGCAGAGTTGTTGGGTGCATCTTACTTAGTACCTCTGTAGAATGTCGATATAGTTGCTGAGCGACAACCGCCAACCAGCAGAACTAGATTATTGCATTCTGCTACTATTTTGCTGTCAGTGAACTGGAGGATCATTCCGCCATGCGAGACGGGGAATTAATTTTCTTACAGATTAACTTAGATGTAGGGTATTTTATAAAAAAAAAATGTAGAACGTTATCATTTTGTAAAATCTTAACACCAGATACTTTCATTAGTTCTGTTACGCTAAATTTGTGAATTGCTCATTAAATATTGATTTAAAGCCATTTTCGTCGATAATCGTTGGATTTATTACATTAATTTTAATAACTGCAATTGACAGCATTAAATTCTCTATTTCATTAACCATGTCTTTATTTCTTGCCAATAAGGTTTCATAAAGGTAAGCAATATCAATATATGGTATTCCTTTTTAGATTCTGCCAAAATACTGCTTACGGTGTCTGTTAACTTATTAATTTGCTTCTGGGTTCTTGTATCGTATTTATTAGTACCTTTTTATTGTTTGATTCGGTGAGATGTGCCTGCATAAATTTTATCCACTCGAATTCGGGGGTTCCAGCAACTACCCTTAAAGCCGTTCCTATGAAGTTTAAGCTTCTCACGTACCTATGATATATGGTTATAGCCGTAAAGAATGCCCCCAAATGTCCTCATATGTGATTGCGGGAAAAGGTTCGTTTTATCCATAATTTCGTTGTACGCAGTCAAGTTATTTATATGTCCATGGGCCTGCCAAAAAATGACGAATGAGTGTAGTCCGGCATTTTTACCGTCACTGTTGTCATGACTGAAAGCAAAGTTAGCAAAATCCTGAAGAAAATGTTTTGTCTTTCTTAATCCGGTACTAAAAATACTGAAACCTAAGGATTAAAAAAAATGTTTACCTTCTCTATTTTATTCTATGCGATCTTAGGTTGTCCTTATGGACCTCCTTCCCTTTAATGAGAAGTGTTGTCCCCAAATCTTATTCCACATACAGTGGTGTAGTTTATTACCTATCTTCCTATTGGTCTTTACCAATACCCTTTTCTCCAACTTGAAGCGTTCTATTTTGCCTTGAGTCATTGTGCCTTTTCAATAACACTTCCTTTGCCTTTTGAACCTTATTTATATTTCTTCCCTAAACTTGACCGGGGCCGAGTGAATTATGTTAAATGGTTTCTGGTTAGTGACTGAATGGATGGTTCTATTGTACTCTATGGTGTTTTGCAGTATCATCTCGACCAAGTCCTCTATTTTTCTTTCGAGTTTAAGACCTCTTGTGGTTTTAAGTAGAGGGCTATGCAGCCTTTTTATTTGGTCATTAGACATGCCTTGTAAAAATGGGGTTAATTATGAGAACCTTAAAAACCTTAAATTACTTAGTAAAATTGACTTTTTAGTCTCGGAATTCAACGATGTTTCATTGTCACAGAAAATTGTTTTTCTTTTAGGAAAAATGATCATTAGCTGCAGAATTGGTGTTTTCATACATACAGAACTGTATCAATTGGAAAATTTGTCAATCAATGCAAGTTAGAAAATAGTTTTTGTCTGTGGAAAAGAATATGTCAATATGCAGGATTTGGCCTGCATATAATGGGATTGGCATCTCGCCAATTAGTTGTTGTTGTTGTTTTTTTTTTTTTGTGTTGATCATACTGGGCGTTTGAGCATATTTTGCAATTGATATTTACTTGTTATACATTTTCCTAGGCAGCTCTATGTGCCCGGTTATGCTTTGCAATTATAATTTCTTTTTATTCAGTTTTGTCGAAAATATCCACCACGAACTCCTTAGGGCACCGAAACTTTGTTGCTGGGAATAACTCGACAAGCCTGTGCTGAATGAGAGCCAAAATCGATAATTCACAATGAATTGCGTTGACCACATCTGGTTTTACCATATCTCTCACGGTGTATTTAAGTGTGTTCCTATCTGAGAAATATATGAAGTGTCTGCTTTTCGCTATTATGAAAGTGTGAGTTGAGAATTTGATTTCTAAAGTATTTTCTGTTGTCTCGATCATATAGGTTAGGGTTACTTTGAAAGTTTCCTTTCATTGATGGTGCAGTTCCTTATCTTTGAGTGTCCTCGAAATCATTGTAGGTTTCATATTTTAGGCAAAACCGCTCCTAGCCCATATGATGAAGCATCTGTCATTAAATCGAAAAACTTTCTGAAGTCTGGGTACAATAACATATCTTCTGATATCAAAATGTCTTTCAATTTGTTAAAAGCTTGTAATTCCTTGTCATTTAATTTGATCTTAATTTTTTGGATTGTAAGGCACTTACTTTGTCGTTTTCCCCCTTCAAGATGTCTGACAGTGGTTGAGCTATGGATGCGAAACCTTTAATGAAGTATAATATGGTACCCAAAAAGGATCTAACTCCGAACAATGGCGAAGGCTCGATACAATTTTGGATTGTCTCCACTTTGGACAGACTTGTTCTGATGTCCCCACTTGACACTGTGAAACCCGTGAGACCCTCATGTTGGCTCCTACAAATTTCGTAAAACCCAGTCAATGTGCTTAATAAACGTAGGAAGTTTTTCGAATTTTCTAGCGAAGAACATTATCTATGTTATAGCTCTATGAAAACTACTAAGCGCATTCTTCAAACCGAAAGGGAGGCGGCAGAATTCATATTTCCGCCGTTTACGGAAAACGCAGTTTGGGATATTTGTCGCCAATAGTTTTTTTGATTGAGCTGTAAAAATCTATTACTAGACGTTTCTCTTTATTGCCTAACTTGTCAGTCCCCTTTTTATCAACAACGCAGTTGGGATATTATAAGGAGACCTGGATGACCTGATTATGACATTTTTTAAAATGTCTTTTATTTGACAATTTATGAAATGAGCCATCCTCATGGGGTATGGGTACACTCATTCAGTAAATGGGATCGTTACTTTCGATGCGAATAGTAGCAATCATGCTTGTATTAAATGGCATCAACTCGTTAAGCAAATGGCTTAACCCTGTTATTCATTATTTTCTAAAAATCAGCCTTCACCATATCTATATCATCTATTCTTGTAAAATTTATATTCTTACATTTCTAAAATTAAATTGTCTCCGCTACAAAGTTGAAGCGAATTACATTTTCTTTCAAACAGATTGTGGCATTAACTTGCGTAAGCAGATCAAGGCTAATTATTCCATCAAATAATCCCTATAAATTTACGTAATTGTAGGCGGATGCTTCCAAGGTCTCATAGTCATGCCTTTCCTGGTTATGTGCGAGATTTTCCTGTAACGATATGGTAAATCCATTGACGTCTTTGCCCGCGATTGTCTTTCGGGACTATTTGACATCTTAAATTTATATCCCTGCCCCTGGTTATAGGTATTTTTATTTAGTTGTCGGAAGCGCGACGATGTGGGGTCTACGTCCTATTTTCCGGCCGGCTCGTGCCTGATTACTATTCCCCTGTGTTTGATTGCCATAACCATCTTGTTTAGCGTAATAGGGCTTTTTTCCTGATTGCCAGGGTTGTTAGTTTAGCTATTATAATTATAGACCTTCGTGCTTTCTTCTTCTTCTTTCTTCTTTTTTTTTTTTTGCATAGTTCGAACATGTATCTCTCGTGGTGAAACTCAACTTTTTGAGCCAATGCCTGAATAACGGGCAAATCGGACAGACGGGCTGCAAATAAGACGTTGCTTATTTTTTTTAAATCAGATATGAACACACGAAGTGCATATGCTCTGCATAGAGCTAGCTAAGACACTGTCGACTATCATTATGATCTTATTTGTCAACAATGTGAGCTTGCTCTCAACCTCGTCGATAGTTAGGTTACTCTGCATCGGAGTACTTAGTTCCTGTTCGATCATGTTTGGTCGGTATTGGCCGTATGTAATTGAACCCAGCAACTATAGCCTTAAAGTTTAAAGCTCTGTTGCACAAAGCCAAAAGGCTACGGTCATGCCCAAATCTTATTAACTATAGCTGTTGCCTGGTAGTGTCTTAAACTACCGTTGTATTTTTCAAAAAGTTTGTAGGCGGAATATGCCGCCTGTCGCCAAGACACATAGATTTCCTACTTGCCTTCAAACCCTGGTAAAGATTTAACTATATCGAGAAGTTCATCGCATTTAAGATCCTCAATTATTCTCGCTTATTGGTACACTTCCACTGCCGGTTCCTTTTAATTTTTGCCTAAAAGCTACCTCATCTAATTTCTTACTGAATTCCTCCCTTTGAGTCTTAACTGCACCGCATATAACCTACAACCTGCAAATCCGCAACATACATTTTTGTTTGTGTATCGCGAGGACACTAGCAAAAACTGAATTTGAATTTATTCCCGATCGCCAAGCAATTGTTAGGAATCGATAATAAAAAAAACAATTAATTTTGTCATTGTTTCGATGCAACATCCTGCCGGGCCACGGATGTACCTTCTTCATTTGTATGTAACGAGATTACTTCCTCTGGTGATACACTCGTTGAAGTGTTGGCGTATGGATATGTCCATGAAAGAAAAAAGAGGTGTGGTAAATGGGGTGTGGCAATAATTTTTTTAAGGGAAACATTTAATATTTGCTATTTGTTTATTACATAAAATTTCTGAATGGTATAGGATATGGTATTCTAAAATAATTATTATGTTATTGTGTGTATGTTTATGTATTTATGACATAGCTATCTGTAACTTATTTTCTTCCATTGGAAGCAAGCAAAGCTTTGTGATTGGCCGCTTTAAGGTTGCGGTTGCTGTATTAATTGTTACAACGCGTGCTTCTTCTTCAATTCTTCCAAGTCGCAGTGTTGGTGGTGTTTTATTCATCAGTGAGGATTATCATATCCCCTTTTTTGGATCACAAGAGCTGTGATCGCTCTTGTTCAATGCTGCGTGCCGCTGCCTTAAAACTGGTCCCACAATCCGTATAAAGATTCGTGCAAATTCCACGATGCGCATTTAAGCGTTTGAAGGTTGCAAGAAATGCAGATGTGCTATAATCGCTAAACAGTTCCAGATGGAATGCCTTTGTGCACAAGCAGATGAAAATCAGAATGTAAGCCTTTGTTATGCTGTTGCAACGACCTCTCCATTATTTTAGTTGTACAGGGCCTGCGTAATCTACTCCCGAATTCTGAAATGGACGAGCCTGGTAGACTCTCAATCGGGTCGATATCCCATTCTTGCATTTGAGTTGCCTAATGCCTGTAGCATTTAAGGCACCTGTGAGTACATTTTTTAACGTCAGACTTCAGATTTAAAATCCAATACTGTGTTCGGAGAGTAACCATCATCAGTTGCTTACCACCGTGTAATGTCTTTATGTGTACTTTGTGAATTATCAAGGTTGTTTGAGTGTTATTCGATGGTAAAATTATAGAGTGACTTTGTTCATATATCAGATCGGCATTTTCCAGTCAACCCCCTACTCGCAGTATACCTTTTTCGTCTATTACGGGCGAAAGTCTTGCCAATTTGCTTGTCTTAGCAACCGTTTTGCCCTTTGATACAAGCAGAATACTATCAGCAAACAATTCTTGCTGGACGATGGCAATCAAACGAGTTCTTGCTGCTAAAATTTCATCTACTGACAGTGATCTAATGATTTGTAAAATTTTCTTCAATGCGTTATTAATAAACAGCAACCGTTAAGTCGTTGCTCGCACTAACCACTGTAATGTGGAAAAGTAACTAAACAATTGGTTCTCTTCTATTAACATGAATTCAGACGTGAAAAATACGTCTTAGCGGATTACTTTTTACGATGAAGTCATTTTTGGTCTTGGGCATTCTTGGAACTTTTGTTCCTACGTCTGTATTAAGTGTATCAACTGATGGATGGCAAGCTGGATCAAACGTTTGTAAGAAGTGTGGACCATGCCACCACTGGCTATTTTTGACGAGATTCGCTGGGGGCAATTCTCTCGATGCGGTGTCTGCTGGATTGTCCTTGGATAGCACGTGTTTCCAACAGTTTTGTACCGTTAGTTCCTGGATTTCAGCAGCTGTGTTGGCTACAAATGTGGTACGAATGTGAGGTGGTGTCGTAATCCACACCAAAGTTATTTGCGAATTGCACCATGCAAATAACAGGGTACCGGCTGCTTCGGACTACCATTTGTTTTCATCGATGGGACACGCATTAGATGAGCAGCACTTCGAATCCTACGAGAAAGTCGAAAATTGGGTGACTTTTTGGTTTGCTTCAAAAGACGAACAGTCTTTTTGGCGTGAAATCCCTAAATTGCCTGAAAGATAGGAAACATGTGTAGCTAACGATGGTCAATACTTAAATAAAACAGTTTTACTTTCCCATTAAAAATTGGTGTTTTTTTTTTTATACAAAAAAACTCCATTATTCAACAGCCAACAGCTTAGCTGGAAGTAATGCTCCACACAGCTCTAATCGTACAAATGATTTCTTTCTTAACGGGGCTACACGCGTTTTGGAAAGAAGTAGATTTATGGATTGTATGAATCCGTGGATTTCAGTCCGCGTGGCATTATTAAAAATCTATCCAGCAAAGCATTTCCAGAGTGTTGATCCCGGCTAACTCATTCTTTAAACAACCCCGATTAGAAATTATTTGTGTTAATAGATCGCTGTCCCATGTCTGACCTTCTTTCCAAGTTTCTTGCATTAATATCTTAGCGATGATAACGCGAGGCGATATGCATCCCAGTGGATCATAGAGATGAGCAATGTTCGCTAAAATTGTACGCTTTGTAGTTCTTTTTTGATCTCGGAGATTATGTTAAAGTTAAAGACATCCATTGCAGGATGCACCTTTCTATCCTGCTCTGGAACAGCTGCTAACAATCTTTCGCTATTATTTGCCCATTTTCTCAATGGAAAGCTTCCGCGGTGCAGCAGTTCAGATGAAATTCCAGAGCATCATCGATTGACTTTGCACTATGAATCACATCATCTACGTAGAAGTTCTTAATAGCAACTTGAGATGCCAGTGGATAGTCGTCACGTTCGTCTAAGGCTAGTTGGTGGAGACTGCGAATCGCTAAATATGGAGCAGCTGTCGTGCCAAATGTAACTGTATTAAGATAATACACTTTATACCCTTTATAAAATACTGGATAAGATTTAAATTTTTATTCGAAATAAAGGAACCTAACCAACGCTGACTTGTAGGAAAACCCTTTTACAGGACGTGTGCTTCCTTTGAATGGAAGGTGGGCTATATAACTTCCTTCCGATTATCGTTGGTGCATTCTGCAAAAATGCGTTTCGAACTGTATATCTTCGGGTGAAAACACCTTGCTTTTGCTCATAGTGAATATATAAGTCGCTAGACAGACAACACACCATATTTATTAGATCAAAATGACCAGTAAATTAAGCAATATAGATTATAAGTCCCACACACTTGTTAATACGCGTTGACCTCCCCTATCTCCGCTTCTCCAGTAGGCTTCGAATTTTAGCAGAGAATTATCCAATGAGCAACTCCCCAGCAACATCCACAGCAATTGCAGCATCAGCTTCGCGCAATTGTTTTCGTTTTATTTTTTTCTTTAATAAATCGCTTTAAATCCGACTAGAAGGACCATAATGTAGCGCGAGGACACTAGCAAAAATTGAATTGAAGGGGATTCATAAAAAAAAAACGCGGACGACTTACTATCTCGAAACAACCTTATTATTTTTTTATTCAACCGAATTCTTACAAGTCAAAACTTAAACTAAACTTAGACCTACTTCGCTTCATATGGTAAGCCGCCGTTCCCATCGCCCAGTATGCAGACTCATCATTTTCATGTCGGCGCGTGTATCCGGAGCGACGAAACGTGATCCCAGTGCGATGCAATACCATTCAGTTGTCGTGGAAACAAGTATGCACCTAAACAAACTGTATCAGCAATTCTCGTACAGTCTATTACCTTCCACTGGGTTCAGGGTCAAGTACGTCGTGTTAACTCCTCCCTCTGTAAAGATCTACGTCCGGTAGATCATGTGTGACATCAGATGCAGACGACCAGATTCGGGACGAATGTGATTCGGCTGCTGTTTGATTTTCTGAATTGATCCTGGGATCAACTACGATGTTATGCAGATTTACAGATGGTAGGTTAGGGCCGAGATTAATTTTCCGCCAGATAATCCAGGCTACGACTGCTACTATTACTATGATCTCCACATTTGTTAAGAAGAGGTATGTAGCTTGATTTTGCAGGTCCTTCAACTGAGCAATATTCTTAACACTGATGCTGTGTACATGTTCCCGATCGATCTTTCGTGCCCGCTTCGTGATGTTCGTTAAGACCGATGGGAGTAGTTGAGGGTGCGAGTAAGAAGAGCTTGTAAATGTAATATTTTTTAAATTGATTGTATAACATAAGTACCATTAAGGATCCTTGAGTTGTTTTCTGAGATCAATTGCCCAATAAAGTTCGTAAGGAAAATTGTGTCTTCCTTGATTAGTTCGATTATCTTCAGTGTTTTAGTGCGGAACGTACATACTGTCTGCCCTCTTTTTAAAAGCCTTGGAATATAGCTGTCCTCTTCAAGTTTTTATAATGATTTAGTATTACAGATCATCTGATTATTAATACAAGGGCATTCGTTGATAATCCCATAGGTCTCTAAGATTCTATCGTAGTCCATGTCAATCTGTAGACCATCAGTAATTGAAGCTCTCGTTGAAAGTAAGTTAAATTCGTCACTCCTTATTTTTGGCATAGAGAGGACATAAAGGAGAATTGAACCATTCGTATAAATGGATGGCGATCCATTTTCTATGGATTCAATTGCGTTGGTATAAGGTAAAGTTTCCATTTCACCGATGATTCTACTAATTTCTTCTTCATCCAGGAGGTTCGTGTTTACTGTACCACTTTTCGCCATTTGGCAGGCACTTACTATTTCGTTAACCTCTTCATTTAATACAATAGCTTTATTTAGAATATCTTGTTCATATCGTCCAGCCAAGGTTGATTTAATCTTATTATTAAATTGGTCTATCATCCAATTAAGCTTCTTCGTAGTCTCCCCTAAGGTACTAAAGAGCCGTTCATTAATTTTATATTGTTGGTTATTGTTGGCCACAATGTCTTCTTAATTGGAAAGTACTCTATTCCAGTCAGCAGCATCAGGATTACCCGCAATCCATTTCCAGGCCGATCCAATCCAGTTGATAGATCTTTTGATTCGATGTTTTTCACCTTTAAGTGAGGACAATCTGTCGTTCATTTTGTTGAGATAAAATTCAATTGTGGTCCTCTTTTCTGTTGAGAAGTTCCTGATTGCTGATTTGTTAATGCCTTGCACTAAGTTTTCGAATTAAGCTAAATTAATAACGTGTACTACTTTAAAATGTCCATCGACAATCCACCCCCTGCCCTCTTTTATAGTCACAATTGGTGAACGATAGTTGAATAACTGATAGCCTAGGGAGCAAGGCAGCAATTCTGAAAAGAGGGATGCAAGTAAAAGCTTGCTCTTGTGGATCTTTACATGAAACTAGGGAAATTCTTATATGGTACTACCATATGTTGAATTTTTATTTCTATATGAGTCCTACAAATACTCTTACAAAATGTAACTATACAGTTATTAGTTTATTATCATATTATAAAATTATAAAATTTGATTTATAAAAATGAATGATATAATTCAATATAAAATTCTAGATACTCATGTATATAAGCCAAAAATAAGGTGTGTCAGAATATATTCATTGTACATTGCATTCGTATTAAGCAATGTCATAACGATTCATTAAATAATGGTATGGGTTGTGTGTTGGGGAGTTTATTAATTTACTGAGTTTTACCTAGTGTTTTATTTCAGTGGTGTTCTGGCTTATGCTGCACATTCTTAAGGTGAGCTTTATGAATTCTACGCCCAGAGGTTGTCAACACCGTAATTTAGCTATCTTTGGCAACAACCTCTTTTCGGTATAAGGGTTTATTTTTTGCACGAATTCCCTTACATGCAGTGTGCACTGTCACCTTTTTTGTATTTTTTTGGGCTTGCTTTTTTCTTATTAAATCTAAGCAGGCTCATTTTTTGTTTCCTCTCTATCTCGTCCCTCAATTCATTGTTCACTCTAATACGATATCCTAACAAATCTTGGTAGTTTATACATTGGTTTCTATTGAAAAAATGTCTGCGGGCTTCCTTTTGGTAACAGAATGTATGCTGTTATTATATCTGTCAACTGCGATATTCAATAGTTCTTTAACGCGTAGGTCTTTGTGTTCCATCTTCAGGCAACGATATATTTCTAGTACGGTGGAGTGGAATCTTTCTTTTGACCATTCACTTCACTGCGATAGACGGGCGTTTGGTAGTGCCTAATGCCCAATATTTCGATGAAGTTGAGAATAATGGAACTTAAGAAACTTCGCTCATTGTCCGTGACCAGTACTCTTGGGACAGTGAAGTAATGAAGTATCTTTGTGATCTTAATCCTTAGATATAGTGCCGATCTATTTTTTATATGGAATATCTCTCAGAACTTCGAGAACTTATCAATGCAAGCAATCAACTTCTCACCCTGTAGCTCCATGATATCCATGTGCACAATCTCACATGCATATGATGGAACAGGATTTGGTTGGAATTCGGGCATGTTCGAAAGCATGTCGTATTTACTTAATTTACAAATTTCACAAGTACCCATGTATTTCTTGATTAGACTAGACATGCTGGTTAAATAATATTTCTAGAGCAGTTGTTCCTGATTCTCTCGAGCGTGTCTATGAGCTCTCCTATGTTCCTTCATGATAAGCTCAACCTTCCTGTCCTAATTTGTCACATCCTCTACTATCCTTTGAGTAATCCGCAGTTTGTAATTGACGAAATGCTCCAGGCATATTTCCTGAAGCAGTTGAAGGTGTGATTCCAGGATTTTGATACCGTTGAGGATATTTGGTCTCAATTTGGCTTTGAGGAGATCAGTCAGTTTCCGGCTATCATGGTTATCTATAGTAAAGTAATGACGTGTAAAGCTCGGGTGAGGTTCCTCTAGAATTTCTAAGCCCTTACCAATCTTGATGATAATCAGTCAGAGCTGCCTTGATCAGCACTATGGGCAGTCCCCAATGATGATCGTGCTTCACTAGCAGTCTCGGTGTGAATACTGCTATTCTCACTGGAAGTTTCAGTTAGGGAGTGCTCATCAGGGTTATCTTCACTATGTGCTGGTTCAGCCAGCAATGAATCGGTTAAATGGTTGACGTCAGTTTTGAGTCGGGAAAGTGCGTCTGCCACGATATTTGATTTGCCTGGCTTGCACACCAACTCATAATACGAGATTTCCACCGCTTCAACTTCGCATTGAAATTTCGAGTGCTGAGCGAAAAGGACAAAGGTTGATGATCAGTCTGAATTCGAATCTTTTTCGCCCCATAGAGATAAGATCTAAGATTATCCAGGGCCCATACAATTGCCAGCATCTCTTTCTCGTTCGTCGCATAGTTCTCCTCAGTTTTGCTCAGGGAACGAGAGATGGAGGCGATTGGCCGATCCGAAGCTGCGTCCCCTTGAAACAGCACAGCCCCTATGGCTAAGTTCGAAGCATCCGTTGTCAAGGACAAGATTTCCGATGACATTAACAAGGTCTTCAAATCGTTGAAAGCCTGCAACGCCTCTTTGTTCAATGAAATTTTCACGTTTCTTGATTGACTTGCCTTAATCTGAGCATTCTGACCTCGTGTTAGATTCGTCAGGGGTTTTGCTACTCTAGCATAATCTCTTATGAATTTCCTATAATAGGATGTGAGACCTAAGAAGCTCTTCAGCTCCTTGAGATTTTCTGGAGGCCGTAGCTTCTCAATAGCTGCTACTTTCTTTGGATTTGCTTTTATACCGTCACGAGTTATGATATAACTGAGGAATTCGACTTCTGATTTCATGAAGTTAGTTTTTTTGAGGTTTACTTTTAGGCTAGCTTCCTGGAGTTTCGCGAATACCATTTCCACTTTCTTAAGATGATCATCCTCGCCATGACCGAAGACAATTACATCATCGATGTAGACGTAACAAATCTTCCCGATGTATGCCTTCAGCATATCGTCTGTCATCCTCTGGAAGATAGCGGGTGCGTTTTTAAGCCCGAAAGGCATTCTCAGGAATTCATACTTGTCGTTCATGGTCGAGAAGGCTGTCTTTGGCACGTCACTGGGCTGGAATCTGGTGAAACCCCGAGGTGAGATCTATTGTGGTGAAATAGCTTGCTCTGTCCAAATTGACCAGCGCAGAATTGATATGTGAGATTGGATACGTGTCTGAAATCGAAACGGCGTTTAACCTTTTATAGTCAATCACCATCCTGTAC
Organism: Volucella inanis; assembly: GCA_907269105.1. Lineage (NCBI taxonomy): Eukaryota > Metazoa > Arthropoda > Insecta > Diptera > Syrphidae > Volucella > Volucella inanis. The sequence goes on from OU026153.1 coordinate 76,406,117, forward strand.
TGCTTCTCGCCCGATGGTTTCTTTGGGACGACCCAAATAGGGGAGTTATAGGGATTTTTCGAGGGACGTATTATCCTCTCAGCTAAATGCTTCTCTATTTCGTCCTCTACTACTTCCCTCATATTAGCGGGGTACGGATAGCTTTTGCTATAAATCGGCTCGTCGGTATTAGTTTTAATTTCTGCCTCTACTGTGGTTTTTATGGTTTCACTTGCATCAATAGGTCCAAAAAGAGGTGCAAAGGTCTTTACTAGTCGGCGAAGCTTACCCTTGGGGTGCTCGGAAAGATTTTCATTAAAGAATAGGTTTATTTCTCCGGAGATTTTCTCCTTCAATGGGATGGTTATATTTGGGTTTAGTTTCAACTTATTTTTCTTGCGATTGATAACCGCCTCAAGTTCTTTAATGGAATCGTCTCCAATGATTCCATCGACGGAATTTAGACCGGGCAATATGTAAAATGTTAGCAGTATGTTATTGCCGATGGATTGAAAGAACCTACCACAGACTTTGTCTTCTATCTTAACGTTACCACCAGCTGAATGTACATAGAAAGGGTGAACAAGATGCGTGGGACGAGATGATGTTTTCTTAACAACGGATGGGGAGAGGAAGTTTGTGTTGGCTCCTGTGTCAACGAGGAACCTGAAGGAGAGCCCGTCCCTCGTAATATATTCTAAATATGGAACGCTTGGTGGGCGCCCCTCATAAAATTTACTCCATTGGAGGCTAATAACGTTGTTGTTGAGGAGCATGGAAGTATTTTTTTTGCGGTAGTATAGGCCTCGATTCTTTCCTGAACATCTGATTAATGGGTGCCGTTATTGTATTCGATGCTCCAGAGTTGTGAATCATATGATTCCTATAATTTAAATTTTGTATCCCCAAGCATGCTGAGTAAGCCTCAGATAAAGTCCTGGGCCTTTGCACGATAAGTATTCTGGCTAGGTCGCCGTTAAGGCCGCGAATGAAGACGTCTAGGGTCCTATTCATATATATGTCTCCACGAGTGCCATCACTGTTTCCTCACTGAAATATTCGGTTTTTATTTTGTTCACCATCAGTGAGAGTTGATGATTGACAGCTGTGAAGAACTCGTCTAATCTCGTGATTTTCTGCGACAGTTGGTTCAACTGGTGCTCCAGTGTTCTCATGTCCCTTTTGTCGGCATAATGAAGAGAGAAACGCTGTTTAATGGCTCGCCAAACATTATCAAAAATATTATACGAAACTAAGGCCGCATCGGCAGGCCCCCTTATTTTCTGCATAATATACTGTAACACAGCATATATGGGCTTAGCCCTGACTATCTCAAAATCCCTCAGGATCCCCTCAACAGTATGTACCCACGTTACGTACTGTGTAGGATTTCCATCAAACACTTGCAGCTCCTTTACACTGTCTGAGAGACAAGAGATATTCCTCAAATCAGCCTCATTCCTAGGACCGCAGAGTTCGATTTCTGCGTTTTCAACAACAATTGCCGGCTCCCTCACCGGTCTCGTTTCTCCTTAACCGAGCATCCATTTCTTTTATCTTTTCTAATATGGCATAACTGCCCCCGCAAAATCGGTTATCGACTTATTTATGGCATCCATAATAGTTATTATGATCTTACCTCAGAAGTCGTTGCCAAATGTAAAATTGAATATTCAATCTTCTTAAACTCACCAACACTACCCAATTTTTTATATTTTATATTCGTGTTTCACAAGACAGATTTTTCCTTCTTCTTCTTTTTTCATTATAAATCTTTTCGTTTCACTAGAGCGGTACAATTTGTTTGGCTTCTTTTTTTCTATAACTTTTACGTAGGTTGTACACCCTTTTCTTTTCTTTCCTTTATGTTGCTTATGCAAACTGCCACTAACTTTATCTCTAGCTATAATTTTTTATTTAAAAAGGAGTCTTGATTGTTCAAATTCTTATTATCACTTTAACATAGATTTAGATCTAGATATGGGACAGGGATTTTTATCTTGTTTTTTTTTTCTTTCACTATTTTCTTTCTTCTTATTATTCTCTTTATAATTTTCACTAATTTGCTTTCTTCCTTCGCTCATGAACATTAGGAAGTTCACAGCACCACACGTAAAAAAAAAACACCATCGTATTATCTTTGAGAGAGGAGAAGAAAAAAAAATAAAAAAAATATCTAAATTCGTCTCTTTTGGGTACCGCTCTTTCGGAAGGATCATGTTATCCTTTTTGGATGCAAACATTAAAATGCACGCGACCTTCTAAGGCACGATTTGTTTCACACGAATCCCTTAATTCCCTTTTGACTTCCATTCGTGTTCTCATGGGTACGATTGGATGCTCGTGAATGGTCGATGTATAAGCGCACTGTTCTCAATGGGCTTTTCGTTCAATGGAACGTATCGACTCTATATCCTGGTTAGAGGATCTGAGCGTGTCACAGAGAAAAAGGGGATGTCGTAGACAGAGCGGTCCCTGCTCGGGCGCCAGTTAACGAATCCCTAAAGGGGATTCATAAAAAAAACGCGGACGGGGAGGCTGAGCCTCCCTCAATGGTCCGACTTACTATATCGAAACAACCTTATTATTTTTTTAATACTATTTTTTTATTCAACCGAATTCTTACAAGTCAAAACTTAAACAAAACTTAGAGCTACTTCGCTTCATATGGGAAGCCGCCGTTCCCTTCGCCCAGTATACAGACTCATCATTTTCATGTCGGCGCGTGTACCCGTAGCGACGCAACGTGATCCCAGTGCGATGCAATACCATTTTCAGTTGTCGTGGGAAGAAATATGCACCTGAACTAACTGTGTCAGCAATTCTCGTACAGTCTATTACCTTCCACTGGGTTCAGGATCAAGTGCGTCGTGTTAACTTATTCAATAGATTCTTATCAATAACACCTGCTGTTACACAATTCCTTTGACTAATCAGTAGTATTTAGTGAGCAATCATTTTACATTATTTCCAAAACGTAGATTTTTCTTGAATAATCTAAGAGTATTTGTTGCCTCAGGTCAGTGGTGTCTTGTGCTGCAAGCGTAGCACTTCAAATTATGTACGTCGTTGTCCGGACCGTGTCAGTTTCTTGGGGTTGTTGTTGGTTTCGATTTTTATTTTATATATTATATAAAATTATACTTCCGTCGATCGGCGTTGAAGATGATGATGAATCAGCATTGCCGGCGACGATGAATGCTTTGCGAAGTTGTTGGGTCGATGGCTATGAAGTTGCTGTGTCAACGGTATGCGGTCGCTGGGAACACGATGTGTTTACTTATATACCATACTAAAGAGGATGTCAGGGTTGACAATGAAGCAACCATTTGGGGAAAAATCGAACCAAAAAAGAATGTGAAATGTGGATTATTCTGAACCGTGAAAGGAGTGTGGCAAGACTAAGATAAAAAAGTTTTTTTCGAAATAAATATACCCACCGATGTACGACAAGATGCTTATGTCATCGCATGGTGTACTCTTTAAGCACCAAATGATCATCACTCGACGGAAGGATAAGATAGAAAAAATAAAAATAAATAAATAAATAAAAAATAGCAACAGTAACTAGTTATTTAACAATTTTTCCAGGCTTTTACTCACATCTTTCTACTTATTTTCAATGATAAAGAACTCAAAAACGGTGAAACTAGATTTTCCCCCTCCAATCACCTAAGTGGTTGGTGATTGGTGGGGGAAAACTCACTTCAGAAGAGAGTTTTATTCAACTTTGGCTCTGCGACGGAGGCCGAAATAAAAAAAAAACATAAAAGATTATTAAGCTAGGAGGTAATTGCTATACAACGGGCCACGATTTAGAAAAAAAAATTTAAATTTAACGAAATGACAGAGTTTTGAAAAAAAAAAGTCAAATTTCGCCCTTAGATTTTCCATACAATCAAAAAACTGGAGGGTCAAATTAAAACGATAGGACGATTTGCCTTCGAATTACAACTGCAGAAAATTTGAAAAACGAAGTTTCGAGAAAAACGTGTTTAAAGATAAAATGATTGATTTCATTCTTGTATATAGATAAAAATCATACTTGGAGCTAATCTGTTATTCCAGGCCCATGTAATACTTCTTTTTTTTCAAAAAGCGCCTGCTGGGCTGTTAAATCTCTTTTTCAAGATGATCGTCCCTCTTTTGTTTGAGGCAGCCTGTTTGCGATGCTCTGCTACTAGTAGTCTTGTTTCATCATTGCCAGCGACATAATGTGTTGCTGCAAATCCAACTATCAATTCCATCACATTAAATATTTTTAAAATTGATGTATTACTAACGTGACCAGATTTTCGTAACATAAAAGCGGGATGCTACACCGGGGATGTAATTAAATTTCAGTTTACACTTAACTTAGAGTACTTCTCGTTTGAACAGATTTGTTTTAGCAATTCTGGTAACCCTTTCAAAAGTTCTTAAAATTGTTTACATTTTAAATCCACATTGTATTTGCGAATTAATTAATTTTACAGTGTTTCAGTTTTAAATAAGTTTTTTCCGATGTCCATACTTTGTTCATTCCTGAAAATATTCTCTACTGGCGCGTTACTCCCCGGAAAGGGAAAGCATATACCCAATTACTTTTTTAAAATATTTTATCTGAATTTTAAAATGACGAAATATTTCTGTCCATCTGTTTTCGGTGTCATTAAAAATAAATAAAAATACAAGTTTATTCATATTAATCTACATTGTCCCCTTCAAAGTAATACCCATCGACTGCAACACACTTATGCCAGCGCTTGATCCAATCCTCGAAAAATTTTTTATATTCGGTTTTCGGTGTGTCCATCAGTGCTTCATCCGATTTTTTTCATTACTTCCTCTCGGCTGCTGAAACGCGTTCCCCGTAGTGGTTTTTTAACTCGATTGAACAGCAAGAAGTCACAGGGAGCCAAATCAGGTGAATTCGGTGGCTAATGGATGGTATTTGTTACATTTTTCGTCAAAAAATTAAGAATAGTAATAGCACTGTGCGACGGTGCGCTATCATGGTGCAAAATCCACGAGTTTTCTGCCCAGAATTGTGGTCTGTTTCTGCGAATTGCTTCACGCAAACGTCTCATATCGCCCAAATAATACTCTTTGTTTACTGTCTGTCCTTCTGACAAAAATTCATGATGCACTACACCGTCGTAATCCATGAAGACCGTCAGCATTGCCTTCTTTTTTGACTGAAAACGACGTGGTCTCTGAATTGCGTGTCGTACTCATAAACCCACGTCTTCGTTTTCAGTAATGATCCTTTTGATGAATGTGGAATCGGATTCAGCCGCGCAAATCATCTCTTTTGCGACGTCAGCACGGTCTCTTTTTTGCATGAAATTTAGGTCTTTTGGCACGAACTTTGATGCTACACCACGGAAACCCAAATCATTAACCAAAATGTCTTGGACGGATCCATAGGCAGTGTTCGAGTCCTCCGCTATCTCTCTGATGGTTAATTTGCGGTTATTGACCGACATTTCTTTTACTTAATCAATGTTTTCGTCAGCTTTCTGCCACTGCGTTCATCACCTTCGATTGACTCACGACCACTTTTGAACCGCTTGTGCCTCTGGTATTCTCTTTAGAGAATCGTTGCTGAAACAATATTCCAACATTTCAACGTTCGCGCACCATTACATCCGTTTTTTACGCAAGAATTAATAAAAGTTCGTTGTTGCAAATTTAAATCTATTTTTAAAATTGTAAAAAATCGCCAACACATACAGAGATAGATGTACTCTTGGCTACGTAACTTTTGCAAATGTCAAGCTATGACGCTAAGATTTACAAGAAATGTCAACAACAGATGTACCAACCTAACAAAAAAAAAACGGAACTCAAATTGGAACAATATGAGCGCCACACGGTGGTTGTTATTATTATTATTATTATTATTATTATTTTTTTTTTTTTTTTTGATCAAGGTGGTATTGCAAGCAAGTTGAGTAAAATTGTTCAACCACCGCCATGAAATTATATATTTCATCTGCACTGCGACTGTCAAAAAAATATCTCAAGTATAGTGGCGTGTATTTATTTCGTTTCTTGCCAGTTAGATTGTTTTTTATGTTTTGAATATGTTGTGCGACATCTACTGCGGATATATTTTATTTCTCAATTTTTGGAATTGTATTATGAAAAGTCACTGATTGTGAATAAAAAACTATATTTCAGAAAATTGATTAAAAAAAAAAAAAAAAAAAAAAAAAATGCATTTTAATGAATTTTAAAAATGTTTTAAAATTCTTTCCACAGCCAATCCCAACATTTTTTTGTATTCAGTGTTATCAGTGTTTCAGATTTCCTCTAATTTCTCAACTCTAACAGTATAAATGTGTCGCTGCAACTTGCACTTCCGTTAAAGGTGAAAGAATCATGGTGGCTTAGACGAAATTTCAAGCAACAGGGTGAATGGTAATGTAAGATAAGTCATCGCAAATTGAACCTTTAATATTAAAAAGCATAAATTTAGTTTTGTTACTGATTACCAATCTGGGCTGATTAAATCATCTTTGCAAAATATCTAGATCCATTATTAACGTCTAAGGAAAGGTTAAAATAACTCTTGTTGGAATAGGTAAGAGCAGTATCATCCGCAAATGCTGTAATTTTTCCTTTAAATGGTTGATTAAAAAGTGAGTTCACATATATTAAGAACAGAATAAGACCTAACACAGAACTTTGTGGAAAACCTAAATTGACCAAATGCTCTGAACTGAACCTGTTTTAGATTTTTACTCTCTGTTTACGATTTTTTAAATATGAGTCAAACCAGTCATAAATAAATCCTCTGAAACCAGCATTGTAGTGCTTATTTAGCAACAATGTATGGTTCACCATATCAAAAGCTTTAGTGATGTCTATGAAACGAGTAGCGGGAATTTCGGCTACATTCAAAGTATTATAAATTTTACCAGTTAATTTTAATTACGCACTTTCCGTAAATTTTCCACTTCTAAATCCAAATTGCCAAATACATAAAAATTTGTTTTATCTGGGAACGATAAAATTCTAGATTTCATACCTCTTTTAAAAACTTTTGAAAAAACTGAAATAAGGGAAATAGGGCGATAATTATTTGAAACCGTAGTATCACATTTTTTATGCTGTTTTAAGGGATTCTGGAAAAATACCGGACTGAACGGAGAAAATATAAAACATAAGACATCTGAAATTTGGTAAGAAATTTTTTTCAAGACCAACTGGAGATCTGGTCAAAAGAAGAAGGATTAGATGTTTTAAGTGATACTATACTATAATTTTTTGTATTTCAAGTGCGCTAAACTGTTCAAAGTATAAACTTTCAGATAGAAAATGCATATGTTTAAGGTGCGATCATATTGAATAACATCTTCGGAACGGTCTTGAAAAGAATTCAAGTTAGAGAAATAATCATTTAATAAGTTAGCAACTTCTTGAGGTTCAGAAGATACAGATACAGATAGATACAGGGGTATTATTGTTGTTTATATATTATATATATTATATATATATATATATATATATATATATATATATATTATTATATAGTCCTGTTTAGAATTTCATTAAAAACTCCCCATTCGCAACGATAATTCGCAGCTAGTTTATTACAAAAATAAGCATCTCTACAATGTGGTATATCGGTTTTTAGCTCTAAACAGAGCTTATCATAATATTTTTTTAATCTAACAATATTATTGTTTTTTCTTTCTAATCTTTCTTAGTAAAGGGTAAGTCCATTGTCAGTAATCCATTGCTTAAGACAATTTAAACCTTTTTTTTTTTTATCGAAAATTTTCTGACTACATTTCAATATATGAAATTGTAACTTATTTAAAAAGAGTTTAAAAGCAATAGATGGGTCCTGAGCATTGTAAGCATTATCCCAAAACTCAAAATTTAGATGCGATTTAAGAGCAGCAAAATCAGTTTTTAAATATTTCGTATTCACATTATGTTTTGTTCTGCATGCCCTACAATCCAGTTGAATACTAGTTAAGCTATGATCCGTAATTTTTAAATCATAAGCCACTGTTATATAACCAACACTATTGCTTTTGTGAATCCTTATAGATATATGGTCTAAGCAAGATTCCAAACGAGTAGGTTGAGATATAAAAGAATCGAAGCCAAATGAAGACAAAATTAACAAATAGTATTCTACTTCGGCTGAATTAAACAAAATATTAATATTAAAATCACCTAGCAGTACAATATTCTTACAAGTTTGTAGCTCTAAAAAACCAGTAAATTCGTCCAGAAAGGCCTTTACTGATAACCTATGTTTTACATAAAAAAGTAATGAACGCCAGAAATTTCGCAAGAAGCATTAATAAAGTCAGCGCTTTCCATACTACATTTTTCTCTTTCGCATCCAAATAAATCACTTTGATAAAAAACTGCAACACCACCAGCTAAATACGAATCAGTACAATTAGCCTCAAACGTAAAATTTGGTATTTAAAAAATTTAAAAATTTGAAAGGTGAGTTCAGGTAAATGAACCAAAGATGCAAGACGAGTGAGAAAAGTATCAAAATTAACTCTCATGCTACGAATATTTTGATGAATTACTGAAAAACCTGAGCATTGTTCGTTGTATAGGTGATCAATACAAAAATATTTAAAATTGTAATTGGAGACGAAAAGCTATTACTATTAGTGTCATCTAGAGGATTTGTAAAAGAATTATTACTATCGTTAATATTTATCATAATTAGATTACAAGTTTAGAAAAATCCTCAGATCTCTTAATTTTAATAACCTGGTCGCCTTCCCTTTTCCTAATGAGCACAGATGAATTTCTAACACAAACAAATTTACATTTACTTTCACGTTTGTATTTAATTGCCATTTTCAATAATGATCTTGTATAGCCAGTGAGACAGCCGTTGATGTAAATCTTGCTGCTGTTGTGTGTGTTGTTGTTGCCGTTTTCAATGCTGCTGATGTTGTTATTTTTACTGGGGCTACCAAAGACATTAGCTGATACCGTTTTTCTGTTCTCTCGCACCTTACTCATCAATGCTTTTTTCTGTGAAAAAGATGGAAATTTCACGCACACGATATTAAAAGGCGCATGTTTGTTGTTTTTGCTAATCACTTTAACATTCTTGACGTGGCACGATACAATTTCGTTGGCATTGATTTCTTCGCCATTTACAGCTGTTAAGGGTGTTTTAAATCTTTCTTTAACATTACCGTTTACATCCGGAATTCCAATAATATCATCTGCATACTCTCTCTCTTTTTGCTCCAGTAAATTCAGCTTCGACTCCAGAGCATCAATTTTCTAGTCAGAGAACTATTTCTGTCTTCAAGAGATCTAATTTTATCGATTGCATCAATGTTAACTAAATACTATGTAAATGTATTTACGTAGGCAAAAAGGTATATCACCAAAGTCTAGAGTTATATGGAAATTTTAATTATTTGGAGGAACTATTCCCGATGCGTGTGTCCCTATCAACACTCAAAGAGAAAATAATTTGTATTTGTATTATCTCCGCAGAAAGACTACTTTATCCGATAAACTCAGCTCCTGAATTTATTATTTTATAAACGTTACAATTAAATCTGACGATTCTTCTGGTTTAGTTTCTATGCCCAAATTCTTATTTTAACTCCCGTTTGTGGCTGAAAATATCTTACAACTAATGGAAAAACTTTTAAGGCGCCATGCTTAGATGCATCTGTCATCAATGTTATATATATGCAATCTCGTAAGAGATTCTTTTGAAATAAGGTGCAAAAACTTTATTTACGATAATTTCAGTTTTAGTTCTTGCACAATGAAATTCGTTTTCAAAACATACATTGATTATTTTCGAGTCACAGTCATTGGATCTGAAGCTAAGGTTTTCTCTAATAGTGTGATAAGTCCACATCCTTCTTTAGCTGCAATATCTAAATTGGTCGAGGAAGGGATTGCACTTTTAAAAAAATGAAGATACCCACTTACTCGAAGACGCTGACTGATCGGCTTATCTGTGTTTTTGGGATTTTAAATATTTTCGATATCACTCAATCCGCCGTGAGCAGCACTGAATTTAATCCTACATTTTTTTCAGATGCCATCTGAGTTGGAGTCTGTATTTCGTTTTATTATGTTAGGATACTTTTGCTGCAAAGCACTGTTAAAATTACATTTACGTTTCGGCATTTTTAGGGATATCTACAATACATAAGAATAACTTTTGCAAAAAACGATTGAGTGCTCTGAAGAATCACTCTACTAAACGACTAAACTTACAAAATTATTGGGTCTCTATAAGTTTAGCGTAGAGATGGCGTAATTTGTATTATTCCATTGTTATTATTCCATTGGAACATGCTTTGGAAAGCTACTGTTGTTGTACGTCATTTCAGTATATGTCATTCATTTGAAGCGTAAACAACAATAATTTTTCTTCACTCAAATATGTCGAATTTTGTGCCTGAAAATGTTTTTTTGCGGGGAGTTCTTCTTCATTACTTTAATATGAAGAAAACGACTGCCGAAATTCATCGTATTTTGGTGAAAGTTTATGGTGAACATGCGCTAGGTGAGCGAACGTGCCGAAAGTGGTTTGCACGATTTAAAAGTGGTGATTTTGGCTTGGAAGACGATGAACGTCCTGGGCAGCCAAAAAAGTTTGAAGATGAAGAACTGGAAGCATTACTCTATGAAGATTGTTGCCAACCACAAGAAGAGCTCGCAGAATCTTTGGGTGTCACTCAAGCAGCCATTTAAAAACGTTTAAAGCAGCTGGATATATTCAAAAGCAAGGAAATTGGGTTCCACATGAACTCAAGCCGAGAGACGTCGAAAGGCGGTTTTGCATGTCCGGAATGCTGGTGGAACGCCACAAAAGGAAGTCAATTTTGCATCGGATTTTTACTGGTAATGAAAAACGGATCCACTACGACAACCCCAATTCTCTGTATTTGGTGAGATCAGATGGGTGTGCTGTAATATGAGCTGCTAAAACCGGGTGAAACCATCTATCCGTTTGAAGAGAGCAGTAGCCGAAAAACGCCCGGAATATGCGACTAGACACTAGGCAATAATTTTCCATCATGACAGCACTCGGCCCCACGTTGCTATTCCGGTTAAGAACTATTTGGAAAACAGTGGATGGGAAGTCTTACCCCACTCGCCGTATAGCCTAGACCTTGCCCCTTCTGACTACCATTTGTTCCGGTCGATGCAGAACGCCCTCACTGAAATACGGTTCACATCAGAGCAAAATACCAAAAATTGGCTTGATTCATTCTTGGCTGCCAAGCCTTCGCAGTTCTTTTGGGATGGGATCCACAAATTGCCAGAAAGATGGGAAAAAGTCATAGCTTTAGATGGGCAATACTTTGAATAATACTATTGTACATGTTTTTTCTTAAATAAACGTTCAAATTTTGGAAAAAAAAACCGCACGAATATATAACCAATATATTCAACTTTAAAGTTTCTCTCTCACACAAAAGTAACGGTAAAGCGTTTACCGCGTTGCAAATTGCAATGTAGCTGTACTGACTGTAGTAGCTTTAGAGTAGTGAGAGTGAGTGAGAGAGTGGTTTAGCAATGAGCGCAGAGAAAGCACAAAACACATAAACGGCCCATGTGAACGCAACGCAACTGTGGATAAATTAGGTTCGGCTACGTTCGGCTAGTGTATTTTTTAAGATGAATTACATACGTGAGTGAAAACTGTTATCGTGCGTTCAAGAGGCATCATTGCTTCTTGTTACAACGCATGTTATTGGATAACTCCTTTTAACCATCTGTGGGGTGGCCCAATGCTGGACACTTCGCTGTCCCCACTAAAGTCTGGGGGACGACTGGACACACACCTTAAATCGGGACTGTCCTGACGAAAGCGGGACGTCTGTTCACGTTGTTTATAACCGTCATTGAGTATTGGAAAAGCAAAGTAATTTGATAATTAAACAGTTTTGAGACCACTGTGGAGGTGCATCACTACCACTAAACGTCCGTTAATTTCAAATATATTTTAAATTATAGGCTCGAAATTGATGTACGAAACACCGCATTCACATGACAGCAATTTTGAATCTTAAACCACGCGGACTTGCTCGCTGTTATTTCGGGCGCACATGTAGAGTTGTGAGGTATTCTGTGTGCCATCGCTTCCAGAATCCTTGAGTCATGCACTTAGGACTGTGTACAATTTTTCGAATGTTAGTATTGTATTCCCGATAACTCGACGCAAGTGTAGTTTCACGGACTTGAAGCCAGCCTTCTATAATCCATCAAAATGTGGAGCCGAAGGGGGAATAAAATGCCATCCTTGGCAAGATCGGCAGCGATTCTGTCGTTGTAAGTTTGTTCCATCACTAGTTTGTGCATGTCAGTTAGACACCGACGAGCTCCTTGGAAGTTCGTCCCCGTTGTTGGGGCACTTGTCGCAGCGAGAAAAAAATCTACGCAAAGCTGCGAGAAAGGCATCTGTGGTGAGGTCGCTTACCAGTTCCAGGTGGATAGCTTTTATACACATGCATATGAATAATGCTATATAGGCATTGGACATCTTTGGTTTGCGACAGCGGGACAATTTGATCGTCAGTGGGCCAGCGTAGTTGCAACCTGTGTTAGCAAATGGACGGCTTTGATTGCGATGAGACGGAAGATCTCCCATGATCTGTTGGCTGGTGAGTTTTCGCTACTTGAAGCATGACTTGCATCTATTAATGATTTTGCGAATGAGGTTTCGACTTCCCAATATCCAAAATTGTTGTCGAACGAACGCGAAGGTCTCTGATACTCCAGCATGTAAATAACGTTGGTTAATTTCTAAGACTATGAGACATGAAGCAGAGTTATTATTTGGAAGAATTATAGGATGCTTTATTTTATAGGATACGATTGCGTGTTTTATGTGACCGCAAACCCGAAGTAGTCCCTCGTTGTCCAAAAATGATGAATATTTTAAGAGATTCGATTTCGCAGGAAGTTGGTTTTTGGTACCCAGATGTAGGATATCTTCAAACGTATTCATTTGAATATATGTCAAAATGGCAATCCTAACCACTCATATTTTTGCGAAAGTTAAACCGTAAATAGCTCGATTAGAGATATTGAGTCGACAATTAGAGATAAACCGGAAACGGTATGCGAATATTCGCTGTTTCGATTAGGTTTCGAAAGCCATGTTCATCAAGCGACGCGACGAGTGCATACCTTGAACTCGATTTTTCATCAATTCTTGGAGATTAACAGTCTGCTATGGTTAGGGAAAGGTTCGAAGAAGGCCAATGATTTTCTGGCAGCGATAACCAGGGAGAACTAGTCCACCATATTTTATGATTAAAAAGATAGGAGGGAGGAACACCACGAGAAGCACAATTAGCGGGGTATGTCTCCGACGTAACATTTCGCCAAGAGTATCTAGGTACCGCTTCTAGAATGGCAGCAGTGCGATTGGCATTGAAGGTTGCCCAGCCACGAGGAGGTGACGATAGCCAATGTAGCACGACTTCCGTCTGTACGATTTTGATATTTAGAGACGATTTTACGAGATTAGGTAACTGAGCTACCAACAGCGCATCACAGAGTTCGAGACGGAATATGGAAACCGCTTTTAGAGGAGCGACCTTTGTTTTAGCTTTTATGATTCTGACACTAACAACACCAGTAGAAGATATTGAGTGAGCGAAGAAAACAGCGGAGTAGGCTAGCTCAGAAGGATCCGAAAAACTTTAGAGTTCAATTGCTTCTTCGGAAGAAAACACATTTTGCGGAACACGAATTTTCACGAAAGATGACAACTGTTTACGATAGTTCATCCACCTTTCATAGAGTTTGCAGGGTAGAGGATCATCCCAACCCAGTTGTAAATCAGAGGACCAAAGCTTCTGAAACATGAGTTTAAACAATATTACCGAAGGAGCGAGAAGTCCTAGCGGGTCAAAAATGCGTGCTATTTCGAAAAGTAATGTGCTTTTTGTTAAAATAGTACATGGCTTCATTTGAGTTACGCAATATAAAAACACATCAGTTGTAGGGTTCCAAAACATTCCCAATACTTTGATCAGATATTGGGCATGTTCAGGATCGACGAACGAATATTCGCAGTTTTCACGACGTTGATTTGCAAGTAAAGCCCAACAATTAGATCTCCATTTACATATATGAAGATTGGCCTCTGAAAGCAACGCAATGAGTTCAAATTGCAAATCTAGCAAGGCTTTAACGGAATATGCGCCTATAATCACGTTGTCAACGTAAACATCATTTAACAAGTTTCGCGAAACATTTGGGCAAGTCACAGTTCGTAGACGATAGTGCTGGATTTACTCATTCGGGTTTTCACGCCAAACGATGCATTGAAAATCCATATCGTGGACCCATATTTGGCAAAACATTTTTACGACATCGGCCGTAAACACGAAACGAAGTTGCCGAAACTGTAAGCATACATCTATCAGGTTACATTATATTGGAGGACCTATTAAAAGATGTTTATTTAATGATTGTCCGTTTAAATCCTTTACCGAACCATCAAACACGACGCGAAGTTTTGTTGATGAACTGGAAGGTTTACAGACTGCGTGATGTTGGAGCGAGAAACGGTCTTCTGAAAATGATCGTTGACAACCTAACGAGTCTTGTGAGGGGAGATTTCTTCCAATTCCCAAAACCGCTGGAGAAGAGCATCTAAGTCGACAACTGAATAAAATGCTGATAATGCACATCCATTACCATTTGGATCGAACAGTCCCCAGAAATTCCCCAACCGAAGGATGTGTTTTGAGCTATAGGCCGGCCATGTGGGCCACGAATTTAGCCTGCTTTCAGAATAGACCAGACTTTATCAGCTTCGAGAAGAATTTTAACCGAACTAGACACATTGAAATCAGGATCGGCCAAATCTGTGTTTTGGTCAAATGATTTTGCTGGTAAATTCGAAGTTAATTTAGACAACACGAATGCATCAACAGATAACGGGGCTGAATTGCATCGAGAACAAAGTTTGATTGAAATACACCTTTTTGTTCGTATGTTTCACTTCTTTCGACGATAATCCCATAACAGGGATATGAGCATGAGTCCGCGGAAGCCCAAGCCTTTGGACAAACGATTCAGTAACGAACGACGATTGAGACCCTGTATCCAATAAAACACGACAATCAATGTGCTGTCTTCGACTATCTAGCGAGAATGGTAGGCAAAACAGTTTGCTGTCTAATGATAGATTCAAGCGAATGATTGTTAACCAATGGGGTAGCAGCGAGAGAAGTGGAAGGGATATCCAAATAATAATGCTGGACCGAAGCAGCTCGAACCGATGAGGCTGACTGGGAAAGATTTGGATTCATAGGTGTAGGTAACGACGAAAAAATATGTTTTTGATTATCTTGATGAACGAGCGAATGATGACGAGCTTTACAGACGCGGCATAGGAACGTTGATCGACATTTATTGGATGTAACATATGACCTAACCTGAGACAATTAAAGTTTCTACGCGAATTAATATCTAATGCAATAAACTCAGGACACTGAAATAGATTATTATCACTTTTACACATGAGGCAATTGTTCTCTGACGATTTGGCTAAGTGGGCTCTAATTTGCCCTGATTGTTGACCCGATTGCTCTCCGAAATGTGCTTTATGAGATTGGCCGTATCATCACGCAAAAATGATTTTAAGTAATGAAATTTCTGAGTTGCGGTCAGATTTTGTCGACCGAACCCGCAAACAAAGCTCTGAAAGACGGCCAATACTTATAATTCCCAGAAAAGAGAGGTACTATGATTGTGGGTAAATTAATTTTCGAGCACGTGTTTTTCAACGCATTTAGATTTTTAGGAAATGTGGTCTGTTGTTCAGTCAAAGGCTGAAGGGCCGAATCGTCGGCCACAATTGTAGTGGAGCTGTTTAAACATCTGTCGCTTAATTTTAATTACACCTTCGAATGTAGCTTCCCTCATTGTTTTCTTTTCGAAGATATTGTGGCGAATTCATGATGGTACGAAAGGAAAGTATTTGTTGTAATAGAGATAGATTCGTTGTAACATTGATGAGGAGCGGACGTGAAAAAGTCAAACCCCAAAGTTCTAATAAAAAGTAAAAAAGTAAAATCGGTGTTTTTAATACTTTTTTTTTTTTTATCTAATAATATTTTTCCCTTGTGAAAACGCTCACAAGGCTAACATTTTGGTGCCGAAACCCAAGAATCTTTAAATTCAAATAAAAGCAGTAAAAACCACATCATATGTACCTATAATTCGTTCACGAATCAATGGAAATTATAAGAAATTTTTCACATCTGAAAGGATCGTGTTGCTGAAATTGGTAAATCCACAAATGGTGCTCATTCAAATAATATAATTTCTTGCAGTGCATCGTGAAATTCCAACTCACTTTAAAGAGAAAGCTTTCGTGGAGGGTGACCTTCGACCAGCGAAATAAAACCATCAGCCAAAAAATTGCCGCGTGAAGTGTCATTTAGTAAGGCAACCAAAGCTTTTAACAAGGCATATAAGAAGTCCTAACACAAAAGAGCTTGACCGCAGCCACCATCTCAGCTCAGCTGAGCACCATTCACCGATCATGATAAGAAGCTTTCAAATCATCATGTGGACTGTATAACAGACAACCATCAACATTGTGGATAAGCAGTAAGCCTTAAACATAAGTTGTTATGCATGTTGTTTAAATTCGTGTCAATAAGCATAAGTAGTGTTGTTGGAGATTGGGGTCTGATACATTGAGGCAGGATAGCTGTTAGTATTGTTGCGAGGATTGGTGGATTTGAAACTTGTTGCACGAGTCTAGTTGTTGGGATTTATAATAATTTTCCTTTGAGCTTATCGTTGTTGCTGAGGGTATCAATTAAATTGTTGCTGATTCCTCTCTTTTAAAACTACGTTTTTTGTTCTTACCCCAATTAAATTCGCTCTCGATCTCCAGTTGAATAATTAGTTTTAATTTGAAAATGGGAAACGACAAGAAATCCGCAGGTGGTAAAGCTGATGGCCAAGGAAGTCAATCAACCAAAGTTGACTTGCCAGGCCAAAGCAAAGTATGTAGATTCGCAGGGCGATATAAAGAATTTGTCCGAACTTAAGGTTTTACGATCGAATACAAAGGGAACCTCGACTCGCGGAAAGAAGCTTATTTCAACGAAGGGTGATATGAATTGGAATGTAGATTAGTAATACTTGATTTTAATATTATAAGCAGATAATGCAGGTGCAAATGTCGATCGAGAGGTTTAATGTTATGAGTGAGCAGAGTGCAAATGTGAGCACAAAATCGATCATATTGAGTTTACTGCCTGGGCGTAAAGCTAATAGAACCGGCAGTGCAGACCAGTTGAATGCAACCCAGTATCCCCAACTTTAACATTCTTAATCGAAGTTAGAAGCAGTAAGACTTAATTAATTTTCTGGAAAATTTCCGAATATCCTAACTTCATGGGATTTTTCCTTAATTTGGTCGATTAGGAAGATAAAGATAACCTTCAAAAATTGATAATTCAATTGTTTGTCAGGAGCATCGTTGAGTGCTATCAAAGAGTTCGATATGATCGGTGCTAACTACAGAAAGGCATATGACAGATTGAAACAACGCTTTGACAAGAGAAATCTGATTTTTCAGGAGCACATAAATTCGTTTATGAGAATTCAGAAAGTTACAAAGGTCTCTGCTCTTTCGTTAAGGAATTTAGAGGATAGCTCTAATACACACCTCACAGCTATGTTGTCGATAGGAACTTACGAGGACATTTGCAATGCGATTCTGATTTCGATAACTTTGGACCGTGTAGATGCAGATACAAAGGCGAAATGGCAGGATTTGATCGACTACAGTCAGTTACCAAGTTAGGAGGAGTTTAACAAAATCCTTGACCGTCGTTACATAAATTTAGAAGCGAAGGAATCGCAATCGTCAGCTTCAGAAACTTTTCAAAAAAGTTATAAAGACCACAACCACGTTTCCGAAATGAGACGAAGTCGGATAAAGTTCAGAGGTTCTTAAAAGGTGCTTTCTTGACAGTGCAGTGCACCCAATTTGAGTAATGTCTATCGGAAAAACATGCTATCGAGTCATGTACCGGTTTTCAGAATTTGCCGGTAGCTAACAGGTTCCATGAGGTGAAAAAGTCGATTTTATGTATCAACTATCTTGAAAAAGGCCATTCCATTCGTCGATGTCCTAAGGGAGAATGTGCGAAATGTTATCTACCTCATCACCAACTATTGCATTGATTCAACGTTGACAGCAAGGGTCAGCACGAGACAACCTCGGAGTCAGGACCAATCAGTTCAGTTTTGGTCGGAAGGTCTGATAACCAGTTTGTGCTAGCGACTGCAGTTGTTTTGATAAAGGATCGTTACGGGATCTATCAGCCATCTTTTGCTCTATTCAGCGTAGCAGTTAATTTTCATTTCGGAACATATTGCCCCAAGATTGAAATTGTTCAAAAGCTAAACAGACATACAGATTAGCAGAATAGGAAGCGACGTTACAAATATTCGAAACATCGTGAAGGCAATTTGCAAATCTAAAATTTCGGATTTTAAAACAGAGCTGGAGCTTTTAATCATTAAAAACATAACGAATCCTCAGTCGAATCTTTGAAACAAACAGTTTAAAGATTCCAGACAATATTTTTTTTAGCTAATTCTAAGTTCAATGAAGCTTAAAAAATAGATTTATTGATAGGCGCAGAGTATTTCTTTGAACTACCAGCGGTAGGTCAGATCAAATTGGAAGATAAGCTGACACTCGAGAAAACACTGTTTGGATGGGTTGTGTCTGGGAAACAGGAGCTAAACACTTCGATGAGTGTTTAGTTGGGCGGCACGAAGTACAGGATGACTTAAGCCTACATGAGCTTGTACAACGATCCTTGGAGGTAGAAAATGTCAATATGGAAGGTTTCTTACGTCAGAAGAGGAAAAATGTGAAAGTCATTTTATAAGCATAGTTAAGAAAGACAAACACGGACGATTTATCGTTCGATTCCCATTTAAAACAGATCCTTCTACGATCCTACGAAGTGGCGAAGAAGAGGTTTCCGGAATTAGAAACTCGATAAGAATCCATCAATAAAAAGGCAATATGTAGATTTCATGGAGTATGAGACTCTAGGGCATATGAAGGAAGTAAGATCGAAGAGTTTCAAGCATATGAAATATTTTTGTCCCATCAGTTTATATTGCTATCAGAATCCATCACTACAAAACTGAGAGTAGTGTTCTATTGCAGTGCTCGAACTACGTCGGGCGTGTTCTTAAATGACATTTTGTTGAAGGGACCCACCATACAAGAGGAACTCTGCTCCGATTTTGATGTTATAGGTATGCTCTGACTGCAGATACATCGAAAATGTATCGCCGAATCCTCGTTGATATAGAAGACCGTTGTTTTAATGTGTGCTCTGGAGGCTACTCGTTGTTTGAAAATGTTGGCTGAGGAAGTATCGTCGAAGTTTTCGTTGGGTGCAAGTGTTCTTAAAGAGGATTTTTATATGGATGACCTCATTAGTGGAGCAGACTCTTTAGCTGAGCTTCATGCCATCTACAAGGAAGTTAGGGAGTTGTTAGGTAGTGCAGGGTTCGAACTTAGAAAATGGTGGACAAATAAAGAAACATTGTTGAAAGAGATACCAGAGATAGATCGCGAAAGGCCGCTTCGTATTAACGACTCTGACATTATAAAGACTCTTGGGGTAAAATGGAATCCTTCAACAAATGAAGTGCAGTATGTTGTACCTGATTTTAAGGCGTTAACAAGGATAACAAAGCTTATCATTCTTGCTGAGCTGTCTACACTGTTTGACCCTCTTGGTCTTATAAACCCTGTTGTTGTGAAGGGAAAAATTATCGTGCAAGGCCTCTGGGCAAGCAAAGTTACATGTAATGAGTCTGTGCAGTCTAGGGCACACAGTGAATGGGAAGTTTACCGTCATCGATTAAAGAACCTGGAATCGATAAAAGTTCCCAGATATTTCTTAATGTCGAGACCAAAGAGTGTACAGCTTCACGGGTTATCGGATGCCTCTTTGCGTGCGTACGGATGTTGCGTTTATATTCGACTAGTGGATGAAAACGATTGCGTGTGCTGCAATTTAGTCACTGCAAAATCGAATGTAGCTCCAACTAAAACACAAAGCTTACCACGATTGGAACTTTGTGAAGTGGAGATGTTGTTGTCACTACTTGCTAGGATTCTTCCAAATTTTATGTATGTAGCTGATGAAATCTTTTGTTGGATAGACTTTGAGATTGTGCTTTGTTGGTTGTCTTCTTATCCATCGACTTGGGAAGTATTTATAGCAAATAGAGTCTCGAAAATTCAAAACAATGTGCCCCAAGCTCATTGGAGTTATGTGGCTACAAGACATAACCCAGCGGATGTTATATCTCGTGGAGCATTTGCTGAGAAATTAGTCGATAGCAGGTCAGAAGAATTTTGGCCCAAGGAAAAGCATTTTTCGTTGATTAACAAGTAGGTACCTGGAAAGCGTAAAGGTGGAGTGGTACTTGTTTCTGTGAGTTTGTTCCCAAATTTCGCTGAAAACTATACAGAAAACTATACAATGTAGCTTGCAGAAAACATGTCGCATTTTTGCTATAGTTTTGCGATTCATGAGAAACTTGCGAATGGAATGGAGAGATCTTGTAGTTAAAAAATCGAGAATTTGATTTATGCGTGAGAACATTTACCAAATTGAACTGCACTTGCACTACAAAGTAACTGAACGAAGCCCAAATAAGGATTATTTGGCACATCCAGCAGGAGAGCTTTTCAGAAGAGATTCGTCAGTAGGAAAAGGGAAACATGATCAGCCCTTCGAGCTATGTCAAAAATTTATATCCCTTGCTTGACAAAGGCTCTTTGAAACTCCTCTGCGGGCGTCTGCAGAATGCAGACATTTCCTACATTGCAAAATGTCCTATCATTCTTCCTAAATCCCATCTTTTTGTAAAAATTCTTTATTTTTATTTACATTGGAAAAACTACCATGCCGGTATACAAGCACAAGCATAACGCCTTTGGGTTATGGATGCGCATAGGCTTGCAAAAAAGACTGTAGATAGCTGCTTGCATTGCTTCAAATACAAGCTGAAGTTGATGGGCCAAATCTTGGGTGAACTACCAGCAGGCAGTGTGCAACCAGCGAGACCGTTCCAAAAAACTGGTGTTGACTTCGGTGGCCCATTTAAAATCACGTTGAACCATCGAGGTTGTATTTGTTGTAATAGAGATAGATTCGTTGGAACATTTATGGGGAGCCTACGTGAAAAGGTCAAACCCCAAAGTTCTAAAAAAAAGTTAAAAAGTAAAATCGTATTTTTTATTTATCTAATTTTTTTTTCCTTGTGAAAACGCTTAAAAGCCTAACAGGAGCAACGAATATTGGGACCATGCTTCCACAAATGTATTCAACTAAACTTGTAGCATCTCTATATCGGTAGATTCTAGAATCAACGAAAGAAATTGTACTGCGCGAGTTAAACAGGCTTTAGCATTACCTTTCAAAGCATTCATTTCAATTTAATGTACAAATATGATATATCAGTATCGCAATACCTTTTTAAAGGTATAGTGATTTTCCGACGGTTTCGGGTCAAACTTACAATTTTTATGTATTCGAATTTGAGACAAACCCGATAATTAGCGGTATATCACGTGTTCCTACATAGAATACAAGAGAGTTAGCTCCGTCCTTATCCAGAGCGCATTCCTCTGAATTATGGTCCTTTCAGTACTTTACGCATCGTGGCTGAATTTCACAGTGTCCCGGAATGGCCGAACCGTTGGCAGCGAACTCATTGTAATATTGGCAAAAGATTTTTCTCATTAAATAAAAAAAAGATTTGCTTTTAGCAGAAAAGTCTTAAATATCATACTTCAAGGAATACCTAGTGTATTCTTGTGTAACAATGGGTTTAGTGATAAAGAGAAAATCACAACAAAGTTAAACACCTTTTACATAGGTCCATAGTTCAACGAGAAGTGACAAGGTTTGTAGTAAATTCAGTTAAGTTACATCAGTGTTAATTGTTATTTTATGCCAAAATTATTTATAATCGAAGCATATTTTTATGAAGTTTGTAGATAAAATTCTTAAAGTAATTGTTTTTAAAGTAAATTCATGTTTTTTATGAATAAATAACAAATTGCTTAAATTCTAGTTTAAAGTCTCTGTGAACTCCGGCGAGTATCTTTCATCTGAAAATGAAACAGAGAAAAGATTGGTTATCTAGTCGCTTAATACAACATGCGTTGAATAACATACATTTTTGAATTGGTGCCGAAACCCGGGAAATCTTTAGATTTCCACCATAATAATAGGGTTAAAATAAATTCTCGCACTTGTATAAACGGTTAAAAATATTCTTGTTTGCAATAGCGTAAAAAAATAAACGAATTTCCTCAAAAATAAATTGGCAAAAGTGCCAATTTTAATTAGCAGAAAAAAGTTATCAAATGGGAAACATTGAATCTACAATTAATAAAATCCTAGTAAAAAACGAAATTAAAGTTTTTTTTTTTGTCACAGGCAAATCTACGTCATCAACGAGAGGAAACTGTGTATATATTCTTCTTTACAAGCGGAAAAAAGAGCATCAAAGTTACTTAACTTACTGGTGTAGATTGCATTGTCCAAATCAAGAGGAAAGTGAACAGCTTCGTGCAAGTAAATCTTAAAACCAATTTGGGGAAAATTGTCGCTGAACAAATTGTGTTGCTAGGGTTATTGCGTTTTTGGCGATTTTTGCGTAAATTGTTGTTTAGCATTTTAGATACTTTCGCATACAGTTGTTGTATTGGGAGATTAGGAGAAATGTTCGTTTGTAAGCGTGGAGATTTGATATATGTATTGGTCGTTATTGATAAATTCTCGGTAACGTAATATCTCGCCCTTTCATTAATTGCGAAAGGCAGCTTAGCAAGTAGTTAAAAATCGCAAATTCAAATCTTGATATGGAGCAGGAATCGGATGTTCTCGTATATTAATCATCGGCAGAGGGGGAGAAAAATTTGTCGGAACTAAAAGCTTTGAGAGCCTTAACAAAGGGAAGCTTAACGCGCATAAAAACATTATTGCCGCCAAAGGTGAATCTTATTAGCAACAGAATTACATTTTATTTATTATTTGACAATAATGATTCACTCGATAATTTACAAAAATTTAATTGAAACGATGTTTGTCTGGAGGAGTGTTAGGAGCTGTGAAAGAATTTGAGTTAAGAACAAACTATCATTAAAAAGATTAGAGAAGAGGCTTGATAACAAGTGCGTAACATTCCAAGAATATATTCACTTGTTACTTGAGGTTCCGTAAATTTCCCTGGCCGCTGCTGGCTCTCTAAGAAACCTAGAGGATAGTGTTAATACACAACAAACAGCTTTGTTGTCGATAGCTAACTATCAGGACATTACCAATACCAAACTCATATCTCTAGCGTTATATAGAGTGGATTCAAAAACGCAAGTAAAATGGAAAGATATGGTTGATTGTAATCAAGTACCTTCGTGGGATGAATTCACGAAGGTTCTGGATCACCAGTGTAGAATAATGGAAGCAAAGGAAGTCAAAACACTGCATTCGTGCAAAGAAAATAATGCATTACAAACCTTAAGTGTTCGAAACGATCATCATGTACGTGGGTGCGAGAATAATGAAGATCATAGTCGACAAATTCTATCCACTGAGTTAGCTGTGCATCAGGTTCAATGTCTATATTGCAAATCAAATGGTCACAAAGTAGATAGTAGTTAAGAATTTCAAAGCTTACCAGTTTTTTGTTTTAGGTGACTTCAGATAACCAAAAAGTTTATGCTAGGCATTGCTCTCAAAACAAATGCAGCATTTGTTTTCTATCCACCACCACCTACTACATAGGTTTGAACCCATTACGGAGCGGTACGTTGCATATACTCATACCTCTGGGACAAACGGTGAACAAAAAACATCACCCTTTTCCGTATTACTGGGAAGTAAAGGAAATCAAATAATATTAGCTACGGCAGTATTTGAGGTTAGTGATCATTTGGAAAGTTATCATCCGGTACGTGCCATCTTGGATTCTGCATTGCAGTTAAATTTTGTATTTGAACAGATGTCTCCAAGTTAAGACTTGTAGAAAGCAAAATGGAGATGAAAATAAGTGTAATAGAGAATGAGCTATCAAAAATCAGATTTTCGATTTCAAAACAGATCTGAAATTACTTGTGATCAAGAGCATTACCGATCTACAGCCAACTCGATCATTCGCTATTGATAGTTAGGATATTTCAAAATCGTAATTCTGGCCGATTCCAATTTCAACAAAGCTTCTAGTATAGATGTACTGATAGGGGTTAAATGATTTTTCGAGTTGTTGTCTATTGGCTAGATTAAGTTAGATGGTCGACCCACTCTGCAGTGGAAATGGTGGAAAAAGGAGAAACAACTACTACGACGTATACCAGAAAACCAGAGGAAAATTCTATTACAATTAAATGACCCTGACATCATAAAGACGTTAGGAATCAAGTGGGACCCGCAGAGTAATTAGTTGCAGTATATAGGTCCAGCAATATAATTTGCGAATAATATTACTAAGCGTGTTATTCTAGCTGAATTTCCCAACTTTTTTGATTCGCAGGGCTCCTTAACTCCCGTAATTGTAAAAGGTAGGAGTATCGTACATAATCTGTGGGTAAAAAAGGTTAACTAAGATGAATCGTTCCAAGCTAGAATCTTTAGCGAGTTGGAATTATTTCGAAGTCGGCTTAAAGAACTAATTTGTTTTAAGATTTCGCGATATGTGCTACCTCCACAACCCAGGTCAGTGCAAATCCATGGATTCGCGGATGCATCATTGCCTGCTTACGGATGTTGCATCTACATACAGTAGATGAATATGTCCAAGTGCATTGTCAATTATTGAGTGCAAAATTCCGAATTGCTCCAGTTGAAACCGAAAGCATTCCTTTGTTAGAATTGTGCGCTGCGGAGCTGTTGGTAGCGCTTTTCGTTAACATTTTGCCGAACTTGGTTCACATAGTTGAGGAAATTTTTCTGTGAACACATTCAGAAATAGTGCTTTGTTGGTTGTCTGCACATCTGTCTACATGTCAAGTTTTTGTAGCTTAAAGAATATCAAGAATACAAAGCGAGCTACCAGCAGCAGTTTGGAAACATTGGATCTAAACAGAACCCTGCTGATATCATTTCCCTAGGAGTCTTTGCGATCGAGTTGTTGGAAATTCGGTGGCTTTGTGGATCAAAGGTTCTATATTTACAGAAAACAAAATCAGTACGGTTCATATATTGGACGCAAGCAGCACTCTTATTCTCAGCGAATATACTGAATGACGTGTTGACTTGGACACTTTGGCACACCCAACAGAAATCCTTTGAAGAAAAAATTGAGCAGTTGAAAATGAGAAGTCGAAGTTGTATCAAAAATCTAAATTTCTTCCTAGATACAAATTCTGTAAATCTACTACTTGGTGAACGTTTGCGGACTGCAAACATTCCGTACCTTGTGAAATGCTTTATCCTACTTCCAAAATCTAACCTATTTGTCAAAACTCTTGTTGTTTATTTGTACAGGAAAAATTACCATGCTATGCCGCAGCACTAGTTGCAATCATCAGACCGCGCTTTTGGGATTTTTTTGATTTTGGTGGGGGCTAACGCCCTCATTTATTTCGCTTAATGCAAGCTTAAACTAACTTAAAAAACTAGAACTTAAAAAGCTAACTTAAAAAATAGCTAAAACCCTAAACTTAAGGGTTAGGGAATAAGGGAGTGGTGGAGGAGATCAAGTTTAAGGCGAGAAGTGCTAAGGTTAAAATCAAAAAGAGTTGACCTTACGGAGCATGCGGCAGTTTGGTTCGTTAGAGCCATAAGTGGTGCGATGGGTTGCGACATAGAAGAGACGAGGACAGCGTAAATTACGAGGATTAGTGTTGAAGGAAATAGAGTTGTAAAGGGAAGCGCAGTCCACAGAACCGGAGAGCAGTCGACGAATGAAGAGGTTAAGAAGTTTGAGGCGGTCGCGATAGAGTGGTAAGATAAATCTCGATTCGGGATATATGAGTTCGCTAAAAGGGGGACCACACTTGGCTGGCATATTCAACAAGGGGGCGGACAAGCGTAATGTAAAGTGACGTTGTCACATAAGGGTTGTAAAATTCTTTAGACCAACGTTTGATAAAACCGAGCAATGAATTGGCTTTAAGGATTATTTCATCAATATGCGAACGGAAGTTTAACTCTCTATCGTATAAAATTTCGAGGTCGCAAAGGGATTGCACCTTGGGTACAGGTTGGTCATGCAGAAAATAAAGTCTAGAGGGGATTGATAGGACTTACGAGACAAAGTCATAGATTGGCATTTGGAGACGTTAAGCTCAAAGCAATTTTTTAGACACCAGGTGGAAAACCTATCGAGGTCTTCTTGAAGGAGAATAGAGTCTTGGGGTGAAGAAATAGTTTTGGAACCAGAAGTGGGTAAAAA
This sequence comes from Volucella inanis, assembly GCA_907269105.1. Classification (NCBI taxonomy): domain Eukaryota; kingdom Metazoa; phylum Arthropoda; class Insecta; order Diptera; family Syrphidae; genus Volucella; species Volucella inanis. Next base: position 76,432,541 of record OU026153.1, read on the forward strand.
CGGCGTTGAAAAGGCTGACCTAAAGCGAACGCTATATTATCGGTTCTCCAGATGTGATATTTTATCGAAGGCCTTAGCGAAATCTGTAGCAATAACATCAATTTCGTTGCCATTTTCTAAGGCTGAAAGCGCAAAGGACACGAATTCAACTAAGTTTGTAGTAGTTGATCTTCCTTTTAGAAATCCGTGCTGACTGGGTGATATAAGTGACTTGCACTGAAAACTCAGAACATCATATAAAACACTTCCGAACATTTTAGGTATGTGAGAAAGCTTAGCAATGGGACGGTAGTTGGTTACTTCATTCTTTGATCCCTTTTTGTGAACCGGGGTTATAAAAGAGGTCTTCCAAACTTGGGGGAATTCCCCTTGTGTGAGGGACAGATGAAATAGGGAGGAAAGTGGGTGCGAAAGATTGGAGGCACACTTTTTGAGAAATATTGCTGGGAGCCCATCTGGACCGGATAAAAATTCATCATTGAGATTTTGTAACTTTTCTTCGATAAGGGTGGGATCAAAAGGTTGAAAGAGAGAGGGGCCAATGTAGAAATTGGGAAGGTACTTGAAATACATGGGGTCGGGTACGAAGGGGTTGCCTGCAAATGACTGCTTAAAAAAGTTTGCAAAATAGTTGGCAATAATATGTGGGTTGGTCGATGATATGTTATCGAACGAGAGAGAGGGGGGATATCCGTCTGATTTTCTTTTGTAGTTGACGAATTGATAAAATGTCTTAGGATCATTGATAAGGTTGGTCTGCGCTGTGTCGAGAAAGCGCTGATAGAGGCAGTTATAGAGCTGAGTGAATTGCAGGTAAGTTCCAAGATAGTTAGAGTAGTCGTAATAAGAATTGGTGCGAAGGAGAAAAGCTGCCCATAATTTGTTTCTTTTATTACGTAAAGAGCAAAGTCTTCTGTTGTACCATGGAGGGGAAATAGATGATGTTTTATGCCGTGAAAAGGGGACGTACAGACAAATAGAATTAAATATTTCGCTGTAGAAAATGGAAACAGCATCAGATAAGGATAGGTTAGTATAATCAAAAGAACATTTGCTATGATAGGTATTCATTTTGCGAAAATTAGCTTTATGGAAGTTGTAAGAAGAGATAGTAGTTGAAAAAGTGGGCTGTGATGGAGAGTTATGGGAAAATGAGAGAAGAGGGGGGTGACAGTTGTCGACAGTTGATAGGATAAAGGGACCAAACGTTACTGCGGAGTTTTAAGGATCACTAGTGAAAATAAGGTCTAGTTTCCTACCGATAGAATTAGAGACGATACTTACTTGGCAAAGGCTTGAGTCAGTTATGCTATCAATGAAAAGATATTCCTTGCATGAACAGGCATTTGACGCGGTAAAAAATAAGTGATCATCCGATGGAATCCACTTCAGCAGGGGCAGATCGAAATCTCCAAAGATAAGGATATCTTCGATGGGATCACTTAGGTCAATTACTTGGTCAATTGCTTTAATAGCAAGGATGTAGGATTCGATATGTTGAGCTAGGAGAATGTAGATTCTTGGTGTGTACAGATTGGCTTTAAGTATCGACCGAAGTTGTCAAGGCAAATATGGTAATGGAAAACTTTCAAGTTGATAGAGTGCAGCCGTCTTGACTGTTACAAAAAACAAGTGTAGATTTTTGCAGCACGTTCCATTTAACATTGAAACGTTGAGGACAGCGAACATCGAGGCTAATGTTGCGGTGTTCGTGTGTTTTTGTAGTCAAGGTAATACATTTGTAGGTTGTATCCGATCTGTCCACTCAAGAGACCGGGAATATGTAGTGATATCTTCTGCCACAATGAGACAAACTTTGTTGGAGCCCGTTGGGCTTATTTGACGTTCAAAAAATTATCCATTGTCGTGGATATCGAGGATATGGATATGGAAGAAATTCTAAACTCTCAACCCCTCATCGCTATGTCGATCGATCCATGTGATGAAAAAGACCTGATTCCAGGGCATTTTAGATCGATGCTCGTCTAAATGCTTTAGTTAAACTATGCATCGAATCGGAGAGAGTTGTGACCTTTATTCCAGATTCAGCAACACTTTTGGGCTCATTCTTTTAAAAAGTATTTGCTGGAACTTCAAAAACGAACAAAGTGGAAGACATCGGAAGTGAATGTCAAATTGGGTACTCTTGGTCTTTAGCTCAACAATAGTTGATGGGGAAAATCATCAAACTTATAACCTCACAGGATTTAAAAATTCGAGTGGAAGACATAAAAAAAAAATGGTATCCTGCGGAGAGCTATTCATCGTTCAGCGCCCTTGCCGGTGGAAAGTAGCCGCTAAGACTTCAAGGAGGACTGAATGTTAATTGTTACTTTATTTAAAACTTATTTATAATTGAAGCATATTTTTATGAAATTTGTAGGCAAAAAGACAAATGGTAGAAAGTCCCTGTGGACTCCGGTGAAAGATACTGTGGAAATGATACAGAAGAAAGATTGCTTAGGAGAAAGCATGGCTGAAGATTCTAGGTTGTAAGGTGAAGCTTGGATGAGCTATCCGCCTGGGTCAGCCTTTTCTTTGGCTGCTTTGTCGTGGCAGGAAGGCTTAAGAGTCGAAGATCCTAACGTTCTGAAAAGAACCCAGGTAAGATATCGAACTAAGCGTCAAGGACGTCTTAACTAGAAGTAAAAAAGTAAACAGTGTGGAGATGACCCAACATGATTATATCCCAGGTGGTACTCGCAATGGCGACAATCCACCCGTAGTCTTTTCGATTCCGGCCGGGGCACAGATTCTGGAGGCCCCACCCTACATACTTCACAACCCCCGCCGTTTTCGGCGAGGTCAGTGCTACAACCAGCAAAAGTTGTAGCTCTGATCGACGGAAGTCAGTCAAAGCGGTGAAATCCCCGCCGAGACCACCCTGGTGGTGGCTTTCCCAGCGCACAAGATACGGTTGAAACCGGTGCTGCAAAAAACACAAGCTGCAGCTCTGGTCGGAACTTGGACGTTGCTGGAAAAGTTACCTACAATAAAATCCCGAAACGCCAAAGGGAATACACCCGAGCACCTACAAGGACGCTGCTATCTCCTCTCTGGTGCTTCGAATTAGGAAGGCTAGCAATGACAACAGTTTGAACGATGCTGAGTGCAAACACTGTATCGATCAATTGTGGGAACTAGTCAAAGCAGAGTATGTTAGCATACAAGCAGAGGGCTACGGTATGGTGAATGGAACTCTTAGAGTAAACTGCTCCACACAGCAAACTATTGAATAGCTGAGCAAATCTGTGCCACCCCTGGAAACCAAGACTTTCGACTTTTTCAGAGAACCCAAACTGACGCGCGCCATCTTCTGGATCCCGGAGTAACTCAGACAAACGGAAGATGATGCGTCTTCATACCCAGAACTCTGGACTTGACACTAAAAAGTGGAAACTTTACTCTCACATTGAGAGAAAGAATAAGGAAAACAAGGACGGTTCTTCTCTTATTGTGGAGATAATATAGGGTTTTCCAATAGGGACTTGACAACTTTGAATTTAATTTGTGAACGCAATCTTTCACTAATCATCAAACTGTCACTGTCAATTTATTCAGTAAACTCAAAATTTTCATCATGGTAAAGTACACTAACGAGCAACGTATGCAAACGTTCTCCGATTGGGTTCTGGACAAGATGCGCCACGATGATGAATTTCATCGCAAAATCATCTTCAGTGACGAAGCTCATTTTTGGCTCAACGGGTTCGTCAATAAGCAAAATGTGCGTTATTGGTCGGGTGAAAACCCATATGTGCTTCATGAATCACCACTTCATCCACAAAAAATAACTGTTTGGTGCAGTTTGCATGCCGGCGTCGTTATTGGGCCATATTTTTCCATCGATGATAACGATCGTCACGTTACTGTGAATGGTTAGCGTTATCGCACCATGATCACCGATTATTTTTGGCCCAAATTGGAAGATATGGAATTGGACAACATGTGGTTTCAACAAGATGGTGCCACAAGGCACACAGCACACGCTACAATCGATTTATTGAAGAGTAAGTATGGTGAGCGTGTTATCTCAAGACATGGGACAGTCGATTGGCCACCTCGTTCGTGCGATTTAACGCTGCTGGACTATTTTCGTGGGGCTACGTTAAGTCATTGGTTTATGCCAACACGCCGAATCGAACGAATCGAAAGCTGCAAACGTGCCCGCGGCGACCATATGAACGAAGTCGAGTTCCATTCATAAATGTTTTGATTATACTTCAAGCCAATAATAAAGTGTTTGAAATATCTCAAATGGTTTGCCTTTTATTTAAAAAAAAAAAATGTAAATTCGTTATTAGAAAACCCTATATATGTATATTTTAGGTATTAGATGTAAGTACGTTAAGTAGATTAAGATTTATTTTTAGGTGGTTTGTAAATTTTATTTTTAAGTTTTATATTATAATAAAAATTCCATTTACTAAGTTTTTTCTTAAATTTATCTTCTTAGTTTTAGTTTTAATAAATGTAAATCAATCAATCATGCTTATTTCGTTCATAAGTTAACAGACCAAGCCACCACACAATTTACAATTCAGAGATTTGATATATAATGTCATATTATATCTTTCTACTGAAATATGGTATATCTCAAGAATCAAGTGTAATTTTAAATTATTCTAAGCAAAGGAAAAGAACAACAAAAACCCTTTAAACAAAAGAAAAAAAAAAGATAAATAAATAAATAAATAAATAAATAAGTAAATAAATAAATAAATATATATATATATTGGGTATAAATAAATGAATAAATAAATAAATAGATAAATAAACAAATGAATTCATTAATAAACAAATAAATAAATATTAAAGTAAATAACAAAACATAAAAAGAGAAAAAAAATAAACATCAGTCTTGTCGGTTATAGCTATTATTAAGTTCGTTTACTAGTGCATTGTCAGATAAATCGTATCTGAATATAAATCTTTCGGTAAGTGCATGTATCCTAGCAGAGATCTATTCAACATTAGCTTTGCTGTGTAGATCGCGGGTGGAGTGATGGCAAGAAAAGTTGAGCATCCTTTTGAGTATCTTATTTTACTGCTATCACATTTTATGTGACACTTAGCGCAGTCACCCCATACTTGACAGCAGTATTGCCTGAAAAATGACCTTATGTAATACTATTTTGTTGTCATTTGAAAGCAAGTATTTCCTGTTTAGAAAGGGATACATCGTTTTAATTGCAGTGCCCGTTTTATGGAGAGTTTTTGTAATGTATTTATTTAAAGTGAGTTTTGTGTCCAGATAAATTAGTAAGACGAAATATATCAAGACTTTCTTTTTCTTGTGAAAAAGATAGCTTTTATCATTTCCTCATTAACTTTAATTTTCCATTTGTTTAAAGATGGAATAACTATTCCCGCCGCCTCTTTAAAATTAGTCTTAATATTGAGACCAAATTTATGCGACAAAAAAATCGCAGAATCATCATTGTACAGGGCAAAATCACATTCCAGTAAATGGGGAAAATCAGCTAAATACGTGTTGAACAAGATCAGTGCAACAACAAACACGAATTACTATTATTGACATGAACTATTTAACTTCGATCCGACAAAAAACTCTGGACAACTTTACAAATATACGTTGGGAAATGTCATCTAATCATTTTATATAATAAGCTATTGTACCACACAGTATCGAATGCCGTTTCAATATCCAGTATTAATAATCCGGTTGATTTTCCTATAGCACGATTCCTCTTATAAGCCAATTTGCTTATTGGGTAGTATATTTTGCTCATCAATGATTTTGAGTATTTTGCCCTTTATTACGTTTTCATAGATTTTACTTATGCTACTCAATCGACTTATAGGCCTACAGCTAGTTGGTTCACTCGGAGGTTTTCCTGCTTTTAGGACAAGTATTACTTTTGCTTCTTTCCAAGCAATTGGAAATTATTAAATTTTTAAACAAGTATTTATTATGCAAGCCTTGGGTAAGTTCTTCAAATAAATATTTCTTACTCTATCTAGACCACCAGTTTTCCTAACAATGAGGTTATTTGTGATGTGTTTTATCTCAGCCTCAGTAATGAACGCATTTTCAGGTGTTGTGGTTATTGAGCCATTAAAGTCTTGTAACGCGTTTTGTACAAATGCGTTAGTATCAGTGTCCCCTATGTGTAGTGAAACGTAATTGTTTTTATCAAAACTCTGGCTGAAAATATTGGCTTTCTCTGGATCAGTGTGATATGCTGAACCCATGTTTGTAAGAGTAGGAATATTTCTATTTTTGCTTTTCGTAAATTTCACGATATTCCAGAAAGGTTAAGAAGCCTTGTCTAGAGAATTGATCTTCCTATTCCACTCTTCATGGTGTTTCGTTTGAATAAACTTAGCTATGAGTTTGCTGAAGTGTTTTACCAGCCTTTGAGAGATGGGCTGTCTATATCTTTGCCAGTTTCTTCGGTGCATATTACGTAAACCAATAAACTCCAAGACATAAGCTGGAAGTACTTACTTTTTTTCAACTTTTGGTACACTTCTATCGGCGGAACTAAGAATATGTTCGGAAAACTGAGAGATGATATTTTCAATGTCATTTTTCCTGTTTACTTCGTCCAGGCTGGTAGGAATGTTTCTAAGTCTGGATTTGATTTCGGATCAAAAAATGCTCCAATTGTCAAGTTGTGTATATTATTATTATAATTATTATTATTACTATTATTATTATTATTATTATTATTATTATTATTATTACTATTATTGTTATTACTATTACTATTATTATTATTATTACTATTACTATTACTATTATTATTACTATTACTATTACTATTATTATTACTATTACTATTATCATTATTATTATTATTATTATTATTATTATTATTATTATTATTATTATTATTATTATTATTATTATTATTATTATTATTATTATTATTATTATTATTATTATTATTATTATTATTATTATTATTATTATTATTATTATTATTATTATTATTATTATTATTATTATTATTATTATTATTATTATTATTATTATTATTATTATTATTATTATTATTATTATTATTATTATTATTATTATTATTATTATTATTATTATTATTATTATTATTATTATTATTATTATTATTATTATTATTATTATTATTATTATTATTATTATTATTATTATTATTATTATTATTATTATTATTATTATTATTATTATTATTATTATTATTATTATTATTATTATTATTATTATTATTATTATTATTATTATTATTATTATTATTATTATTATTATTATTATTATTATTATTATTATTATTATTATTATTATTATTATTATTATTATTATTATTATTATTATTATTATTATTATTATTATTATTATTATTATTATTATTATTATTATTATTATTATTATTATTATTATTATTATTATTATTATTATTATTATTATTATTATTATTATTATTATTATTATTATTATTATTATTATTATTATTATTATTATTATTATTATTATTATTATTATTATTATTATTATTATTATTATTATTATTATTATTATTATTATTATTATTATTATTATTATTATTATTATTATTATTATTATTATTATTATTATTATTATTATTATTATTATTATTATTATTATTATTATTATTATTATTATTATTATTATTATTATTATTATTATTATTATTATTATTATTATTATTATTATTATTATTATTATTATTATTATTATTATTATTATTATTATTATTATTATTATTATTATTATTATTATTATTATTATTATTATTATTATTATTATTATTATATTATTATTATTATTATTATTATTATTATTATTATTATTATTATTATTATTATTATTATTATTATTTTTATTATTATTATTATTATTATTATTATTATTATTATTATTATTATTATATTATTATTATTATTATTATTATTATTATTATTATTATTATTATTATTATTATTATTATTATTATTATTATTATTATTATTATTATTATTATTATTATTATTATTATTATATTATTATTATTATTATTATTATATTATTATTATTATTA